>CM060622.1:34207385-34934885 GCA_030578275.1 Meda fulgida
ACGTGACACTTTATTACAGAGGAGATGCCCCAACCTCATTAGATGGTTTTACTTTTATGTCTTTAATTAATTCATCTTTAATTATGTCTTGATACACACAATGTAGCCCTATTTGGACAGTAATTGTTTTATGTTGAGAATTGCTGGCAGAATCTGAAAAGTCAGGGGTTTTTATTTACCACCAGTGAGAATATTCCTGGCTGATTTTCGGGGCAAACACCAAGGTTGTTCTGTAATTTAATTCCCGTCTGAATCCACGTCTCTGGGTGTAAAGTGAATCCAAAAGTTACTTTAAAAATAATTTTATGCAAACTCTTGAAATGATGGCAACATGTATGTAAATCTATATGTGTGGTTTATACATTTATGCATATAAATATTATTTTATTCAATATTTTTATATACATTTATATTGTACTCCTGTGTTCAGTGCTGTTTTAGTATTATTTTATACTAGTGTAGTATTTATTAATATTTTAATTAATATTTAATACCTTTTATTTTCTTCTAGAGAACAGTATTTTATTTTATTTCAGCTTTTTGCATTACGAAAACAATTTTTTGACAGTTTTAGTTTTACAATAATGCTTCTAGGGTTATATGCTCATCTTAATCCTGTTGTTTACTATGATAAGCACATTTTCAGGATATTGGGATGACACAACTCAATCTTCCCTTTTAGCTAGTTGTCTTTTGTATACAAATGTTTATCACAGTGCACCCTGAATAGTGCATTTTATCAATATAGATGCATTTTATACAATGGTCATGTCCAGCCTAATTTGATCATTTAATATACAGTAATTTAAACTTTTGAGCAGTTCTTCAAAGTCAAACTTCAGCAATTCTCAGATAAGCAGTATAGTATTTATAAAGTGCTCTTAAAGAGAAAAGTCATTCAGTACATATTCAGTCTGTGGCACTTGCCCTTCTATAAGTGTTACTTGGATGTGAGTGTAGCAGTAGTTAATGTGGCACATATATTGGACGGCTCATGTCTATGTGAGCTTGTGGAGCCAGCAGGAATAGCATGGCATTTTGCTTAGCATGGAGTAGAGAAAATGGCAGTGGAGGACAGACCAAAAGAAGAGTTGGTAGAGTGTATGGACAAACAGACAGATGGACTAACAGATGGATCAGTGTTTGGTGGTGGTATTTGTATTGCTATGGTATATCCTCAGTCATATCTCACTGCACTCACTGTTTCTTTCACTTTCTGTCTGCTTATCTCTGTTTCTATTGCTCTTTCCCTCAGTCTCTGACAGCAGAAAACCAGAAGCAGCTGAGGCCAGTGACACATGTCAGCACAGAGATAGTGTATCCTCTCTGTCTGCCGCCCCCCTCTCTCTTTCTCTCTCTTCTACCTCCACCTCCTTCCCAGTGGATAATAAGTTTCATATTGCAATGCCATCTAGGGACATACTAGGTCAATACTAACAAACATACACGCACTGACACATTCAGATTGCCTTTAACAGCGTAGGTTCAGACACATCAACAGTTGAAGCAACTGTAATGGGACATTATGAGTGTTATTCAAGCTAATAGCTTACCAGCGACTAAATATGTGCTGATCTTACTGGGTTTCATTTAGGCCGTGTATTCCTGGCTGCTATAGATATAGTTTAAGTGTGAGCCAAGTGGGCTTTAGAAGTGTGGAAATGACAGTTCAGGGTCTTGACATATACAGCCGGACCTCCCCAACCCTTTAATTTAGCCTAAGTGTATTTTGAGAGAGCTTGTTGGCGCTGACACCCAATACCTCGACTTGACAGAGCCGGCCTCAGGAGACTGGGGTCAGGTGACATGCTGACTTTAAGCAATGTCAACACAATCATTCTGACAGCCTTTTATTTCAGCAGCTTCAACACCAACGGCTCAACGCAGACACTCTTTATCTGAAACGGTCTAATGTGTTTACGGGATAATGCTGTGGAGAGATGTAACACAAGAGTATGACCTTCACTATTAAAACATCTCGCTCAGCTACAAAACACTCAGTAAGCTCACATGCACTTTAAAGGTTTAATTTCAATTGGACTAAAACAATAAAAAATTAAAATGTTACCCTGTAGGCAAGGTAGAGGTATCATGGTTTATACTAGGAACACAAGCTCTCGATTTGATCTGATTTCAGTGTCACTTGATTCTTCAGAAATCATTCTATTATGCTGATTTGGTGCTCAAGAAACATGTCCTATTATTATCAATGTTGAAAACAATTGCGATGCTTAATTTTTTTTGTGGAAACCGTGATTTATTTTTTCAAAGTAGTTGTATCAAACTCAGCTCCTGCATGGAGGGCCACTGTCCTGTAGTTAAGCTCCAACTCATCTGCCTGGAAGTTTCTAGTAATCCTAAAGACCTTAGCAGGATCAGATGTGTTTAATTAGGGTTGGAGATAAACTGTGGCCCTCCAGAGTTTGTTTTAAAGGTACACTATGTAACTTTTTTTTTGTTCAAAATGTAAAAAAAATGTATAATGAGCGAGTACATCATGAATCCATCTTCCAAACCGCGTTTTTGTCTTGTCCTGAATCACCACGGTACACTTATAATAAGTGTTTATATTCAGACTATTCTAGACCAGCGGGACGGCTCGTCATATCCACAAACAGAGAGAAGTGGGTACAATGTTCTTCCGCGAGATGCAGGCAGTTTTATTTATTAACCGCTATAGAGCAGCAAAAGTTACATAGTGTACCTTTAAGTTCAAAAGAACAGTATTTATTTGAAAAAGAAATCTATTGTAACATTATAAATGTAAAGAATTATAATAATTTATTTTATAAAAGAAGAAAAAATTCTTGCTGCTTCGTTTCACTGGAAGTAAATTATGTCTTACTTATAGTCATTTGTTCATTAATTGGACTTGCACTGGCTGTGCTGATGTTTTTGAACCAGTTCATTTGTGAATCGGGCTACACTACTCTCGCTGTACACTGTAAAAAAAGCTACAGTCAGCACAATCAACTTGGTTGTTTAAGTCACTTAAAATTAAATTATATTAAAAAGACTTGTTTGAATGATGAAATGAATTGTTGAATCTTGTATAACTTATAAAACAAGTTTAAATTTTCTTAGCTTATTGTGATGAGTTAAAGCAATGTAAAAACATATGTTGTCATAACTTTTTGATCATATAATTTTTTACAGTGTACTCACTGTATGTATTGAATGCAGCCCGTGAGGACATTTGATTTAATCTGGAACCGAGATCTTTTAAAAAGTTTTGATGCTGAACATACTGTCAGACATACACACAGTAGTGGTCCAGACAGGACACATCATTCAGTGGCTCGCTGCTAATTGCCTGGTCGTTAGAGTGACGCTATTCCTGGAAACAGAGGAGCTCTGGGAGTTGCGGTTTTGTTTTAATTAGTGAGCAGCGCATGCAGTCAGGCAGGTGAAACTGAGAACTGTGCTTGTTTTCTTCTCTCTGTTTTTTTATTTAACTGCCGGCAGCGCTTGTTTTTCACCCCCTCTGTCTCTTTATCTATCTTACCATCTCTCAGTTTTTCTCTTTCTCTCGCTTGGTGTTCCCTGGAAGCACTTTGCAGCTTGTTAGTGCGCAGGAGGGTTGGTGCAGTGCCCTCAGGACTACAGCAGCAAGGTGACATCTATCAATTTAATGTGTTGGCATGCTATAAATACACCTGTCAGCCCTCCCTGCACTCCACCCTCCTTTACTCTCTCTCATGCTCGCACAGCTTGTGACAGCAAAGGGAGGAAACAGCTGAGCTCAGAGGGAGGGTGGGGGAGAGAGGGAGCGAGCAAGAGAGAGTTTTATGTCTCCAGTTCATGCTGTCACTTCCAGAGAGGTCTTAATTACACCGCCACAGCTGTGAGGAAAGGAACACAGACTGCCAGAATCGGCAGCCTCCCACTATGATACAGTATTCTGCAGGGCCGCACACATGTAATCTTACAGTGAATGTGCAACGTAAAATACTTTGGTAACTTTTTGCAATAAGATTAATTTTTGTAACATTAGTTAATGCATAAGGTATCATGGTTCGTGAAGTAGTGCACATTTCAAGTTACATTTCATGTATAACGAACTATAATCAATGAACAATGAAAGATTCATAAAGTTAACTTGCAACTAAACTAACTTGCAAAGTTTAGTTGCTATTTGCAACTAAAGTAACACATTGAATAAAGTGTTACCAGTACTTCCTACAAAACATTTTTAAATTTTTTTTTTTTTTTTACATTTGTACATAATAGTTGAATACACATTTTGAGCTTTATGCAGTTGTGTTCAGAAAATATGAATGAATTAAATAGGTTATCATATTTTTGTGAAATAGAATTCAGCCTATTTAATAATCTTCTTTTTAGGATTGATTAATCCATTTGTTTTCTTTTCTTGGACCATCTAATACTTACTCAAAAGATCATAATCACAACTTCTGACTAGCACTTCAACCCCGTCCCTTTTTTACAATTGACTTCAAGCGTTCAGCCGATCTGCCTCAATCCAATCAGAAACCCATGGACAGAAACAAGTCCAAGACCTGCATTTATTTTTATGGAACTAATAAGGAACTGGAATTGATGAATTTTTCATTCTCATCCCTAATCTTAAAACACAGTTTTAAGGGAGGGAAATAGTAGAAATACAAATAATTTGAGGCCAAAATATATTTCTTTCAGAGATGTTTTAATACCATCTCTATTCTAATCACAAAATAGTCATGAATACTTGGTGCAATGTTATTATGTGACTGGCGCCCCTTCTCTGGCATCCCATGCACTTTTAAGCTTGTGACTCTTAAACTAGAGTGAGACCCGTTAGCATGTAGTAAATGGTTATTGGAAACCCGCAGTGCCTGATCTGACTGCAAGGTGTGAGCAGCACATTTGACCCAATCCTTCTTTAATGCTTTCTGGGAGAGAAGGGCATTCTGACACGATGGGCCTGCTGAGCTGTGACGTCAGCTGACATTCTGATGACACTCAGAGAGTATTAACAGATGTGTCTTTGTCACAGTCACTGGCGTGGTAATAGCTTAGCAGCTGATTGGGTTGCAGGGCTAGTGTTACGGTCGCCCCGAGCACCTGTCTGTTTAATGAAGGGAGGGGAAGAGCTGAATGGGGTGCTTTTGGCTGCTCTCTTAGGTACTTAAGCATTAATGCGCTTCTCTCATTGAGGAGATGAACTCTGCTGTGAGTCATCTCAGCAGATGTAATTCCATAACATTCATTTCCCATAAGTCGTATGTGGCATTTATAAACAGATGCTGGTTAGTGTAATGGTTAAAGGTGGTCGTGCAAATGTTGCAGGTTTGATCCCTGCACTTTAGAGTTAGCTGAAAAAAAATTCTAAAAGTTATTTCAATGATATCATTCCTCTTATGTTGTTATCATTTTAGTTGTGTGGTGGAATTACAGTGGAACAGTTATTAAAGCTTTAATCGTTTTAGTTGTTGTGCAAATAGGTCTTTACTCTTTCTTTCTTATGCGGAACACAAAATAAGATTTAATTAAAATCCGCTTGGGTAATGCTTAAATATTGTAAATAATTGAAAAAATATAGAATTATTTTGAATACAAATTATTCTACATGATATTATTATTATTATTATTATGATTATTTATTAATTATATTAATTAATTATTAAATATGATCAAGTATTATAAAGTATCAAATAATTATGAAAGTATTATTTCACTTTTGGGTGAACAATCCCTTTAAGAAGATGTTTAATAGAATATGTTTATGGATAAACAACCTGTGTAGTTACTGGAAGCGTCCAAACATAGCCCTAACCCTAACCTTAAAACGATTGGATGAATGTTATTCCAGGAAAAAAAGGATGCTAATCCAGGAAAGTGTCCTATTTGTGTAAGTCATGTTAAGTCTTCTTAACCTCAGAATGCTCCAGGTGGGCTGATCCTGTAGTTAATTCATTTTTCTGTTAGTATGCTCTCTTGACAATGGACACTAGCCTCTTATGATTCCCTCTTTGTGAGAGTGTTTTGGTGTGTGGTTTCATGAGCGTTTGTCTAAGTTGCTATCTTTGCTCATTATTCCATGTGAAGTGATCAACTGAAGCAGGCTGGAGGAGGGATTGAAAGCACACTCATCTTATACCTGATTCCGGACAAGCAGCTTTTTACCACAGTCTTATGTTTTCAGCCATAATCAGATGTGGTGAAATGTTTACAGCATTCTCAAAGCACAATTATGGTAATTACAAACCAGTTTTTCCTCACTTAGTGAGTCATGAGATGTCATCTAAGTGTGGTTGTTTTCCGGTTTACAACAGACATGTACTTTGTTATATTTCACTATTATTCAGTGTATCTTTTTGTCCCTGTCTTTTGTTATTGTCAGAGGTAAAAGAGAAAGTTCTGAGCAAATATACAGAATATATATATCTTTCATATGGTTGTTGTAATGATGTGAGTGGTAATAGCAATAATTATAATATACACACTATTATGTGTCAGTTTTACTCTGGAGAATAAAGCTCTTTTGGCTCAGACCATGAGTTGGCTCAGAGTATGCATAACAATTCAGTGAAAGTGAGGGAGTAAAAGAAAAAGAGATGTGAGAGTGACCGAGAATGTTAAAATGTGGTTAGGTGCTGCAGTTTGGGGATTCCTGCCAGGAGCTGTCAGAGGAAAAAAAACACCCAGCAGAATGGAAAAAAAATCCCAGTCTTAACGTCAGGAAAAAGGAAAGCTCTATATTTAATGTTCTCCTGGCTATATCCTAGGGTGTGTTGTTGTTGTTTGGTTTCAGATAATGTATCCAAACTTTGCTTAGTGAGGGCATTTCTGAAGCCTCAGGAAGCCCCCTAGCAGCATTCACAGAAATACTAAACATTTTGGTTTCAGTACATTGCTCATCTCTGAGCTGATGACTGTTTTGCTTTTTTATGGTGTTTTCGTGAAAATGCAAATAGTGTCCACAGGCATGTAGTGTGGAGAGATTCTTGGAAATAGAAATATCCCCACATATGAAGTGTTTTATTTCTTCTTCTTTTTTTTTTTTTTTTTACGAATGAGCAAGTCATTCTTAAAAACCGATGATAAAACAGTTTCTTTGTAAACAAGTTAAAGTGCCTAGTAAAGTAAAGTAGATTTGAAATCCAAACGACTCCTTTGATCGGTTCTGAGTCTACTCTTTCTTTTGAGATTACCCAATTAAAGGTGAATTTATTAACAAGTGCAAACAGAGATGTGGACTGATCAGTAAATGTTCTGGTTGGACAGAGGGTTTGTGGTCCGTGTTCCGTGGTGCTGGTGACTGATCTGAGTCCGAGGTTCAGGCTGGAACTCTGCGGTCAAGACAGGGGAAAAACGAGTTAGCTCTCAATTCCTCAAAAACAGACAAAATACAGAGAGTTCAGGACAAAGGTAGGCTGGCGTGTACTCGTACTGGCCCTCATTTATAATTCTTGCGTAGAAACGGGCGTATATGTTGACGTAAGATTATGCTTACACTCCTCTCACCGCCTGATTTATGAAGCTGTGCGTACCTTTGAAACCCAGGTGTACGCAATACCTGCCCTTGATAAATGCCGCGGCTGAAAACGATCGTCATTAGAATAACATGCCCCTACATAGGCCTATTCAAGTCTCCGCTTCCCCCACGCCCTCATTTTACGCCATGAACACACGGATTACGGCAAAGAATAGAAACTTCTCCGCCGTGGAGCCGAAATGACCCATCACAATGCATTTTTTTTACAGCATGTGTTTTGAAAAAAATAGCATTTAATTTCGTATCACGTCACTTGTATTGGGGTGTACAATAGTGATGATGATGTGATGTGGAGTACCATTCATTCACATTAATAATTGCATGACAAATTGTAATATTCTTATTTTTATGATTTTTATTATTAATGACGCTTATTGTTATTTAGAAGAAGAATGTAATTTTTATTATTTTGTCAGTCTGAATTATTTTTTGGTCATTGAAAGCCTTTAGCTACTGAACCCAGTCCGTGCGCACCTGCCAGACCTAACCCTGAAACGTCAGGTAAAGCGCACAGGCTCGCAACGGAAGGAATAGTCTACATATGCCTACAAATCAAATGCTTTGGTAAAGTCACACAAATTAAACATTGAAGTCCATGTTGCACAAAAATAAACACTGAAGTTTATAATTACTATGTTGTTGTTTTTATTTACAGTGGGTCATAATATATCATATCTTTTAGTTTGTCAGTGTGTTTTGTGGTGTTAGGAATTGTTTTACTGCGTATTTCCGCACTAACTCAAAACGTGCGTACACCACCTCCTGAGCTGGTGTAGGATTTGAGCGTGCCGTACGGCAACGTCCATATTGATAAATCTCAAAGTCACAGTGGTTTTGGGTGTACGCCAGGTGTTCGCTGGAAATTTAGTGTACGCACTTTTGATAAATGAGGGCCACTGAGTGGTACGACGATCCGGCAGGGACTGGAAAGTTGGTCTGGCTTTTATAAGTGAGTAGATTGCATGATGTGGAACAGGTGTGCTTGATTGACGTGATGAGCCTCAGGTGAGTAGACAGGAGCACTGGAGACCACGTCCACCAGCAACCTCAGAGCAGCAAGAAAGCCAGGGGGTTCGTGACACACTTTCAGCTTTACAGCAGTTTTTTTTAACTGCAGACTGTTTACATTCACATACAGCATTACACACTGCATGAAAGGTAATTAAAAAAAATCCATAATCGGGGCACTTCATTCACTTCAAGTCATTCTAATCTCTGTATGGAAAAGTTATATAGACCAATTACATTATCATTCAAAGTTTGTTATCAGTGAGATTTAATATATATTTGAATCAAGTCTTATATGCTCACCCAAGCTACATTTATGTGATCAAAATAAAGTAAAAACAGTAATATTGTGAAATATTACAATATTTTTATTACAGTACACATTTGTATTTTAATTTATTTAAATATATATATTTAATGATGAAAAAAGCTGAATTTTCAGCAGCCATTACTGCAGTCTTCTGTCTCAAATGATCCTTAAGAAATCATTCTGATTTGCTGAATTGAGATGTTTTGTTTTTTTCAGGATTCTTTGATGAATAGAAAGTTCCAAAAGAATGACTTTTATTTGAAATATAATTTTTGTAACATTAAAAATGGCTTTGTTTTTGTTCAATTTAATGTGTCCTTGCTGAATAAAAGTATTAATTTCTTAAAGGGGTGGTGGATTATGATTTCACTTTTTTAACGTTAGTTATTGTGTGATAATGTTGCTGTTTGAGCATAAACAACGTCTGCAAAGTTACGACACTCAAAGTTCAAAGCAAAGGGAGATATTTTACAGAAATCGCTTTTTAAGGACTACTACAAACGGCTGGTAGGGACTACAAAAGCTTCCTCCCAGGTTAGTGGCATCATAAACCCTAAAAATGACATAAACCCCGCCCCCGGTAACACATAAGCAACAAAGGGGGTGAGGCAGTGCTGTGAAGAGGAAGAGTTGTTGTAGTAGAGCACATTTGGGAGTCTGCTCAAGCTGTCGCATCTGTCTTTTCACATTTATTGCAACACAGTACGTAACACAAATGCAATAGCATGTCACTCTGTAGGCATCTTACAACAGTTCCCATACTAGCGATTTATAGATTATCATGACAGAATATGCTAAATTAGCAGCTAATCAATGACATGAAGATAGTTAACTCCACAACAGCTACATAAATTCATCAACTAACCATTCAGAAATGTTCTGTTGCATTCTACATATGGTCACTTCTTGAGTCTCTCCATCATTGTCCAACACCGGTATGAACATAAAAGGCAGAACATTTTCTGACATTTTAGTGGTGTCTGCTAAGAAGGAGCTGCTAAGAAGGAGCTGTTATAAGCTTCACCCTCTGTGCTGTGAGCAGCAGCTCATTTGCATTTAAAGGGACACACAAAACGACACGTTTTAGCTCACCCTCCAAAAGGACAATTTTAACATGCTATAAAAAATATCTGTGGGGTATTTTGAATTAAAACTTCGCGTACACACTCTGTGGACATCAGAGACTTATTTTACATCTTGTAAAAAGTGGCATTATACCACCCCTTTAAAAGTAAAAAAATACAATACAATCTTACTGCCCCCAGACATTTGGATGATAGATTATATTGCATTTTATCATTCTTCTAATGACCAAACTCCTCAATTCCAGTGTGCATTTTTGACTGTTGCTATATGTACCTCAACATGCTATAATGCAAAAGCACTGGTGTCTGCATTTTCCTAACTATATAAAAAAGCAATCATTGTGCAAAATTATGTTTCAGATTGGCCCGTTTTCTGATTGGCTAAAAAAAGTGCAGAACACTCCCCTGACTATTTATCAATAGTTGTCATTGCTACTGCCAAGGTCTCCCTTTTGCATATCTTGGCACTCTTTAATGCCTGCCGCGTCACCATATTTAGCTCAACATCCATTGAGAGGGCCACACCTGCTCATACAGGTACAGATAAACAGTCAAGGACAATGAGAAAATAGATAATATAGCAAAATAGCAGTGACTAATTTCCACATTATTTTATTTATGGTAACGTGAACAGTATGAATCTTTTGTTTGTATATGTTAATACGACAATGAAACCTTTGTGCACAGTTTTTATGGCTGGAAGTATTAGATGTAAGCATTTGGTTGAGAGCTGTGGAGAGTTACTTCTAGCCGAGTTTGTTAATAAGCTAGTGGTATGTGGCTTACTGCCACTTTGCTTGTGGTGGGACAGATTGGGCAAGCCATGGTGAGGTATGATTGCTGAGGAGACCAAGCGTCACCTGGCAGATGGGCCAACTGTGTGTGTGTGTGTGTGTGTGTGTGTGTCATAGTTGCTCTCTGCTCTTCAGAGCATTAAGAAACACAGCGTCGTGTTTCTCCTTGACAGAAAATATTTATACAGTTTAATAAAAAGCCAACTGCTGGAGTCAAAGAAAGTGAAAACTAGCTCATAACTAACAGCTATTGTTAACTACACCTAAGAATATCAAAAATCATTAATCAAATTTAATCTGAAATATAATATAAATAAACTTAAACTTAAAAAAAATTTAAATTAGAAATGTTGCATTTCAAAATTAATTTTGAGTACTAAAATTACTAAAACTGAAATTAAAGCAAATTATTTGAAGCTAAAAATAAACATTACATAAAATTACATGTAACATAAAAACGTAAACAAAAAATTAAAATGAAAACTTAAAATATAAAAATAAAAGCTAATTTAAAATATCAATAAATACTATAATAATGTTTGTTTTCCCCAGAAGTGTAAATGCTACACTCTCTGTGGTCACCAGTGAATGAAGTAGTTCTAAATTCTACCATGCAACATTGGGCTTCAGTAATGCTTTGCTGAGTGCCACTGACTCAGCTAGTGCGCCTGGTGCCGAGTATGCAGTAGACAGTGGAGTGATATTATACCCTGGCCACAGCTAGCGGCCTACAAAGAGACACTCAGTGTCCAAGAGCATGAAACAACCATTAATAAATCCAGGCAGCTGCTGCTGTGAGATGTGAAGGACAACTGCTGTGGACACCACTCTATTTCCCCCTCACGCACAAACATTTCCTGCCCTCTTCTCTAGGTCTGGTTTCTACATCGTGCACATCACTTTGTCTGTTGAGGACACAAACATAAAAATAACTTTCATTGCTCAATTTTCTTTTAATGTGTGTGTGTGTGTGTGTGTGTGTGCGTGCGTGTGTACGTGCGTTTTTTTCTTAATAAATTGTTAGATCTGGAAAAAAAATTCTGTGACATGACCTATAAATACAAATTACCAGGCAAAACACACCATCAATATATTTGTAGTGTTGTCAATAGAATAATGGATAATAAAATACGTAATGTAATATAATATAGTGTAGCCTATAATAAAATAAGTATTAGGAACATGTTAGTAGAAGTGGTCAGAAATGATGGTTTATTTTTAGTGAAGTGTATTTTTTGGGATATTATTTCAATTTTCTTCTGTTGTAATCTGTCCCGTTAGCATCTGCTAGACATGTAAAACATGTCAAACACTAGATAGATAATAGTCTTTCTTGTCGATGTACCATCTGAACCTGAACAAATATTTCTCTCCCTGTTATATATCTTTAATAATGCTTAAATGTATAAAGTCATTGTCTTTGCCGTAATTCTGGCTGCAGAATTAAACAGTTGTGCTTGATTCCCGAAAGCAGTAAGCTAAAATGCTTGCAAGACATGTATTCATCTTGTACACTGCCTACACACTTGCACCCCCTGCCGCCATAAATAGCATTCTTTGAATGGCAGGTAATGAAAAGTGTTGGCTGGCTAATCCGTGACGGAAGGCAGTTTCATGCTAGTTTAGAAGTGATGAGGGTATGTGTCTTTTCTTGCTCCCCAGTCTTGTTGACAGCTATGCCTCTCGCTCTGTCTGATGAAGGAGAGAGAGAAATGTCCCTTATCCCTTATTACACACAGAGGTCTGTTACATATGCCGGTTAAACTGATAAGACATGTCCGCGGCCTGGTGTGTCATTAGTGAGCACTGTTGCGATGGATGACAAGCAGACCGTGGAAGTGATTTGAAGTCAGGACAACCAATCAGCAATGATAGAGAAAGGTGGGTTGGAGTTCTCTGCTGCATGTTTGTTTGTCTCAGCTTCGATTTATTCTTCTCATACCTCAAAAACATTACATTTTGGTGAAAATGTATACTGTTTGTGACAGATAAAGTTATTTATTTTCCAGTTCATTTGATAGGTTGTGCACTAATAATTTATCTGACACTAAATTCAGGTGAGGACAAAAGCAAGGCATAAAATTTAGACCATTAAGTGGCACATTATGGCCACATATTTCATTTTTAAATGATCAGTTGCAGTGATGCTTTGTCACATTGCATTGATTTATTTTGGAAGGTCGTGTTTGCAAAACAGTATGGTGTGTGTGTGTGTGTGGTTCTGGTATACCTAACTTAATGTCATAATGTCCCCACAAATATGGCAATATTTGGAATCCTTGTCGTTTTGGGGACATTTTTGGTCCCCATGAGAAAAACTGCTAATAAATCATATCCTACATCACAATTTGATCCACCTGGACACATCATCATTGATTTTAGCTGAGTCATCTGGTGTTTCGGGTCAATGGGTCAATCAGACACCAAGGCGACCCAGCCGGGGTTGATCGCGCCCCGAATTGTGTACATGTAGCACTAGCCAAGCCACAGCTCTCCTCTCCTGATCCATAGACATCTTGAAGCAACTTCCGCTGCCTCAGTGGCCGACTTAATGCCGCTTTGGGTACTGGCCCCTTTGATGCCCAGCATATTATTGGCCCTGCAGAGAGACTGGTCTGCGAACCCTCTGCATCCCACCTCAATGGGCTCGCACCTTGCTCGCACCTCATATCTTGTGCCAGCTCAATGTACTTGGTTCTCTTCCTCTCATTGGCCTCCTCGATACGGTCCTCCCAGGGAACTGTTCTAAGAGGATAAGCTTGGAGCATTCCGAGATCAGCACCATATCTGGCCTTAGTGATGTTATGGCAACAGTTTCTGGAAACTTAATTTGCTTTGACGTGATTTAGCATCAACTGCCATTTCCGCCCTGTCCTGCCTGACCTCAAACCCCGCCAGGGAGACTTTTGGGTCTCAGGACTCTCTGTATTGCAGTACATATAGTGCAGGTCACCATAAATTCTTAATTTAGGCTGCTGATGGGGAGTTTCAGCGTCTACTCAGGCTTCAAGGTAGTCCCCACCACTTCCGTAAGAACCTACTTGATCCTTCTCTAAAAGCCCTCCACTGTGGAGATCGGGATGTTAAGTGATGTTAAGATGATACTAACTATCTAAAAATGCATAAAGGTTTCTGTGATGTGCAGTTTTAGGGTTAGGGGATAGAATGTACAGTTTGTACAGTATACAAATTATGATGTCTATAGAAAGTCCCCATAAAACTTGAAAACACAACGTTAGTGTGTGTTCAAAAGTTTCAGGTCTGTACGATTTATTTTAAAATATTTTTTTGTTTTTACTAAAAATGTATCATAGCTTCCACAAAAATAATGAGAATAAAGTAATAATAAGAAATGCTTATTGAGCACCAAATCAGTATATAAAAAAATCAAATCATGTGACACTGGAGTAATGATGCTGAAAATTCAGCTTCGCACAGGAATAAATTATATTTTAGAATATATTAAAATAGAGAAGAGTTATTTTAAATTGTAATAATATGTTATAAAATTACTGTTTTTTTTATCAAATTAATGACTTCTTACAAAAACATTTAAAAATCTTACGACCCCAAACTTTTAAATGGTACTTTATCTATACTGTGCTGTCCTTTGTTATAAAAAGCTGTTCCACTTTGAACTTCATTGCGATGAAGTGTCAAGCGCTGCTCTTCTGACAGTATACTGCACTAACTTGTTGGAATATTAATAGCTTAATAAGACAGGCAGATGGATTTAAACACCAAGATTTTATTGAGATTGAAGAACACCTGTGTCACATCATGTGGACTCTGTACTAAATATCACTAATAATGACACTTATGGGCTTATTTAACCATAGTGAGGTGAAGCATTCTGGTATGCCAGTTTTAAAGAGCTTTTACTAGACTATTTATAAAAACTTTTTGTTGAATCCCATCACAGTCCTCAACTTTTCTCTGGGAATTTCGATCTTGTGCATCATGCATGTTTTCCAGGCTGTTTAAAAAAACTCGCCTGTGTCTTGATGGAAGCTAGCTTGCAGCTTGGCAGCCCTTCCAACAGAATAGGTAATACTGAGGGAGACTTGGCTCAAAAGAGTGAGCGCACATTAGCAATTCAAACACAGAAGAGGTGTCTGGAGAGCTAAAAGACTGCAGGATGAAAGTGCTTACATTGTTTTTCCTCGGGATTTGACAGCCAATGGTCACTGCTTGATACAGCAGTGTGTTGTTAAGTCATTCGCACTGACAGACATTTCATCGTCTTTTCTTTCAGTTCTTTCTTTCATGCACGAGCAACTAAATAACACAGTCAGCCCTTTTTACTATTCAAGATTCAAAGGATAGAGAACATTAGATAAGTGATCACAGAGAGCGAATGTTTGTGATACACAACAATGACAGTTTCATCAAAGTGTACAAAGCTGCAAAGAGCGGAGGAAACTTAAACTGTATGATTTTTGAGTGTGTGTTTGTACCATGACGTAGTGGTTAAAGGTAAGGGGCAGAGAGTGCTTGGTTGATTTTATGTATATCATTTTACAGCAACATGATTTTAGGATCTGAATAGGATTGTAAATTGTAATATAGTTAATGAAATACTGAACATGTGTAAGAGTATCTGGGTGTCTGTACATCTACTACTCTTATTACGGTAGTTTGGCAGCTTACTGTACTGTAAATAACAGGCTCTCCTTTCCAATCAGCAAGTGTCAGCACTAGCCACACAGTTATTAATGAGAAACACATAGGCAGCTTCAGACTTCAGACACGCTCAAAACATTCACACTTGCACTGCAGAAACATGCGGCAGATTTTCACTCACGCACACATTTATTGTTTCCCAAAAGAAAGAATCAACTCTGAACGGCCTAAACGATTAGTCGTGAAATCCAGTCTCACTTCCATGACCTGGATATGTAACGCATTAATACATTTAAATAATGCCCACCAATGGTCTTCATTGACTGCCCGCAAACAACGCCCCGTCCTCAAACGCTGTAGCTGGTTCGTGTTGTGTAGATGTCGAGAAGATGCTGTATTCTGCTCTGCAAAAGCAAATTCTCTTTGTGAACACTTACAAAGGATGAGGATGTGAAGAGCCAGTGGTTAAAGTTTCACAGTGATACAACAGCAGTATAACCTTCTGACAATTGCTTCTCAAATCTCTGTGAGGTCTAAATGGGATTTACAAAATGCTTATCCATTAAAGATGGGACAGTACCAACTTGCTCCTCAGAATCACAGTAAGTATAATTAATTATATATTTTCTACCGAGTGTTCAAAATACGTTGTTTTGTGTTTTATATTGTGTAAGTCTCCGGCTAACCGGTTAACTCAAGTTAATACTGTCTTACTGAAATGCTAATCATCTGTGGGCCACTATACTTAAAATGATGTCCATTAATACAGATTGTCTGTAGTTCCTACTACTTTGAGTAAAGATAAAGGAGGGAGCAAGATTTGTTTTACAAACTTAATTGTTACACCAGTCATTCACGTTAGAGCTCGGCTAAAGTATGTGCTGTTATTGATAAAGTTAAAGATACAGTTCCTACATGTGCATAGCAATAAATTAGAAATATACGCATCAGTTTGTTGATGGACATACTCTTGCTAATGCTGATGGGAGGAATTAATGTTTCAACACCTCATAATGTACCTCAAACTGAGTAGTGTATCACTGAGAAACGTCCTGCTATCATCCTTCCGATGGAGGTTCAGGTTGAATAACTAGTTCTTTCCAATGTTTCCAATGTTTCATCATCGGACTCACGCTCTGATTGATATGGTAAAATCGTCCCCATCGTTACTGTCTTTACAGTATGTACAATCGCTGAGCTTTAGGAAGCCTCCGGAGCTGATGTTCAGTTATGGTAATTGGCGTTTTGTTTCCGACAGGTGCTGTAAGCGGTAGATCAATCACAACAGACAGGGCTATCTGGCCAATCAGAGCAGAGCAGGCTCTCAGAAAGGTGGGATTTAGAGAGACTGATTCATCCATCGAGTCGTTTGAGAATCATTGAAAAATGTGGTGATGTGTAATAAATAAAATTAATTAATGTGTAATGTATATTATGAGAAATCTCCTACCTGTTATAAGAGACTTCCAAAACAGAATTAGGAACCTTTAAAACAGCATAATAGGTGCACTTCAAAATTTGAATTACTGTAATGATAAATGACTGAAAGATGCTTATTAGCTTGAAACATTAATTATCTAAGGTCAGAAAACAGGACTGCTTGTTTCACTTTATACTTTCTAATTGTTTTCTTATAAATGTATTTATAATTTATTTAAATCATTTTCAAATTAATTTTGCAGAGGGATCTGCATGCATATATTTTGTAATGTTAAAACTCTTTCATATTTTTTATATTAAATTCGGATTATATTAAAAAATATATTAAATTGTATAATATTAAATAAAATTCATATTTAATTATATATATGTATTACATTTATATTGTTTTTATTTTGTTACTATTGATTATTGTTTATATTAATGTAGTGTTATTAGTATTTTCTCTGCATTATTATTATTATTGTATTACTATTATTCATGAGAATATGTTTCCCTCCAGATTCAATTTTTTCTAATTACTCTGTGTAATAGACTAACAGACTGAATGCATTTAATGTAAAAATCATATCAAAGGTTGGAACTTCAGCATTTTTTTTTTTTTGAGAATGATAATTTGACAGTGGATTTTATCAGTCTGCTTCTTGTTCTATCTCTCTGTTTTTGTCTGGAATTCAAAGTGAAGCTTTGCTTTCTCTGAGGCTAACCACTCAAGTTTTTGCAACATCAATGCAGGTGCACTATCTTAGCAAGGTTAAAGAGAGCTCACGGATGAAAAGAAAATATCACGCTCACAGTCTGTGGAATGTGATGTTTGGTACGGGCTGCCCGTACAGTCTTTCTCAATAGGAGGTAAATGAGACTGACAGTCAAGACATTTTTGACAGTCAAGACGTTTCTCTGATCAGAGAAGATTCGATCTAAGCAAGCAGCACAAACGTTGCCAACAAACTGAGCAATAAACGTTCATATTTCTCTTTCATCCACATCACGCTTGCACTCCTCCAGTGGATTTCTGCACCTGTGTAATCTTAATATTCTCCAAATCTGCACAGGAATGAATTTTAAAACACAATTTCCTGAAAATGACTCACTTCCTGGTGAGCGTGTTTTGTAACGCAGTATGTTTGTTGTAAGGGACATGTAGCCTACCCCCATATCCCCCTCGCCAGCCAAGACTGCTTTCTGATTGGTGCTCAGATAATGCTGTAGTGTTTTAGCAGCCGTGTCCGACCCACACGAAACACACTCTAATTCAACCACCGTAATCAAAACACCATGAAGGGAAGGAAAGGGTTTGAGATGGTTATCTCGTCTTTCAAGATAAAGGTCAGTCTGCTTTGGAAAGTCTCACACCCCCATGTACAAAAGCTGTGTCCGAAACCGCTCACTCGTTCACTCATTCACTAATCCCTATATAGTGTATGGCATTTGAGTGCACTACATCTGCAAGGAGTGAACGAAATGAAGTGAGTGAATTCAGACGATAACGTTTAGACTGCGTCGGAGAGCTGGAGCTGTCGCAGAAAAGGCTTCGTCACACGTAGTGATGAAACTCATTTTATCTACTTCACTTACTTTATAAATAATATTAACAACATTAACAACAATAACAATCATAATTCCTTTATTTTGTAATTATATACCTCCGTGCCAGCTTTGAAATGGTTAGAAACTCTCACGCTCACAGATGACGTGAATTCAGACACCACAAAAAAATGTCCGACACCCGATATAGTGCAATATATAGTGGATAGGGAGCGGTTTCAGACACAGCTACAGTCTTGAAATGGTTCACTTCAAATCAAAACTCCAGTCAGTCACCACAGACCTGCATTCTAACAGCTTTTCTGCGTGATTTACACAAGGACTTCTGAGAAAACGCGCACACACAGGCTGTGAACCGTGTAGGCCTACTCATTGACCCGTGAACCTCACTGTGTGACTGTTAACCTGCCGTTTATTCCCATCGTGTGGGTGCGTTTTCAGTCGACGTTGGGCTTCTTCTCACTCATCTTGGAGTTTTAGCCCACATAACCTTCAGCACCTGCTCCTGTACCCCTGCTGTTTGTTTTTGGAGCAGCTGCAGACCTGCTAAAGAGCTAGAAAGAGCGTTTGAAAGGGCGGCTTGCTGGCCGTGGGGAAGTCGGTTGAAAATGTAAAGGTCATTTAGGGGTCGAGAGAGAAGAACAGGTGTGGGATGAGGCAGTAATCGTACGTCAAAATACCTCATACCAGCACACAAAACAAACAAAGCTGTAAGTCCTAAAGGAAGAGGAACAAGCTGGAAAAGTGAGAACAATCTTCTTGATTTAATATCGCTATAGTTTAACAGCAGTGTGACAGTGTTGGTTTAAGCATAACGCTTTTTATTCTTTGTCAATCTTGTAAACGGCCAGTATCAAATTATATGTACCCACCAGTTAAATTCATAAGAGCAGATATGTAGGCCACCTATCACATTATGTCATTCAAGAGATGTTGGAAAGATATTTGACAACTCAGGAATTCTACATACTAATTTAGTGGCATGTGAGGCTTTGCCAGACTTAATGTAGTGTGACACCAATCTAACTTGGCTGAAACAAGAAACTGTCACCGTTACCCTGTGAAATCATCCACCTCCTGAGGTTGTGTCAGCTTGACAGACAGACACACACACAAACTCACTCACTCTCTCTCTCTCTCTCTCTCTCTCTCTCTCTCTCTCTCTCTCTCTCTCTCTCTCTCTCTCTCTCTCTCTCTCTCTCTCTCTCTCTCTCTCTCTCTCTCTCTCTCTCTCTCACTCTCTCTCTCTCTCTCTCTCGAATGAGGTGCATGTGTGTTTGTGTGTACTTATTCTATCGTCTGCTCAGGAACACGATCACCACATCGCTGTCTCAGGTTCACCTTGAAACTTAACATAGAATACAAGCACTGAGGTGTCGATTTGTAGAGCAATACGTGGTATCTGGGCGAAGAACAAGATTTACTTGCATAGTTTGGGGACAAAATATTCTACAGAAATTTGCCAAATCTCCAAAAACCTGTTCAAAGTTTGTCAAGATGTCCTCGGGTGTCCCCAGAGGGACACATTTGACTTATTCATTTAATGAATTTATATATATATTTAATTGTATTTAAATTCATAAATAAAGCTAATGTTTTTCTTAATTTTAAAAATGCAAAAAAGTTTTATTTTAGATAATTTTCTATGATTATGTGGATAAAAATATGAATGAACTGTGAGACACTCACTGAATAAGTGTGACAGACTCAATTAAAACCTTTGAATAGAATACATTCACACTGTCACATTGCATTGGAGAAACACACAAATGTTATTAATGTTTCATTACGCTACTTTTCTCCCTCTCTCTCTTCAGCCTCACACCTTTTTGTCCTTTTTGCTTGTGCAACATTCCATAAATTACACAAGAGTTGCTCTTTAATTTGTAGAAAGTATGCTTCACTGCCCCAGGCTCTCACTCACTCACTCACTCACTCTCTCTCACACACACACACACACACACACGCACACACACACACACACACACACACACACACACACACACACACACACACACACACACACACACACACACACACACACACACACACACACACACACACACACACACACACACACACACACACACGCGCACGCTAGTATGCTGTCATAATAGGGTCAATATATATTCATAATAGCTTTGCAGATGCAGTAGATAGTGCTGGAATATGTAGCTCCTGTAATTCCTGCAGGCTATAAGGAGGCTTTGATTGACAGTTTGGCCAAGGGGATGTGAGGTCTGTGAGGCCTACAGTCTCATCACTAATGCATGGTCTGGGCCAGCAGCATGCTTTAACTAAACACACACACTCTCAACCTATGTGTGGTGTCAGGCTGCCAGCACATTACTTTGCACACTACTTTCATTGCATGTCACTGTTACATAATTTATTGGTCATTGTGTCGTTTCTCTCTCTCTCTCTCTCTCTCTCTCTCTCTCTCTTTGTTTCTTTTATTTATATATACAGTATATATATCATTTTTTATATATATATTTTAAAATGTTATTTATTCCTTTGATGACAAAGCTGATTTTCAGCATCATTACTCCAGTCTTCAGTGTCTCATGATACTTCAGAATTCCTTCTAATATGCTGATTTGATTTTCTCATATTTATTTAATATTGTATTTTTAGTATTATCACATTTTTGTTGAGCCTTTTTTTCAAGATCGAAAAGAATAGTGTTTATTTGAAATAGATTCCTTTTGTAAAATGTAGAAGTCTTGACTGAGTCTTTACTTTTGATCAATTTATTGCATCCTTGCTGAATAAAAGTACTACTTACTTTAAAAAAAAAATACTGACCCCAAACCTTTGAACGGCGTGTGTGCATTTAACAATGTGTTGTCATATGTACACATAAAACAGAAACCTAAAACAGATCTTTTTATCGCCCACAGTGCACGCATCAGGAAGTAACAAATTCCACTTACAACAAATATAAGTTCCTATACAGAATACACATTTGTTCTTTCCCAGATAATTAAATGAACAGAGTAAAGTTTTTATTATTACATAATTATTTTCAACAATAATAAACTAGGTGTGACTATTCATGCATATATTGTGCAGTTATTTGTGAGTTATATATTTATGAGTTATTCATAAAAGTCAGACTAGTTGGACAACACCTGTATTAAAAACATAGTTTGCCCAAAAATGAAAATGGTCAAAACTGTTTGGTTACCTGCATTCTTTAATATATCTTCTTTTGTGTTCCATAGATGAAAGAAAATCTTTTAATCTCACTGGTCACGATTGTGACCGCATTTTTTTTCTTATTTCTGGAAGCTCAAAAAATGTTGTTATTGGCTTTAGGCAAGAAATTCAACTTTTAAATGAAAAAATAGATTGTCTTGACTAAAATCTATTAATATCATGTGACTAGGGAAAGGTCACATGACCAGATCAGTTTACTTCCTGCTTGCACATCTAGAAGAAGATGTCTTCCTCAGACTACTACAAAAAGTAGTATGTAAAACATCTTAATTAACAGATAGAACTATCATATTTTGTACATATATTCTTTAAAGGGTCTACTACTGATATATTTTGAGAATTATACTCCTGCATATATATTTTGCTCGTAAGACGTGTACATTTGTTAACGGTCACAAATGTGAATGGTAGTATAACACAGTGCTTCAATTGAAAACACAGGTTTTGGCTGTTAATCCTACACTGAACAAATTTATATCAGCATCTTGATATGCCACACCTGTGAGATGGATGGATTATCTCGGCAAAGGAGAAGTGCTCACAGATTTAGACAGATTTGTGAACAATATTTAAGAGAAATAGGCCTTTTGTGTACATAGAAAAAGTCTTAAATCTTTGAGTTCAGCTCATGAAAAATGGGGCCAAAAACAAAAGTGTTGCATTTAAAATTTTGTTCAGTGTAGTTATCAGTATCCCAGAAACTATCAGATGCGTGTGCAGCAAACAGAGGCAATTGAAAGTGTCCGTGATAGTGATGGCTCAGATAGGGAGTCCCAGGGTGAAATGGCCCATTTGCCAGGTAGACTATTGAATGGCGATGCAGAGGTGAACTATCTGGAGGATTAGGCAGATGTTCATGAGAACCAATTGGTGTGCCCCACACATGACCACAAACAACCCTTTCTACAACGTACGGCCCATCTTCAGTGCACTGAATGAGTGCACACACATCTCCCTGAAACTGGCCTAGGACAGGGCCCAAGTGTAGTCATGGTCTAGCCCGTAGGGGTCTACCCGAACAAGCAGAAGTTCCTCCAGGGTGTAACTTTGTACATGACAACCTTTTCACCTCACTAAGCCTCCTTCATAAAATGACAAAATTAGGTTATGGAAGTCTTGGAATGTGTTGTGTAAATAGGTCTAATTGAAGAATTTGTATGAATTCTGACTCTGGTGTTTTCCACTGGTCACTTTTGTGACCGAGTATAAAACCTATTTCACTAACTTAACCAACATACAATTAAAAAGGGCATAACGTTTGTGTGCTAGGAAGGTCTAAGGACTGTACTCAAATTGCAATAAAAAAATCTGGGATTAAACGGGTTAACAAATGTTTCGGCCTGTGCCCAAATGAGCTCTTAGGACAAAACTGCTGGAGTTTTTCATAAAAGTTATTCACAAGACTAGTTGGACAACACCTGTATTAAAAACATAGTTCGCCCGAACTATGAAAACTATGAAACTATGAAACAAACAGTCAAAACTGTTTGGTTACCAGCATTCTTGAAAATATCTTGAAAATATCAAAATGAGTGTCAGTAAAAGATGACCAAACTTTAATTTTTGGGAGAACAATCCCTTTAAAATGACCAAAGAGAACATGGAAAAGTTACAGTGCTGTTTCTTTTTGCAGTTTGTGTCTGTGGACTGAGAGTTATTAGAGGGAATGGGAGTTAATTTACAATTTTCTTCCTTAAAAAGCTGTATTAATGAGGGGTAATTTTACGCTCAGAGCTTCAATTTCACCCTCAAATTATATCAGTTCCCCTATGCTTCATCATCGGAACTGATCAGTGCTAGCCAACTCTTAAGCTGACACGCATGTTTCCCTCTCACCTGACTTTTAGAATTACTATTAGGTGATCTTGGTGGCATGAAAAATGCAAGAATGGGTTGAAACATTCCAAACGGGAATTCAACAAGCAGGCCAATGGCAGCTTGAGATTTAGAGTGTTATTATATGGTCTGATGAAGAGATCTTCGCTAGGCCGCTGATGCTGTCAACGCCATGTCAAAAATCTGGTTGGGTCTTCATTAATCATGCAAAACCACTGACATTTTCATGACTAATTCTGCTCACTGGAAGAGGAAATGTGGATAGCTGGTGTTTAAACAGAGCGATCCTGAATGAGGCCAACAAAAACAGAGGCTTTTAACTGCTCGCTGTTCTGAAAGCTGCCACTCACACACACAAACATCTTTCTGCTGTGCATGGGAAGCCTATGTTTCCACCGATAACTGGGGACTGGAGCTTTCAAACATTAAAAATGATGCAAACACAATGTTAAATGAATTATCATATAAGTGGTCCAAACGGCTCCTGCACTTATTCCAGGTCTTTTGAAGTTAATAGCTTTGTGTGATGAAAAAACACATTAATTTTTGTGACCACTTTGTGAACACTGAACAAATCGAGTCAGTGAATTGAACTCAAATCTAATTTTGTAAATTAATTCACTGGACAGATCTGACTTAAAAGAATGATTCTGTTGAATTTCAGTGAATAAGGACTTCAATTTTGTTTAGCACCTGTACCTCACAAAAATCTACCACATGGCTTTACAAGAATAATCTTGACAATTTATTTAAATAAAAAAAAAGTACATATCTTCTGTGAAATCTCAGGACCAAAAAATGTTCATCCAATCATTGCATTTGGTCCGAATGGAATAATAGGATGTCCAACCTGCCTGTCAACATATATATTTCCTCCGCACTCCCTGATCTCGCAGACATCACACGTCATCAGTGCGTTCCGTAAGGCTATGCAGAGTTGTAGACAGACAGACACTGAGCTCCAGAAAGAAACAGCATCCACCTTTTACAGTTCCTCATGAACCAAAACAACAAGCTTATGCCGAGTTCACGCCATGTCATAATTACTGTGAAGTCAGTGCTCTTTAAAGGGATAGTTCACCCAAAAATGAAAATTAGCCCATGATTTACTCACCCTCAAGTAATCATATGTGTATATGACATTCTTCTTTCAGATGAATACAATCAGAGTTATATTAAAAATAAAAAAAAATAAATGTCCTGGCTCTTCCAAGCTATATAATGGCAGTGAATTGCTGTTTCTATTTTCTGTCCATAAAAGTGCATCTATCCATCATAAAAGTGCTCCACACGGCTCTGGGGGGTTAATAAAGGCCTTCTGAAGTGAAGCGATGCGTTCCATATTTACAACTTTATAAAGTAAAAGTAGCTTTATAAAGTAGCTTCCGGCCAAACGAACATACGGATTCCACTTGTCTAAATCGCAAACATGTTGAAGA
Organism: Meda fulgida; assembly: GCA_030578275.1. Taxonomy (NCBI): domain Eukaryota; kingdom Metazoa; phylum Chordata; class Actinopteri; order Cypriniformes; family Leuciscidae; genus Meda; species Meda fulgida. The sequence goes on from CM060622.1 coordinate 34,232,189, forward strand.
TTAGCCTATAGGCTGTCGATTTATTAAATAAGCTATTTCCTCACAAAAGGGGTTTATTCAGTGTAGTGAAGCTCCATTGACATCGAATAAAAAATGGCCTCCTTTTCTGCTTACCTCAGCGTTAGCATGCGTTATGTTTTTTCTGGGTTGCAGGCTTGCCTTCAAGTGGCTTTGATCGTATGCTTTCATAGCTTGCTATTGCTAACCTCTCTGAAATTGCCTACCCTAATTGTTCATTTAGTATTTAGTGATGGATATCATCGTATCATTGAATTAAGATTGGATGAAGCCTCTCAGAGTTTACAAAATGCCAAACAGCATTTAGAACACAATGCGTCTATTGTGGTGTGTTTGTTTATGTGCTGTCAGTTCACAGCAAGTTAGTAACTCTCAGCCATAACTCTGTCTCTCTGCTTGCCAAACACACACATTCTTCACATTATTATTGAAATACATCGATTCCCTCTTTCTCTCTCTCTCTCTTTATCTCTCTCACCATCTCTGCCTTTTCCTGAAAAGCTGAACAAATTCACAACAGCTGCAGCTGAGGCTTAGATCAACATTGTCACTGAAGAGTCTGTTAAGCAAAGGGTTAAACACACTGTCTGTCTTCTCTTTGTTTGTTTTTTGCGCCTTAGACAAGAAGTGATTAAGATCTCCACAAACATTTCACAACTGCTATCTTTTCTTACGCTTGTTCTTTTATTTTCTCAGACTGGACCAAAGTCCAGTTTAGTCCAGGTATTTTTTTTCCAGTGTTTTCATGGCTCTTGTTGTCTTTCTTATCAAACAGTTACAATGAAAAGACGATTCTTGCCTAGAATTTTAGGTATGAAAAGGACGCACAATGATATGCCCTTAGTTGTTCACTGACTTTTCCAAATGTGTTTGTGTATAAATAAAACACATTCACAGGACAAAGCCAAAGACCCAAAAATCCTGGAATCTCTATTGAAGTTTGTCTGAACATGAGCTGGGACGTGTTGACACAACAAAGATGGCAGGAATGTAAACTAACAATATCCAGTGCACACAACTGATAGTTGTAGAAAAGAGGGAATGTCTTTCTTTGTTCTTTGTCAAACAAAGAATCACATCATGAAGAAGCAAGCAGAATGTTTAAGTTCCTTCCCTTTTTTTACCCGTCTTTGTTGTTGTTGCCAGGTTTGCGAGGAGCGTACACTTAACACACAGTAACACACATAGCAACTCCTCTCTGTCTGTGTGCTCAGCCAATATTTACTCTGCTGCCAAACACTGCCACTATTGAGTTTGGCCGTTTAAAATACTATTTGAAGAGCATTAGAGATACAGTGGAATAACAGCCCTGCCTGGGGCTGATCAGAACAGGAAGTGATGTTACAGTGGGCAGGTGTTGCTGTCATTTGAACATCGACTGTTTCTAAAACTGTTTTTGTGAAATTTTCAGTTACCTGTCTTTATGACTGCTATCTGAACTGATATTATAGTGTAAATGACCTAGAAAATCTCTGGTTATCTCTTTATCTTGTGAATTTCTCGAAGAAGGATGGGTAATAATAACCTTGTGAGTGTTTGGATATGATTTTCCACAGACTTGATAACAGTTTATGACCTTTAATGCTTAACAAGAGGAACTGCACAGCCCAGTATCGTTCTTTATTGAAACTGCCATAAATTTGCGCAAACACTATAATCAGTCTGTTATCAGCTTCTGCAGAGCAATGACCAGGAGAGTGTGTTCTAGCTGAGATGTTTCTTAATGTTAATAAAGCTATAACCGCTTTATCTGGTTAGGATAAATACTAGGATTTAGACCAGTAGATATGGTGTGAGAGAGAGAGAGAGAGAGAGAGAGAGAGAGGGAGGGGGGGGACTCAACTCTGATAGACAGTACTGCCATCTCCTGGAGAGAGTGAATTTAATGCCCTTTATCTTAACTGATAGTATAACAAAAATCTGCAATCACAATTAATTCACTTCATATCACTTTGTTATTTCAAATGTGTGTCGTTTATCAGAATCATTTGCACACCATGTTTTCTTATCTGAATGAACCATTTGTGAGTTGCAACCATGCAGTCATCAAGTTCAAAGTCTTCTCATTGCTATCCTTACAAGATGATATGGAGAAAAAAAAAAGAATAATGTAATAGTCCACCACTGTAATTATCCAATTCAGCTGCAGTTGGAGGGTACAAATGGACAGTCTTCATTGTGTCCTTATTGGAAAAAGTCAGGATGTCTTTTCAGTGTTTCCAACAAGCTTCTGCCAATAAAATGCTGAATAAATATTAGAGTTGGCAGCATGCGGCATACACAGAACACATCAGGTTGGAACAATAAGGGGCCTCATTGATTGGTTTATGGATTCTTGGGGAAAAAAATGACGGAGAGGAAAACAGAGAGCTAAAAGTGAAGTCTGCTCTCCATTAGAATCCACTAGGAGTTTTGGCAAACACGAGGAGCTCTGTGCAAACAGGGTTATTGGAGGAGTCTTCTCAGCCTGGTGTTAGCTCTGCAAACCCAGCTCTGTGCAAACAACTTCAAAGAATGTGGCCACCTCCTCCTGGCCCTTTGAAGTAGGTATTGATTGAGGTGAGGCAGGTAGTAGAATATGGAAGAACGAGAGAGAGAGAGAGACTCTGAGGGGCACCGGCGAGCCAGCACGAGGGTCTTCATTTCTCTACTAGAAACAGCAGCTGGCTCTACTGCTGGTGATCAAACAGACCCTGAGCTCCCTCTGCCAAATGCACCCCCTCCTCAAACATACACACACACACACACACCTCATCTGTTTAGCACTATGTATGGGGCATGACTTTATTACAGTAATTCTACGGAATTACCATAATTGCATGTTTTTTTGGATTCGTAGCAACATGTTGGAAACTCAAGCTTCAACTGTTAAAAGTAGTTATGTTTGAAATGTATATGAAAAATAGAGGTGATTTTGTTATTGTAAAAATAACCTATTTTCTGTTATGTGTGCTGCCATAGAAACAACAAATTTTAATGAGGGTGTGAACAGCTCATTGTAGAATCTTAGAGTCGTTGTCTTGAAGTTACGGTAATTCTAACAATGCATTTTCCATCCACATATTCTTCCTTTGCAAAAGGTTTGCTGCAGAACTTTCAGGAAAGACTATAATAAATTTGATGAAGTACATTCAAGTATGCACGTGTGTAGTATAAATACATTTCTGGACCCTGAGGATGTAATCCTGACAAGTCTATACTGAATCATGTTAAAATATTAAAGGAGTAGTTCACTTTCAAATGAAAATCACCCCATGATTTACTCACCCTCAAGCCGTCCTAGGTGTTTATGACTTTCTTCTTTCAGACGAATACAATCAGAATTATATTTAAAAATATCCTGGCTCTTCCAAGTTTTATAATGGCAGTCGACTTACGCCTAATGCGCAACTTGTGACGTCTGAAGTAGCGTAGTGCATATTTGACATATTTTGACATTTCGTCTACATCCAACGCACATGGCACCCTTTAGCGTCAAAATGAGACGCAGATAGATATGGGTAGGTTTAGGTCTGGGGTAGGGTTAGGGTTAGACTGCTAGGAGGCGCCTTCTGGCCCATATCTATCTGCGTCTCATATTGACGCTAAAGGGTGCCATGTGCGTTGGATGTAGACGAAATGTCAAAAGTGTCAGTATATGACGCCTTCGGATGAGAACGGGCTGTGTATTATAAACATCACTGTTGCAAGAAGGTCCAATACGTTTTCTTGATCAGGTTGTTATTTTTAAGTTATTTGCAAACATCTTTGTTCAAAATATACAAGACATAATCTAATGTAAGGAGAATACAAGCCATGCATTTTTACTAAACAGCTTTTTTAATCGCACAATAGCCCAATAGACATTTATTGTATTACAAGCAATAAACATTTTTTGTACATGCTCTGTATCGACTATTAAACTTATCATTTGAGAGGAAAGTTTACCATGCAGACACTAAAGCTCACTTGGATTGAACTGTTAGTTGTCGTGTGCATGTTCATTATCTCTCTTCCTCCCAGTCATGCACACATTCTTATCTCGCTTACACACACGATAAGTCCAGTTGTACAGCAGCTGTAAAATCAGTCATTTTTAAGGTGCCTTAAGTTTCTTTGTTTGCAAAAGCTTTTTTTATCTTCCTCTCATACAACATCAACTAAGGAACTTTGATGATTTGCTCTTTTCACAAATAAATTAGTCACCTATTCAGTTATTAAATTCCAAACATAATCAGCAGGGGATTTCTAGGAACACTCTAATCCACTGCACAGGCTCCTCTGCGAGCTCCCAGCGCTGGTTCTTGAGCCAAACACATTCCCCAAATACTTCAGGACGACTTGAGTTTCGCTGCCCAAATTTTGTGGTAGGCTATACTACTTATTTGTGAAATGCTAGAAGAGCCAGTAACAGGATTTGACAAATGAAGTTTAGCAGTGCACAGTTGCAAAGGGATAGTTCACCATAAATGATCATTCTGCCATCATTTATTCACCCTCTCATTCCAAACCTGTTTTCCCCTCTTTGGAGGAACATAAAAGAAGTTTTGAAGAATGTTTTTGTCTGTACCGTGAAAGTCAGTGGTGTTCAGAACAAATGATTGCAGAATTGTCATTTTTGGTTTAACTATCTTAAAGGTCAATTCGCTATTTGCTCGGTTATTTTCTGTTTTTTGATAAGCCAGCTCGGGCATTTCTGGTGAACTGTCAGTTGTCAAGATGTCATTCTATACTCACTGCCTTCAAGATCTGCCTCGGGTCAACATTTTAATCAATTCACATTTTGATGATTGAGGCGTGACAAATCGCTGTCGTTCAAGCGAAGCGGTAGCGCAAGAGCACACGTGAACTGATCATCTCTTCCCCTTCCATGATTGAACATCAGAAGGTATGTGGAAAGAAATAGAACGACTTATTGAGTATCGTGTCTCATGTAATCGCTCAATCAGTGTTAAAAAGGCTAAACATTACTTCTGCATCTGATGTTCATTAAAGCTGTAAGCTGCCTGTCAAGTTGGGCAACAATAAAGAAACAATAAGGGATACTGGGAAGATAGGAAATCACATTTTATAATAAACCAACGTCATATAACAATACAGATGTATGAGTGGACAGCTTTTAAACAGAAAGACCAACATACCTTGTGTAGAAACAGATGGTCCATTTTATTTATGATCCATCTCTTTCTTTGTTGGTCATCAGTGGGGAAAGGATGAAAACTGATAGCCAAATTGATTTTTGCTGAGAAGAATCGCAACAGTGCTCTGCTCGTTTTACATTTGAACAACTAAAGTGTACATTAATGCTAGGCCTGACTATTTAACTGACTACGTTCTGATTATAAACTATTACACTATTGTAAGACCGTGTCAAACTTGTTTGTGTGTTTTCTGGGCTTTCTTTTATCATTCCAGTGTTTGTGATGTAATTCAGTGGAGAGATATGAAGAGAACCAAGGAAAGAAAAAGAGGGAGAAATCACTGTTACAGTATAGAAAAAATAAAGAGAAAATAAGAGACAGAGAGAGAGGGCTGTAATGATTATCATCCTAACAATAGTGAAAACTACCCTTTATTTGTATTGTTTTTGGCAGCTCTGCCACCCTCAACAAAAGGGAACTTGCATAAATATACACGGCATAAATGTCTTTATCTTTCACAATTCATTACCACAATGGAGTTGCATCACTCTTTGTGTCAGGAAGGCTGACATCATCCATCTGAAGTGCAGAGCATTACTACAAGCCCTCGACTGTAGGATTGTTTGTCCACTGAAATCAGCTAAGTCCTGATGCCAGAAAAAAACACAATCGTTTGTTTCATGGCTGTGCGGGTATTAAAGTAAGCCGAACACTCTTTGGCATGGAGCAGGGTGCACGACGGGACAGCTTAGCAAACAAAGACAGATTAACACATTTTGAAGCTGTACATGGCCAACGCTTTGTGCGAAAGACGGATAGCAGCTCTAATCTATTTGCTGTGAATTGTTGTGCTCTGTCTGTCGCTGAAAACAGGTTAATGCGATTCCCAGGACTACCACACCAAACATCTAATACTGGCAAAAGACAGGTACAACCACTGACGTGGACCTCTGCTAAATGAACAGACTGTTATTCTCAAATCATGCATGCAAACACCTTTGCACCATTTATCGAAACACTGCCTCTAGATGCTTTTTCTTTTCCTTCTGAAATGACGCTTTTGAATGAGTGCCATCTAATGGAAATTAAAAAGAAACTCAGGTTGTAACACTTCATGTGTCATTTTTGTGATTAAAAAAATATCACAAAAATTCTCCTCCTAAAAAAATTATCCTCCTCCTAATTCAATGTGCAGAGACAACTTTAAGCTATGTGTTGTTTCATAAGACATTAGCCAGTATCTAGGCCATCTGGTGTTAGATGCCAGGAGAAATTTCAGTGGAAGTTTTCCATTTCTCCAAACACATGCAGAGAGTGTTTATTGGGTGTTTAAATTCAGCAGAAGGTGATATAAAATTACCATGTGAGATTGTATTCAAATTAATGTTTTACTTCATAAAGCATAGTGATATTCATCAGGATAAGTGGTTGGCACTTAGTGCTTTTTCCAAATGGAAAAAGTGCCAGGGTGTTTAACATTTAAACAGTAGTTTGTTTATTACATCAGTTAATTAGACATGAGTTAATTCCCATAGAGCAATCTGAGAGGATAAGTAAGGAAATGTTAGAGCTGTTCACGTGAACACGTGAGCAGTGCTGATGCTGTCCATCTTAACAGACAGTAAAGCTTGGTATATTGGTATGTTCATTTTTATATATATATATATATATATATATATATATATATATATATATATATATATATATATATATATATATATATAAAATATACACTCACCTAAAGGATTAGGAACACCTGTTCAATTTCTCATTGATGCAATTATCTAATCAACCAATCACATGGCAGTTGCTTCAATGCATTTAGGGGTGTGGTCCTGGTCAAGACAATCTCCTGAACTCCAAACTGAATGTCAGAATGGGAAAGAAAGGTGATTTAAGCAATTTTGAGCGTGGCATGGTTGTTGGTGCCAGACGGGCCGGTCTGAGTGTTTCACAATCTGCTCAGTTACTGGGATTTTCACGCACAACCATTTCTAGGGTTTACAAAGAATGGTGTGAAAAGGGAAAAACATCCAGTATGCGGCAGTCCTGTGGGCGAAAATGCCTTGTTGATGCTAGAGGTCAGAGGAGAATGGGCCGACTGATTCAAGCTGATAGAAGAGCAACTTTGACTGAAATAACCACTCGTTACAACCGAGGTATGCAGCAAAGCATTTGTGAAGCCACGACACGCACAACCTTGAGGCGGATGGGCTACAACAGCAGAAGACCCAACCAGATACCACTCATCTCCACTACAAATAGGAAAAAGAGGCTACAATTTGCAAGACCTCACCAAAATTGGACAGTTGAAGACTAGAAAAATGTTGCCTGGTCTAATGAGTCTCGATTTCTGTTGAGACATTCAGATGGTAGAGTCAGAATTAGGCGTAAACAGAATGAGAACATGGATCCATCATGCCTTGTTACCACTTTGCAGGCTGGTGGTGGTGGTGTAATGGTGTGGGGGATGTTTTCTTGGCACACTTTAGGCCCCTTAGTGCCAATTGGGCATCGTTTAAATGCCACGGCCTAACTGAGCATTGTTTCTAACCATGTCCATCCCTTTATGGCCACCATGTACCCATCCTCTGATGGCTACTTCCAGCAGGATAATGCACCATGTCACAAAGCTCGAATCATTTCAAATTGGTTTCTTGAACATGACAATGAGTTCACTGTACTAAAATGGCCCCCACAGTCACCAGATCTTTGGGATGTGGAGCTTCGTGCCCTGGATGTGCATCCCACAAATCTCCATCAACTGTAAGATGCTATCCTATCAATATGGGCAAACATTTCTAAAGAATGCTTTCAGCACCTTGTTGAATCAATGCCACTTAGAATTAAGGCAGTTCTGAAGGCGAAAGGGGGTCAAACACAGTATTAGTATGGTGTTCCTAATAATCCTTTAGGTGAGTGTATATATATTAGTGCTGTAAATTGATTGAAAAAATTAACTAATCCAACATTTTTGCTGTAATTAATTGCGATTCTTTTTATATTGTAATACCTTCACACTGAATTTCCAAAATAATGTAGAAACAACATAAAGACGATATATGTTTTTTAAGCACTATGAATGAAGGCCAGTATTACGGACTGTACTGATATCTATTAAATGGATTTCTTCTAAATTTTAGCCATTAATTATAGCCATTCAGAATTACAGTATAATCGGAAGCTATCAATTTTAACATTTTAAAAGGTTTTAAAAATATATAACTTTTTATTTAAGTGAACTTTTAAAACAATCCTCACATAAACCCATTGTAATAAATGTCACATTTAGCTGCCTTTAAAGCAACACTATGTAACATTTTTTACCTTAAAATAATGTTCTCAAAATCCTATCAGTGGTTCATCAAGTTGTAACAGGGTGAAAGGCACTTCTGGATTCGCTGTTCCTATATCTGCTATAACCACACTATGTGAGTTTGCCAGATCGGGTCGCGTTTCTGTAGTCCGAATGAGACATACGAAAACTACAAATTTGACTTTCTTTACGTCAAGCGTTACAATAGTCATTATTTAGTTTTTCTTCGTTTCTGATGTCGCAATATATCATACTTTCATGAAATCATGTAACATACTCTACCTTGTCTGTGGACATTGCTCATTCTAAAGCTGGTGCTGGATAAACAGCGAGCATGCGTGCGATGGTAGGCAAAACTATTTACGACAGCGGTAATGGACAATTTCGTTTCCAACCAGGAGGGCGACCGAAGAGGAAAAGTTCCATGGTGTTGCTTTAATATATCAGGGCTCAACGCAAATGCTTTTTTAGCATTCAGATTTGTACCTGCCCTGTTAAAATGCACAAAGTTTTTGTTGTGACCCATGGAACCTTGCAAACAGAGCTTTAAGATGTTCAGGTCTATCAGGTAAATATAAGGAGCTCTTTTCCAAAACGCGATAAATCCATTTCAATAGTTTTCAGGAAAATTATTTTTATTTTTTTTACCTAGACCCACACATTTTGTGAATATTCAGTTTAGCCTGTTAAAATGTTTTTCCCCTCAGTCTGAACATGTTGAACAATGATTATTAAATCAAACAATATTGTCGATGATAAATTCAAAGTATTTTTTTTTTTCAAAACGCTATAAATCCACAAAAGAAAAATCCAAAAATGGATGATTTTGGCCACTTAATTAAGTTTTGTTTTGTAGAAAGCCTTTCTTTAAAATGAATTTCGTTTTGTATAAATTGTATCTTAGCAGGAACAGTAACGTTAGCCTATCCCACAGTGTGCTTTTGTGACTAACGGTCACTCATTTATAAATAGTAGCAGTATAAAATACTAGTGCTCCATCTAGTGTTCTAACCAGGAATTCACAATTCCAAGATTAGCGCCACGGTTGACAGATTCTGACTGAATAAATGCGAAATTACGATCACCGCAAAATCAAATTTGACTTTTGTCGTTACACTTTATTACCGTAATTCGCTCCGTGCACAATATGGCGACCGTTGACGTTCGAAACTTGAGTGTGTTGGCCAGTACTTCCGGTGAATACTTCCGATTTTCTGACAGAGAGCGGGAGACAACAGCGACCGAGTTCCATTACCACAGAGATTTTTCAGAATGAGTGTTTTTAGTATTCAAAAGAGGCGACTTGCATTTCAGATGGTGATAGCCTCAACACTTCATTGTTGTGTGCCGTTATGTACTGTTTCGTTGAGTTATAACAAAGAAGTCAGCTTTCATGCATTCCCCGTTGACGCTGCGGTACGGGCTGAGTGGAAGCAGAAGATCCGGAGAGATGACTTCAATCCGTCAAAAACACTCGGGTCTGTAGTCGGCATTTTAAGCAAACTGATTTGAATGTGACTGCCGGGGGGTTGAGGAGGCTGAAGAAGGGAGCCGTACCGGTTTACTTTTCATGGAATGGGTACAAACTACCTGCGCTCAGACCAAGAGTCTGGGAACGGCGTCCGCGGGCCGAGAGTCCTGCACCAGAGTCAGACTCGGACTCGGAGATGGAGACTGAAATGGCTCCAGATCATGACTACTCTGTACTCCCTCAAACAGGAGCGAGGACGAGTAATTTGGCCGACGAGAACGAAGCTCTACGTCGCCATATTAGGGAGCTACAACAGCAGTTGGAAGTCCTCAAACTTCGCCAGCGTTTTGGGATAGATCGCTGTCTGCATCAGATGAGGATGTGCGCTTTTATACCAGGTTTGCGTCCTACAGGAGTTTCATGGCTTTTTGGAGTTTAATTGAACCTGCTGTGATCAACAAGATGGTGCGCATAACCAGCGCCAAGACAGCCTCTGCCAGCATCAGCACAGTCCATCACCCAACAACGGTAGGTAACAAATATGATAACATGACGTGCATAGAGTTGTAGACCTAATGTAACTCTGAAATTGGATACAAACTGTTTCATTCCGTAATTGCCCCTGTTGGTTTGTGGAGTTAACTACATCTAACTAAAAAGTAAAAGCCAACAAGCTGATATTGGTATTATTTTCTATTTACATACTACACGCACACGAGAGAAACCTAAGTGTCCGAGAATTAGTAATTAATTGGTACATTGTAATATATAATTACAATGAGGGTTTTCCTCTCAGGGACCTTGCAGAGAGGTTCAGCATTCACCGCACTACTGCAAGTCGGATCATCTCCACATTGACTCATTTCCTGTACTGCCTGCTGGGAAGCCAGCGCCTCTGGATTCCTCCAGAGATAGTGAGAGCTCACCTGCCACCTGAGTTTGCAGCTTTTTCTGATACACAGGTGGTCCTTGATTGTACAGAGATATTCTGTCAGACGCCATCCTCGCTGCTCCTTCAGAGTGAGGTTTTCTCAACCTACAAATCGCACACTACATTCAAGGCCATGATTGGCATGGCACCCCACGGTGCGGTCACCTTTGTGTCTGGACTGTATGCAGGCTCTATGAGTGATCACGAGATCTTCAAGCAGTCCGGGATTGTAAAGCTTCTGAAGCCAGGTATGGCGATCATGGTGGACAAAGGGTTTGTTGTGGACAACCTTGCTCCTTGTAAGGTGTACCGGCCTGCCTTTCTCAACAACAAACAACAGATGAGTCGAGAGGATGTCAGACAGACACAGTCAATTGCACGTCTGAGAGTGCATGTGGACAGGTGCATAAGGAGAGTGAAAGAACAAACTTTTCGACAAGGACATACCACTGTCTATATGCGGGAACATTGATGAATTGTTCAGTGTGGCCTGCTTCCTGGTCAATTATCAGAATGGGCCATTAGTGAAGGCATGGGCAACTCAGCAATGAATTAAAGATCTTGCTTCTTAAAAACATTCGTGTCATTGTCATCATTACATTAGCTTTGTTTTTACTGACTTGAAATTAAAATAAAAAGGCACCAGAGATGTCATTAGAACATGTAGAATTTAATGAGGAAATACCGGACAACACTTATTCAATCATACAATATCATCAATCCACATTTTACAATCGGGCTCTCATTGCAATCAGTAAAAAAGGTATGGTCTCAGGTCAATTATAGGCCTGCATTAGTGACATTAGCTCTAGTTTTATAGAGATTTGTTAATTGTTCAATCGGCGTTGAGATTTCAAGTTGAGATGAACAATAATACCTAATATTTAGTTCAGGCTTTGTACAGATTTGAAAAGATGAACAATAATACCTAATATTAGATCAGGCATTGTAAAGATGAACAATAAAACCAGAACAAGAAAACATTTAAGAAGCATTTATCAGCCGATTAAAAAAGAACTGATTGAATGAACCATTGATTTTTAAAAGATCAGATAAAGTAATGATAAAAAAGAAATAATCCCCCCTCTCCCTTATAACCCTAGCGACCTCAGCATCCCTGTAAATTCTTTGTACAAGAAGGTCTTCCTCTGCAAAAAACACAAAATCACACCACTGCATTCCGGTGATAAGCAGCTGGCCCTGCACCTGCCAATAGTAGCTGTGACCTGGCTTCAGGCGCAAGGTGCCAGTCTGCATGTGCAAGTACCCGCAGTCCACATAGCTCTTCACATTGGGGCACTTCATCTCCACCAGCCCGAATGGTGGTGCCTCCGTCGGATCAAAAACAACACCATCTGGAGAGGATCCAAGCCAGGGAGCATCTGGATGGATGACAAATCTTGATGGCTAGTAGTTGACATTTTTAATGTGGGAATATTCCTGAATAGCTACTGGCTCCAGTGCCAGTCCCCCTCTTCATCAAGGCTGTCTGAACCCCACCTTTGCGGATGCGTTCTGCAAGGTTCTCTGCAGAGCTGTGACCTCGGACATGACACACCTCCCGGAACCTGGAGGAGGTGAGCCTCATCTTCCTCAGGCTGTGCCACTCTGCGCTGCCACTCTGTTCCCTCGTGGACATCTCAATGGATCTTGCCATGTCGAAAGTGATGTTAAGCGACATTACATTTAGGTGTTGTTGGTGAGTGCACACAAAGGAACATGTGGTTCGGTCCAGCCTGTGACCATCTAACGGCAGGGGTGGAGGAGGTGGTGCGCCTGGGTGCTGGATGACTACCCTACTCACTGGCACTGGGTGCTGGTATGAAATAGGGCTGCCTTCTTGAACCGTCCCAAAGGCTGAATCGACGAGGGGAACATCACCACTTATGGAGAGTGTGGTAATTAGCGGAGCAAGGTCTGCCGTGAAGTCCTGGTATGCCTTGTCGACCTTCAGGACATCTGGGTCTGGCAAGTCCCCCCGCACTGCTTTGTAGCGCTTGCTCCTTTGAAAACAGTTAAGTCTTAATTAGGATAAAAAGAAACAATAACTCTAAAAAAAAATGTAAAAAAAATAAAAAGAATCTGACAATGACTGCAGAATACATTATTACTTAACAGTAGTGCTGGGTGATATGTAAAAAATATTTTTATATGTCATTTCAATTTTGACGATTAAGGTCTGGAAACAGATTGTTATAATTTACATTGCGATACTGTTGAGACAACGTCGATATACGATAATATCGTCATATTGGCCAGTCCAACTTGACAGTGAATATTACCTTACACCATCAGCAGCTGTGTACTGTCTTGACTTGTGTTTTGTTGATATGAATACCATGTTACCCACTCTGCCTGGTTTCACACCCTATCAAGTAAACAAATAAAACAAACAAACAAACTAAACTTAAGGACAGAAGTTGGTTAGCCACCATAACATACCATCACAAACTAACCACACTGATACACCAGACAGACTTCACAACTTTCTCGAATCCCCTCTTAAAGCGATTGGCAGAGCTACCATAGCTAACTGTAATAGATGTGGTAATCATGTGCTTGTTTTGTCTTCATTGTGCGTTTTAAACAAGGTGGGTAGAGTTTATATCCAATTTAAGAAATAAATGAAACATCAACAATGTGTGATTAAGTTTAGTATTAAACTTACCAGTCTTCGTGCTTTATGCCGTCGCTGCTCAGTTTCTGTGCAGCTGAGGACAGGCGGTACTGCTTTCAGTTGCAACGTATTTAGTATTTAGTTGTCTGATACAGTAGTGCAACACTGTGGTTGCAGAGAGTGGTTCCAGCCACACAGGAGCACTCAGCCAAAACTATTTGAATTGGTGAGCTGTCCTCAAACACAATCTATGAATAAAACATGATTTTAGTAATACAAAAAGTCATTAGATAACAACTATTTAAAAAAAAAAAACATAAACCAGAACAAAATAAGCCAGCCTCAGTAGTATCTTAAAATATTTTCTTGGTATTATAATACAGTTAGAACAACTGTTTTAGTAAAGAACAGGCCTACTTAAACTTGTGCTCCAAAGAACGGGAGCAGTAACAACCAGTTTCTGGGGTATCCATGAAAGTATAGTTCAGGTTTAAATCAAATAAAGAGAGTTTTATTATTGTTATTCTACATCCACATCACCAACTATAGCCACAAAAATACCCCAAAATCTGACTTGAACTGGTTTAACACATTTTTTCCACCCTACTCTGAGGTCGTGAGGCTTCTCATGCTTCCTCGTGGACCTATAACATACAGCCCTGACGGTCACCCTCCCTGCAGGATCTTTGTTTGACACTGTGGGAATTCAACATCATTCATGCAATGTTAGACAAAACACACTGGACTCCTTTTAACATGGTACAGATAATTTTTGTAATTTTTCTACACATTGTCAAATAAATAATCAGAAAATACTGTAGTTTATTAAGGTTAAATATAGCTAACTACTTTTCCTAAAAAAAAAAAATGGGGGTAAGCACACTTACATTCTTATTTTAGGTAAATGTGGTTTGATTTGTTTACATTAGTTAACGTATTAGGCTAACTTACATGAACCATGAGCGATACATTTGTTACTGTGTATTTATCTTTATTAATCTTAGTTCCTAAAAATACAGCTGTTCAATGTGTTTCCATGTTACTTCAAAGTGCATTAAGTCATTAGTTTGCCAATCGGACGTGTAATTAGCGGACTACGGCACGAGGTGCAACACAGAATCGTGTAATTCTCAATTGATGTTGGTTAATATGCGCGAGGGATCAAGAGAGAGCAAGACAGTTTGAAGACGATGAGAGTGCGCGCAGGCCGGGCTCTCTCTCTCTCTCTCTCTGCTCGTTCTCTCAGTAACATGCGTGCTTTTTCAGGGTGCTGAGTTTTTGTTTTTTAACTAAAAAACGTAAAAAAAAAAAATGGTTAATTCTACAAAATCTAAGATCTCTACAGGAAAACTGACCTAAATGTTAGCTACATAGCTCCTGCTAGCTAGTTAACAATACCACAATGTGAATGTGTTTTGCTGTCAATTTCAAACCTTCCTTCATAGTTGTCAATGAAAACTTGAAAGGTACATCTTGTACCCTTTTTCCCGTTTACTCCGGGGGGCAGAGCATTCATTTCGGACGAGTCTGTGGACATCTGATATGGTTAGCTTGGGCAGATCTTGGAGACATCTGGTGTAAAACATCGCCATCTTACCGGAAGTATTGACCCACACACTCGGGGATGCGGAAGTAGAACGGAAGTAGAGTCTTGCAACGAGCGAATGCCATTTTTGGCAGAAATTATAAACAGAAACCTTCGGCAGCAGCATCTACCCCAGTGAAGGTCTCACTGGCTCATAAACGCCATCAAAAGTGTTATCACTGTTTAAAACACTCATTTTGAGGAATGAATGAACATAAACAAACCTCTGTTCATGCTCACTGAATTCTGATTGGTCGAGAGAGGATTTATCGGTTTAGGCTAAAAATAGGTTTGTCGCTTATCGCAGTTTGGAAAAGAACTGCATCTTGCAGTACATTTTAAACAAGGAAATATAGCGATTTGGCATGAAACATTGATGGAGCAGTGAATAGGTTCAGAACACAGCAAAATGACATGACAAACTCTTTTTTTTTTTAAATGGCGTTTATCGCGTTTTGGAAAAGAGCTCCTCATATACAAAAAATAAATAGTCAAAAACTGTTCAGTCTTCTGCATAAATAATACATTTAATATAGATTAATTCTTCTTAAAGCTACAAAAGTTATTCAGTGAAGAGCAGTGAGTGATTTTCTCTTTGCCTTTTGTTCTTTGAGTTTATTTGGCTGCTGTCACTTTAAAATCGGACGCGCATGACACGGATCTGACATGCATCCTATTTTCTCACAAGTCTTTGTTCATTTAACACTTTTTAACTCATTTAATATTGTGCTTACGGGATACTTGACAAAACAGGAATTTTGACAATTTTATGTTTTTGTCGATTCAAGCATTGAAAAACACTGTCTGAAGTGGCATTCCAACCTGTTTGTTCACAGAGAGTCGCTTCACAGAAAGCATGCCAGTACAGATTTGTTTATTTGTTTTTTTTGGGGGGGGGAAGGGGGTTGCATCTTGAATGGTTTAATAGCACTTCAATGAATGATGGCGAATGATCAGTGTAGCTCAGGATGACTGAAAAAATGGATACTTCCTTAAATGCGCAACTACTACTTTTACTCTTCAAAGGTTCATAAAGAGATCGTAAAACTAATCCATATGAATTGAGCGGTTTAGTCCAAATTTTCTGAAGAGACTCGATTGCTTTATAATAAACAGATGAACTTTTTGAAGCGTAAAAGTGTCAGTTGCATAGCTGTCACCGAAGGGCAGAAATCTCTCAGATTTCATCAAAAAGATCTTCATTTGTGTTCCGAAGATTTGGAACGACATGAGGGTGAATAATTAATTACAGAATTTTCATTTTTGTTGAACTAACCCATTAAATATTTTTAATGCATTAAACTGGGTGAAAAAAACGCAAAATTAACGCGTTTTGAAAGCCCTAATAATAATATATTTTAGAGTCAAAATTCAGTAGACCTTTAATTTGCAAAATGTAGTCACCATAAAATGTTACCCAGTGCAGTTAAATATTTTATTAGATGTTTCATTGGATGCTGTTTAATTTAACAGAACATTCCGCATATTGATGTTAAATGCTTGGGTAGTGTTATATTACATTAATCTGTAATGAAAGTTACATTAATAGAAGTAATTGTGGAGACAGAGCTCTGACAAGCCAACAGGCAAAAATACATCCAGCGATATTAAAATCAGCAGAGCATTTTATTCAGTGTTGTTAAATACAACAGGGAGATGTTTACAAATTTAGAACTATTCTAAATTTGTAGAATAGTTTGAAAATTATATGAGGCCTCATTGAAACCTGGGAAAGTCATTGTTTGTGTGTGTGTGTGTGTGTGTGTGTGTGTGTGTGTGTGGTGTGTGTGTGTGTGTGTGTGTGTGTGTGTGTGTGTGTGTGTGTGTGTGTGTGTGTGTGTGTGTGTGTGTGTGTGTGTGTGTGTGTGTGTGTGTTCCTTTGTTCTTTACTGAACAAAATGTATCACAATTTCCACAAAAATTAGTAAGCGGCACAACTCTTTTCCACATTAATAAGTGTTTCTTGAGCACCAGTGTACACCAGTGTAACTTCATATTTCAATATATTCATGTGTACAATGTGCAAATACTTGTTACAAACCCCATAGGCAATGTCAAATAAAACCTGTTAATGTTAGTGTAGTTATGCATGTCATACTGTTTAAGATTACATGGCCAAAAACAAAGCCAGTAAGACAAATAGTAAGAGGGTGTGGTGATTCGTTACATTTACCGTGAATAGATGAGTTTTGCTAAATGACATTCATCTAATTGAGAGAGCTCACTAGTCCCTACATCATCTTTATTTTTTCTTTACACATGCTCATACTCACTCACACATATGCAAATGCACTGGCTTTGAGAGAGCTTTTGACATATTGAGATGTAGGGCTGTGGGCATTGAGCGTGTGGGAAATGCACTTTCCTGTTGCATTATTTAGTGCGTGGGACCCTAATTGAGTTTTAATGTCAGCGACTGCTCTCCTGTGAGTGTTTGAGTCCACAGTGAAAGTTAAGATCCCGATAGATGATAGCTGGCCGCTCATAAGGTCAGACCTGACAGCGGGCGACCTGCTGTGAACCTCCCTGATGCACATGAACCCACACGCTCTCACACAACCTCAGAAGTACACCCACACATCTGCACAGAGGTCTCTCCAAATGCAATTTTGTCCTGTGAATAGTCTACCTTATCTTTAAAATAAGATATCAAGTCAGTGAACACTAACAGTCAATCAATCATTTGCTCAATCAATCTGAGAAAAATCAGTAAATTATATTTTTCCATATTTTTTCCAGAAGTTGCCAGTTTAAACATTAGCACACAGAAAGACACACGATTTTAAATGTTCACAATAGCAGACATGTTGATATCACTTACAATTACATTTTTATGTAGAACAGATGGACATTGTGCACAATTTTATTAGAAACATAGTGTCAGTTTTCTCGAGCCAAATCCAGTCCCCTCTTATTGTGCGAAGCATCCCATAATCCTCACTCACCCACATCTTAGATAAAGCAGAGCAATAATTCATTTTTAAAAATCCAAGCACTAGCTAATTAACATTGTGAATTCAAGCAGAAAGGTGATGTTTCGCCAGCGAGTTTAATTGTGTTGCGCACACTGTAATTTAACAGCTTCAAATGAAACGTGCTTTAACTCTAATAATTGCCAGAATTTGTCTGCTATACTCAAAGACATGTGCTTTTGTATTTAGTTCTGAGGAAACAAGTTGAGCTTTACCGGAGTTCATTTAATCACTTAATAAGCTTTAATAGCTTTTGCTCCCAAAGCTAATTATGCTGATTATCTTATGTGATGATTGCTTACTGTTCAAATTGTCACAATGTCTGCATTTGTCCGATTCAAGGGACCTAAACTGTGTCAGACCCCAGGATAAAGTTTGAGCACTAAACCCCTTCTGGTGGATGCCATAATTCTATTTTGCAGGCAAAATGTGTAATTTTCCATTGAGAACTTTTCACAAGTCGCTGTTTATTCTGACAAAACCAAATGTTTGCCAAAGATAAATCATACTTTTCTAAAATACTAGACCTCTTTATTCACATCACACCACAATAGTCTGCTGTACCCAATGTCTACTACATATGGAAACGAAACGCCACCTAACAAATCAGCCCGGTCTCATACACTATATATCTATACCACAAATTTAATTAATTTAATTTATTTTTTGCCATTTATACGGTAAAAATACTTTTTGCATGTATATAATACGCAGTTTTCGCGTGCATATGGTACGCACCTTATGGCGTGTAATACGCACGCACTCCACACCCCTAATCCTACCCAAGGGGTTTAAAGTGCGTAGCATATGCACGCAAAAAACAAACAAACAAAAAAAAAAACATTTTTGCCGTATAAATGGTACGAGAAATTATATTTGTGGTATAGATACACACTTTTATGAGACCGTGTTGAACAAATTTAAAGCATTGATTGATTGAGATTAATTACCAGATGATTTCATTGTACTATATTGTATAAAAACTAAAAATGTACTGGTAATTTTCTGCCAGGACATTATCCAGTATCTTTGCGGAAATTTCCGTTAACTCTAAAACACAACACAATGCATAATTCAAAATACAGGTAAAACACCTGCAAAAAAAAAAAAAAAAAAACATTCTGGAAAATTCCTTCATATTTATACAGTAAATTGTGTCCTATTTTTACAGACTTTTTTTTTATAGTGGAGAGCATGAGTGCTTAAACTACCTACAGTCTTGTGACCTTGTTCTACAGATTTGTGCTCAGTGAACTGAGAAAGGAAACTTAATGAGCCAAATGAATTTTACCTACAGTCACATGCACACGTAAGCACCCACACACTTACACGTCTAAATGGAGATCACTGAGGAATAAATGCAATTATAAAAGTAAAAAGGCAAACAGAGAGAGAGAGAGGACTTGATAGTGTTCCATTTGAATTTGGTAACCTGTGAGCATTTTTTGAAACATCCAATTATGGAATGATGGGTGTCATTATTTGGGTCCATGAAAATGTTTCAAAGGGTAAAACTAAACATTATTTAACAAAAAGTTATTAGGGTAGGAAGATCAAATTAGTCTCAAAGTCCCTGACTTTATACTGTACATCTATGACCATATTAGTCCATCTTCAAAGGTTTTAGAGCACACACATAAAGAGAGAGAAAACATGCCGATCAGTACTTAACACATTCATTGATTGTAGTTTCATTTTGTATAAGATTGTTTTCTTCTGTCAAATTGATCTTATTCTGTCTCGTTTTCTGTGGACTGTGGTCAAGGACAAATAAAGGTAAAGCAACTGCTATTTTGATTTTCTTTTCTCCACATTCACCAGGAAAGAGCATTTTAAAATACCGAAACAAGAAAACATAGGTTACACCATTCCTTTGTTTTACTTTATAAGACCAAACGGCTCAAAGTATTGATTTTACATAACATTCATGAATGGTGATAAATTAAAAATTTTACATACGAAATGAGAAAAGAAACCAATAACGTTTTTTTTTTTGTTGTTTTTTTTCTTGATGACTGGCCTTTATTCTTTCTCACCCTGCCTTTCCTCCTTCCACATGTTTGTGAGTGTCTGTAACTGTGGTTGGTCCCTGGGTCATGTGATCTCTCTCTCTCTCTCTCTCTCTCTCAGTGTGTGGTCTCCATAAATGCCATGCAGCTCAGAACCAGTGATGTGAATTACTGGATTCTGAGAAGGAATTTACAAGGACCTGCTTGAGAACTTCAACTTTACTCAGAGCTTGTAAAATATTATCTCTCATCTTTTTAAATAATTATTTTTCCAGTATCTGTAAAGCATAATACAAAGATACCATACAACAGCAGTGCTTCTTTAAGTTCAGCAGGGCTACTGAAATGCTCTCATTCAGTTTTTCCGCTCTGAAAGTGTTACTTCTCTGATGCGTTTTGTCCAGAGTTTGCAAAGGTTTGAAATCAGTCTGGACTTGCAGTTCTGCCAAGAAACAGATGTTAGGATGCTGTGCTGGAATGCCACACTGACAAACCTGTTTGCAGCCTTATTTAAATGAAAAACAGATGTAGAATATTCAAACCTGGCAGTATAACAAGGTTGTTGTGCTTTTGACTGTAAGATGTGATATCCAACTGCTTTAGGAAACGCATATGTATGATTTTTTAACATGCTTTTAAAAATTGTCTATTGAGGTAAAACAGGCCTGAATACGTGGCTGTTTCTCGTCAAATAAAGTGCACCTCAGGAGGAGGGGGTTATTTTCACTGCGGTATTAGAGGTGAGCTCCTCAATCCCGAGGTAAATTTTGCTTGCTGACAAGGAAAAATAATGTATAAATATTGTCAAGGAAGCTGGCCCCTGGTTGAAAAAAAAAATAGTTGGCTCTCCTTTCCCCCACACCACCGCCAGACATGAAGCACCGGTCCTCTGCTGCCGAACAGTCCGACACGATTGTTTATTTTTCCCATGCCTACCACAAATTCCGACATTTCCCCCTCTGAAAGGATCCATGTGTTTCTAGGCCAAGAAATAGAGAGAGAGGAGGAAGAAAACAGGGGGAGGCCGAGAGGTTGGGCAGGAAAATATCAACAAGTCGTCATTTACATCAGTTCAAAAACAAATAAACCGTGAAGAAAAGAGCTGCTAAGTAGTTTGGGCCTTTTTATGAAAAGAATCCATCTCATGTGGTTTAGGCAGCCTGCCAGCAAAATCTAATATGGATTTATATAAAAAGAAAGTGCCTAGTTTAACATAATGAATATTCAATCATGCATGTACCCTATAAAACAATTTCACAGCAGTAACTGAAAGCCGACTTTGTTTATAACAAGATGGTGAGGGAGAAATAAAGAGCTAAACTGTTGACCCATCGGGGCCTGGAAATCTCACGCTGGATTAAGTGTTTATACTGTTGGCTAAATGAGGCTGAATTCCTGCCCTGGATCAGTGAGTTCTGTCCCAGTGTGGGCTCCCACAACACGATGCCCTCTTTCCAGCAGCACCATCCGTCCTGACTCGGGATGCAGGCCCAGTGCGGGATCATTTGAGTCCACCCGCTCAATTTAGATACCCCATTCTCTGCATGGCTAGTATATTACAGGCATCAATTTGCCAGGTTCCATCAAATTTAGGATATAATCTATAATTCATAAAAACGCATTTTCCTTACACCCTCAAAATGTGAGTGTACCCATCTTACTGTGAGAGCATGTGATTCTGTTGTATGGGAAAATGTATCTGCATGCACAATCTATATGTTCATATGTTAATAGTTAATGAAATACAGAGTTCGTACTGTCATGAAAACCTGGAAAAGTCATATATAATTTTAAAATGGCAATTTCCAGGCCTGGAAATTTGAGGAAAAATAAATAAACCCAGAAAGTTTTGAAAAAGTCATGGAAATTTGTTTCAAAATTTTATATAGAAAATATGTTTAAGTGATATTGGTTAAACAAACTACAGTACTTAACGGTGAATTCAGTGTATACTTAACGTTAGGGGAACATTAGATTATAATGTTAGGGAAACGTTAGATGAGAACTTTAAGGGAATGTTAAAATTATAACATTAGGAGGCAAACGTTAGAATATAACATATGGGGAACTTAAGAATATAACGTTATAGGGGAATGCTAGAATATAACATATGGGGAACATTTAAAGGATAATGTTAGGGGAACGTTGCAATAACTTTGTACAAACCAAAAACAAAGGTTCTTTTTTCGTTAAGAAAACTATTAACATTCATGGAACCAAAAATTGTTATCTGGGTTAAAAATCTGTAATTACGAGCAATAGGACATGAAAGCTTTTTACAAGTTGAAATCGCCTAATTGCGATAATGATCTTAAACAGCCACATAAACTAAAAAAAAACTGATGAAAAGATAATAAAACATCATCTTTTACCAACATAAATTAGAAAGTAGAGTTCTGAGGGTCAGACACAGTGTTTTATCTAACCATCTTACTTGTGTGTCAGCATTATTTAAATGTTTATTTTACATTAAACCACAGTTTGTCATTTTAAGATATACTGTGATTTGAAATTTGAACAATAGTAGTATATGTAGCCTAAAAATTAACATTAACCTATATATTAATAAATAAAATATTGTTCATTATTAGATTAGAGATAATATGTTTAGACAAATGTTAAGAAATTGAACGTTATTGTAAAGTGTTGTCATGCAGTCTTCACTTTTACAGTTAATTGAAATTAACTTCATACTCTGTGGTATTAATCTACTTTTTTGAATGACTCGTTCATCCACGCGAATTTGCAATGTGCGATTTTTTCTCTTCTGACAAAATATTTAATTACTTTGAAATTAAAAATAAGTATGTTAATTACTTTACTCAAGGTTAGGTTAGCTTTCACTGTCTAAAGACTTCATTAATAGTTTACACGGACATGGAATTTGTTCAAAATATGAAAATAAAAAGGAGTCATATAGAAACAGATTTCATGGAAAGTACATTTCACTTTAATTATGTAAAATAAAAACAGCTTGAAAGGTTTATTTTGAGACTCTAGGTGACCTTAATAAATCGGCTTAGCGACAGCCTAACAGCTTCATTCACCGCAAATCTGTCCTCCACAATAACATGCGCCACTAATCAAAGATTAATTTAATAACTCTTTAAATTTCTCCACAGAGAAGGGCACTTCTGAGTTCACTTCAAATTTAGGGTCCTTTCACTTCATAAGAGAAAACAGTGACCTGATTTTGCTGAGTTATACGCGTTCCTGGGTCAACATATTTTTTTTGATCCAGAAACAACATTAGCCTAACCCCATCCCTACCCCTAAACATAACCCTACCCATAATTTATCCCTAAAATCAGGGGGAAATGATTGGTGAATAATGCTGATGTAGAAACACCAAACCCTGATTGTAAGCCTAAACTTGACATACATTGCAAACTTGTCTCTCAAATTTGATTGGTTGATTGTAATGTTGTTCCAGGATCAACAAAGATGTTGATCCAGGAACATGTTGTACTGGGTGAAATCGTGTTCTGCTACAGGGACTGCACATTAAAAATGCCAATCACCTTGTGTGTTCTGTTCACTGCTTCCAATTTTGGCAAACAATTATTCTTCTGTCACTGAGATGACCCTTAAACATTTCTAAGGTGTCTTCTTGATCGCAGTATTGTTTCCTGCTATATTTACCTCTCGTGTTCATTTGTCTTTTGAACTGTCATGCTAGGCAGCTTGGATATGTGCTTTATGTTTCAAACATAATTTAGATTAATGTTTTTCATCTAATTTGGGCTTTCCTGTGAATGTCCCACAGTGCTTTGCTGCTCTGTGTGGTCTATGTCTGGTTTCTGTGTCGTTCTCTCTCACAGATCTGTCCCCATGTCACTCTGACAGTTAGCGTTGCTGGCTAATTGGTATACTTGGTGGTTTGCCCTATTATGGTTTGCCTCGAAAACCCCAAAGTTTTCATGCTTTTCCTTTTCCCTTTTTTAACAAGCCACTTAAAGCAAACCCTTTCAGAGGTGGTTAAAATAAGACTTGTGGTTTGCCTCACTAGACAAATGACTATGGAAAGCAAGCAGGCCTGCCTGATATTAGCTCAAGGATATTCAATATCCAGCAATCAACACAGAGGACAGCACACAACGGCTCTTGGTCAACACATGCCAGCTAACGGAACAGCCAGCATTGGCTCACTCAACAAGAAAATAAACAGAGTGAACCAGAAGTTATAAATGGAGAATTATCTGCTTTTGGTGGTTTCCTGCCCACTAAATAGTCACAGCTGCCTGTGATTGGGGTAAAGATACACAGTGAAGTTCAGAACAGGCAGCCAGTCAGATATCTGTAGCCCAGAGATTAGAAAAAGTTCTGGTTGGCTAAAAATTCATTATGATGTGTGATAATACTGCCAAGTTAATGTGCTCAATCCATAGACACACATACAGAGCCTCTGTCGGGCACTAACAGACACATAATTCATGTACACAGTTATTTTATTTATTTATTTATTTATTTTTAAAGATGAACTTTCAGTGAGCACTAGATGATGGGAGAGGTAATCTAAATGTAAAAACTGAGAAAATTACCATGCACAATTATATTTTCAATATATAAAACTGATTAATAAAAAAATCTCTAATAATGAGCATGGTACAAATATTGTGCATTTCAACTTGTGTATTGCATTTAGAGTGCATTTCTCAAACCCTGTTTATTTTGCATTTACATTTACATTATGTGTATGCATTTGCCAGACCAAACACCTTTTAATGCACCTTCAATTCGATGGGAATCAAACCCTTTCTGGTGTAAACACATACTGTTTAAGCTAAAGGAACTACACTACCGGGGCCTCAAGATGACAAAGCAAGCATTAAAATAGGCTGAAAGAACTAATGTATAAAATGAAATTTTATTTAAAAGAAAATAAAAAAAATAAAAACATCTTATCCTTAATTATTCAGTAAATCACAAATGACTGGAAAAGTCATGGGGCTTTTGAATATTGTTGTGGACAATGGGAGTAAAAAAAACTGATCTACACTGAATAAGCTACTCTGCGGTAATTTTCATAACTGTTGTTCCACACTTACACACACCTGTTCTCTTTGTCGCGCTGGCCCACAGCTGTGACCGTTGTCCTGACAGAGCCTGGAGTGAAACATTGCACCAATCACTCATGGGATGTGTTCCATTTAACAGGTGAAAGCAGCCTCTGAATGAGAAGACAGGAAACAAGTCCAACAAAAGCTTCAAAACCTGCTTGTGTACTTTCAAAACATCATGCTGGCTGTACAAACACACACTGTGTAATTAGGAAAAACAGAAAGAGGGGAGGGAAGGGATGGGGATATATTTTCTATCACCGCTGAGTCCTAGGCTTTTATATGAGTAGTGAGCTAAGGGCTAAACAAACACAGCCAAACTGAATCTATTAGCGTTCACAAACACAGAGCGTCAGGACCAGCAGTGTGGCTTTCTGGATCAAATCCAGCATAGTCTACTGGAATGCAAATGACCTGAGTGATACTGATCAAATGGGTCACTCGAAATAATTCAACTCAAATGAATCCATAGAGTAAGCAAAAAAATATGCTAACTCATCTCTAGCATTTGCATTTTACAATTGCTGAGGCAGGGCATGATGTAGGATAAGCAGTTTAATTATAACCAGTGTTGTTTTGAAATGTCATCCACCACATTATTTATCTGTTGTCTCTGAATTCAGTTCCTAAACCCCTCAAATAGCCTACATGAGAAATTAAACACCCAGCTGGCAGACACAGAAGAGTCAATCAGTCATATTTATCACAATGCTTCAGTAGATATTTAAGTGGCCAAATGTGTGTGCTGTGTGCTAACACAAACAGGCAGCACAGGGAGATAAGAGGCTATTTAGGCAGTAATTAGTGAGTGTGAGAGTGAAATGGTGCTGCAGACAGCGGCAGCCCTGTGTGATATTTGCTGGTGCTGTGTTTAAAGGCAGCCTGAGCAAACAGTACAGGGAAGGTCAATATTATTACAAGGAGGTCTTGGAACAGTGGGACTATGGAGCAGAGGAAGAACTGACAGCTGTTTCCCTGTTCCCTGATCAAACATGACAGGATGTCAGTTCCTACATGTCATGAATAGGGACTTTGAAGATAAATTAGCACCTATTAAAACTGGAGTAAAGGATATCTTATGTCAATGAAAATGTCTAGCTTTATTTACTTTTAATGCTAGAGAATTTGCAAAAGTGTACGAGATTATTAATGCTAAAATAATTACACTAATTTACCAAACTGATTTTTGGTGTCTACAAGAGAACAAACACTGTCCTGTGCTGCCCCCTGCTGCTGGGATTCCTAATGACAAAGCCTTTGAAGTCCGATATTAATCCTGAGTCCTTGAGGAAATTGCCTTGGTTAGTTTATAAAGTATCAATTTTTTCTGTCAAGGCAAGTTTTTAAATTTGAATTTTGATCATTCATTTTTTTGTGGATTCCCTACAGTATCACCAGCAACTCATTCACACCATTTTGCACTTGAACAAAACAAACATACAAATAATGCAATGGAAAGTTCTCCAGCTGTCATTTCATCAAGCCTCTTTAAATGCGTGAGAGTGTGAACAGCAGTTAAATCTCCACCAACAAGCCGTTCTTAGTGGGGCACTAAAAAATACTGTCTAATGTGTTTATGTGTGCTTTTGTCAGTGTGTGTGTGTGTGTTTGCGATTCACAATTTATTTACTCATTTTTAAGTCGACAAATGTGTGTACTGGCAGGCAGCACATTAGGCGGGGCGGGGGGAGGCACATACACAGACACACATACACGCAAAGAGCAGGCAGATTCCCCTTAATGCTACATATTCAAAAGTAATCTATCAAATTATACACACATCTCAAATCAAGTACTCAAAGCGTGAAGCTAAACTGAGCACTTAAACCAAATAATAAATATACTGACACCTTGCAAACTTTGTAAGCATCTTAGTTGTACATATAGTTGGACATACAAAAAGACAAACACAATTGTTTAAATTATGAAGGACTTGAATTAGATGCGCATTGGTTGCCACCTACTGGTAAAGTAAAATAAAGAGTGGCTACTGAACAAATCATCAGTGAATAAAAAATTCGAGTCACTGAGATTAATCTAAATCATCAGCTCAACTGTATAATATGTAACAGAGAAGAATACTTTTTATGCCGCTACTGGCGATTATTACAACAATTTAATCACATATTGTGTGTCCTCGTTAGATAGATGCAAGGGCGTTTAGGCCTACTCAGATTTTTTGCTGTTTGGGTTTTTTGATTAATGTGCCAGTTTAGCAAGACCTTTTTAAGCATTAAAAACAAACAAAACTCTGCTTGCCTTGTTACTCTGGCACAACCTTCTCTATTTTTTCTCAAATTGACTCTGATATGCTTAGTAGGGAGGTATTACATATGAAAGCCATCACTTAAACACTTGATCCCCCTCCCTACAAACTTATTTAAATCTTGTTTTACCTCTTTGGCTGTTCTCAGCATTATAAATGCTCGTGTTGTGCCAGTAGCACTGAAAACTACTGCTGTAAACCCAGTTCCAAAAAAGCATAATGTTAAAGCATAACAAAAAAAGCTTTTGGTTCTTTCTCCATCTTTAACCTTCTTGATCTCAGTGTCGCTTTCGATGCTGTCAATTTAACTGTCTTGAAATTGTCTTGGATGTTTCTGAGACTGTTTTAACTTTATATCTCTGTTTCCCGCCAGTTTGTTTTAATGAGTCTGAATTAGCTTTGTCCCTACTGGGGTCCAGCAGGGTTAAATTTTAGGCCCCTTACTTTTTAGCATTTATATATTTCCTCCTTGGTTGCTCGTTAGATCACCCAGGCTTAAATATCACTTTTAAACAGACTATACTCAGATTTGTCCACTCAAAGCCTGGTCTGAATGTGGATGTTTCTTTTCTCTCACAATGCATTTCTGAGATAAAAAATATTGAAGACACAACATTTTCTGTATCTTAAGACTCATAAAACGTCTCGGTTACATATGTAACCCTCGTTCCCTGAGTAGGGAACGGAGACGTTACGTCGGATGACGACGAATGGGTTTCGCTTAGAAAGCCTATCAACTTCGAGAATTACAAAACGAGCCAATGGCAAAGAAATGCCATGGGTCTGTGGAATTTGCATGATGTAACTCCGCCCCACCTCGTGGGTATAAAAGGAGGACGCCGGCAACATGCAGTTATGTTTTCGCTTCGGAGGCAAGTTTATTCTTTTCTCCACAAGCCATCTCTGAATTGTCAGCTTCACGAACGAGTTCTTCTGGTGTTGGTGTGAACTCCAGCGAGCGCGCGCTTCCTGCTTATCTGTGCAGTGGTTTGCCAGAGAGTGCGTGTCTCCCCGGGCGCTTCAACACTCATAGTGTTTCTCTCATAAAAGAGCTTGCACGCAGCATGTCTTTTTAACCCTTTCGCACGTACGATCACACCGGTGTGATCAGTCTTGGCTGGTCCCTGGAGCGTACGATCACACTATTTGTGAACTATTTAGTGTTTTCAACCACATAATGTTTATTTTAGGTTTCAGACATTTAAATACACATAGGAACTAGCAAAACAACGATTTTGAGTTTGTAAAATACACACTTAATGTCTATAGAAGCGGCAATAATAATCCTTTCCATTATAAGAAGACGACACGTTTTATTCATGTTAGATACACATTGTGTAAGTAGCTTTACATGTTGCCCTATTCTTCTCCCAGTTCACCGGCCACTTACTTTCATGTATTTCGTGATTAGTGGAGAAATTGCCGTGTTGTAAATCCAACAGATCCGATTCTCTGAACTGGCACAAACCAACATGGCGCTGCCCATCACGCATACAGCTCAACTAACGTGATCGTTATAAAGGTGTTTAAACAACAAAACACATCCACTTGCATATATTTGACAATCGGAATATCAGTGTTTCATGCTATAGCTAATAAATTTGTGAATATTTTGAATAAAAAAGGAAAAATTACATAAAAGCAGATCATCATTCATTCAGCACTGTGTTGTGGTTGCGCTGTGTCACGTGACATGCAATGACACGTCACCATGGAAACATTAAAGTGAAAAGTTCTAAATAACGGTCACCTTGAAAAACTCACGCTGGGGGGTCAGTTAGAATATTTTAAACTTACGTGTGAAAGGGTTAAAGATGCCTCGCCCGTGCACTTCTGGTTGCGGCAGATTGGTATCGGACTCTGATGGGCACGAGCGCTGTCTAGTATGTTTGGGCATGGATCATGCCAGAGCAGCGCTCGTGGATGACTCATGTTCTCTCTGTGGGAACATGACCATCGCATTAAGGTCGAGACTCAATAAACTCACAAGAGTGAGGGTCCCCTCATCCACACCCCGATCTAGTGCTCCCTCGCGGGGTGCTACTTCGGCTGGTGGCCATGGTGACCTGAGGGTGACGGTCAGGAACAAGGCGCCAACTATGTGTCCACGACCCCAGCCCCCCTCTTCAATGACGGTGCCCGCTAGTGAACTGCCGATTCCCGCGGGTCTACCTTCGGGTGGCCCGCGTGTTTCGGTTGAAGCTACAGAGGATGATGCTATGTCTGTAGCAGCATCACAAGGTGGGTTTGAGTCTTCTGGAAGTGAGGGCTCAGCACAGCTGCCACTCTGCAGGTCTACCAGGCCCAGATGCTCAGAGACATGCACAAGGGCAGGACAGACCCAGGGCTCTTCGATGAGCTGCGCTGCGCTGGAAGACAGCTGTGAAGGTGGCGTGATTAGACTGGTAACCCCATTCGTCGTCATCCGACGTAACTCGGAGTGACTACGAAAGGGAATGTCTCGGTTACGTATGTAACCCCCAGGGTAACTTAAATGTAACTTGCAGGAGTCCCTAAAACAACACTGAACAAATTGCTATGTGTGCAATATTCAGCAGCTATGATCCTGACTGGAGTCAGGACAAATGCGCATATCACTCCAATTTTGAAGTCCTTGCACTGGCCCCTGGTCAGGTTCCATGTTGATTTAAAAATTCTTATGCTTGCATAAACGGCATTGCGTAGTCTAGCCCCTCTGTCTCTGTCTGCCATTTTCAATTTAAATATACTCCCAAGGGTCATTTGCGGCTGGTGTTTTATCCCACAGATACGCTTATGATCTGTAGAGTCAGGCCTACAGAGCAAATGGGTGGAGCTTATGTCTACTCCCCCTTGATAGACAACCAGTGAGGAGGAGCGTATGTAATTTGGGCCTGATGGGTGGAGCTAGAATATCCAACCACACCCTAATCATACAACTCTATCCCTCCACCCCATTAGACGTCCAGAGAGGAGGAGCTGGACGTCATTGGACTCTGCAGTGAGCTTTCTCATAAGCTCCTAGACTCTGGAACACACTTCCTTCTGATATTAGAGATGCACAGAGTTTATGCGTTTTTAAGTCTTATCTAAAAACACATTTTTGGGTTACCTTTTATTTGATTGTTTTAACCTTTTTTATATTCTAGTTTGTTATGTATGCGTTGTATTTTTATCTGTGTGTTCTATTGTGTAAAAATAAAATTGGCAAATGATGGACTACATTGTGTACTTTAACCTAGTAAATTTCGGATATATACTGAGAAGAGCTGTTCATTATCAAATGTGTTAATTCCAATACAAATACTTCACTGCTAACACTCCTGCGTCGAACATGTGGGCATTTCTGGCTTTGAGTAGATGTATACAGAAACTTACCCTGACAAGCCTGTCACACTTTCTGCCATTTATCTCCTTTTTCAACTCAGAACATGTGTATTGCTGCTTGCAGACTGTAGAGGGCAGTGCATATAAAATATACTTCTCTTTGCATAGTTAGGCCTTAAAAATAGCTAGGTTTCAATTAGGAATAAAAACAGGACTAGGCTGATAAGAAATATATATTTTATTATAAATAATCCTGGAAACAATAAATAGTTTTGATTTGGCTACACAAGGTGTGACCTGATGCTATAAAAATATTTAATACACCCCACACTATTTTTTTGTTGATACCATGTAAAGTATTATACAGTTTTACAAAAAAGAAATACGTATGATAAATCATGGTTGTCACTGTGCTGGACTTTGGCAGACTCAGCACATTGCTACTTTTTTTTTCTTTTTTCTTACAGTTAGTTCATTTGTTGAGGTCTGTGATCTGGGTATATGAGTGTGTTTGTCTGTACATCATAAAAGAAATGGGACCAGGTTGAACACAGCCTCCCATTGACCTCATACACTGCATGTCCAGAGATTACAACCAAAAACTACATCACGTTTTTTAATCTCTAAAAAAAAACTCATTGTCCTGAGATTTAATTCCTTTTTTGCTCTCCCCTGAGAAGAAGTGTTCATGCAGTTAACACATTCATTTATCTTTCCGATCTCAGGTTGCACAGCTTCAGTAAACATACAAACCCCTCTTGAGGATTTTAATAATGTAATATCTAGTAAGAGTGTCCTAGATATCTTTTATAATAACTTTGGTAACTTATGCAAGACTGCAATGAATCTTTCAGAGATTTTTAGTGCTTGCATTTCTTTCCTTCATTCTTTGTTGGGTGTGTGTCTGGGTGGCTGTACAGTAGAGGTAGAAAATAAAGACATATGATCCCCAGACTGATGCACACACAGACCAGAGCGATTCCAATTGTGTTGTTAAAGGTAATAGATGGAGCAGTGAGCAGCAGCTGTGACTGTCTAAGCACCATGTCAGTTTCAAGGGCCTTCATCTGGAAGTGTGTTCCAATTATTCCACATATGTGGAACAGCTGATGGCTGTGGCCTGTAGGGGTCCGAAGAGAGCCATTCACATGAGAAACACTGAATGAAGATATACTGAAAAAATACCTGTGGATCTGGGTTAAAGAGTCATTTTCTTGAAACAAAGCTGCAATATGTAACTTTTTTTGGTTAAAATTTAACACAAATCAGTTATTGAGCAAAGTGATCAAAACTGTCTCTAACTTACCCTGATTCACAACGGTGAGCTTATAAAAATGATTTATGATTTAAGCTGTCGGGTCTGGTTTCACAGGAAATGTCAGTTTGAGGTAATTTGCCGGTTACGTCACATCCGTTTACAGAAGAAAAAAAGACCTGAGTACTAAATGGCATCCGCTGAGGATGCAGTTGTTTCAGACATAAACTTGTCATCTAGATGGCTGCTTTTAATAGAAAGGTCTAAACAATAATCATTGTTGACATCTGGTTAATCCTTTTTTGTCAAAACCAAGAAACTGCGTACTACAGAGAGCCTGCAGTCAAAAAGGGAAACCAACAGAGCCCGTGCTAAAATGAGAGTAAATATTGGCTTGGTTTTTGACTGGATTGCGACAACCAGGGCTGATCATTCTGACAACTTGCAAT
This sequence comes from Meda fulgida, assembly GCA_030578275.1. Taxonomy (NCBI): domain Eukaryota; kingdom Metazoa; phylum Chordata; class Actinopteri; order Cypriniformes; family Leuciscidae; genus Meda; species Meda fulgida. Next base: position 34,264,564 of record CM060622.1, read on the forward strand.
TTGATGTTTCAAACAGAGATGGCGATAGAGAAGCAAAAGTTCCATACTGCAGCTTTAAGTATGGTTTCTGAAATTTCTTTGTAAACTTTGAAACTTAAACTTGATAATTTAACATTCACTGTAATTCAGATACTGCCTGTATTCTAAAAACCCTCGGTAATCAACTAGTTCACACCCATAGGGTCTTCTTAAAAGAGATGATGAATGAAATATGAATGAAATACACAGCACAGATATACACTGTACAATATTTATGTTATCATCGCTTACCTATGTAGTCAAAGCATCCAGGTGCCAGTCTCTCAGGTAAGTGGGTTACAAACAGGAAGGCGGTTAGAAGTGCAAACAATATATGGAGAACATGAATGGAGTTTGCTTCATTATCGGTGCAACCCTCACCTACACACAGAAACAACTGGAAAGAGGCAACACAAAAATAATTACAGGTCACACCATGAAGTGTATACATATTCACTTTAAACTATAAATATGTAACATGCATAAACATCACTTGCACTGTAGTATGTTTAAAAAAATATATTGAAAAATGATGTATGCTGAAACATCACCAACACCAGTCTGCATACTTGTTCCCTTTCGTGGTCAATCCGAGTAACGTCGGATTGACGACGAATGGGGTTTCGCTTAGAACACCTATCGACTTCGAGTATACAAAAACGAGCCAATGGCAAAGAAATGCCATGGGTCTGCGGAATTTGCATGACGTAACTCCGCCCCACCTCGTGGGTATAAAAGGAGGACGCCGGCAACATGCAGTTATGTTTTCGCTTCGGAGCCAAGAGTATCTCTTCACTCCACAGCTATTTCTGACTTCGCACTACGAGACGAGCCATTCTCTCCGGTGTTGGTGTGACGGCGATCTGCAGCGAGTTCACATTGCCTGCTGATCTGTGCAGTGATCTGCCAGTGAGTGTGTTTTCTCCCTGCTCACCTCAACATCGCAGAGTTTTTTCTCCTCTCACAAAAGAGCTCGCACGCGGCACCTGTCTAGTGTGTTTGGGCTTTGATCATGCTTGAACAGTGCTCGTGGGTGATTCATGTTCTCTCTGTGGGAACATGATCATCGCGTCATTTAGGTCGAGACTCGGTGAACTCGCAAGAGTGAGAGTCCCCTCATCCACCCCCCGATCTTCGGCTGGTGGCCAGGGTGACCTGAGGGTGATGGTCTGGAAAAAGGCGCCGACTCTGTGTCCGTGACCCCAGCCCCCCTCTTCAATGACGGTGCCCGCTAGCGATCAGGTGATTCCACGAGTCTACCTTCGGGTGGCCCGTGTGTTTTCATTTGAAAGCTACAGAGGATGGTGCTATGTCTGTAGCAGCATCACCAGGTGGGCTTTATTCTTCTGGAAGTGACGACTCGTCACAGCTGCCACCTTCTGGCCGACCCGCGTCCACGGCAAACCTCAATATCTTTCTTCCCGGACGTGCATGATGAGATTTCGACGTCCTGAAAGACCCCCGTGTCTTCTCAGGACCGCTCCTTGGTCTCATCCACCTTTCCCTCCCCTCAACGGGGCCGCTGCCCATTGGTACACTGGGGTTCCCCCGGTTGAACGCTCTGTTGCGATGCTACTGTGTCCTCAGAGTGCTCCCGGCGCTATCCTAAGCACCCGTCCGAAGCCTGTAGTTCTTTTTCGTCTACACTAATCTGTGGCGAAATCCTATAGTGCCACAGGACAGGCAGCCGCCTCACTGCATCCCATGACCGTTCTTGCTGGTCTACCTGACCCAGATGCTCATGGTTATGCATGAGGGCGGGACGGACTCGAGGCTCTTTAATGAGTTACCAAAAAGCGCGCCGCCACTGACCTTGCTCTCCGAGCGACGAAGGTGGCCGTGCACTCTCCGAGTCAGGTGATGTTTACCACTCTGGGGCTGACCGGTCTGATGTGCAGGATGTCGGCGGACTCGTCTGCTCGACACCCCCATATCCCAGGTCGGCCTCTTCGGCGGTGCGGTTGAGTACTTCTGCCCAACAGTTCTCAACCGCCCGTGAGCAGATTTCTGGTAATTCTGCTGACGGCCCCGCCGTCCGCTCAGATCCCTTAGTCTGCCAACCGCCGTAGGCGGCCTCCCACGGTTCCAACCCCGCCCGTTCACCCGGGCTGGCTTTGGAAGACCGTGGGGGGATGCCTCAGCCCTCTCCAGCCCCGCCCCCCGCTAAACGCCGGGTTAAGCGGCACTTTTGAGATGGGCTGCTCAGAGATGGGACTCAGTTCTTTCCAGGAGTTGGTAGCAGGGCCTTTCCCTGGTGGAGGGCTGGGGAAGAATCCTTATTCAGAAAGAACTGACTCTCTCGTCTCTGAGCATACAGAGTTTTGGACGACACGGTGCGCCGCCTCCGAGCCGTGCACCCCTCGTCCCACTCTGTCTCAGAGCCGGATTACAGTGTGTGCCGTCCCCGGACCGTACCGCTCTCATCCCCCTCTGTCGCCAGACCCCTGGCAGAGCAGGCCCCCGCGGAACGCTGTTCCTTCCCTGGCCTCCTCTGTCAGGGTGCGGTTATGACCGTGCCCCCACTCTGGGCCGCTATGCCGCCCACCTCTGGGCCGGTCATTCCGCTTTGCTGCACCACCGAGGGGACGTTGGTGGTTCGTTGACTCCGCTGGCACAGTTCTTGGGAGCCTGCCTAGAGCTTTCCTGTCTGTTCCGCTGGGTCGCGCGAACCATCGGCTCGGCTATGCGATTCAGTTCGCACGGTCTCCTCCCCGCTTCAGGGGAGTCCGCTTCACTATGGTCGGTGGCTAATCCCCTATCATGAGAGCGGAGGTTGCTACCCTACTGGCGAAGGGTACGATTGAGACTGTCCCTCCAGCTGAAATGAGGTCTGGGGTTTCCGCCCCTACCTCATTGTTCCGGAGAAATCTGGTGGGTTATGGCCAATCCTGGACCTACACATCTGAACCGCCCCTTCACAGGCGGCCGTTCAATATGCTCCTGGCCAAGCGCATTCTGGATGTGTGCGGCCACAGGATTGGTTTGCAGCGATCGACCTGAAGGACGCCTTCCTTTATGTCTCCGTTCGACTCAGACCATACATATGGTTTGCTGTCAGGACGCGCGCATATCAGTACGCTGTTCTCCCATTCGGGCTAGCCCTGTCTCCTCGCGCCTTCTCAAAGGTTGTCGAGGCAGCCCTTGTTCCTCCATAGGAACACAGGGTTCGCATCCTGAACTATCTCGGTGACTGACTGTCCTAGCTCACTCTCGAGATCAGGTTTGCGAACACAGGGACCTTGTGCTCCGGCACCTAGCTCGTCTGGGCCTTCGGGTCAACTGGGAGAAGAGCAAACTTTGCCCCGTGCAGAGGATCTCTTTTCTCAGTATGGACATCGACTCGGTCACCATGTCCGCGCAGCTTACGAGCGAGCGCGCTCAGTCACTGCTGACTTGTCTGAGACAATTTCAGGGCAAGAGTGCGGTTCCACTGAAATGTTTTCAGAGGCTCCTGGGGCGAATGGCATCTGCAGCCGCGGTAACGCCGCTCGGATTGCTTCATATGAGACCACTTCAGCTTTGGCTTCACGACCGAGTCCCGAGGTGGGCATGGCAACAAGGCACGCTCCAAGTATCAGTTACTCCGACCTGCCGTCAGACCTTCACCCCGTGGTCGAACCTCAGTTTTCTCAGGGCAGGTGTCCCCCTGGAACGAGTTTCCCGGCATGTTGTTGTCTCAACAGATGCCTCCACCACGGGCTGGGGCGCCATGTGCAATGGACATGCTGCCACGGGCTCCTGGACAGGACCCCAGCGCCTATGGCATGTCAATTGCCTCGAGTTGCTGGCAGTACGCCTTGCCCTGCACCGCTTTCAGGCGTTGCTCAAGGGTCAACGCATACTAGTCCGATCAGACAATACCGCCACTGTAGCGTACATAAACCATCAAGGTGGTCTACGCTCCCGCCGTATGTCGTAACTCGCTCGCCACCTCCTCTTATGGAGTCAGAAGCATCTGAGGTCGCTTCGAGCCATTTATATTCCCGGAGCCCTGAACTGTGCAGCCTACGAGCTCTCACGGCTTCAGCCCCTCTCTGAAGAATGGCGACTCCATCCCCAGTCGGTTCAGCTGATTTGGGACCAGTTCGGGGACGCACAGATAGATCTGTTTGCCTCTCACGACTCGACCCATTGCAACCTGTATTTTTCCCTGACCGAGGGCACGCTCGGCACAGATGCACTGGCGCACAGCTGGCCGCCGGGCCGCAAATATGCGTTTCCCCCAGTGAGCCTTCCAGCGCAGGTCTTGCGCAAGGTCAAGGAGGACGAGGAGCAGGTCCTTCTGGTTGCACCATACCGGCCCACCCGAACCTGGTTCTCCGAACTGGTGCTCCTCGCGACAGCACCTCCTTGGCCAATCCCTCTGAGGAAGGACCTCCTTTCTCAGGGACGGGGTACTCTGTGGCACCCTCGTCCCGATCTTGGAACCTCCACGTGTGGCTCCTGGACGGGACGAAGCAGGTTTGAGTACCCTACCACCAGCGGTGGTGGCTACAATCAATTCCACTAGAGCGTCGTCCACGAGAGACGCCTATGCGTTGAAGTGGAACCTCTTCGTCAACTGGTGCTCTTCTGGCCGAGAAGACCCCCGGAGGTGTTCGGTCCGTGTCGTGCTTTCCTTCCTTCAAGATGGGTTGGAGCGAAGGCTGTCTCCCTCCACCCTCATAGTTTGTTGCCGCTATTGCCGCACACCATGACTTGGTAGAAGGTAAATCCTTAGTGAAGCACGACCTGATCGTCAGGTTCTTGAGAGGAGCGAGGAGACTGAATCCTCCTCGTTCTCCTCTCGTTCCCTCTTGGGACCTCGCGGTGGTTCTAAATGCCCTGCAGAGTGCTCCCTTTGAGCCTCTGCAATCAGTGGAGCTTGAGTTCCTGGTTGCACTGCAGGTTGCACTGGCCTCTGTCAAGAGGGTAGGGGACCTGTAAGCATTCTCCGTTGACGAAGCGTCCCTGGAATTCGGGCCGGCTTACTCTCACGTGATCCTGAGACCCCGGCCTGGATATGTGCCCAAGGTTCCTAGCCACTCCCTTCCGGGACCAGGTGGTGAACCTGCAAGCGCTTCCCTTGGAGGAGGCAGACCTGCTCTGCAGACCTGGCACTGCTCTGTCCAGTACGCGCTCTCCGCGCCTATGTAGACACGACGCAGTGTTTCAGGACCTCAGACCAGCTCTTTGTCTGTTATAGTGGGAAGCTGAAAGGTAAGGCTCTCTCCAAGCAGAGGTTGTCCAACTGGATAGTGGACACCATTGCTTTGGCATACCAGCAGCAAGGTCGACCGTGCCCCCTTGGTGTGACTGCCCACTCCACCTGGAGTGTGGCATCCTCTTGGGCTCTAGCGCATGGCGCCTCGCTAACAGACATCTGCAGAGCTGCAGGCTGGGTGACAGCTAACACATTCGCCAGATTCTACAATCTCCGAGTGGAGCCAGTGTCCTCTCATGTACTTGCTTCAACTAGCTAGTACTGGACCCGCTCAGGTGTCTTGCTTGCTCGCCATTCCACTCCACGGACTGGATGCGTGCGATATTCTCCTCAGGTGAGCTTCTCCGCACGCCCTGAGTTCCTCCAGCACCCCTGATGCTAGCGCCAGTGTCTATTGCCTGTGCGTCGGCTAGGTGCCTCCTGTGTGCATGGTCCCTCCCTGGAGCTACCCCCACACGTGTATTTCCACTGTAAGCCTCTCTGAGCATGTGTCTTTCCCTTGGCAAGCCACCTTGCCACCCCTGGGGTTGAAATATTCCACCTGCGGCTGGACACCCCAGTATTCTCCATATGCTTCCTTCGGGTCATATGTGTATTTCTAAATCCCCCCCCCCCCCCCCTCTGGGTTGGTGTTAATTGCATATTTCCTCTAAACTATGGGATATGCTTCCCAGTGTACCTTGGTATTCCTGTGTTAAATAGGAGTCCTTCGTCCGTGCTATTCTCACACAAGGGTCTCAGATTTACGCAGGGCACTGGAAGACAGCTGTGAAGGTGGCGTGATTAGACTGATAACCCCATTCGTCGTCAATCCGACGTAACTCAGAGTGACCACGAAAGGGAACGTCTCGGTTACGTATGTATCCCTCGTTCCCTGAGTAGGGAACGGAGACGTTACGTCTTCCTGCCACTTCCACTGTACCGCGGGGATCGCCTGAGCTCAGTCTTGGCTCCTCAGCGAAGAAACATAACTGCATGTTGCCGGCGTCCTCCTTTTATACCCACGAGGTGGGGCGGAGTTACGTCATGCAAATTCCGCAGACCCATGGCATTTCTTTGCCATTGGCTCGTTTTTGTATACTCAAAGTCGATAGGTGTTCTAAGCGAAACCCCATTCGTCGTCAATCCGACGTAACGTCTCCGTTCCCTACTCAGGGAACGAGAGTTACATACGTAACCGAGACGTTCTGTGCAGTATGTTGAAACTTACCCTGTAGAAGAGAGGAATGTGGTCAAACAAGTAAGGGTAGGCAAAGGCAAGAATTCGAAACACCTTACTCAGCCTTGGGCTCAGTTTCTCAGAGAATCTGAAAGGTATAAGACATATTTTTATGTTCACTAATGGTAACATCAGTGTCAGTGTCAGACGTCAGGTGTTATGTAATTGTTAGTAGCAGACAGAAGTGGGTGATTGTTCATATCAGAATAACACATAACAACATTATTAACACAATGTGTTGGAAGTGTTTTCCATTGATAATATTATAGAGCATTTGTTTATTGGGTTAGAAGGCATTTAAAGAAATAGCCAGATTAAGAAAATGCATTAGCGAGCATCGGAGAATTCTGACACATTATTTTATCTTTCATCTATGTCATGGTTATAGTGCAGGAATGGTAGGCCAAGCCTTAGAAAAAAAGCGGAAATTAAAATATTATTAATCTATGAACCTGCCATGCTGTATCATGTTTATAACAAGCCTTGTATTACTACTGTAGCACAGACATAACATGTCGTTATTTAAAATGTAGAACATTTTCTTTCATGGTGCTATTTGCGTCAGTGTTGGTGAGTTACTACTAAAAAGTAGGCAACTTAACTACATTTTTCAGTAGCATGACATAGTTTAACCTTTTCCATTAACAACTTTATCCAACGAGTACCAATGCATGATCAAACGCTACATTGCTAATAATATCTGATCTGAGGAAACAGTAAAACACTCATCTACACTCTTAAAAATAAAGGTGCCAGGAAGAACCAAAAAGGGGGTTTCACAGCGATGCCATAGAATAACCTTTATTTTTAAGAGTGTAAACGGTCCTCTGTCTCAGGTCGATTCATTTTATGGAAACAGTCCTCTCTAATATATAGGCTGCATGCAAATATGCATACAGTACTGCATACTGCAGTAGGTGAAAATATGTGGAAAGAGTAGTATGTCCAAATTCATTTTCATTAAACAGTAAACAAACAGTACCCGAATGACCTAATACTTTGGGTAGAGATTTTGAAGTGCGCATCCAGTGGACTTTTTTACTATCCCATGAGGCCACGGGAGAGGAGCTGTGAGCAGTGAAGCGGTGAAACTGATGCTGGTCACATGATAATGACAGCGTACTTACGAAAAGTACCTGCTCAGAGAGTGAACACTATTCCGGACGCAGTCATTGCACTTGGAAGTGAATCTTTCTAGTGAATCGGTTAGTACAAACAACTCAATTAAATAAACAGATTGACAAAAATGATTCACCGATCATATTTCCTAGTCCCTGCACTATATACCAAGTTTTTGAATTATATATGTAAATTGTGTAATACAAATCAGGGTGTTTTTGTAGTATTTAGTCTAAATTTACCTGTTCAAATTTGATAATGTCACCCTAATTTATGTAATGGTTATTAGAGCTTGTTCCAGCCTTTACTAAACCCGCAATTACGCAAACTGCATTTCTGTAATCAGAATAACTTGTGGCGTGTTTGTTAACCTTACCTGGAGTAGCAGGCCATGCTGGTTGAGAGGATGGTGTTTGGTACAGCTACAAGAATGTAGTAGGAATGAAATGTGCTGTTCACCCATGAGTCAGGAAAAACATATGCAGAGTAACTGATCGCTGAACCTGCATCAACATACAATCAGTCACATGAATACATCTCAGTGTGGTGGGGATCATTTGGTAATGACGTGTGAAAATGTGTTCATTTGTAGTGTGATTCTGTAAGATTTTTCTTGTTTATTAATACACATAAATACTACTTATTAGTTAACTTCCAAATAGTACAGTCACAAGTTGTCTGTATTGTACTTTACTGTATGTACTTTACTTGCCTATTGAATTTATTCATAGACATATGAAATGAAGATTACTCTAATCTACTAAAATGATTAGATATACAAAGATTACAGTATGTCAGTACCATACCAGTTATTGGCTGATATTAGAGATTTCTAAATCGATCTCTATATTTGATTGTGTATTCTCGTTTTATCATTTAGAATAGATTATTATCATTTTTGCCATCATCTAAAACTTTAAAGTTTAAATTTAAGTGAGCTTTAGATGATAACAATCTATTTTTCCATGCTGTACATTATAACGTTGTGATTAAAAATGGTTGATTTTAGTTTCAAGCATTTTATTTTTTATTTATTTACTCAAAACATAGAATTTATATTCAGGACATTTATTAGTTATTGGCCAAAAATGTAAATAATTATTTGTTTATCTGTGTTGGATGGATTTTTATTATCAGGTCATTCCTGGAAATAATGTACAGAATGGATGTACTTAGTATATGGTTGTGTAATGTAAATTGAATTTGCGTTAATTGTGTCAGAAATCCATTGTGTCTTTGAAATATATGCACTGCACAACCTTGAAGTTTGAACTTCGTCTTTATTTCCCGTAACAAGCCAAGGAACTAATAGTTTAAGTGAATGTGTCTGTGTGTTCCTCTCTTACCGAGACTGTACAGGCTGAGTGCTCCATAGTCAAAGAAGTAACAGATATGGCGAGAGCGGGTAGACATGGTACTGAAGGTGTGGGCACAGCTGGAGGCCAGTGGATACACACAGCAGGAGAACAAGAAGACCAGCAGAGGCCATGTGTACTCATCATACCACACATCCTCCATCAACAACACTGTCATCAACTTCCAAAGAAAATACCTAACGGAGAAAGAGAGAGAGAGATGGGATGATGGCAGACAATGATGTTGCAGTGCTGCAACTCACAATAAAAAAGTTATACAGTGAAAAAATATTTCCATTATGTTTTCCACCGCGGAAATCAACATTCTACGCATGAGATTTTAGAATATACATTTTCAGTCCTTTGACTTTTTTCTCTCTTTTCCACAGAAAGACTGGACGGACAATTCCTTGCATGGTTTCCACACCAGATAGCTGATATTGAAACTACAGAATCTATATCTTAGCAAGTGAACAACAGATTAGGATGACAAAGGCCAGTAAGAAGATTGTATTGAAATATTTAACTTGCCCTGACTTGCTCGCAGAGTTTGTTACTATGTGTCTGACAGATGGATGCAGAAACAAACAGTCTTATCAGTTTCTATAGGTCTGTGTTTAATCTCTAAAGAGCGCCGGTAAAGCTTGTTCCTAAGCTATATAGTATGTACAGTAAAGATAAGAATTAATACAGATGGCACGGACTCCTTACATTCAGTGTTCCCATGCACCCCAGTCAACTTTTGTCTTGCAGTCATTAGAGATTAAAAATGAATAAACATTGATTGCAATCACAAAGAGGATTTTTTTATGAAAGAAAAAACATTGTTTGCTATATCCAAGTGAACATAACATTTCCTTGAGCATCAGAGCTTTAGCAATGTCAGCCCTGCCCTAAAAAATGTGATATTACAAGGTGTCATATTTTTTTTTTTAAATCTCAGGATTCTTAAGTGATGAATTTTACAGGTCTGATTTACTCTTGTTTGCTTTAGAGGGATCAGAGAGTTGAATATAACCAAACATTAACACGGAGTCAAGTTACAGATTCCAAGCGTTGTCCTATTGATTTACTGTCGGTTGACTGTGTATTTAACCATTGTGTGGGATCAGAGGATGTGTTAGCTTTGAGATATGGCAAACTTTCAATAGACAAGTAATGGCAAATAGACGAGTAATGGAAATGTGTTTTTGCTATGAACTACATTTACAGTACATTTAATAAGTTAGCAGATGCTTTTATTCAAAGAAGAAGAAGATTAAAAGCAGTTTATCATGCAGGAATTTGCCAATACGGAGTAGTTATTTAAAAATAATTATTAAACAATCTAATATTAAATGCCCAAGAAAAAGTTAGCATTTGCATGTCTGTGACTTTTTGTAGAGCATTGGTTAACACGAGGCAAGATTGAGACATGTTATGTAATAACTGAATGATCTCCGTGAATAAGGTTTTGAACGATCTCAGTTCCGTTCACAGACCTGGAGGGAAGTTGTCTGCAAAAATAAGCAATGCAATGACAACAAGCAGGCATTTATCTAAAAAAAATCCCTTATAACACCTTATAACAGACCATTACAGCTAAATATAGTAAATTACCTTACCAAAATGTTTACAACAAAGACACATAGATGACACAGGTTAAAGAATCAAAGGTGACATAAGCAGCTCTCGACATGTTTGCGTCTGGAGAAAGCTCATTAACAGTGATGGCAGACCTTCTGTGTTCATCCAGCAAGGTGAACTCTCCTAGAAACGACTCAGCTGGGTTAACCCTCTGTGAGGGACGTGAGAATCCGCTGTGGAGGTTCTCAATTCAAACTACTGTTAGTCTCAGCACACTGCACATGAATACACACCGCATACTGTTGCCAAGGAGCCCAGGGTTGACTCACTGTTGTGTAAGTTTATACTATTGTGTGTGAGTTATAACATAACAGGTTTTATTGTAAAAGCTGTACTGAGAAAGTGGCAAAGAGAGGACGATGTGCATATATATAGAGAAAGCAAGTACGAGAGATAACATACCATGTTGGTAGAAAGTGTGTCCAGATATTGAGGGTCTCATTAGTCAGCTGAAAAAGACTCAACACACAGTCAGTGGCCGAACTACGAGGGTGTCGATATCCAGAGATGATTCCGTCCTCATGAAATGCCTACCATGGGAAAAGAGTCATAGAAAATTCTCATTTAGTAAGATAAAGACAAACCAGCTCTTTCTACAGGAAAAATGGCAAGCCAACAAAATAACGCAAATCACTAATATGAATATGATGATATGTTTGGCTACAGACCTTAAAACTGTTGCACATCAGGTTGCACAGTAAATAACAGAAAAAAACAAATCCAGTGATTCTTTCCTTCAGTTTATCTACTTAAAGAATACCTTAAACTAGTTCAAATCTCACAATATCAGTTTTGTGTTTTGTTAAATGAATGAACTTACTTTGGGCACCTGGTGGACGGTGAAGACACGCTGTAGTTTGATCAAGCTGAACATGTTCCCCAGATGAACGGCTCTCAGTGCCTGACTCAGGAGAGAGAGGCAGATACACAAACACACCAGCACTTACAGAGACAAATGCATATACACACACTCTTCCACTCCACCTGACCAGAGACTGGCCCGGTTAGCCCTGCCCTAGCCATCACACCTACAGACATCAACCTCTAACATAAAAACACACACCTGGCACAAACATACCTGACACACCGGCTAGGTGAGAACGCTCAAAAGAACAATTCAGAAGCACATTGTTTTAGAATCAGATTTAACTCCAAACATACACATAATGTACACAACAGTCTCGCATAGAAGTTCGTTCAAAAGTTTGGGATCAGTAAGATGTTTTGAAAGAAATGTAGTACTTGTATTTAGGACACATTAAATAAATCAAAAGTTCTAACAAAATAATTATTTGAAATCATATCATAAATCCTATCATATTATCATCAAATAATCCTGAAAAAAATATGTCACAATTTCCACAAAAATATAAAGCAACACAAAGGTTTTCAACATGATAATAATAAGACGTACATGTCTGGAGCAGCAAATCAGCATTTTAGAATGATTTCTGAAGAATCATGTGACACTGAGTATACTGATTACAAGAATAAATTAATATATTCAAATAGTAAACAGTTATTTTAAATTGTAATAATATTTCTCAATAAATGCAGGATTATGTCAACAAAAATCTTATTTCCCCCTTTTCTTTACAGGTTAAACAGGCTTCTTAGCGACTTTTGAACTCAAGCTAATCATGAATAATTGGCACAAAATAACAAAGATTTGCATTATTATATTTCAAACAAGGTCACTGGATTGCCCCATAAAACGGAGCTTGTTGTGCTGTTCTGGGACAGACCCCCACTTTCTCATTCAGGGTGGGGTGTTTTAGTTTCAGTCAGTGCAGGTGAAGGTGTGTATGAATGGAGGGTGTGAAATGACTTATATTTACAATGCTAATTATAACATGCTAAAATAGAGCCAATATCATTATTCTGTCTGTACTAATCCAATGACAATGCAGAAACCTTATTTCCATTCAAGAACATGTATCTTAAGCGTACTGTAATTGTTTCCCTTTTACCTTGGCAGAAGTGAAAAGTAGGCCTATGTTAGAGTGCTAAACTAAAAGGAACTTGGCTTAGAAAGAAATGGTGGATAAAGGGGGGGGGGGGGGGTATCATTAACATCCTATATATATTTCTAACTTTTGTGACTGTAAAAACATTGCACAATAGGTTTAAATATTACAGTTAGTGAAGGTGTGGATGAAGCAGTTTTAGTGGTTATGCAACAGTTAAACGGTAATGCCAAATGTCACCCCATGATGGCAGCATTTTCTCATTTAAAATGATTAATCACATCACTGTTTACAGCGTCAAAATTGTTAAAATTCGTATTCGTCTAGTTTTTTCGATTTATGTTTCTTAAATCCTCTCTGAATATCTCCCTGGACTTTCCTCAACCTTGCTCTGCATGAAAGAAAGGTAACACAATACAACTAAAAGCTTTTTTTAAGCTCCATTAGCCCTCACTCCAAAAATAAAATACAATCATATATTTAAAAAAAAAAGAGAAACTCTGAATGAACTTGACTCAATCATGGATAGTGGTTCCACATGATGGAAACCGATGTTATCTCAAATATCTCAATCTCAATAACTCAAATACTTCATGTGGGATGAACTAGACTGCAGCTAAAATAGTTTAAATGAAGTGAACAGTCTCTTTCTATATTCTCCCATGCAGAATATAGACTGGTAGGAGCAGATCTAAATTTTTACTGACATGACGACATTAATGCTGATATGATATTTTGTTTTTTAAGAATGTTGCAATTTAATGTTATAAGACTGCCATACTAACTGGGTACTGGGTACTAACCCTGAACATAAACCTTGACTTAACCCATGTAGTTACTTTACACTACACTAATACACTGTAAGTACATTGAAAGTGCATGTACTGTAAAGTAAAGTGCAAATTAGTCAAGATTGAACCTATCAGGAGTTTATCTATTAAGAAGTGGGTTGCAAATGAATCGAGGTGCAAAAGACTATTTAATAAACATATCTGCCATAACACTGGCACTTGTCCAGATCAGCAGAGAAGGACATTTGCTTTATCACTGCAGCAGCTCTCTCATTATCCCTCTCTCTATTCAGCTCAAACACTTTTCTTCTGCTTCATTAAGTGTGTTTGTGTGTATCGTCTAGAGGGCAAACATCAGATGATGTTTGTGGGAGTAAGCAGGGCTAGCTGTGTGTGTGTGTGTGTGTGTGTGTGTGTGTGTGTGTGTGTGTGTGTGTGTGTGTGTGTGTGTGTGTGTGTGTGTGTGTGTGTGTGTGTGTGTGTGTGTGTGTGTGTGTGTGTGTGTGTGTGTGTGTGTGTGTGTGTGTGTGTGTGTGTGTGTGTGTGGCCTTGCTTGCTGCATAATTAAACATCAGCAGCAGCAGCGGTGTGGAGGCCAGATGCAGACAGACCGAATCAGACACTGCTGCAGAGGGCATGGCCTATACGACCCCTCAGACTGGCACAATATGCAAGCGTCAATTCCTGCCTCCACATCTGTCTGTCACGCTCAGCAGCAGGGATATTTTTGTTGCCACGGACACCGTAATTGTACCAAGGGTAAAATATATGTGAACATCTCAGATGAGAAGAGTCTGAACTCTGCATAGCTGAGGTATTAGGTCATAAATGGGAAATGACACAAGCGTGTGTGGGAATCTCACACAGACACAAAAGCACACATCACTCACTGTGTCCTGTTACAATGGCAAACCAAGCAGACATCGGGGAGGCAGACATGAGTTGAATGTAATGAAACACTTAAGAATAAACTGATATTTGACAGTTCTGTGTTAGTCTGGGAATTGTTTTTCCTGTGCATTGCAGGTTTGGGTGAGCGAGTGTTTCTCTGAACAAGTGGAGTTTTAAAAAGACACTTCAAGGCAAGACACCACAGGTCAAAACAAAACAAAACAAAAAACGAATAGATAGTCAATTAACCACCACAGAACATTAAGATAATTGTTTTGTATTAGACATTTGAATGTTATTGAAATATTATGGTTAAATAAGCAAATGAGTCAAATGCACTAGTGCATAACTTTCCAGAAGTTATATATAAATTATGAACATTGGATCAAGCCACTTTCTTCAAATTATTTTTTTCATTTTGTTAACATATCAGTGTTAAAGGTTTTTACAGAGAGGATTTTTGATTTCTCTTATTTATCATCCCATACATTGGAATGATAAAGCCAGAAAAAAACACTATGTTATTAATTAATAAATCAGGTGATATATGAAAAATAAAAAATAAATCACTCTGTAAAAAATATCTTCAGAATATAGATGATAATAAAACCAGAAAGTCTGGTGTAAGTGCTACTGAAGTGGATAATTCTGGCTCAGTGCATGAGAGAAAAATGATTTTAATAAAACAGCTCATATTGTAATTGAAACCCTATTGAAAAATAAATATACCAAAATCTATTGGAAAAATATTTATTTTATGCTTATTATACTACAAATATATTTACATATTTATGTACTTAATATAAATACCCTCAAATTGTACTGTTGGTATACTAAATTGATATATTTAGAGTTTGCTAAATTGGAACAACTAATTCTACTTAATGCACTTTAGTTATCCGGAAGTAGTGCTGAGGTCCAGCTAAAGATACTGAAGTATATTTGATCTTGCTACAGTGGAACTATACTTTGCTACACTTTAAATATCTTGCATATTAAAGACTGATTTTATACAGAGATCATACTATCCTTACTAATAGTGATATTAAAACACATTTAGTCTTAATATTAAGAAATGTGCAATAAAGAAGTACTCCAAGTAAAGTTTAATTATAATATTTATGTCAGTGTCAAGCGATATGTCAGTATATATGTTAATGGTTTTGTAATATACTGATACATTACTATACTACAGCGCTCATAAAGATAATAAACGATATTCGCTTAAATACTGACACAAGCAAATTATCAGTTCTAGTACTACTCGACCTCAGTGCTGCATTTGACACTGTCGATCACAACATACTTCTGGACAGGCTGGAAAACTGGGTCGGGCTTTCTGGGATAGTCCTAAAATGGTTCAGGTCATACTTAGAAGGGAGAGGTTATTATGTGACTATAGGAGAGCATAAGTCTGAGTGGACATCCATGACATGCGGAGTCCCTCAAGGCTCAATTCTTGCGCCACTCCTAATCAACCTGTACATGCTCCCAATGAGCCAAATAATGAGAAAGAACCAAATCTCTTACCACAGCTATGCAGACGACACACAGCTCTACTTAGCCCTATCGCCTAACGATTACAGCCCCATTGACTCCCTTTGCCAATGCATTGATGAAGTAAACAATTGGATGTGCCAAAACTTTCTTCAGTTAAACAAAGACAAAACTGAAGTCATTGCGTTTGGAAACAAAGATGAAGTTCTCAAGGTGAATGCATACCTTCACTCTAGGGGTCAAACAACTAAAAATCAAGTCAGGAATCTGGGTGTGTCTCTAGAGTCAGACCTTAGTTTCAGTAGTCATGTCAAAGCAATAACTAAATCAGCATACTATCATCTGAAAAATATTGCAAGAATTAGATGCTTTGTTTCCAGTCAAGACTCAGAGAAACTTGTGCATGCTTTCATCACCAGCAGGGTGGATTACTGTAATGGACTCCTCACTGGCCTTCCTAAAAAGACCATTAGACAGTTGCAGCTCATACAGAACGCTGCTGCCAGGATTCTGAGCAGAACCAGAAAATATGAACACATCACACCAGTCCTCAGGTCTTTACATTGGCTACCAGTTACATATAGAATTGATTTTAAAGTATTATTACTGGTATTTAAATCATTCAATGGCCTAGGACCTCAATACATTGCAGATATGCTCACTGAATATAAACACAACAGATCACTCAGATCACTAGGATCACATCAGCTAGAAATACCAAGGGTTCACTCTAAGCATGGTGAGTGTGCTTTTAGCTACTATGCCAGCCGTAGCTGGAACCAGCTTCCAGAAGAGATCAGATGTGCTCCTACAGTAGTCACATTCAAATCCAGACTCAAAACACATCTGTTTACCTATGCATTTACTGAATGAGCACTGTGCCACTGCTCGTCCGACTGTTTGTACTGTGTTTTATTTAATGTTTTAATTATTCTGATTTTATTTGATTATTTCTGTATTTTATCTTTTATTCTAAACTGTTTTAATTTTTCTTTTTTCTTTTGTTTTAATTTCTTCTATGTAAAGCACTTTAAATTGCCATTATGTATGAAATGTGCTATATAAATAAACTTGCCTTGCCTATACAAGTAATAGTAATAATTTAGTAAC
This sequence comes from Meda fulgida, assembly GCA_030578275.1. NCBI lineage: Eukaryota > Metazoa > Chordata > Actinopteri > Cypriniformes > Leuciscidae > Meda > Meda fulgida. The sequence goes on from CM060622.1 coordinate 34,281,360, forward strand.
TAAATATTTTTTTTTCACTAGGGAATCTACAGATGCAAATAGAAAAAGTGTTATAAAAAAAAAAAATAATAAAAAAAACTCCATGCCAATTTTAGATTAAACCTATGATTTTGCCTGTAGTGTCTTGCCTTAAAAGACTTAACTGTAGGGTTGGGGGGAAAGATATCTATTTAGCTATTAATTGAGATCTTCATCTGAATGAACTTGATTCTAAAAATGCAGATGCCAAAATGAATCAAACTGAAACCTGTATCATTACACAGCATTAAAGAGGAGAAGAAAAAAAAATGGTACAAGCGTCAGCTGGCTGCGTCTGGGTAAAAACTGTGATAATCTGATCAGACAGTCATTAAAAGATGAGCTCCATGGGGCAGTAGTAGCAGTGGTATAAGCTCAGCTAATGCTGTGCGTGCGAGAGAGCGAGAGCGAGAGAGCGAGAGAGCGAGAGAGCGAGAGAGCGAGAGAGCGAGAGAGCGAGAGAGCGAGAGAGCGAGAGAGAGCGAGAGAGAGAGAGAGAGAGAGAGAGAGAGAGAGAGAGAGAGAGAGAGAGAGAGAGAGAGAGAGAGAGAGAGAGAGAGAGAGAGAGAGAGAGAGAGAGAGAGAGAGAGAGAGAGAGAGAGAGAGAGAGAGAGGGGACAGGAAAGAAGAACGAGAATGGAGTTTAATGTGCCGGGTCAGACCCCAGGCTGCAGCTAGTAATTAAACCACAGTGACCATATGTGTGACTGAGATAGAGAGAATGTCATAGGGATTATAGTGAACAGGGACATCCGAGATAAATGTTTTTGGAGGGTCATGCAGTACACACGTAAGGCAGTGTTCAACAACAGTCATTTCTGCTCAGCTAGTGAGGGAGTATATGTATGAGTGACCAGATAGGACTTAAAAATGAGATTTGGGACTAAATACATTTATAGTTTATTATAAACCATATCCTTTCTAAATAAATGAGCTAAAGTCAAAAATGCTGCTTTATTAAAATAAACAGTAGACACATTTATGTATAAAACGAAATGCCTTTATTTATACAACTTTAAAAAAGCAATTTAAAGCACAAAGACTTTAATAAACATTTGTCCTGCATAAAAATGATCGCATTTTGTGCTTCCTTTGAAAAGTCTGTACAACCTCTGGGTGTGCAGCTGTTGCGATCCAGTTCAACCATTTATTGCATACACATGAAATACACATGTCCATTTATAACTCAAGAATGAAAAATAAGTGTCAAAAAAGAAGAGGGGGAAAAAGATCAACCACATTTCTACCGTTTTGCAATTCTAAAATGCAGCAGCTTGCAGAAGGCTTTGCACATTGTCCAGACTGGAAATTTTATATATATATATATATATATATATATATAGAGAAAGAGAAAGAGAAAGAGAGAGAGAGAGCTAGATGAGAATAAATTAATTCAAGAAACTATAGTTGTGCTTTAACATTGCTTACTCATAGGAGTTCACTCAAATGCAAACAACGTTTGGTAAACACAACTCAAAAAGTAGGTTGCTTTGAAACTAGGTTTCAAGATCAGACATGCTGTTCCAAGTCTCTCTTTTCCCTTTTGAAACATGTAGCGCTGACCGTTAGCTCTACATCAAGATTTGCACACATGCCCATAGATAGCAGTGATTAATTAAATTCCCAGTTCCCTTCTATATTCCCTCTATATTATAAAAATCTATACTGGAGATAAAATGTAAAAAAAAAAAAAAAACCTGTATCAAAAGGCATTTCTTCAGATGAGGAAGGCATGTATATACCACCTCAAAATGTTCCATTAAATCACACCATCTTTCCAAACTAAAAAAAAAAGAAGAAAAAAAAAAAGATAAATGCTCCATGGCCTTCCATATACCACTATACAAACACTAAAGTTTAAGATAAAAATAACGCAAACTTTAGAGACTTTGGTACAGTATAATGAAATAGCTCTCTGCCTTTAAACATACATATGTCTGCCCATTAAGCGACACGTATGAAATGTGCATAGTATTATTATAAGTGAGATCCGTGTCGGTGAAACTACAAGCAACCAGATTTTAATGGGTAAATATGATTTTTAAACCAAAAAGGTCAACACAAAAGGTATGTCACCAGGCTAAAGCACCCATAGTCTCTAAAAGCTATCTCTGCCAAACAAACCAGAAGCTTTGAAATAAAACATTTAGAAATGTCACATTTTTCTTCTCTGACATTTACTTTCTGAAAATCTGAAGCCAAAAGCCCACACTGGAATGTGAACATCTGTTTGAGATGGTTCTGAACAGCAGGTTGTCAGATAATGCGATATCTCGCCATCTTAACGGCTGTAGTTTTGTGAGATTAAGATCGGCAGGATTCAGCCAGGTGGAGGTTTTACTGCTGAGGTCAAGAGGCTGAACGCTCTGAGAAACATTAGGAAGTGACACGGCCAAAACTCTTGAACTCGAGAAAATATTCCCATCTGCAGTCTCAAACACTTGGCTGCACTAGTCAGAGGACTGTGTAGTATTATATTGATGTGAAGAGATGCTTTTGGATAAAAAAAAAATAAAAAAAACAGATGCTATAGTCTTACATGCAAATCATTTCACTATTTTAATGAGGAAGTACTTATAATGTTTATTTGAATACATGAAACTGCATCTTTTGCTTGGCTAAGATGCTAATTATTGAACTGGATGTGAAAGAAACATGCTTTTGCTCTGCATAATGGAAACTGTGTTTTTGACTCTCAAAACAAAGGGAATTAGATGCTACCTAAAAAAAATAATATAACAAGACCTAATACAGTTGTCCAAAAACAATTTGTATATTAAAAAAAAAAGCTACAATAACCTTGCAATCGGCAAACAAAAGGTGGAAAATCCCTTATAAAATGATTCACTGCCATCAAGGCATGAGAGAGAAAACAGGTATTTGATGTCACAATTCATCACATGGACAAGTAAAGTGCATGACCAGTCTACATGTAGCACAATTCAACTGAGGTTTGACTTCTTACTGGGATGAACACAGGCTACACGACCATTCAGACTCCCTCTGGTTTCTCAAAAAGCAACCAAACTGTTATATTCTAGGCTTTGTTTGATAATCTAGGATAGTGGTGTCTTAATACCTATAGCAATGTTTCCTGAAATCTGTTGTAAACATGAAGCAAGGGACCTACGACCTACTCTCTAAAGCTTTAAGTGCATTATGGGCAGGATTGAGCCGCATTCGTGACAGCTCAATCTGATTGTGGTGAGGTTTTGACAGAGCAAAGGATCATGAAATGCAGATTGAAGGCTGGACAGCAGGTTGAACAAAAGGCATTGTGTTTCCTTCTAATGTCAAACCAATTAAGTAAACCTTTACTGAAACATAGTAATGCTACACTTGAGGACATTTTCAGCATTTTTTTTCTCAAAAAACCTGCAGATCTGGAGCTTTGAATATTAAATACCTAAGCCCTCCCTCTTCCTCATCCAGACACATGCTGCAAGCAGCTGCGTTTGTACCCAATTAAAACCTCAGCACAGACACCAGAAGCACTGCAATTACTGTCTCAAACAGAAAAATCAGAGGACTACCGAAGTGTTCAGCCATTTGTTCCTCCATGCTAGACACAGTGGCCCTCACAGAGGCAGTCAGGAAGAGGATGTGAGGGTTTAAAGAAATCTTAGAGGTGTGCTCCGCTCTAGTTGTGCTTTGCCCTCCCTCCTTTCAGGTAGCTTTTCCAGCGCTTGACGAAGTCCCTGAAGATGGGCGAGTTGTCAATAGTACCCAGCAGCTGGAGCTGGTTGATGTGCGTTGTATGATAGTCCCAACGGGCCAGGTTGGGCGCCATGCCCAGAATAAAGTGGCGCAGGTCATAGATGGTGCCCGACCCCGTGTCATATAGGGGCAGCATAACTTTCAGAGACTCCATTCCCTTGCTGTACAGCTGACCTGCATCCCGACCGAGTTTCTCACCTGCGGTTTGCGCCAGGTCATAGAGGCCTACGAGGGAATAGATGAACCCGTTCAGAACAAAGGAGCTAGGGATTGTGGGATACTCCTCATACCAGTCATACTTATTCAGAAACACGGCTTTGACGCCATGCTGCTCTGATGGCAGTTTGAAAGGTCCGGTGGCACGCAGGGCAGCCTTTAAGTAGGTGTCATCTTTTGTCATCAGATAAGCACGCACTAGAGTGGACATGGCCTGCCCCTGCGCCATGGCCGAATACCAACCCGGCTCCAGCGCACGGAAACCTTCCCCAAGTTTACGAGTCACCATGATTGGCCAACCACCACGCTCGTCCTGGTTGCGCACCAACCAGTTGCTAGCGGCGAAAAAAGCCGCCATATGTGAAGTGGTGGAGATTGTGATATTGTCTATCATCCCGTGGCCGTGCAACAATAACTTTACGATACGTCGAGGCATGGTCTTGGTGGCTTTGACCGCTTTGGTGTTGGACAGGCCAATGCCTTTGCGGAGGTCAGTGAGAAGGTCACGGGTGACCGTGGTCCATGCTGTCCGAGGGCCGATCCCATAGGTGATGTCACGGTCCTTGAAAGAAATGAGCTGGGTAGTGGTGACATAGTGGATAACAAACGGAGGCCCTTTCTCTGTGGTCTCCAAGATGACAGAGATGCTACCATTAGATGTGAACTTCAGGTCAAAAGAGATGATGAAATCTTTAGTGTTGCCAAGAGGAAGTGAGACGCCCTCTGAGTTTTCTAAAACACAAGGAATTGAAAAAGGAAATGTTACAACACATTTAACAGGATGTGTACTAGGCTTGGATCCATTGCAAAATTGTGTCTTTGGTACAACAAAAAACTCATGTTACTGATACTAAATCAATGCCATAAACAACAAATAATGAACCTTAACTATTAAGATTAAACTGAAAATGATTTAATTAACCGCATATTATAACCCCATTGCAAGTACAAAGGTTTCATGCATGTTTTTCCAAGCATTTTAATTTCAATTTCCTGTAAACTTTGTTTTCCGTTGTTGTTTTTTATTTGACAAAAAAAACTTTTTAATGAAGATTTTTTTCAGTTGATTATAAAATGCCACAAGGGTGATTAATCGTTGACAGAATTTTCATTTTTAGATTGATTAATATAAAAACATGCAGCTCAAACTAAAAAAGTTTTCTGAAATGATTATGGAAGTGTTCATTTGTTGATGAATGTCAACCTGTGTATAGCAGCACATTGGCATGACATGGTATTGTTTGCAGACTGCCATTTGGTTCGCCATTTTAGTTGTCTGTGCGCAAAAATTCCATATTTCACGTTATCACTATGGGCTGCCCTTCACACCATGTAAACTAACAAACTGTTGTCTGATAAAAAAAATTGTGCAATGTTGATAGCACATCATTTAAAAATTTTGCATCACAGTATTATTATCGGTATAACACCTACAAAAACGTTCTCCTGTTTCTCTACAGTACATATGCATAGACACTTGTTTGTACAGATTCACACACACTAAGAGATAGTACTTGGGAACAGTGATGGTACAGGATGTCTTGAAACCACAAGGTTTCATTTGTCACTTTCTATTGGGGTTAATTAAACAGACACATTGGTGTCAGAGAGGCAGAAAGTGAAAGAACCGTGAAATAACTTTAAAACTATCTATCTGACATTAGACAGTGCTAAAACTCATTTCTCCTCCAGCAGACTGTACACACTGCAGTGCAACTCACTGGAAAGCGAGCAGATCAGTTACCCAACTCTCAATCAAAGTACTTTATCTCTTTTTACAGAAATGCACATTCAACACTTCATCCTTAAGTCATCTCTCATTGTAAGTGTCAAATCCCTCTCGCTGTCTCTGTCTGTGTTGCCTTCTGACAAGGTTATGCAGAACAAAAAAAAAAAGGAAACCTATTCATACCCTCTACTGAACGGAGTAAAGGAGACATGAAAGAGCAAGAGATAAAATAATAAGGTTGAAGACTTAAGCAAGAGTAAACACCCAAGACAGAGTAATATCAACAACATTAAAGCAAGACAGATAATGGGACAGGTGAGGGATAAAGGACAAAAGCCAATCAAAGGAAAAGAAAAAAGGCAGTAGAGGGCATTTTGGCTCAAACAGCCCCTATCACTATTTAATGCACTCATAAATCCATTACTTAAGGCAATGCAGAGACTAAGTGGATTTGTACTGTCCTGCTCTGATTACCCTCGCAATCAATGGCAGTGATGTGGAGGATGGAGAGAGCGGGAGGGAGGCAGCGCCCTGCTGGAGCCCTGGACCCAGTGTGTCCTAGTTGGCACCGCTCTAATCAATGCTCTGGGTGATGACACCAATTACTGCCTGCCAGTGCGACAGCCCTGCTAATTCTAATGGCTATTGATTAGCTCAATGCTAAAAAGCAGCACGGTGTGTCCAAGACCTCAGAAATGCTGCCTTATCATGCAGTATCCTGAGGGTGGAACAGAATGTACTGTCTACTGTGTGATGCCTCCATCTGGTTGATTTCTGAAGGCAGTATAGATGTCTCTTTCATTACCTGTGATACCCTATAATCATGTGTGTGCAATTTGGCAAACAAATGTTGAAAGAAATATGTTGTTCTGATGAAAGGTTTTTTTTTCAGCATGATTCTATTTTTACAGACAAACAAGCATTGTAGACATTAAATAGCCTCTTTGTTATGTTATTGTTTTAAAAGATGACAGTGGCACTCGAATACATTTTAAAGTGCAATTTATTCCTGTTATGGCAAAGCTGAATTTTCAGCATGATCCTTGAGAAATTCTAACGATCCATTCCAACATTCAATTTGGTTCTCAAGAAACATTTCTTATCATCAATGTTAAAAACTGTTTTGTGGAAATTGTGATATTTTTTCAGGATTCTTTGATGAATAGTAAATTCAAAACAGCATTTATTTGAAAAAGAAATTGTTGCATAACGTGTCATTTTTGCATAACAAATGCATTGACTGTTACTTCTGATCAACTGGTGCCTCCTTTCTGAATAAAAGTAAAAAAAAAAAAATAAAAAAAAAGTATATATATATGGCCTGAGTCATTACAGTAAAAATCTGAGATTATATATATATATATATATATATATATATATATATATATATATATATCTCAGATCCCAAAAGTTTAAATAGCAGTACATGAGGCACCATTAGTTGGGTGTATTTTGACATTTTGAGGGTGTTTATGTGCATACCTAGTGGAGCAGGACTGTAAGAGGCCATGCAAAGATGCTGATAGAAGAATACAGAAGAGATAAGGAAACAGGTAGGGATGCAAAAAACTGTACTGGTTTGATTTCATCAGACTAAAGTATTTACATGGGATTTAAAAAAAACTGAATTGAATTATAAACATACTAAGTGTGAAGCTGGAGGACAGAGAATCCTACAGAAATAAAAAACAGAATGAAGTGTTTGAAGAACATAAGAATACTAGATCAATAAAATAATTGCAAACATGTAGTTCAATATCTGTTTCTTTACCTGGAGCGCTGAACTGTCGTACTGATGTGGCTCTAGTCTTGTCGTAGATTCTGATGAGAGAGCAGCCTTTAGGGACTGTCCATGTGCTAGACCTGCTGTCTCTCTCCTCCACTGTGTCATACACCTCCATGTGGGGCGGCCGCTCAGTCAGGTTTTTACTGTAATGACTCAGGCCATACTGAGCTATCTGGATAGCATAGAAATACCCTTGAGGGCCCCATTGGGTGGATAAAGGTACTCCTATAGGGAAGACACAGAAGTAGAGATATGAGAGACTGGGTGTTAAACTGATAAAAAGAAAAAAGTAGCAAATTTCGGCACTGATGCCATCTTTATTCATTATAAATAATCTGGTTTCTGGTTTCATGACTTCTAAACAATTTTACTGGCAAGTACTGACAAGTGAAAACATAAACCTTCAATTAGCCAGAGATGTACAAAAGAGCGGTGAACACTGGGAGGACAAAGCCACTGACGCAAACAGTCTTCAGTTAGTACCAGTTACCTTGATCTCAAGCATGAAGTTGTGCTGTCAGAGTTATAGGTCAGCGGGCTTTCATTAACTCTCTCTCTATCCTTTTTTTTCCATTTAACCACAGCTCATCTATTCTACAGCCTGGCATGACAATAATCAAGCCACAGGCAAAACACTGCGACTGCGCTGCTGGTTTATTGCTGGCCTTAAAGCATCTATTCACAAACATACACATAAAAACCACATGCAGGGTTAAACACAGACATAACAAGGCAATATAGATGACAAACACACCAATGAGACTGCCTCCCGCTTTCCAGGACGCACACACACTGGCTCTAAGTAGGACCTGTATCAGGAGGCATATGGGCACTCTGGAGGCGCTCTCTGGCCTAGATACTATTCAGAGCACTCTGATCCTCTGCTAGAGGATATGCCATCCCTCAAACTGAAGGAGGAGGAAAAAGGATCTCTCTTTCACTGTCACCATCCGTACTCATCTCCTTTTCATTCCTTTTTATTCTCTCTCTCTCTCCTTCAGTAGAGACTGATGAGTCTGTCTGCTGTCTCTGATAATAGGCTCTGCTCTAACACACTGCCGCAGGCTCATGTGGGTTATTACCTCGGAGCTCAACACACTGTTTTTGTGTCTCTGATGCCCGGGATGAGAACGAGGGGAATAGAACCTCTAATTGATCTTTGTTTTGTGCATTTGCAACACCTTTCAAAAATGAACATATTTCATACTACAGTGGATTAAATCTTCTGAGGAGAATAATACCTCTTTCTGGTGCCGGACACTGTTAAAAATACATGCTTACAGATAACCTTAGTGAGATAAAAAAAAAATGACAGACAGAGCAGGTCGCACGACCTTTACACCGGCACCATAACATTCCTTATACACTGGACTCAAGCCTGAGCTTAAATGTTTCACTTGCACTTTGAGGCTGCTCTCGCTTTAATTTCCATGGATACCAGAGGAGATTCAGAGGCAATGTTTTAAACCTCAGATGATACCCTACAGGCACCTTCATTCCAACACAGTTATTACTGCTACATAGCTTCTTTATAGCACGCAGAACAGAGAGCAGTTCCATGTAAACAGCCTCTGAGTAATGGACAGGCTCTTCGTTATGGAGGAGAGGAGCCTAGAAAGAAAACAAAAGGGGACTTGTACAAACTCCATTTTTGAACTGCCACAGACATTGAAGATTTCATCTCTACTAAAAAGACAACCGAATTTTTCCACCTGACACACAGGAATACGGTATGAATAAGCTTCTTTGCAGTGCTACAAAAAAGGGGGTTCTTAGAATGCGGTCCACATGTTTTAAAAGCTTTAACCAGAAGAGTTGGAAGTGGTTTAATCTTGAATGCTGATCAATAACTTTCCAAAAAGTGAAAGCTTTACAGAGCAGCATGCCTGGATGTACTGCATTTCAGAATTTTAACAGAGTAGAATGCTTTCAGTTTTTTTTTTTAAGCAAGTGTGCAATGGTTTGTTAACAAGCTTGTCATTGGTTACACAGACGTAAACTCGCATATGCAAACAAAAAGACTGTATTTGATTAATTTTAATTTCTTAGAAAATTCTTCCACTTTGTTTGCTATCCTGTGAAGCACTGTGAGAGACTTCACCGTCTTTAGTGAATAGTAATGTTGTGGTTTGGAAGGCATTCTTTATACTCCAGTATTGATCAGGCCGACCTCATTTTCAATACTTCCTTAAGAAGTGATTACTTCATTACCCAGTCTCATTATAAAGGAACACAGAAGAGTGAAAGGCACCGAATTAATCTCTATTCTCTTCAGAGAGAATTACAAACTTTGTGTTAATAGCTTTGATATGATGGTAGCATGATGGTCAGAGATCTGAGCTCTTAACACAAAGCCTGCAGGTTAAATTCCAGGTGATCCAAGAAATGTAGTGAGACTGAGATTAGCTCTATCACTGTTGATGCCTTGAACAGGGCACTTAACCCTGTCTGCTGAAGGACAGTCCTTTCGAAGAGATTGAGAGATGGAGAGAAGAGTGAGCTAGCAGGAAATGGTTGAAAGTAATCTGTCAGGGCAGAGAAACAGTGATGGATCACTGACACAGCGGAGAGACAAATGTGGTTCCTGGGCAGTAAAACACCTCTGAAGGACAAAACCCAGACCACCATAATCAGCTTTATCTCATCAAGGAGTGTGAACTCTCAGTTAATTTTGAAATGCTTGTCATTTAGGTTCTTTAACAAAAGAAGAAAAATTATTCTGCTTTAATTTGATTTTGCTTTTTTCATTGAGATTCACTAGAAGACATGGGAGTCTGAGTGCAAAATTATTCTCCATTACGTCTAAGGTCATCAAATCAGCTCTTGTGATTCAGTTCTTGGCTGCATCAATCCCACTTTCATTTGCTTAATGTAAAGTCCATTGAGGGTGCATTACTCACTAAGAACCAGACGTAGATCATTCAAGCCTGGCTTCCAGGAAACTCCTCTTGGACTGCACTAAATGACTATTAATGGCCACTAACAAGTTGTGTTAGAACTGAGGCAGGTCGCTTTGCCTCTCACTTCTCCCAGTGTGCCACAATTAAGTGCTGCTTTAATGTGACATGCATTTAGGTGAATCTTGATGATGAGGGAGAAAGTAACTGATTTTACTAAGACACATTAGGAGAGCCAGTTATGAGTAGGCCCAGGCAGAATATGCTGACTTTACTCACATTTTCTGCTCTAATTTTAAAGGGTAAAACCAGCAGAACAGATTTAAACATGGTAAAACGGGTATGCTGAGAATACTATACTTTTATTGGTAGCTGAATACATGTATTCAATGTATTAAGGTGATGATACACAGGGCAACTTTTTTGAGCAATGTTGGAGGGCAATGTTGCTCGGGCACTTTCCCATTGAGAATGGGCAACAAATTTCTATCTGGATACTTTAGATCGGTCGTTGACCCTGTGTCTCACCTGGCTGCCCGTTGACCCGGTGTCTCACCTGGCTGCCCTCTGACGACAACATTGCCCAAAAAGTTGCCCCATGTATCATCACCTATAGCCCAAAAAACCAATGGCAACCCAGCCCACTGAATATCTAGCATTAAAGGATTAGTTCACTTTCAAAAAAATATTTCCTGATAATTTACTCACCCCCATGTCATCCAAGATGTCTTTCTTTCTTCAGTCGATAAAAAATTAAGATTTTTAAGGAAAACATTCTAGGATTTTTCTCCATAAAATGGACTTCAATGGCAACCAACAGTTTATAGGTCCAAATGTCAGTCTTAATGCAGCTTCAAAGGCTCGATACGATCCCAGCCGAGAAATAAGGGTCTTATCTAGCCGAACGATCGGTTATTTTCTGGAAAAAAAAAAAATTATATACTTTTTAACCAGAAATAGACGGGCATTTGTGGTTAAAAAGTATATAATTTTTTTTTTTTTCTTAGAAAATGACTATTTCGCTAGATAAGACCCTTATTTCAGGGGTGGGATTGTGTCGAGCCTTTGAAGCTGCATTGAAATTGACATTTTAACCTTCAAACAGTTGGTTGCCAAAAATCTTCCGAAATCTTCCAAAAATCGTGGAATGTTTTCCTCAAAAACCGAAGTTTCTTTTCAACTGAAGAAAGAAAGAAAGACATGAACATCTTGGATGACATGGGGATGAGCAAATTATCAGGAAATTTTTATTTGAAAGTGAACTACTCCTTTAACTTCCATCTCAGGTGGTGAGATCACATGGAAACATTCTTAAATACTAATAGTGCACCAAAATTATAAAAAGATTTTTTTTACCAAAATCAAAAAATGACGTTTCTGTAATTCCATTTGGGTAATTGAACCCAGCATGCTGTTCGGGGTTTTGTTTTCTAACGTGACAAATTAAAGCAGTCATAGTGAAGTTCTTCAGGAACTCTTGATATTTCATCCAGTCAAGTCAAGTCAAGTGTATTTATATAGCGCTTTTCACAATATAAATTGCATCAAAGCAGCTTCACAGTATCAATCAAATAACATAATAATGTTTGTTTCTTAGTGGAAAAAAACATCCACGTTCGGTAGGGCTGATCAATGGTATTAATGCTTGGTTAATTAATTTGAATATCCCCAACAAACAAACTTCTTTTAAATTGCTACTCAACCATAATTTTTGGTGAAGTGTGTTCACACTGTTGACATGTTTACTTCTTGTCGCTTAAGTTGTGTGTAAGAAATAGACAATAAAACAGTCAACATTCATCATCACAGAAGTGCTAATTAAACATCAATTAATTATATGATTTTGGTGCTCCAAAACTTTCATCCGAAACCAAATATATATGTTTCTGCTGATTTAGTCAAATATTTTCAGCTGCCAAAATTGACGCATCACTATTACATAGCCTACAGTTGTAAACAGTGCCTAGTTCATGCATAGGACCACATTTGACAAGAAACCAATATCAGATAAGACCAATCAAATGTGAAAAGGTATCACTATTAAAACAAAACTCACCTTCAACTCCACTAATGCACTTGACTCTGTCACGCACCTCCACGTTATACCCCTCAAAGGACATGAAGACTCCGTTGGGGTGGTACTGCTCTCTCTGGGTGTATACTTTGGAGTAACTGTGAGAAAATTCGAATCGATCGTAGCCGTCGTACTGCACCACCTTCCCGTATACCTCAAAGTACTTCTCCATCCAGCTGAAGGGCAGGTATACCTCACTACCTTCTCGACGGCCCTTAATGGTGACATCGTCATTGATCAGGCAGTCAATCTCTTCGTAGCGTACTCCGCCGACCACAGGTGGAGGTTCGGGGGGCTGGGCCTGCTGCGGATGGTTGTCTACATTCGGGCTGGGAGGGGGCTGGGGGTGCCGGGGCAGAAAGCGTAGCGCTTTCTCACTCGTACACTTGTTCCACAGAACGACCGTGAGAAGTGAGAGGAGAGCGCAGATCACTATCAGGGTCTTGTAGTGAACACGGGCTGCCAGACAACGCATCATCACTGCTTACCTACAATGTAAACACAAACGTACATTAACACACATTCTATGAAACACCCATTGCCTGAACTGCAATGGCAGGCAAACATGCAATAATATATTTACAATCCCCCCACTACACCAGTGACATTTTAGATTTAAGCTATCGAGTAATCAGTAATCCAGTCAGAGGAAATTTTATGCATACCTACATGGAATTAATCAGTTTAAAAGGTCCAATCAATATTTTTCCCTTTGCATGAATAATCAAATGCAACTTTAAAAAAATTCAATATCTGTCTGGATGACTGTGTACACAGTTTTGCATATTGCTTTTAGAATTCATAGCAGCAGGGGAAAAGCCTTTATTTTTGTTCTGTTTGTTTATCGTAATGGGTATAATGTGTAGCCTTCGTCAAAAAAAAAAACATGCACAATGGAGACTGTTTCTGGATTTTTTGTGCGTCAGAGGCAAATCTGTTGACAATGTTGGCAGCAGTGTTATTTTAAGAATTATTTATATACTATTATAATATTTATCAATATTTTGCATTAGCTTTATTTTTATTTCAGTTTTAGTTTTTTTGTTGTAAATTAAAAAAAAACATTTAATTTCAGTTAGCTACCTAGGCAAATTTAAGTATTGCAAGTTAACATTATATTTAATGTTATTTATTAAGTTTACGTAATATTTGTTTTATTTTAGCCTTCATTTAAATGAACAAAAATTATTTTAAGTTTGGTTAACAATGACAACTCTGTGATTTTACAATTTTCTTGAATGGAAACATTGTTGACTGACTGGAATGCAAACATAATCTGAATAAAGCTTATGTAATTATACTGCTCTGATAATATTTTCATTTAAGAATAAATGATATATTCATATAACCTGTTGAGGAAGTCACATGCCTTTTAAAAAAATCTAAATCTAGTAACTTAAATGTAAATGTGTTTCCACTTTAGTTTATGTGGTCTTCTTACAAAATAAAAAAAAGGTATCCATCTCAAGAATGCATAGAAGTTGTATTCTTTTTAGATACTTTTCACATTTTGGTTTTTACATCCATCATTTTTTTATGTAATATCCCAAATTCTGCATAAAAATATAAGGATGCAAAGCCAAAAGGTAGATTATTGTGACTACTGTTCTTGCAAAAGTGGCAAGTATAACAGGAAAGAAAGAATTCAATATTCTCTACAGATCTGTCCTCTTTCACAAACCATATTGTGCTTCTGCAGTTTCTGTACTAGGGAGAGAATCACATTACTTCATAAACGTAGCTCATAACGCAAATCAGCAGCCTCTCACTCATATCATCTCTTCTCTCTTTGGCATGTTATCTTCCTCGCAAAGAATAAAAATCAATACGCAGAACAGCACTGCCTCTCACTACAGCTAATTACTGTGCTGGGTTTAGCATGGACAACACGCCAATGCCATCATTAGCAGTCCACACCACTGTCAAACTACAGCTAAGACTAAGGTCAACAGAGAACGAAAATGCATCAATCCATCAACCCAAACGAAATGCCAAATATTGCTACACGCTCCATATTTAACACACCGAGCAAAAAGGACCCAGACGTGATGAGTGGTAGCCATACATACACGCCTTCATCCTGGCTTACATGTGTATTACGTGGAAACCTGATTTCATATAGTTCTGAGATATTCACTGCTACGGAAGATCAGAGCAACTGAATCATTCTTTCTTCCAATCTTCCCGTTTAATCCTCTTTGCAGAGTTTGCATTTGTTTCACAGACCTGCGCTCCATCTCTTTCTAATCTCTTTCCCCGTTACTTCGTCTTCCCCACGTCAACTCCGCGCCCACTGTTTAGAGCATGCAGAGCAGAGCAGTGTCTGACTGCATCGTGAAAGATAAGCAGCTCATCTTTTTTGCTGAGGCTATAAATAATTTGATCTTTTTGGCTTTCACAGGCAGAGTTCACATGCCGTTACTCTGAGATTCAGGGACATACTCAGAAAGTGCTGTCTGAATCCTACTGCAAAGTACCTGATCAAGCCTGCCTCATAGAGCATCTGGATCAGGCGGCCCAACGCAGTGCAGGGTGCATCTGTGTACAAGGATAATTTGCATTCAAATCCACTAATATGCAGGAGATATGGCTGAGCTCTGTATAATCCAGAGATCAAACTAAAAACAGGAGGAACATGGTTGTAATCCCTTCTCTGAACAAGTGGCATAGCGGACTTAAAGGAAGAGTACACCACGTCCTAGAGAGCATCATAGCATGCAAGATTTAAGAAAATGGCATTTTGTAGAGGGGATTACAGCTGGTAATAGGAGTCAAGGATGAATGCGGTTTAACATTGTGCCGTCCCCATAGCCACAGCTGTGGCCGATCGGCTCCTTTGAGGAAAACAGAGCTGAGCTGACTTATTAAACGCAGTGCTCTCGAAAACAGAATTCAAAACAAGCACATCCTTCTCAGCAGAGTGGTCCCCGTTAGAATGCGCTTAGCGCTGTCTCAGTCACAATGACGACCTGACGCTGGCCACGCCCCCTCTGAATCCTCATTATGTTGATTCATGAGCTGCTCTTTCATCTAATGCAGGCTGCTATCGATTCGCCGCATCTTCAGTTGTTTCCTGCTACCTGGATCAGGACCTTGACACACACAGCTGCCCTGGTCAATCCAAAAACAGCAGTATAACTGTAATCTTATAATTAATCAATATAATGGTACTAATTACTGCAAAAGTATCTTCAGATGATGTAACATGAGTTCCAAATATTAAGTAATATTTTAAACAAGCGACCGCCAAAATCCAGAACTGTTCAGGATCAATTGGTTAACGGAAATTGGTGGTCTTCTTTTTAATATGTGGCTCCAGTATGGCTAGCAAAGCATCAAACTGTACCACTGACATCCTGAAGTAAACTTAGAATCGCTCTGGAAAATCCCACAGCTCCTTGTCCTTGATACTCTCCTTCCTCTCTATGAAATCTCAGGATTGGACGGACCCAATATTTCCTCTTTCTTTTTCTCATTTTAAGAAGAGAGAAGACAACATAATCATCCTCACTTCTTGAAGACTCCATTTTGCACTGTTTTGTGATTATAATTTTTTTCTCAACGGATTAATTAATATGCATCTGGCTCAGTGTGCAAGGTTGCTATTACCTCGTTCCCACCCAAAAAGAACTGGTTTGGAACTGGTGCTGGTTCAAAGTTGGTTCAACTTGCGAACCTTCTCAGAACCTGTTTGTTTTCCCACTGACAAGAGATCCCAGCGAACAACGTCGTTACGTCACTGTGTACGTCGCCATACGTCTTAGCTTTTCCCAGAAACGCTTGAGCCAACTTCAAGCATAACAATTACAACTGTTTCTCCATCTTTCTTCAATCGTTGTACTATTTTTCCACTAGCACTGTGTTTTTAGCAATGGCGGTTACAACCTTTCCCGTCGTTTGTTGGTCACAATAACCCCGCCCCCAGCCCCCGACGTAAGCATGACGTGTTAAAAGAATGGTTCTAGTCCAGCAAAGAGTTGGTGCCGCTTTGAAATTTGGAAAAAAAATATTTTCCTGGCCGAGATCCCGTTCTTTGGCTGTTGAAAAACAAAGAACTGGTTCACGAGTAGGCACCGGATCTGAACCGGCTCTCAAAATGCTTTGGTGAAAAGGGGTATGAGTGAGACAAATTTTTAAGATCAGAAATAAGAAAAAATGCATATGAAAATTTCAAACTCAGTGTGCAAGGACCTTTAACAACAAAGTCTTCCTTGTCTTGACCTGTTTCTACATTACTTTGGCCTAGACTGCTACATATGGTCAAGAAACACTTAATATATCTACCATGGTGTGAAAGACAGTGAAATCTCTACTGGTTGACATGTCTACAATACGAACGCATGGTGTCTACGATCGCATGGTATGTACAGTCTCACCGCCCAGCCTTAGGCCGCACCATCCCAGGCTGCTGTCCTCTACTGGCACCTTGAGCTAGGGAACAGTGGTAGTTATTGTTGACACATGAAAGGCCGTCAGTGAAAGAGGGACAGGGCTGGCACAGGAGAGCTGGGTGCAATGAATACCAAGCTTTCAGCTCATTTGTCACCACAACCCACACAGACCTGCTCCTGAGACTGCACGCCTGTCCTCCCTACTCCGGCCTGCCACAGGCTCTTCATGCAACACCAGACAATGCAGAGAGGAGCTGGAGCCCCACTGATGATTTTTTTTTTTTTTTTACATTTATGCTACATGTTATAATGAGTAAGTTATGGTAATCACAATCAATTGTACTAAAGAGAATGAAAGCTTTAAATGTTGCCTTTAGAATTTAAAAAATCTTAGAACGGGAAACGGTGACAAATCTAACCACAGGCTATTTACTAATGTGCATGTTTAATCCACTATGAAACTTCTTTCAATCCTGAAATGTTTTGTGACAAGGGTTTGGCAGTGAAAGAAACAGATATTAATTTTATTTATTTATTTTATTTATAAAGCACTATTCCAACAACGGTTAGTTGTACCAAAGTGCTGTACAAAAAAATTCTAAAATATGAAATTAAAAAATATACAGAATAAAACAAAGCAAAACCACACTAAAATCACATAGTAAAACTTATATGCACAAGAGCTCATCCCTCTACACCTAAATACGACATATGGAATAGGTGAAGTTTCAAAGGTTTTTTAAAAAAACCTATAGTCGGAGCGGACCTAATATAGAGTGGTAGCGTATTCCATAGCTTTGGGGCAGCTACTGCAAAGGCCCTATCACCCCTTTGCTTGTATTTTGTGCGTGGTACAGACAGCACAATTCCATTCTCAGCAGATCTTAATGATCTAGAGGGCTTATGAACCTCAAGAAGTTCAGAAAGATATGATGGAGCTAGTCCATATAAGCACTTATAGACATAGACCAGCATTTTAAAATTAACTATCTCGAATGGTCAACCAGCCCAAGGAGGCCAGAACAGGAGAGATATGATCATATTTACGGGTCCCTGTCAATAGTCTGGCTGCAGCATTTTGTACTATTTGTGCATTTTGTATTTTGTAGATAGCGAATCTAAGACCTATTTAAGGAAACTTAATAAGGGCATTTTGAAATGCCAAAGGGAATAGGATTTCCTGCTCTATTACACAACATATTAATCACAGAATACCACAAATATGAGCCATTGCGCTGGCTCGTACATCTCAAACCAAACACAGGAAAGAAATTACCTCAAGTCTCCTGAGGTAAGATTTTGATCATACACAATAAGGCTTCTGGAAAAGAGGAGCAAGACTCAGAAGGGCTGTTACGCCCATGTTGAAGTCTTTTGTCACTCATTAGCTGGTTGGAGCTGTAGACTACAATTTGCCAACTGCCTGCAAACAGCTACACAAAATTGTTATCATAACAGAAATCCCTGGCTAAATTGGCAGTCAGAATCTAGCCCTGGATCATGGCAACCCAGCTAGAGGTGGGCACTTAATGACTGACTTTCTTTCTTCAATCTTTACAACTGAGAACTAGAAAAATGTTAGCTGATGTTTTTTTTCAGTGTACATTATTCCCTTTAAGAAAAAACAAATCTACATACTTATTCAATGCATTTAGCACCAAAAAAAAACATTTTTATGCATTTGAGTAATTCATTTTGGCAAAACAGCCAGATTTTATCCATCAGGATTTTATTTAATATTTGTGTTGATTAGTTTTTCCCCATCCACGTGTGGATTTAGAGGTGGTTAACGACGTTAACACATTTTGATGAAAAAATTATAAAACCATTTCAGAATAATGTTTAAAGTCAATAAGATCAATGTTCATCTTGTTTTTAGCAAAATTTGCTTACACTTTACTGTAAAATAAGAATATTCTTCAATGTTGTTGAAGAATTTCCTGCAAAACTTACTCCATGGCACAATGGTCAGGGTCAAGTGTTAGCGTGCTCCTAGTCGAGGACATACTCTGATCTGCCAATAACAGCAGAAATAGTACAAGTCCAATGCCAAGGAAATGTGTTACCCTTTGGCCAGCACTGAGAAGCGAGTCATGTGTTTGAGCTCAGGTGTGTTAGATCTAACAAAACTCTGAACATTTCAACTCCTCTGAACTGCTGATCAGCCTGGGGACGAATCAAGGGCAATCAGCAGCTTCAAAAGGAGCTAATTACTGATACCAGACATGGGAGCTAAAGGATGGGTGAAAATAAATGAAAGAAGTAAACCAATGAAACGAAAACACACCGATCCCCTTTGTTCCAGTGTGAAACAGCTACATTATTAGGCTCATTAGAGAAAAAAATACTGCCAGAGGGACATCACAGGGATTCCCCCCTGTGTAACAGATGCAGCCCATAATAAGCACAGTTGACAGGCTAATAATAATGCACTGGATGTAATTTAGTCTAATTCTCATTAGAAAAGGGAGCATGGAAGAACTCCCAGCAGTTATAGAGGACACGCACACATAACGTACGTGTACACACACACACACACACACACACACACACACACACACACACACACACACACACACACACACACACACACACACACACAGGATCTGGGGTCAAGTCTTAAAATAACACCTTCATATTGGTGTAATATCAGGAGAGTAAGGCTCAAGCGCAGCCAATCAGATGCACTAGGACTGAACCTCATTGCAGGTTTGATCTGATATTAGACCATGGTACAGTGCCATTTACTCTCATGCTATGGTGCAAATCCAGAGTTTATAGCTGGAAATGCAAGATGATCAAAGAGCAGATGTTGCAAAGATCTCCTGGCTGTGATTCATGATCTATTCAACACACCTGTTCATCAGCACCATGTAGGTCCTGAGAAAAACAACTTTGAAGTCAATTAACACTGGATTCTACATGAATGCAATTAAAGAGCAACACTAAAGACAGCTTGGAAGAGCTGAGGTGTGAGCTGAATTCATGAAGATACCTGACTGACAAGAGAGAGATGGCTCAAAAACTATTATTCCCCTTGTTTACTTTTTTTTTTTTTCAACCTTTGAGACACCAGAAATGCAGATGGGATCATGGACAATTTTGATGAATCGCATCTTATGTATGCCGTATAAATAAATTTAAAAATTAAAAAAAAAAAATCTTGAGCTTAATATTTAAACTTAAAATATGCAGCTTCTCTTGTGCTCCACATACTGTGAAATGTAGGCGACTGTTGTGAAATTGGCGATTGTCTCTGAGCACCCTAAAACCACTGGTATTTTTTGCTAGTGTGTGCTAATCACAATCACAATGTGATAGAAGTATCACAATTGTATGACCAGGCTTTCCCCCTAAATAACTATTATTTCCATTTAATTTCCAGTTGCCATTTTAAAAAACGATTTAAAACAAGGAGCTTTGTCATAATCATAGCAGAAATACTGGAGGATATGTCTTACCTTATATGGGGGTTTAAGTAAGGCCCTGTTTACACCTGGTATTGAGATGTGTTCATCGGATCATGAGTAGACGAGGGAGACACATCTTCGTTTACACCTGGTGTTTTAATCAGTCTCTTTTGTCCACTTTCAACCAGTTCTGTTCTGATTTCTTTGTGGGTAGGGGTCTATGGGCGGGTAAATGTATGTTTTTTTTTCTTCAGATCTTTCTAATGGTAGAAATGAGCTCAACCAATTTACATATGAACGTGACCTGATCCGACAGAAAAACACCCAGAGCAGCAGTGTGTCAAGCAGGGCGGGGCAGAACCGTGAGAGAGTGGCGCGAGGCTGGTGGCCTGATTGAAGAAAAGTGCCACCTGCACGCTACACAGATCTTGTATCTCTCACGGAGGAGCTTCGAAAGCATAGAAGGAGGAGTGACGACAGTAAAGGACGAGAGAGTAAAACTACTTTATGTTATGTTTTGTTTATCTATCTGCTGCGGTCGTCCTTGAGGGGCTGCCGCTTTTACTTTTATTTTGTGTTTGTTTATTTTATTATTAAAGTCTTTAAATGTTCGCCATTTCCCGCATCCTGCTTCCCCTGGACAACTAACCTTGTTACAAGCAGCTTTTCTTTCTGCTCTGATAGCTGCAAGACCACGCCGAACACGGTGAACACCCCGATGTAGTCACGGCAAAGTTCTTTCTCGTTTTCTTCGCTTAGGGGTAAAATGAAGTTCGAAATACATGACCAGTGATATATACTATAACTGCACATGCTTCTTTAAACAAATGCTAGAAATGAATCTAACCGCTTCAGACCAATGGTAGTACAAAGGTATTTACCAGCCGTAACAAACTTTTCTGAGAAGTTTGCTTAGGCAAGTAGTTTTGAACTCTCAAAACAAACTTCGTTTTGGCCTGATTTTGTTCGAAATGACATCACAGCAGTTCAATTCTTCGGTTTTGCTTAAAGTATATCAGGGCCTTCAGTGCATGTTAGAGATCAGGAATGGTGAGATAAAGTGTGTTACATTTTTCGTCTTCAAATCAAACCTGCGTCTTCAGCCGACAAAGTTTAAATCCCATCTGGCTAGTGCGCTTCTCATAATGTTTACACATTAGATCACTAGGCGGACAGTAGGTCATACACTTGTGATCTGATCGTCCAAAATGCATCGTAATGCAAGGTGTAAACAGGGCCTAAGTGTTGGACAATAGGGGGCCTTCTAATCAAAAAAGTTCAGAACCACTGGTCTATACATCACTTTATGGTAAGAAAGTTCTGTACATCCCAAAATCCATCTAATCTTGTTTGGGGGAACTAAAAAAAAAGGGTTATTAAGGAAATTTCCAGGATGACAGCATTTTGGTATGCTATGACTGCACATTATTTGGTATCTTTAAAAACAATTACAGAAAACAAAAATAAAACAAATACCCTCACCAAATCAAATGCACTAGTCAATGGTCTTTAAACTAGTCTGTGTGATAAAATAGTGTTTCAAGGCATATCTCTTCTTGCAGTGGGTGAGCAGGGAAATTACTTTGAAGGTAATGCCCCTCATCAAATTCATCAGCAGTCAGGGGATTAGAGCCGTTATATTACCAAAAAGCTTACGATCTTACGGCCAACGGAGGGATTAAACACTTCTTATAAAATGAAGACAGGAGAAGCAAACCATCTGACAGAGTCATTATGACCCCATACACAAACATCCCTAGCAAACAGATTGCATTCACTTTTAGGGGCTGTTCACACAGAATGTGTTTTTCCATTCCACTGCACTACTTTTCCATTGTTTTTCAATGTAAACGCGCAATACGGGCATCTTTAACCGTTGTATTTAGATCTTGTGTCTTTTGCAGCATCTCACAATAAACGACTACCAAGATTGCAGACTGGACACAGGCTAGATATAGCCTGCTTACATCTATTAGTAAAGAGACTGCGACCTCCAGTGATTTAATCACTGTAGGTGTGAACGAGACTTTATGGGTAGAGAGGCTTAAATTTACATCAGACCACCCAACATTTACACACACTTAATTGTGTGTTGTACTGACTGACTGAGGAGGTATAAGTCCTTTTCTCCAATGACTTCTTGGTAAATCCACATATAATTAATTTGTGCAAAGTACCTTGTTATGTAGCTTAGATCTGTAATATTTAAATTAAATGTGGGCTTTGCCTATATTTACAACAAAGTAGTATACAAGTACACTACTGTTCTAAAGTCTGGAGTCAGTGCCATTTTTGTAAGAAATTAATAGTTTTATTCAGCAAAGATGCATTAAATAAATTTATTATGTTAGAATGAAAAAAATTTATCAGTTTATCAAAGGAATCAAATACATTCAAACACTTTTGATCAAATAAATGGAGCCTTGATGACCATAAGAAACTTAAAAAAATAATGAAAAAAATAATAATAAATGTTGTACAATTACTGACCCCAAGCTATTGAACAATAGTGTACTGAAACTATTTAGTGATTTCAACCATTTCATATGGCACAACACTAGAGTGAATAACTGATCATAAGCAGTGTCTAAAAAATGTGAGTGATAACACAATAGTGATTTAGCCAGTTGCTAACTTCAGATTTTAAATGACAATACTGCTTCTTGTTTCTTACCCAGCTCCAATCATCAGTGAACGTCTGACTGTGCCGTCATTGTGCTCTATGCCACAGCTAGGATACTCTGCTCCGGTTCATTTAGGGATCTGCTTCACAGAACAGTTTGTCATACCTGAAACAGATGAAATGGAAACAGAAATATGGTGAGCTGATGAAATAGAAAAATAAGAAAATCTTTACAAAATAATTTGACCTTTTACTCAAGAAACTTGTAGCCTAACCCACAACCATTCCTGCAAGCAGGACACAGTTTCTTCTGATCATACTCTTGATCAAGGATCAAGGACATACGAGTATGGTCAGAAGGAGGAATCGTTACAGCTGTATACTGATTAGGACATTTAATAAAAAATAAAAAAAACACCTTTAAACAGGGAGCAGCCACAGATTGCATATGGCTACAAAATAGTTGCCAGCAGCCATGTCACCCTGTAGCCCACTGGTTGCCCATTGAAGCTAAGCAAGATTGAGCCTGGTAAGTACCTGGATGGGAGACCTCCTGAGAAAACCAGGTTGCTGCTGGAAGAGGTGTTAGTGAGGTCAGCAGGGGGCGCTCACCATGTGGTCTGTGTGGGTCCTAATGCCCCAGTAAAGTGATGGGGACACTATAGGGCCTTTCGCACATGAGGAGCCTTTTCATAGTTCCTAGAACTATTGGCGGAAGTACCCGGATTTTGGCACGTTCGCGCCGCAGGAACTAGGAACTATTTTAGCTCTAGGAACTCTTTTGAAGGAATTAATTTAGCTCCTACTTCAGAGTAAGGTCTAAACCAGCACTATAGGAACTATCCATGACATTAGTGTACGCTGATTGGCCGAACGCACGCTAAACACCAGCACCCGCCATTTTTTAAAGGCTGTGTAAACATAGATTATAGCCTATATATTTACTCCACAAACACAGTGATAGATGGGCCTCTTAACCGTTACGCTGAGGAGAAAATCCAACGCAACTTTGAGAGGACCAAGCGAAACATGATTATGTATTTCTGCTCAGCTAGCATCACTGGACATCAACCACACGGCATACGCTACCAACTTTTCATTACTGTCTAATTTATATGTATAATAGTTCTATCGAATAACATATTAAATAGGACTGTTAGACAGATCGTAAACGAATGAACACGGAGAATGCGAGCATTGTTTGTTTGCTCAGGCTCTGGCGTTCTCCGCACCATCAAAATAAAAAGGTCCGTCACACCGTCAAAATAAAAATCACAACAACAAGCGTGGCTTATGTCGCTTCAGAGTTTCTACTGGCAGTGCGAATGCAACCAGAAAACATTCCTTGGGGAACCATTAGTTCTCTGGGAACCATCCTGGTGGTTATTTCCTAGAACTGTCCGGTGTGAATGCTCCTAAAACTGTCAAAGAGCACTGTCCTTTGGATGAGACGTTAAACCGAGGTCCTGACTCTATGGTCATTAAAAAAAAAAAAAAAATCACAGGATGTCCTTCGTAAAAAGAGTTGGGGTTTAACCCTTGGATCCTGGGCAAATTTGCCCATTATGGCCTCCTAATCATCCCCATACATAGGCCTACTGGTTGGCTTCATCACTCTGTCTCCTCTCCATCAGTAAGCTGGTGTGTAGTGGGCGTTCTGGCGCAATATGGCTGCCGTCGCATCATCCAGGTGGATGCTGCACATTGGTGGTGGTTGAGGAGATTCCCCCTTCCTTATGTAAAGCACTTTTGAGTACCTAGAAAAGCGCTATATAAATGTAAGAAATTACAAAAGAGTTGAATATTGAAAACTAAACAAAACTATAAAGTAGAATTGGAGAAAAAGAAAATTCTGGTTCAGCTTGGGCAAGTGGTATGTATGTATGTATGTATGTATGTATGTATGTATGTATGTATGTATGTATGTATGTATGTATGTATGTATGTATGTATGTATGTATGTATGTATGTATGTATGTATGTATATATATATATATATATATATATATATATATATATATATATATATATATATATATATATATATATATATGAATAACACACAACATGTACCTAACCTCTGGAAAGATACTGTGGTTGTATTTCAGTCCGGTCACATTGACTTCAGTTTTAATGAAGATTTTTGAAAAACTGGTCAGGTCCGAGATCTTGAAGCAGACTGAACATGCACTGGACCCCTTCCAGTTTGCATAAAGGCCACAGAGGAGTGGAAAATGCAGTAACATTTCTTAATTTGCTTTTTAGATATTTGGATGGAAATGGGACACATGCCAGACTTCTATTTATAAACTTTTCATCGGCTTTTAAAACAATCCAACCCCACATTTTAACCAGAAGGCTCTTACAAAAGTTTGAGTTAAGTAATAATCTGGTGGGTTGAATTCTTGACTTTTTAACCAATAGGACACAGAGAGTGAGGGTCAATGGTATTTTGTCTGACCGAAAAAGCTCTTCTACAGGGTCTCCTCAAGGGTGTGTTGTCACCATTAATATTTATTCTCTACACAAATATGTGTCAGAGCAGTTATGAACAATGAAACCATCATAAAATATGCAGATTTATTTATTGTTAGTCTGCTTCCGGAGAATGATATCAGCCACTGCAGATCAGCCACTGCAGTTATTGATGATTTTGTACACTGGTGTGAGGAATCTTACCACCAGCTTAATATATCAAAAACTAAAGATATGGTCATTGATTTTAGTAGGAACAATTCCATGAATGAAGCTACTTTAATGAAATGTCAGACCATTGAGTATGTGCAAACCTAGGGACTATTATTGATGCAAAATTTAAATTTGAAGCTAATAGTGCAGCCGTGTGCAAAAAGGGTCACCAGCGATTAAATTGTTTAAGGAAACTATCACACTTTCATATTGACCAAATAATAATGAACATGTTTTTATCATGCTTTTATGGAATCAGTTTTGACCTTTTCCTTGGTGGTATGGTTTGATCATACGAAGAAATTCCTTAAACCTCAGTTAAATGGTCTAGTCGATTGGTTGGTGAGTCACAGTTGTATCCAGCATCCCTGTATACTAGACAGTTACAGACGATGGCTACTTCTATTTTAAATGTCGTCTCCCATCCTTTGCACAGTGAGTTTCAGCTTCTTCCCTCTGGATGGAGGTTTTTAATCCCAAGGTGCAGAACAAAGAGGTATAAGGTTAACAGTTTTAACCTTGTTGAATAAGCGGTAGGGGTATTGTGTGTGTGTTATATTGTGTGTTAATGTGTATATATTTGTATATAGGTATACATGTATATGGGCATATATGTATATAACTATACTGTATAACATCTTGAGTGGTAGAGTCTTGAGCACATGTATCATGTTATAGTTATTTTGTTGTGATATATTATGATTTTTATGTGTTTTTGAAAATTGTGTGTCAAGAATGGATGCTATTATCATATCATTTTACTACAAAACAAATTTACCTGCGGGTACAAATAAAGTACCCTAACCAAACTTAAAGGAGCTCACTAAAACATTTTCTGCAACCTGAAGACTAAGTTATCACTTTGTGCTTATCTCTTCTGAGATGGTGGCCAATTTCAGATATCATCTATTAACACCAGCGAAGCCTGTTTATTGGTTGTCCGTTTACGTCGAGGGCATATCCACTTCCTGGGATAAACATCAGATTGCAAACAGCTTTAACTGCTTCCACAGGAGGACAAGTTATTCAACTAACAGGTTAAATGTACTATCAAATATTATCTGATGGTGTTGGCGGTTGTTTTAGTTGACTGTTCTGTAAAGAATAAAAAATAAATGGCAAAGCTAATGTTGTTGTAGGATGTTGTTAGAGGAGATCAACTCCAAGCTAATTGGCCAGTTATCCATAAATGAATTCTGTTGTGAGTGAAAATGAAACTGGCACAGCACATTTGGCCTAGGCGTTAAGTACACTTTCACGTCAAGGAACACTGAGTTACAGTCTTTAAATAGACCATAAATGATGGAGAAGAAACAAATACATATTAGTAATTGCATTCATGATGAATTTACAGGCTTGTCGACAGCCTGGTCGTTAATGTAGTGACGATCCATCAACCACAGTGAGTGGAGAGTGACTGTAACTCTTCACCCCACAATTAATCTCCGCCATAACAGTTTTCCGGCTCCCGAGGAGAGGCTTGTTAAATTAAAAACTGCAGTAAATCACACCGTAAAGAAGGTATTGATCATTTTTTATAAAATGGGAATATTGACGAAGCACTTAAATCAGATATTTTCTAGTTTATAACATTCTGTTGGATACAAGGCTCATTGACCGGGCTACCATCTGTCACAATGTTACAATGTTATGGAATATAAAAAAAAAAAAAAAAAAATACCAGGAATGATTAGACATGGTGTAGATAATTCATGACGATTCAGCCAAGTAGGGTTTTAAAAGGCTACATAAGCAAGCAACACACATTTTCATGGTGTGAAATACATTTCAATGTATTTAATGCTTCTCATTGCACTAGATGCTGATCTTCAGGTTGTTGGTCTTGGAGTCACAGCAGAAAAATCTCAGCATATCAGTGCTAGTTAACACCTCATTTACGTGCGGCTATCTGCTGGGCATTGTCGACGGTTACTATTAAAAGCCTCGTCTTTCATGCCTGCTTTCTCACCTAAATCACAGAAGCTGCCAGATGAAATCCCAGCAATTTAGAAATTCCTTCAGGTCATACTCTGATGGACTAGAAGGAGGGCTACAAACAAAAGAAGCGTGACATCACTATCAATAGCCGCGTTTCCACTGCATGGCCAGGGCCGGGCCAGGGCTAACATCGAGCCGAGCCGGGCCAATGGCCTCGGGCCTCAAGCACCGGGCTTGCGTTTCCACTGCCGGGTCACTAGCCCCGCTGCGCTGCCCTAAACCCCGCTCTTAACACGCCTTCCTGGATCGAACGTCATACAACCGCACCCATTTCAGCGGTGATTATGAAGTTCATTCTGGCAAGACACAACGATCGAGATGGAGAGGACCGAAGCGTCTGTTTGTTTGCTTTTTTTGGTGTTTGCTTGGTGGAAGATGAGCGTTGTTCGGCGAATACTTAGCTTAGCAAGTTCAGCAACGATGTACTTGATAACATCCTCGTTTCTGCACACGCCGTCAAATTGATGTTGTACTCTTTCTTCTGCCCAAATGCTCAGAATAGCTTTGGTATCTTCAACAGACCAGTACAGGCGATTATCCATTTCGTTCAGCGATAATTTTGCGCGATATAAAAAAGTGAAATGTGCATCTTGCCACAAACCATATCTTTCCCTAACAAAGATAAACTCCGCCTTTTACCTTGACCACACCTCTAGCCCGAGCTGGCCTGCTTTGGCCCAAGGTATTCGACGGGCCAGAAATCCTGGCCGTTGGCCCCGAGTAAGCCCCCATCAAGCCCCGGCCGTGGCAGTGGAAACGCGACTGGCCCTGGCACGCACTAGCGCGGCTCGGCCCTGGTCCGGCAGTGGAAACACGGCTACTGAGAACCTTGAGCTAAGCTCAATGTCATATCATATCATATGTTTGGAATGAAACAAGGGTGAGTAAATTACAAAATGAATTATTAATTTCATATTTAATTAGCTCAATACTAGGATTCAACTTCACTTTCAAGTCAGCACAAACAAGAAATTGTGAATGCCGTTTCCTTCCCTGTTGTGGCACATCTGAGAAACCACTAAAAAAAAAACGTAGGGTAGGACTTTGTCCATCAGGAATTAATTGAATTGTCATATTTTCATTTTTATGATTGTTTCATTTGAGAAACAGGTTGTTGGAGGGGAGGGATTGAAATAAGTCGAGCTATTGGACAACTGTTATGACCAACCCTCCCGCAAGTCATATGCAAGTCATAAATTGCAAAATTCCATAAAAAAGAAGATTGTCAATTTTGATTTCATGGTGACATTAAAGGGTTAGTTCACCCAAAGATGAAAATTCTGTTATTATTCACACTCAAGTCGTTAAAAACTGCAAGACTTTCGTTCATCTTTGCAAGACAAATTAAGTTATTTTTAAAATCTCTTAATTTTTATCCCTCGTCTGAAAGTCCAAGCAACCAAAAATTAGGTTCGCAGTACACACAGTATAGACAATTTCTTTGGGTTAACTATTCATTTTAACAGGTCAAACTTTGTACATTGTAGGGGGGGGGGGGTAATATCCAAAGTGAATGAATGATGCATTTAAATACAGGTTGTCAACCTGTCAAATGTGGTGCATTTAATGTTTCCATACACCAAATAAGGACGTACTTTAGCTAAAAGCCCTAAAGGGTTAGTTACTGTTCAGAGCACATGCCATATGCTTGAAAAAAAGAGAGCGAGAAAAAGAGAGAGAGATGCACTCATTTACGTGGTAGCTCCCTCAGGTCACGTCTATCCCTAGAATGTGTGTATGAACTGAGGTTCTTCTAAATGCAGCCACCATCACACGTCTGCACGCACAGATACACACTCTTATGAACAAAAGGCAATTAAAAAGCTAACTGAAATTAGTCAAAGACAAATCTCAAAAGAAGTGGGTGGAGTTTAAAAGACTAAGAGAAGAGGAGATTTTGAAGAGTTGAGATGTTGGGGGCGGGGGAAAACAAGAGTTTGAGGTTGAAGAGTTTATTCTGAAGAACACACAAGTTTCTTCAATTCTCCTTTTGTAGAGACAGGAAAATCTATCAACAACATTTAGGGGTGGGCAATATGACCAAAATCTTACATCACGATATGAGAAATTTTATTTCACTATATATATATATATATATGTGTGTGTGTGTGTGTGTGTATGTATGTGTATATATATACCCGAAACCGTCGCACCATAATGACGTAAGCGTGCTCCGGCACAAATGCTGAAACCCTATGTGAGTGCAGGCCAGAGGGTGAGTGGGGAGGGGGGACAATCGTACTCGGGCCCGGTTCATGACAAC
Organism: Meda fulgida; assembly: GCA_030578275.1. Taxonomy (NCBI): domain Eukaryota; kingdom Metazoa; phylum Chordata; class Actinopteri; order Cypriniformes; family Leuciscidae; genus Meda; species Meda fulgida. The sequence goes on from CM060622.1 coordinate 34,311,170, forward strand.
CGTGCCTAGTGTGAGTACACCCTCAGTTTAGTGAAGAGATAGACCTGACCACTGGTCTATGAGACAAAGGACCTGGCTGGAAATTAACATTTGACTTCCCCCTCTTCCCCTTTCTCAGGGACACCTAAAACTCACATAAGAATATATATGGTTTAATGTGAATGATTATCACTGAGTATTATGTTTAGTATCATTTGAAATGTCTCAGAGTGAGTGGTACAAATGTCTCATTCCCAAAGAGTAAAACACAAGGTAATAAGGTTTTTAGAAGTTTAGAGAAACTGGCACAAAAAGGAAGATAGGCAAATGGTCCTCCTACCCCTCAAAAGGTGTAACCTCTGAATGCAAATTACCATTGTTAGCATGTTTCCATGTGAAAGAGGTTCTGGCTATTTAATGGAACGCAGCAAGGGATCGGGGCCTTTTCTGTACTTCAGATTAGCCCGTGAGGCTGAAAGCGGCCGAGACTCTCAGCCTCATGTATTTCTTAAAATGTTGGGTTTGCATCTCTTATCTTTATTTTAGAGCATTCAATGTTATTGTATTGATTATCTTTGAATTGATTATTAAATTGGCATGATAAATTTAGCCTACCTGACATAATAAATTGTAAAGATTTGATTTTATTCTAACAGACTTTGTTATTATTTTTATTAAAGAGTTAAAAAGAATAGTCAAACATTCGCTCACATTTAATGATGCACAGATATCATTAAAACCCTTTCATTTATGGAGTCAGATGAAATAAGTTAATACATGAGAAAATGTATTGCATTTAATAAAAAAAAACCTTTGCCACGTGGAAAGACAGTAACACGCAGAGACCCTCCCCGCTGATCGAATGTAGCCATTGGATCGATCGAGCCAGGCCTCACACGCTTTATAAGAAACGGCTTAATCTTCAGCTTTCACATATAGCGAAATAAGTTGTCTTGCGCTGCTTACTGTGCTGCAACGGTTTAAAATCACTTGTTTTTAAACCGCAATACTTAAAATGCATGCAAAGATGAGCATTCATGAGAGCTAGTACAGCAACGTCATATTAGCGCAACCACGATAGAGACCATAGTCTGTACCGGTTGACAAATTTCTACCGGTTAATCGTGTCTACCAGTATATCGCCAAGCCATAACCCCTACTTCCAGCTGCAATATATGGTAAATTTCCCAAACATAGCAATAGATTGACTCAATCAATGGCTCTCATAGAGAGGTAGACAGTAGACATGCATTGAATATGAAAACAAAAAACACCTACACACGTCTACTCTATAAAAGCAACTATGATGTTCTTGAGAACAAGGACATATCCAGGAGTCCTTGTCAAGTACGTTCACAATGTGCAGAAGTGTGGAATCCATTAAGAGCGAGAGTAACGAGAGTCAGCACATGGCCACATTCGGAGGAAATCATCTCTCACTTCATCTCCCCAGCTCTGTCTGCGTAGACTGTGTTCAAGAGTAATGGAGGTTTCAGCTTCAGATGATAGAAAGAATAAAAGCGGGGAAGGTAGGAGTGCGGTAGAAAGAAGCTGAAAGAGGAGCGGAGGATAAAATATGGCCAGTTATCAGATGTGCACTTGAAAGCATCCCATTCTTAACTTACTGCAGGCTGGCAGATTCAGAGCCTATGAGAATGGATTGGACAAGAACATCTTAATATCTGATTCGGAGAAGCCTGGAAGCGGTCAGCCTTTTGTTCAAATAGAAAAAAAAAAAATAAACACTTTCAAAAACAGTCAGAAACCGACCCCTCCTTGAAGATTGCCCAGCATCCCTTTACTTCGTCTTGCCTCATGTATACCATGGACAACATTAAAAACATTAAGAGAGCCAAAACAACAGAAACAAAAGCAACATTAAGTGTCTCAAAAAGGAGAAAGACCTCTTTGTTTGACCCTGTGGACACATACCAGAGCCCCAGCACTTTTTTGTGGCCCTATAAATGGCCCGTGTGATCCGACAGCCCCTCCTCCAGTCAGGCCCTCTCGCAGTGGAAATGCGACCCTCACCGTCACAGTGGATTATGGGAACAAAGAGAAGCTGGGAGTTTGAGTGTCGCAGTAGGGGAGATGTGTGGGGCCTGTCATAGTCTCTCAGGGATATGGTGCTCATCTGTAAAATTCCAATGGCTCTTGAAGAGGCTTTGCATACATTCTGCCGTTATCTCTGCACTGCCTCCTGGGATTCTTAATCTCATCTCATCGTCTTTCTCAGGGTCCAAAATTAACTTTTTGCCACACATGCTAACAGCGGGAAACTGGCTCTCTTATCAGCTATGAAAATGTAGTTTATATTGTTTTAATTAATGCACACTACTGTTCAAACGTGTGGGGTCAAGAATTAATGTCTTTAAAAAAACATACTGTCAATAAGATTTTTTCAGCAATTCAGCAAGGATGCATTACATTGATAAAAAGTGGCAGTAAAGAAATGTATAGGCTAATGTTACAAAATATTTATATTTCAAATAAATACTGTTCTTTTGAACTTTCTATTTAAAGAATCCTGAAATGCATCACGGTTTCAACAAAAATAATAAGCATCACAATCATTTTCAACTGTGGTAATAATAGGAAATGTTTCTTGAGCACCAAATCAGCATATTAGAATGATTTCTGAAGGATCATGTCATGTGACACTGTCATGCATGTCATGCTGAAAATTCAGCTTTACCACCATTATTCCTGATAAATCAGATTTTAAAATCTATTTAAATAGAAAAACATTTATTAGGCTATATCTAAAAAATATTTCACAATAGCCTGAAATGCTCTTATTGCTAATACAGGCCATTGTTATTGTTGCGCCCTGTAATTAGATGGTTTGATTTGTATAGTCACTTATAGATAAGAGGCAGCATTAGTTTTCAGAGTGAATGGTGCTAAAAACACACAAAACACATCTAAAATAGGAAAGAGCTTTGACTGTACCAATGGATTTGACAAGATATCTGAGGTATACTTTACAGACTGCCGAAAGCTATAGAGAGCAAATAGATCGCTGAAATTCACAAAAACAACTGGACTCCAGGCAGTGAAACATGGATTTGCAGTTATCATTTTGTGTCAATATCTTGAATGTTGGGGTAAAATCAAACCCTATAGATTGCATTGCTATTGTATTGACAACTCATCAATTAAATGTTTTTATTCTGCACAATTGGATGTTTTTAAATAAACACTGACAAAAACTATACAAGTTTTAGGGCTGGACGATATGACGAAATACAATTCAAGTCAATTGATACACTGTTGACTGTTGGCTCCATATCGTTCTTTTGTAGCAAAGGATCTGGGGTTTATTCTGGATAGAACAAACAAATCAATGCTGTTGTCAGTTAAAGCTTTTACCACCTTAGAAGATTAGCGAAAGTTAAACCCTTCCTAAGAGTTTTGAGATTGTAATTCATGCTTTTATTTCATCACAGCTTGATTACTGTAATTCACTGTGCCATGGGCGCCTGTCTTATCTATTCATAGACTTCAACTGTTCCAAAACGCTGCTGCCGGTTTGCTCACGGGCAGTCGCAAACGGGACCATATTACGCCTATTTTACGTTCATTGCACTGGCTACCTATTCATTGGGCCCATCGTGTTGAATTCAAAATGTTGTTGTTAGTATACAAAGCGTTAAACAATCTCGCTCCTCAGTTCCTTTCAGAGTTGTTTACTGAACACTATTTACTGAAAGGTGACAGAGCCTTTGCAGTAGTTGGCCCTAAGTTATGGAACAAATTGCCACTTTCAGAATAGCGACCACAGTGTCTGAGTTTAAACGAGTTTTGATAACCCATTTGTACTCTTATGCTTTCAACGTGTGAATGTTTATTTTTAATTTGGGTGTTAGACTAAGGCAATTTTGTACAGCACTTTGGTCAACCAAGGTTGTTTTAAATGTAAATGAAACTTGCATTTGGAGCTTGTGAGTGTTAATTTTGGACTCTGGTCTTACTCTCTTGCCATCTCTCTATAAATGGAGAAGGGAGATCCTCACTCTGGATCGAAGGCCTGCAACACTTTAGCAGCTGCTTCATAAGTGCTTCCCTGCCGAGTGTCTCAAAGATGTCTCATGATTTTCAGCAACTCTCTCTCTCAACCACCTCTCATTCATCCATCATTCTCGCCTTCTGCAGATTTTATGGTATATGTTTTAACTTGGTTTCACATAACTGTGATCTCTCTTTCCACTCATCATCAAATCTAAGAGCCCTGTGAGAGTTAGGCATGGTAAATTAGGCAGCTTCAAGTGAGAAGTGTGGCATTTTCCCTTTTGTTTCTTGACATCTAGCACTGTCACAATCAAGTTAAGCTGAAGTACAAATCAATTCAAAGCAGAGTCATTCCATATTACAATAGACCTTTTCCGCAGCACCACTGTGAACTGAAGACTAAAGGCATTCTCCTGAAAGCTCTTGCCATGAAAAATAACACACTTGAAGGAAACTCTCTTGGAGTGCAGACATGGCTCAAAAGGAAGCTTAAAGGCTACTCACACCAAACGTGGATTGCTGACAAGTGACAACTCATTAACACTATCGACACAGAGTGCGAGGGCTCCATACTAACTTTTTTTTTTACTAGCACTATAGCCCCTTACTGAAAATGTAGGGGCACACCTTAAATCAACCTGCAACACAATTATTCACATTTAGAGCTTTGAAGGGCTGAAAAAAGATGTGTGTAGCACTTAAAAGTTCTTGAAAAGTGCTTGAATTTCACTCTCAAAAGGTTGTACGAACCCTGAATTGAATGTAATAACCAATGGTTACAGTTAGCGTTATGTTAAATCCATGATGAATGTTGGTGATTTGTAGACTTCTATAACTTGTTCATTCATGGCAAAAAAATTCTCCTGGTTTCCACGTCAGTGCTGTTTGATCTGATATGGTTTATAAAAGAGAATTCTTCACTGAATTTGAATGCTTATCACTAGATTTCACAGCAATAAAATTAATTCTGCAGTGAATTCAAATGCTTTCTCACTGGATCTCCCACTGATAGTAACAGTGTCGCACGATCAAAGATCAGCCCACGAGTGAGCACGATATCCCATTGTCATGTGTTGTACTGAGTGAACCAACTGAATGAGAACAATGAAGTTTTTTATGAATGAGTCACTGAACCATCCATTCAAACCAATTTTTTTTTAAATAATTCATTCAGATTCATTAAACATTTTAAAGCAGAACTTGGTAACTTTAACTTAATAAAGCTGTCTAGAAATCATTTGGATGGTTAAACAACCTGTTCTGGTGATATTGGTGACTTTACCAGCTCCCCCCAGCGTTCCCAGGCGTAAAAAACAACCTTGCAACATGGTGACTACCGTACCGGCAAAATAAAAATCGGAAATCTCGTGAGAAGCGAGACGAGAATGACAACGAGCGCGAAACACGAACTGCTTTACGGCAATTCAACACACACACACACACACACACACACATACACACGCACACCTCAATACCTCAATACTAGCTAGAAGTAATAACCTGAGTAATACAAGCAACGATGGATAATGCACATGTTCCAGCGAAAAGACAGAAGAGACGGTTATCGGCGGAGGAGGTGAAAGAGAGGAAAAAACGTTTTGACCGTGCCAGGGACCGCTCAAGAATCAACATTGGTCGTGCATTCACTGAGTGTTATAAATGTTTTATACTTAGATCGACTAACTCCTTTATGATCTACAATTCTTCAATAATAACAGGTAAAACAGTCATTGTAACCAATAATTTTATTCTACTTTATAAAAGAATGCAACTTGAGCATTGTCTGCACGATTAACGTTATAATCTAAACTTTGTAATCACAGTTCCATTGAAGGTAAGTTAGGCTATAATTATGATAATAATAAGGGGTAACATTTGCTAGCTTTATCCACACAACCCCTGTTACGTTTTATAGTTGATAACAAAATAAAAAATGTACATGTCAATGTTCTATGATAATGTGTATGATGTATTACCCACCTCGGTAGACATAGCTCCGCAAGTAAAGTTGGCTGGATCCGATAATAACAAATGCACGTGAGCAGCAGTAGAACGGGGAGAAGGGTGCCGCAAGTGAGTTTTTTATGACAGTGTTGGGAAATATACGCCCCACAGCTGTAGGGGGAGCTCGTGGGGAAAAAATGCGACAACAAAAGTGAAAATCAGCTAAGAAGTCTAGAAGTTGCCGAGTTCTGCTTTAAATAGAATGCGGAAATGATCATATCAGAGTCACCAAGGCAAATTAAACAAGAAATAAGCCTACCTTTTTAAGTCCAGACTCGCTCCCTTAAATATGAAACAGTTGCACTGAGGCTGAGATTTCAAAGTTCTGGTTTAAAAGGAGGCTGTTTCATCCTCCTTATAAACCAAAGATGTGGGTTCGAACAAATAAAACAAACAGACGTTCAGTCAGACGGCCGTGGGCTCGTGCCTGGCTGCCGGGATATGTGTGCGATTATTCACTGATGACGAGTTCAGATGGGCTAATGCTTCAGTGACAGCACCGAACAGGCCCACTCGCAACCCACCAGCCCGAGCAGAGTGTTACTCATGGCAGCCTTCTGCCAATTACAGAGATACGAAACCCGAAAACACACAAAGGCACAGGAGCATCTCGTGACCTCCGACCCTTGTGTCAGTCCTGAGAGAGGAAGTAGACTACGTCTTCCTGCTGTCAACAAAGAGATAAGCGCCACATTCTCTGCACCGTGTTTGCTTATGAAAGGAACTTTCATGGAATATTTATCATCTGATGCTTGAAAGCAAAAGCCTTTGAGCGAAGAGTGCTTAAAAAAGCCAGGGCCATATCACAGCATCTCTGTAAGGGTGATATGAGGGCAAGGACAAAATGCACTGCAGCAGGAAAGAGCTTCTGAAGAGCAGACAGGAAGAGGGAGAGGATTATTCATCCATATCTGAACTTTGCATAAGCGCCAGGCATTATTTACTAATCAAAGGCTTGGTATTCATATCAGGATTTATAATTCATACTCCATGAGAAGAGACTGTCACAGTGGGGTGGGGGGGGGGGTTGGGAGAGAGAGAGAGAGAGAGAGAGAGAGAGAGAGAGAGAGAGAGAGAGAGAGAGAGAGAGAGAGAGAGAGAGAGAGAGAGAGAGAGATGGGGATGGAAGAAACAGTTTCATATAGATGACGATGAAGATCTTCAGCGAGCATCTGGAATCAAGTCTTATCATCAGTCTCTCCTGAGGTCTTTTCAGTGCAGCAAATACATGTTACCAAGCCTGGGGCTGACACCACACAAATCAAATGCTTGAAAGAAAACCCCAAAAGCACAGAAGAACTGTCGAAAATTCCTATTCTTGTCATTGTGACCAAGCTTCTCTGCACAGAGGCTCCAAACGACAGCTGGAAGTCTCTAGCATGTCTGTACTGTTTGTCAGTTTCTTAATGCTGTTTCTATGCAAAAGGCAGCACACACAGAATTCATGGTTTGGTATGTACCTCGGTTTTGGGGTCACGGTTCGATACGAGTTCGGTACATTTCTGATTCCTGATGGCACAATGCCAAATGATTTTGTCTCATTATAAAAACAATTTAAAATACTCTGTCCTTATGGTCATACAGATAAGGTAAAGGGTCTTTGAGTCATTGTGCAATAAAGAAAACAAACAGGATGCCGTTGTCTGCCGTCTGGATTCCTTTCTTTAAAGTTAGTGGAGCCCATCGCAAAAAGTTGGGTTGGTGCATAGATTGTCTCTTCTTCTTTTGCTCTTTTTCTTGTTGTGGCGGTTAGCAAACAGCGCTGCATTACCTTGCAGACCCTCTTAACCTGTGACTGACTACACATTCATTGTATGACTGTATGCACCGAATTGTGACGTCCATACTAAGGGTGTAACAGTTCAAATAGCTTCGGGATTCTAGCACGGTTCGGTTTGTATCACGGTTTTAGGTTCACGGTTTCGGTATGTGCTATGTTCAGGGGAAAAAGGACTACTGTCAAATAAAAATAAAGAAAATAAGAACAAATAATCTAACTACAAGCAACAGCACAAATAAATACAATAGAGCAAAGACCAATAAAAAAAAGAGCATTTCAGGTTTTTCAGGTAGGTCTAACATTTGATTACTTTATTCAATTTATGTACCTGAAAACTAATGTAAAATAACATTACATATTTGACATTTTTTAAATGAAAGATTAATCCTTATTAAAGTTACAAAAGCTATTCAATCAAGAGCAGTGAGTGATTTCCTTGTATTTTGTTTGATTACCATTAAAAACACAGACAACAGGAATATTAGGCTGCTGTCCCTTTAAGACAAATCCACATGCACATATCCAAAATACTGATACTGTTACATATGCATTGTCTTTCTCAACTGTATAAATTCACTTATGGCATAATGGAATATGTCTGCTGGGATAATTGAGACGGGCATGTTGACATAATTTTTGTGAATTTGTCTGTTCTAGCACAAGACTTGAAAGAGAACTACATATTTGCGCGCTGTCTGAGATGTGTGCACGCTTCGGATGAGTGCTCTCTTTAAAGTCTTGCGCTCGAGTGTTTAAATTGGCAGGGCTTAAATGAGTTTAGTTTAAACACAGAGAAAGAAACGTGTGCTGTTCAGGTCTCACCTGCGTTTGCGCAATATGAACACCCAGGTGACGATGACGTCATCTGACCAGACGATGACTGGTCATCTTCGAGCATACAGGACTCTCATTGAACAATGTTTACAAAGAGTGACTGCATTTTTCAAATTTCTTTGATTATCGCTGTTGTAATGTATTATTGGGGAGCCAGCATGTGCATCATTCGAAATAAACAAACATTAGTGGAACTGTCTGTTTTACGCTTTGTAATTTTCAACAAACCATAATATCAGATCTGAGATGAACCATGGTGCAAATGCGTACATACCGGTTCGGGACAAATATACCATTACACCTCTACAATCCATTATTTACAATCTACCAGCATCAATAGTACCAGTACTTCGATACCAAATCCTAAAATTACACAATGCCAAGTTTAAAATCTAAACTAGATTAGTAAACAAGCTAGAAATGTAGAAGAAAAAAACATAAATAGGGGTTTTAGTAAGTGCCTTTGTTTATAAGTCTTTAAGTCTATAACAAAGAATAATATAACACATCTGTAAAATAAAAGAACAAAAAAGAGGTTGGTCATATAGGCCCTAGAAATAAATGTAGGGTAGGGTCCTACAATCATGTGCGTAAATTAATTTGATTAAATATAGGTGGCTTATTTTACATATTAGACCAACACTGATAACAATAAAAAAAGTCACATAGGGCAATACTGGTACATTCCTTTAAAGAACACAAATAAAAGGCAAATGAAACAAGGTGGAAAGGAGCCCTGTGACACTAGGCTGTTATAACTGCACATTAATATGAGGCTATGCAAGAATTCACACATTCAGAGACAAAAATGCACAAAGTCAAGTATAATATTTTATAGGTTCACTGCGGAAATGAAATGGCAGCTCAGACTGTTTTTTTAAACCGATGTCGAATCAGGAAAGAGTTCAGACACAGATGTTCAGAGGACCGCCACGGCTTGATTAGCCAAGCTTATCTAACAGCGACAAAAAGAAAAACTACTGAACAAAGAAAGTCCTTTCTGATGGATAAGATGAAGCGCGTGACAGAGGGTGACATTTAGGAATTAACTTTAATCCCAAAGCAGGGACTTGCAACACTATAGCCTTAGACGTTTCAGAGCTTTTCCCAGTGTTTTCAGAGCTTACTCAAACAACCATTATGACTAGTCATAACCACTCAGAGACATTAATTAGAGACGACAAACTAGCAAACAAAACAGAATCAAACAGTGCTGACACATCAGAGTCTATATAAAGTCTTTGGTATGCATTTAGACAGCAGCATATGGCAAGTTCTCACAGGCCGAACATGAGTGACTGTGACAGAAACCATGAGCACAAATGCAAAAACATCAACGCAATAACGCATGGAGGCTAAATCTGCATTATACTTAGTTCCATCTCATCAAACTCTCCCAAAAACACTCCCTACATGAAATGTAGGCTATATAAATATTCACTTTATTCAGGTTTTCTTTCTGCAAGCTTGATTAGTGTTTCATATTTTTATACTTGCCATGCAAACATTTTCAAATGGCCTAAAAAAAAAAGTGAAATATAAATTCTTTACTATTTAAAACATTGAATATTTTATATATACAATAATTTATTTGTAATTTGCAATAACAACAAGCTTATAAATTTATGAACTATACTTTAATGTAAAACTACGTTATGTGGTGCCAAAAATGGCCTATTTATTTATATATTTATTTATTATGATCAAATATTTCTGATACTTGCTACAACTCATTCTCATACTCAAAAACAAAAACTATGACAGTCTAGAAGATAATGTTAACTTTTAACAACAAAATGATTAAAAAATTGTTTCATGTGTTCCAGATGTCTTGGTTATCAAGGAATAAAAACCAAAGTAAATGATTAACAAAAATCACAGTAACACAAGAACACAAGTACAGTGAGTTGAGCTACAGCCCTGTCAACTGGGGCCAGTTGCATAAATAGACTGTATCATACGAACTAGTCTAACCAACTAGAAATTAGCCAAGGGGCAAGCAGTCTTACAGTAAGTATCAAATTAGATCATCAAAAAAGTTTATGAACAGTCCAACAGAAAATACATTTGATGACTAACTTGTAAGACCAGTCTTGGAAGTTTTTGCAACCGGCCCCTGGTATGAAAGTTGATATTAGTTTCGATATTAACAAGGAGATCCTACAAAACATTCATGAATCTTCATAAAACAGAATGCAGATTTTCTTCTTTCTGTTTGTCTCTGGAGCAGCAATGAGCTAAAGGTGATCTAAGGAAACCGCTTGACTTCTCAACCATACTGGTCTTCTAAACCTTCTGATAAAGGTCCCCCACCCCATCCCCCATTGCTGAGCTCCCAATCTGGCATCATGACAGTCAACAGGGAGAAAAATCCTCTTACTGAACATGCGAACAACTCTGTTCCCTAGTGAGAGAGCCCACATGGGCTCCCCAGCCCCCACTCTCCAAACAGGCTGAAATATTCCACAGGCCTGCAGGGAGAGAGAAAACTAACTAGGTGCAATGGGTTTCTGAAAAGCGTGTGTGTGCCTGCAGTGCAATACAGCACTATGAGGAGCAAAGTGAAAAATTTTAGTGCATGACTGAAATACCGTGGGTCGTTTTAAGGTGAAAATGTGCTTTAACCCCTCTGAACCTGGAATAAACTGGCACGGTACAAAATGCAAAACTCACTCTTGTCTGCACCTAACTGCAAATTAGAAAGACAGGGCCAATAAAACGCTCTATTGATTATTAAACCAATTCTGACATGATGAAATCTAATACTGAAAAATCTCAGCTGTATTTTAAGGGCACTTAACCGGAGAGCACAAGGACAGCACAGCAAAGTAATCATCCACCAATATGAGTCATTTCATCCTGCGTCCACAGAGAGCTTTTTCAGATTTCAGAGCATTCTTTGATGTACACTGCTGAACTGAATCTAAACTTCCTATGAAAATTACATGTTTCAGTCAGAGGGCTTTCAGGGCACTCACCACATTAACAGATTTCTAAACTGTTGCTCCTCTTCAAAGTGTACACAAAAACGTATTTGCAAGGTTTACGATTTCCATGCCCGTCAATATAGTGTTTCTTCTCTGCAAAATATCTGAAGACAGGATGCACAGCAGGGTTTATTTCAAGGCTGTCTGCTTGTCTGCCTGCTACTTCCTGGTGAGAAACTCAACAGTTTTCTCAACAACTTTGTTTCTTGCCAAAGAAAAAGACAACAGGCTTATTTTGAAAGCAATCATCAAATAGAGACAAATCCGTTTCCGATCATTATCGCAGCTGGTAACTTTGCAAACTTGTTTGAGAGTTGTTGTTTTTTAGAAAGAGTTGATATAGGATGTTTTCCCACAAAGTCTTAAAAGAATCAAACTCAATTCAGTTCCTTTAAATGAACGAAAAAGTGAACGAAATGAAAAAGGTTTTTTATTACACTGTACACTGTTCCACACTTTGCCTCAAATCTCATTTTTGTTCACTTGACAGGGAGTCAGTTAATTTTCCTTTCATCTTTTTATGGATTATGATTACTTTTATTTTTTAATATACATTAGAGTTCAATAAGGACAGTGAAAAAAATACAAAAATTATCTGAATTAATGTAAGTAGTTCATCAGCACCCTAAATAATGATCACCAGCAGAAGTGCCCATCTTTTATTGTTGTTTGGCATTAATAAAATAATCTTTATTATTTTCTTTTCTTTTCTAAAACCTAAAAGATCAAATGAAAGCATTAAAATAGAACACACTATATTTGAATATAGAGGCAAATTCAATCTTGTTCAATAAAAATAAGTGGCAGAAAGCATGTTAGAAGCGAACCACACTTTCGCTTCACTTACAGCAAATCCATACTCCGACCACTGCTTGAAATTGTCAGTTCGGTAATTTAGTTTGAAGCATTCAAGTGAGTAAAAGTTTACATGAACTGCACTTAGGGATACAACAAACCAACGCCAAAGAACTAATGTAAGCCGACTGTGGCGTTGTCTCGCATCAGGGCAAAAAAGTTGAGCTTGCAAACACCGCACAGACTACAGCCGATGGCCAACTAGCGTAAATTCTGCGCCTATGAGAGAGGACATAACTCTCCCATACCAGCAGGTGGTAGTAGTCTGTATTCAGCATTCAAAAAGAGATACCGTAAGAGCAAGAACTGTGGATATACAAAGCAGGCAGCGCTTGTTTTTACCATTTTTTACACCAGTCTCGTTCTTTAGATGGGTTCGTGTAGCATCGACATCTTGATTCCAAAAAGCCATGTTATTAATAAAATGACTTTTCAAATGAGATGAAATGATAAGAATGACAAGTGTTTGTACCGTGTTCTCTCTTTAGTTTCGTTTTTTTTTCTCGTGCGCTGATTGGTTAAGGTGAACAGCCGATCAGAGTGATCACTCTCACTGACAAGCTTCACCGCCGATTCATCCGACTATAGCCAACGGTGCAGAACAGTAAGCCGACCGACACTCAAAAATGGCCTGACATGGCCCAATGCCATTTAGACCCCTACAGCTAACTGTTCTCTGCAACAGACCGAAGGCTTGCAAGCAGACTAAAACATGGACCTCATGAAACAGGACTTTCTTTTAGCAGGCAGCAGGCTCCGGGATCCATTTAAGCATAGCTTCAAGATGCTGGCTAAATGTGCTTTTCAAGAACTCCTATAGGTTTCACTAATGAAGGCCTGATAAATAGTGGTTCTCTTGACCTCAAAGCACTCCATCCGGCAAAGAAGACAAAGCAGCACAAAGGACGCTTAAAAAAGGGCTATTATGCATGCAGAGAGATGGGAAAATAAGTGCAGACGATTGAGCTGTGCACTTTGAAGGTATTATTCCGAAAGCCCCTGTGGAGCACTGTAAAAAAAATATTAGGCCTACTTCTCCCTGTGGAAAAAGTGTGTTTAACTGCCAAACTTTATAAATAGAAGTTTAGAAACAAGGACACCTGAATTCATCAAAGCATTATCAATTATCATAAGACAGTCTTATTGCAGACACTGAGGGACTCAGGAAACGATAAATTGATTTTTTAGATCAATATCTTTATTCTGCTAAATGTGATCTTATGTCTATTCAATGCACTAATATCTTGGATAATGTCAGGATAAATGTCATCAGTTCTTGTAGACTTTAGAACATTTAGGTGCCATTTTTTTTACGTTGCCAAGAACGTAATTGCTTGATATATTTGTGGTTGAATAGTTTGCCTGTTAAAAATGGACAATTGAAAGGATTTACTTTTATTATAGAAACTAAACTCTTTAACTGACTCTCTAAATGAACTGGTTCAAGAGGTGTTTGTGAGACCTAAACAGTGTGTGGACCTACTTATCTACTTTCTGCATCCCTTCAATAACACTATAAGACTTCAAAGCTTTCCTCCAGTACTCTTTATTGCCATAGTCTGTTAATTATATGGCTAGAACTATAAAGGGCAAATAATTATCATCCAGAGGATAGATAATATAGGAAGGAAGGGAGTTTTCTTGCTACTGTCACTGGGGGTTTAAAGCATTGATCTTTCTAAACCTGCTTTCAGAAAACATGCATTGTGAAAGGTCCAATAACAAAATTAAATTGACAGTGTCTGGACAGAACTGTCCTTTTAAAAAAAATGCAGCCTTTTCAGTCAAAACAGGCCAACATAAAATCTAGCACATCAAAATTGCATTATAGATTTGTGAAACTTTCTTTGTATTATCTGAAATCAAAGGGTTCGTACTTGTTATAGACACCAAAGCTCTCATGTGACATGACTTTGATGGATTTTTAGAAGCTTTAAGATAATCACCAGTACAATATTTGCTGAAGATCAAGGCAAAGCTCAACAGTTGCACCTTGTCTTTCATAGACATTCACATTCTTATTCTCTTCATACATGCAAACTATTGAGGCGACATGGCGTGAAAGTAGATCCTTGTAGGAGGTTCGTGGACAACATATCTTGGCTGAAAATTGGAAAATTACATGAAAAAGTACAATGTTTTACTTCAGGACTCTTAAGTGATATATTTTGGTTTCAAAACAGCTAATTGTGTAACAGCAACAGCTGTGCAGGAGTGTGACCTCAACTCATAGATCAACTCAACCGTCAGTGATGCCTCGACTATATCAGGCATACGCTATTGAAAACCTCACTGGAGCTCTAGGGCTGGGCAATACAGCGATATTATCGTATATCGAAAATGTTTTCCAAGTATCGCAATGTCAATTATAACAGACAGTTTACCAGACGATTAGCGACAATATCGGAATAAAATAAAAAATAAAACTAGGAAGTTGCAAAATACATTTTACATAGCCCCATTGTTACCATACACATTCACATACTATTCACATGCAAGAGCACGAATTAAATAATAATTTTTTTATGGTATTAGTATGGTTGGGAATGGGGCTGGGTAACGTTAAAATAGTTTCTATATCAATACCGATACCTTTACTACGATACAGGTTTCTGAACAATACTTTTTTTAATACCAATTTTATCAAGATTACACTAAATATTACCTAAAAAAAAAAAACTCATATAGGCTACTGGGGGGCAGAATATATGCCTCACGCTCAAGCGCACACATAAATCTTGCCGCAAAGCACTGGCAAAAATAAATGATTATGAATCACATCTGGAAAAAATAGCACAGAGACATTAATTGTTTATTATTAAATAGTGTTTTCTGAGACAGTGTTGACTGCAAAGATGAAGTTGATGTTGCTGACTCGTCATCTCTGCAGTATAGTGCACTTTTCATTTGGATTACATAATCAGAGAATTTGTTTTCTAAAAGTAGACATTTCAAGCTTTTTATATGCCTATTTCTCAAGACTGTGAGGCAAGAAGCCTACACGCAGAGTTTCGGTTCATTTGTGACACCCTCTAGTTCTTCCTGCAGTCGAAGACGTAACAACTTTCTGCTCTTGGCATAAGGCTAGAGCGATGCGTCGCAGTAATCGATGGCATAGATTTACTTGGAATGCGTTGATTCGTCACACTGTTTATGTTCCACAATGATGGCAGCTCACGGGCATCTGTTATGATTATGTAAGGTTTATACCATATAAAAGTTCCATTTCTCTCTAAAGGCGCGTCCACAGGCTACTGCGGAGATGACGAGTCAGCATCGCCAACGTCATCTTTTTAGACAACACTGACTCAGAAAACACTAGATTAATAAACAATTAAAATGCCTCCTTGCTAATTTTTCAGACACATTCATAATCATTACTTTTGCCAGTTCTTTGCGATAAGCTCTATGAGTGCGCTTGAGCTCAAGGCATATTCCAATATTTAAGTAATTAAATTAATATAAACGTGCGATTAGTCGCCTATTGCAATCAATATTTTTTAAAAATCCAGTATTAGAATTTACTCAAGAAATCGTGACAGCCCTAATATTTTTTACATGTCGCCCAGCCATGTGGAGCACTAAAGAGAGTGAAAAATTAAAAGCTTGGGAAGGGTCCAGGCACTTGCATCTGATCTCAGCTGGGTGGTGGAGCAGAGCAGGTGGGGTGTGACATGTCCAACAGTCATGTCAACAGCTTGACAGCTTATTGGACAGCAGGAAACATAGCAGGCCAATGAGAACTACTCAATCAAAACACAGTGTGTGCAGTCTGATTACTTCCATAACTCTGACAACATCACAAAGCTTGCACGCACTTATAAAGTCTGGCTTGTGGCTGCTTTGCCAAATAAAAATTGCTAGACTGGACCCCCCCGACACCCC
Source organism: Meda fulgida (assembly GCA_030578275.1). NCBI lineage: Eukaryota > Metazoa > Chordata > Actinopteri > Cypriniformes > Leuciscidae > Meda > Meda fulgida. Next base: position 34,327,505 of record CM060622.1, read on the forward strand.
CTCCGTTTGCTTTGTTCGTTCACCAGCTAAAACAACAGATAAGAGAAAGAACAACACCAGCTGTATTGTTATTAAAATACTGTTTTTCTTGATGAGTAGACAGGGCCCAAATTCTGTTGCATGGCTGGTGGGATTTGAACTATTGAGGTCAGGACAGTCTGGCATTACTAAAATATGAATGGGTGCGTTTGTGAAGCGAACTGGGCTGGAGGTGCCCCGGGTGACACAGCAAAGGGCTCAACTGCCAGGATAAACAAACCCCCTGCCTCTGTTGATCCACATGGACCATGAATGACACTAACATACTGTATGTAATGTAGCACAAAAGATGAGATGCCTACAGTCCCTCTGCAAGTTCAGCTCAAAACACAAACTTTTTGTTATTATTTATTTAGGCTACAAAGCGGAAAACCAAAAGACAAACTTGCAGAGCATGTTTATTTTAAAATAAACAAAGAAAAAATGACCTTTTCTACACTTGAGCAGCAATTTAGTCAGGAATCTAACAACCAATTTGTGGTCTACAGAAGACAGCATTTCAAAGAGAAGCAAACCAGATCTGAAAGAAATAAACAATGCAACATTGCACTAAAACCGCTTAATTAAAGGCCTCCGACATACAGAGCTTAAAAGACTTTTAAGAACAGACCTTAAGGTATGAGATGAATGTCATTTACCAAACAGACAGAAATTATCCAGCATTGACTGCTAACACTGGCTGTAGTCAAGTTAAGTCAAGTGTATTTATATAGCGCTTTTCACAATATAAATTGCATCAAAGCAGCTTCACAGTATCAATCAAATAACATAATAATGATCAAATAACAATTTAGCTGTAGAGCTAAAAGGACGAAATATGGCCCAAGAGAAATAAGATCAAGGCTTATTAATGCATATTTGAAAAGGGGATATGAAAGTGAGGGATAGTCAAGACAAAGTTTATTGTTCTTGCTGACCAGACTAAGAGAACAAATGAAACCTAGTTCTCCCAGTGACATTTAATTAAGCAACAAGCATTGTTTTATCAGAGAAAGCTCACAATGCCAAAGACAACTGTAGCCCATTAACGTGTATAGATGCCTGATGAAGCCAAACTACAGTCCCATTATTTGGGTCGGATATACCAAATTCGCAAAAAATGAACAGATATGATTTCAGTTCAACCATAAGCTGGAATAGACGACACGACTTTTAAAACCAATTTTAAACACACTATGTGCTAGATTTACTAACAGCTTGCACTAGAAAAAACCCTCTTTTGGCATTACAAAAAACTTCTGTTAGGATTTACTTAAGACACGTGAAAAAACAATGCTGAAAAGGTGTGGACAGGGTTATTTTTTGCAGCTGACCTTATTGCATGCATGTGTAGGAGTTTCCCTTTCAGACGCAAAATTTATGGGAGAGGAGTATTTAAATGAATTATGCAAGGTGATTTGCAAAGGTTTTGCGCTAGTCAATTTACTGGTATTTGCACCATTATTTAACGGCCAAAAAAAGCATGTCTTAAACCAGACGCTAATTTGCACTCCTCTTGGTAGTGATTGGCTGTATTGAAATATTAAACATATTTGATATCGTGCGACTGGATGGAAACAGAGTCTGTGCCCAACTGCCCATCATACAAAATGCTATTTTCTATAAAATCGTTCAATCTTAGACTGCTCTAAACCTGCACACTGACTCTGACTTTCCAACGCAGTCTCATGAAAGTGCGTATCAATACCACAAATGTTATTTCTCGTGCCATTTATACGCCAAAAATGTTTTTTGCGCGTATATGCTACGCACTGAAAATCCCTTGGGTAGGATTAGGGGGAGGGGGGGATGGGGGTGTGTGCGTATTACACGCCATAAAGTGCGTATCATATGCGCGCGGAAAACGATTTTTGGCGTATAAATGGCGCGAGAAATAACATTCGTGGTATTGATACGCACTTTGATGAGATCGGGCTGGACTTTCAGCAATAACTAGTGTCAGCTTGTCTAGACTGAAGAAAAAATCTGGGAAAAAGTTGTGTAGTGTATTCCAGCCTTATATCATTTGAATCTCAAAAAGACAAAATACTTGCGTCCGACAACATTTTTACTTTTAAAGTCTAAACACAGTGCACTTATTGGTGCAAGAGATACAAAACAATGAAAAGAATTGAGCATCACTATACAAAACACACAATCATACAGCAAATGAAAAAGCTATTAAGAAAGTGAAGTCATCTTTTAAAAGCGGCCCCTACTTCAAAATAGACACACCCTGTAAAAATAATGGATATTACTTTCATAGGAAACAAACGGAAGAACATACACACTGCTGAAGTACAACCTTCTATTCCTCAATTGAGAAAAATGTCAATTTCAAAGCAAGCAACACAGTTAGCATATTGGTTACAAGAAAGCCATAAACCTTTTCTGTCTCCTGGTGTTATTGATCTTGGATGCCTGAAATCCATTAGCACCCTTTACATACTCCGTGTTTTCTGTCCCAGTTCGGTAGAGCAAGCTTTCGCTCGAGTTTCCTTTAAACCTTCCTGTGTGGGGGGGAGAGCGGCAGCGGTGGATTAGTGATGCTGGCAGAGGGCCTGCACCAGAACTACTCCTTGGCCAGCTTTCCAGTCATCAAGAGCATCCAAGTGATCCAAATTACGAGTGCCCCCTGTGTCCAAGGGCTCAGGAAGTGTCCAGCTAAGGGCCAAGTGGGACCACCTTCCCACATTTGACTGTTATTAGTCCCCACAGGAGGCCCTGGCCATGTGCTTGCTTACAACAGTATCACAAAGAACCATACATTAACAGACTCTGCCAGCTTGAGTATGGCACACACAATGCATTCCAAATCAACATGCTACTTTTTTTTTATAACAGGTGAATAGTACCTTTTCATGTTGAAGCCTGAATACTACTAATAGTGAATAGTAGCCTGAAAGCATTCTCTGCAGTAACTTTATGTAGACACTTCCCCACATGATGACTATGACAGTGCTTTATTGTTATGAACAGCTGAAGGTCTTGTTCCTCCTCCCACATAACAATGCAGCCACAGAAGCTGAACACAAACGTACTCTCGGCGGCCTTTCGAAAACCAGGACTCATAATGAGTTTGAGCTCTTGCCAATTTACTTGTCCTCTTTTCTTACTACACTCTTTTGAGCTCCAAATTTCCCCCTAGGCCAAAATCAACTAGAATTCTCCCATGTACCTTCCACTATAATTAGTATGACAAAATATCATATGCCTCTTAATCAAACTGAACTATAGGGGGTTTGAAGTAATCTCGTTAAGTCGTGATAAAGGTTGATAAAAAAAGACAAGTAAGGAAAGACATCAGGAAAATTTAAGGTGGTGTTTTGTTATCAGGAGACCGACTTGTTATGCTTATGTGAGAAAATGGATTTAGATTGTTTTAATTCATTTCTTTGTGCAAATGTGCTGCATGTGATAAAGCTGATCAGAGACAGTGGAACGTGACAGAGCCATTGAGAATTGTTTGCCTCAGTTACAGGTTACAGTACAGAGATATTATTAAAGTCAGGGAAACTCTCCCTCCCTTATTACATTGCACAATTAATCAAAATAAAAACGAAATCGTGATATGGCTTAGTGTGATTATCAAATAACAAAGGCTGCAAATGAATAAATAAATATGTGTACTGTGTTCCCATCTCAGAGCAACTCCATCTTTGCATCAGCTCTGAGTTTGGGTTGCTTACAACGTGCATTAACGCAACTGAGAATGTTGAGAACGCAACTTGCGCCAACCATCTTTAGCCAAATTGTGCAGCCCTACAAACAAGCACAGCAAACCTGGAGCTTTTCTTCCCTCACAATTTTAATCACTAAATCATTTATTTTGTTTTTAACACACTACTAATACACAAATGCAGACATTATTCTAGAGAAACATTTCAAAGTTCGTTGAAAAACACAACATCACAAATTAACCACCATCGTTTACATCACATACTTGTGAAATGAAGACTTTACCTACTTTTTACTGCCCCATTGACACCCGAGTGGTGACTCTTTCTACTTGAAGAAGAGCAGCACAGAATATCTATTTGTTTCTTTCTGGAGACAGTAGAGCCGGCACAACCTAGAACTAAAAAAAAATAGTTCCACAAATCTTACCTTAGTGGACTCTTTTCTGCAAATGAGGCTATCAGATGGACAATTTGCCAATTCCACACAGCTCAAAAATGATGACTCCGTTCTGTCCAGTTCGAACACCTGATCCCTGAAACTATAACCGACTCATGTAGCCATTTCAGATAGCACTTAGCTAATGTTAAGCCCATACTGCAGCAAATTTGTTACAGCTCCAGATGTCTGCCATGCACAAATGATAGTGTTAGCCCAGCATGCCTACTCTAAAATTGGGTGCTAGCTGCTATTATAGTGGCAATCTGAAACAATACACAGAACTATTATAGTGGCAGTCTGAAACAATACACAGAGCTATTCGTAATATTCTTGCTATAAAAGTCCTTCACTACAACACCTGACTCCTTTCACCAGAATGGTTTTGCACTTTATGGACCATTTTCACATTTTCAGGTTGAAAGGCTTAAGTATAGAACTACAGAAGTCTAAACTTCTATAGATTTATAAATGGAGACTACAGCAAACAGCCTATTATTATAGCCTATTATTATTCCCATTCCCTCCAAAAGCAAAAACAAAAAAACAAACAAAAAAATGCCATTGCATTATTTTGGAAGGAAAAAGAGAGAGATGGGTTATACCCGTGAGAAGAGAGGAGAATGCCAAATTTGCAGTCATTCCTTCAGTAGCTGTTTTACAAAGCTCACGGCAGCAGTGTTGACTGTTTTTGTAATTTAATGCCAGAGTAATATAACACAAAGTATAGTGTTACGTTTATGATATATATATATATATTTTTTTTGTGAAAATATATTTTAAAAAGTTGTTCTATTTATGATGCTATTTTTTGTGGAAATGCATTAAAATAAAATATAAATATTATGGGAAAAATTAAAGAAAATTTGAAATGTTGCCTGTAGGATGAAGGAATTGTAGGTAACTAACTGAAATAAGTGCAAGTTGAAGTACTAAAATATCTATTTGTATAGTTAAATAGTTAATAATAGAAATATTTAAAAAAATAACTAATAGAAATGAGGACATAAAAATAGCAACTAATAGTTCATTAAAAATAAAAATAAAATTAAACATATAAATAAAGGCACGTTTAAAATAGCAAAATATAGTATATCAATTATAATACTAAAATAAGTTAACAATTCAACAGGTTCAGTTACCTGGATGGTCTAATAGTGGTCTGAACGACTGCGAATATTTGAAAATATCTCACCGCAATTGAGATCAGAATCAAGTATTTCACAGAGCCATCATGTAATAAATAAAGAAGACGTATTATGTAGTTGCTATGATCTTATCGACTGCAGCTGGTCATGTGACGTCCCCTGCATGTTGACATGTAGAATAAAACGGTTTTTTTTTGTTTTGTTTGTTTGTTCGTTTTTTTGTTTGTAAAAGACTGATAGACTCTAGGTCTAAAGTCTTTATCTCAAATGTACACATGAGTTTAACTAGATTTATTGACTAAACTTTTTTATTATTATAAAAAGAGTACCGTGTACACCTTTATAATGCAATAATCAAATAATAATAATTTCATTTTCAGGTATGTGCTCATTCAACATGTAATAATATCTCTGCACTATGCCAAGGACCACTTCAGCTGATAAAAGCACAAATAACTATTGTCATTCGGTCAAAAGCAGATAGTCAAACAAAACGTGCTTATCAATGTATATATAACGTTACTATCTAGTAAACAAAACCATATGCCAAAACGAGGCAATCCTGCAAAGATTCATTATCAGTGAGAGAGCACTGTCCGATCACTGATAGTAGAGCACAAGCACGTACACGCAAGACTAACACTGATAGACCGTGCAGAGATAGAAGAGCTCATTTCTGTTGTTCTGTCAATGTTACGAAGCTGTCATCACACAAATGTGAGCTTTAACTCAGTTTATTCCACACTAGCACTGATTAGCAAGGGTACAGGGAATTCTTTATATTCCCCGAGAGTCGCAAGGACATGCTATCAAAGAGACGAGTACAGTGATGTTGCTATGGGAACTAGAGTTGGTCGTTTACTTCAGAAATTAAGAGTTTAGCGAACTAGAATGACTGAGACTAGCTGCTAGCAGTCCTGGTGCTCAACTGAAAGGCACCGCACTGTCGACATGTTAGCACTACAACTAAATGAGCAAAAACACTCCTATTCGCCGAGAAGCAATATTCACTTACCTTTGAAACATTCAAGCACACTGTTCCTCGGGCCCTTCAAAAGTTAAAAGGCAGTGTAAACAGCCAATGTCTCCGGTTGCAGTTCGCTTGAGAGAGAGACGGTGGCTCCACTGGCAGTCAAGCACCCACACTCAGCCCGCTACAGCGCTGCAGCGAGAAAACCACAGTCTAAGGAGAGAACGTATGCCTGAAATATCGCGATATCACAACACCACTGACGGCGCTGAACTGACCAATCATACTCAAGAAATATCGTCCAATAAGAAAGCGTAGGGTGAGACATGTTCGGTATTATTGGTCAGTTCAATATGATTGACATCCTCGACATCGAGAGTAATAGAGCTCAATCTTCTGTTCTAATTTGTTTACAGGATTGAGGAGACTCTGAGGGAACAGCGGTGTGTAAAATGCCTATGTCAAAGAGTTTTGCCAAATCAAACACAGGAATACCGAAAAGCAAATATGATCAAATTTGCAGACTTTACAACCATGTATGATAGGCCAGAATGCGTTGTTGTGCAAGCCCAACTCTTAACTCTACTATTAACTGAATGAAATAATAGTCCGAAAAATCTTGTTTTCCTTTTTTTAAGGAACAGTTTATAGAACCTTTAGACAATATATATATATATATATATATATATATATATATATATATATATATATATATATATATATATGCCTATTATTATTCAGAATATATATTATTCAATATATTATTTAGAGGCCCAAAACTGAGCAAAAATAGCCTATACAATTTGGTTCAGTTGTTTTTATTTATGTGGCCAAAATGATGGAATTCTGATAGCTTGTAAATCAATGAGATTTTTATAACACTATTGCAGTCTACTTGCATACAATTTAAATAAATATCAGTTTTTACAATATCTCCCAATTATATGTCTTTATTATATAGCAGAGCTCTGTAATTTGAATCGAGGGCAAAACATAATGCAGTCCAATACAATAAAAATAGATGCTACAAATGTAAGATCTACAATAAACATTCCTCAAAGCATGTTGCAAGCAAAAAAATAATACATGTATTATGAATCACATAAAGTATTATGAATCACAAAATATTACTCAAGTAAAAGTAGAAGTGCTGCCTTTAAACATTCACTTGAGTAAAAGTACAAAAGTATTTGCCTTCAAATGTACTTAAGTATCCAAGTATAAGATTTTTTTTATGGCCATAATGTCCTATTATAATTTGTCACAAGACTCTTGCTTCTCAGTCTAAGTGAAGACTAATGTCACTCGGCACACCAATCTATTAATAAAATGACATTAATTATATAAATAAGTCTCCCCAAATTTAAATACTTCAGTAAAGTACAGATACGCAAAAAAGCTTAAGTACAGTAACGAATTACGTTTACTTCGTTACTGTCCACCACTGCTAACAATATAAAGGTGTTTACTTTATAAAAATAATTTAAACAATTCACAGGAGAAAGACACTTTTTTTCTCTTCTAAAAAAGTATGAACTCAATCAGGGGACTGAAAGCATAGATTTTGTGCAACTGGTTTTGTTCTTGTTGATAATGTAGAGGCCTTAGAAATTAATGTATTGAACATTGTACATTAGGCTTTATTTGGTTAAAGTATGTGGAATCTTCTAAATTCATGAGGAGGCTGATTTAGGAGTCAAATGTCTAGAGTACTTATCTGGTAAATACCAAGAGCTTTATAAGAAACACACACAAATACACATATAGCTTCAAATATGTCGCTATTTAATTTGGTAATTGTAGCAATGTTCAGGGAAGAAGGAGGCGGGAACCGGCGAACAATCCAAATATAATTTATTTAAATAAAACAAACAAACGAAAATACCGCCAGCAGCCCCTCGCGGACGACTGCTGGCTACCGAAAATAAATATAACTGCCAGCAGCCCCTCGCGGACGACTGCTGGCTACCGAAAATAAATATAACTGCCAGCAGCCCCTCGCGGACGACTGCTGGCTACCGAAAATAAATATAACTGCCAGCAGCCCCTCGCGGACGACTGCTGGCTACCGAAAATAAATATAACTGCCAGCAGCCCCTCGCGGACGACTGCTGGCTAAAGTAAAATACAAAAACAAAACAACTAAAATACAGGCCTGTTCCTCTCTCGATCATCAACGTCGTCGCTCCTCCTTTATGCTTCCGCTCCTCCGTGAGAGATGCGAGACCGGTGTGCTTCACAGGTGTTGCTCATTAGCAATCGCACCACCGGCCTCGCGCCGTTCTCTCACGTCCCTCGGCCGTCCTGTTCGCCACAGTAATGTTTCATATAAAAATACTTTCAAATCGGTTGCTTATTTGATTTGTTTTAATGCATCTGCATTTTTCAGCGTCACGATCTTTGTGTTTAGTTTCATTTTCATGGACTTTTAGTTTGTATTCCTCAATTAGGCCTACCTGTTTCCTGTGTTTCCTTTGTTCCTGTTTCCCGCCAGTCAATAGTTGCCATGGACACTCATTATTTTGTCATCATCACTTGTGTCTTTAATTCTGCCTTCACATGCTATTGGAAATTTCCTCCTATTCCTCCCATACATCGCAATCAAAATTTGATTAGAAAGGGCGTTAATGACCAATTTTTTAACTAAAACTAGTTATTACAATAATTCCAATAGCACATGAAGGAAGCATTAGTTCCGCTTTGTGCTCCATTCAGTTTTCAATACTCACTCAATCCATGATTGTTGTGTTCTACACGCTGTAATGGTGCCTTTCTTCATGTGGATTTCTAGTTTGTTTTAGTTGATAAATTGTGTGTTTCATTGAATCTTTTTTCAATAAAAGCCCAACTTAATTAAGGTAATGAAGATAGATTGTGAATATCCCATTTTGCTACGGCAATTTTAGGAATTTTAGGAATATTCCAAGTTAATTCCGAGTTAATTAATAGACATGGAGACAATTCAATTGACACAATAACAACTGTTGAATCAAGACAAGAAGTTGTGTTTAGAACCTTTAGTGTTAGAAGTGAAAGGTGGCAATTTCTTTTGACGGTAAAGACATTATAAATATATAGCTTGCTGCACTAAATGTGCAGTTCATTTTTTTTTTGTGCATATAATCATGCAAGGTACAATCATAGGGCGGGGAATGTAGGATTTTCAGTATCACATTAGCTCAGAACTATTAAGCCACTTTAGCCAACATTATAAATGTTCAGAAGAAGAACAGTGTAACCAGATTGGTTTCTTTTCCAGTAATGTTTCCAAAATCCTATCAGTGGTTCATCAAGTTGTAACAGGGTGAAAGGCACTTCTGGATTCGCTGTTCCTATATCTGCTATAACCACACTATGCGAGTTTGCCAGATCGGGTCGCGTTTCTGTAGTCCGAATGAGACATAATAAAACTACAAATTTGACTTTCTCTATGTCAAGCATTGCAATAGTCATTATTTAGTTTTTCTTCGTTTCTGATGTCGCAATATATCATACTTTCATGAAATCATGTAACATAGCTTATACTCTCCCTTGTCTGTTGACATTGTTCATTCTAAAGCCAAAACTATTTTAGGCAAAACTATTTACGACAGCGGTAATGGACAATTTAGTTTCCAACCAGTAGGGCGACCGACGAGGAAAAGTTCCATGGTGTTGCTTTAATAAGTAATGTCGTCATAAATTATTGACTGATTCATATAATTTTTTAGAAGTTCTGCTGGCTTTGTTTGGAACCACAGCAAAACATACATTATTAACAATTTTTGTATAATTTTTTGTAATTTTTGTCTGAAATGTAATTAACAATATTAACTTCATGTTTATTGAACTGTATAAAATCACTATCACGTACAGATATTTTGATATTTTGAAGATGTTAGTGTATCAAATCAAGGAATGGATAGCTTGATATGTCAGGGAAACAATCAAACCAGAACCAATCGTTTGATTTTTGACATAAAAAGTAGATTTATTAAAGATGTCACTAGTCTTGGATTAAGTTGAACTACAAAATTAGCGCATACAAAATAGTTTAATTGTGGGCTGTGAAGGATTACAAATTGAAGAATATGTTTAAGATCTGCTGATCCTACTTCTTTACATAACATCACATGAAAAACTAAGGTGAACTACACTGTACTGGGCATTCAAGGTGAACATGATGGCATCAATTTACTGATTAGAAGTCAGCTGTCTAAATATTGTAATAGTGAGGGGTTTCGTTAGTCTTTGATCTTCCTACTGAGATATAAACTATGTGTAAATGTTTAGATAGTCTTAGTTCTTGTGACCATGTGCTATTTATACAATTTGGGGGGTACCATTATCTTCAGTCTGGGATAATTGTCTCTATTGTCTTTATGATTAGATTTAGTGGTCATCTCTAAGGCTGTGTGTAAGGCTGTAACCTTTAAGGACTGCCCACTGAATGCCTAGGCCTATAAGATACCATGTAAAGTTCCCTTAGTGAGACTCGATGACTGCAGCTACCGACAGCTCGTGTTCTCAATAAAGAATCCTGCTGTAGAAACAACCAAGTCTCCTGGTCTTCGCTTCTGAGTTTCCTACAGCTGTAATGATATTGTCAGGAAATCTTGTTAATAATATGGTTATGCAGTAAAATGTGCTAGCCTGGTTACCATCATACTAAATCTCTTGTAGGTTATTGGTCTTGGCAAGGCTGGTTGAAACAGTTTGTTGTCATGGCCAGCAAGTGTGTTGTCATGGCCAGCAAGCTTGTTTCTTTTTAATCTGCTTCTTTATAAGCATTCCTATTTGCTGTCATCATCTATATGACACATTATAGGCAGATAACCGACAGTAATTGGACTTTCCACGTTAGGGTTTGGGAAATAAAAAGTGGACTAGTCTTTTTCTCTAGCTATGTCAAGCCGTGAGCTTGCACCATTTCAGGCTGGTAACCAGGCTAAATATGTGCCACTGGCCCTGGGACAAGTTGGAAATTTGAATGTTATAAATGTTGATTTGTGTTGTTTTTTATTCTCTAGAGCTGATCACATTCAGAACACTGATCCTCCCTTCAGTGCTCCTGACACTAACTGTGAGGTGGCCTTTGCGCCAGAGACTGTTTGTTGTGTTTCCATTAGCCCTTGTATCTATATCCAGTGTGTTAGAATGTAAATAAATGTTTCTATATTAAAAGTGGCTAGAATACTGAACCTTTCACACAGTCAAAGCCCCTCAATGGAGTACACTTTAATATTCTAAAAATATATACAACGAAGGAATTTGTTGTTTTTGAATTGTAGCAGTTTTTGAATTAGCTCTATGAAATATTAATAATAAATAATAAGTTCTTAGAATTGATTATGAATATAATCGGATTAACTTGATGTAGCTACATTAACATTACAACCAATTACTCAATTCATCCTGTGAACCCTCAAATTTGGTTATTAATTGATTAATAGAAATGTACATTTCCGGGGCATGGAAAATTTCTATTCTTTCTTTAAAGTACTACAAAGAACAAGTAATCAAAACCTATGATTAGAGACTCCAGTATGAGCTTGAGACAGGGACAACTTTACGTGTGACATGAACAAGACTTTACTAACTAGATGTGGTGAGGGGGGCGTGGTTCTCGCGGCGTCTGTAGTGAGAGACGAGTCAATGAGCTGTGCGGTGAGTAAGTAGGTCAAGTGCAGATGATGAACACCTGTGTCTGATTGCAGTGATTGGCGTGGGGAGACTGATAAAAGCCACACAGTGGGAGAATGCTGGAGAGAGAGAGAAGGGACTGGAACTCGTGCGAGAGCTGTTCAACTGAGAAGCTGAGACCTGACCTGTATCGACGTGGAAAGAGTTTTTGTGGACTGTGTTGTGCTGTAGTCATGCTACGGTGAATGCGCTGTGTGCGCGCCTTTTTGTTTTGTATGATTCTGAGTAATAAAAGCCGTACGAGTTCCAGTTTCGCCGACCCCGTCTTCTTCTTCCCACCACACAACTTTGAACCTTATTACACTGGTGCCGAAACCCGGGAAGAAGGAGACTGCCGCTGCCATGCAGAACCCGTCAGCAACGCCATTTGCGGAGATCATTCAATCACTCGCGGCTCTTCAAAGGGAACAACATCAAGCCCTGCTGAGCGTAAAGGACGAGCATGAGCAGCGCTTTCGGATGCTGCTCCAAGGCCAGCAGGAAGACCATGAGTTGTTCCGGAGCTGTTTAGACCGGGAGATTCCAGCCACCCCCTCTCAAGAGTCGGCCTCGGCCCCGCCGCTCACACTGGGGAAGATGGGTTCACAAGACGAACCGCCTGGACCTGTTTGAAAGGTCGGCCGAGGCCCTGGGGTGGCCCAAAGGAGACTGGCCCCTGCGTCTCATCCCGCTGCTATCCGGTGAGTCGCAGATTGCAGCACACCAACTGCCAGTCTCGAATCTCCTGGTCTATCAAGATCTACGGCGCCCCACTCTTCAGCGGGGCGGCCAGACCTCTGAACAGCACCGGCAACCCTTCAGGTCCTTGACCCTAGAGGAGTCCGGCCGGCCCTTCGTGATGGCGCAACAGCTCCGGGACTCCTGCCGCAGATGGCTGATGGCCATGGGAAGCAACGTCGAGAAGATTATCGACCAGGTGGTACTGGAGCAGTTTATTGGAAAGCTGCCCAAGAAGACTGCACAATGGGTCCAGTGCCACCACCCGACGTCGCTGGACCAGGCCATCCAATTGGCGGAAGATCACATGGTGGCGTGCTCTGGGGTCGGCGAGCCCCTACCGGCTGTTTCTCTCTCTCCCTCTCTCTCTTCCTCTTCTGCCAAACCTGTTCCCCTTCCCAGGTCTCGAGGAGGTCTGAGGCCCTGACCAGCGCCGAGGTGGAGGTCCGGATGGTCAGGGGATACCAGTTCCCCCGGGAGGGCCGCTCCGAGGGGGATGTCTGCTGGGGATTTTTCCACCCTGGCTCCGGTGGCGCCGCTCTCCCCACGTCAATCCCTTGGCCCGCTTCCCGCCACTGGGTCAGCGGTAAAGACTGGGCCGGCCTGTTGGCGCTGTGGGGACCCGGGACACTTTATTGACCGGTGTCCAGTGATGAAGGTGGGGAAACTGGTTCGGGTCCCCGACACGCCACGGGCCGCCGCCGATCAAGCTGGCCTGTACCAGATACCTGTGAGTGTCAAGGGGGGTACTTATCAGGCTTTGGTGGATTCAGGGTGTAACCAAACCTCCATTCATCAAAGCCTGATTCAGTCTGGGGTATTGGATAAAAGCTGCTTGGTTAAGGTTCGGTGTGTTCACGGGGTCGTGGTGAGTTATCCTTTAATTTCCTGTTGCGATTCTATTTAGGGGACAAAAACATAGTGTAGAGGTAGCAGTTAACCCGCACCTCCGGCATCCGATAATTCTGGGAACTGATTGGCCAGGCTTTGGGAAGTTATTGGGGTTTTTATACGCGGAAGCCTCTTGGGGAAAGAAGCAGAAGGGGAAGACAGCGGTGGTTCAGGTGGGAGATGATGTACCGGGGCCTCTGGGTACTGCTGTAGGGGAAGAGAGCTCTCTAGAGAGATCTATTCTCTCTGAGCGCGATGATTTTCCCCTAGAGCAGTCCCAGGCTGAGACGCTAAAACATGCATTTGATAAGGTCCGTTCTATCGACGGTCAGGTACTCCACCTGAATCAACCGCTCTCTTACCCCTATTTTTTGCGTGATTAAAGACAGGTTGTATCGGGTGGCCCAAGACGCCAAGTCAAAAGAAGATACAACACAGTTGTTAGTTGCTAAGAGCCGCCGGGAAATGCTTTTTCAGGCGGCTCATTGTAATCCAATGTCCGGACATTTAGGGCAAACGGCGACACTAAACCGTCTCATGGCCCGATTCTTTTGGCCGGGCATTCACGAGAATGTGCGCAGGTGGTGCGCGTCTTGTCGTGAATGTCAGTTGGTTAATCCACCGGCCAACCCAAAAGCACCTTTGTGCCCCCTTCTGCTGATGCAGGTCCCCTTCGAACGAATTGGTATGAACCTCATCGGGCCATTAGAACGGTCGGCACGAGGGCATCGTTTTGTGTTAGTCTTAGTGGATTACGCAACACGATACCCCGAAGCAGTCCCGCTTCGCAATATCTCGGCTAAGAGTGTGGCGAGCGCGCTGTTTTCATTAATCTCCCAGGTGGGGATCCATAAGGAGATCCTCAGCGATCAAGGCACGGCGTTTATGTCACGAACGGTTCGCGAACTTTATGAGTTACTGGGCATTAAATCGATTCGGACCAGCGTCTATCACCCACAAACAGATGGGCTGGTGGAACGGTTAAATTGTACTTTAAAAGCCATGATTCGTAAGTTCGTTCATGAAGACGCCAACAATTGGGATAAATGGCTAGAACCCCTGTTGTTTGCTGTACGCGAGGTCCCCCAAGCCTCCACGGGGTTTTCCCCCTTCGAGCTTCTCTTCGGTCGTCAGCCCCGCGGGGGTGCTAGACGTACTGAGGGAGACTTGGGAGGACGGACCGTCCGCTAGTAAAAATGAAATTCAGTATGTCCTGGACCTGAGAACAAAACTCCACACGTTGGGGCGGCTATCCTTGGAGAATATGTTACAGGCCCAGGACAGACAGACACAGCAGTATAATAGGGGGGCTAGACTCCGTCAATTCTCACCGGGAGATAAGGTACTTGTATTACTCCCCACGTCCAGCTCGAAATTACTCGCAAAGTGGAAATGGCCCTTTGAGGTCACACGGCGGGTTGGTGATCTCAACTATGAGGTAATTCGAACAGATAGGGGCGGGGGACGTCAGATTTATCACCTCAATCTTCTTAAAAAATGGGTTGAGGCTGAAGCAGTGATGCTGGCGACGGTTGCGAGCGGAGAGGAGGATCTCGGGCCAAAAGCGAATATAAAACCTCAATCTCTCGCTCTGACTCCAGCTGGAGGCCACCTCTCACCCTCCCAGCTCACTGACATTAAGAAGTTACAAGCAGAATTTGCAGATGTGTTCTCGCCCCTGCCTGGTCGAACGAATCTCATTCAGCACCACGTTGAGACGGATCCGGGGGTCGTTGTGCGTTTCCGCCCATATCGTTTACCTGAACACAAAAAGAAAACGGTTCAGACCGAATTAGAGACAATGCTCGACATGGGGATAACAGAAGAGTCCAACAGTGACTGGGCGAGCCCGATAGTTTTAGTTCCTAAACCTGACGGCTCGATTCGTTTCTGTGTGGACTATAGGAAGGTGAACGCGGTGTCTAAATTCGATGCTTATCCAATGCCAAGGATTGATGAATTGCTTGATCGGCTTGGTTCTGCTCGCTTTTATTCGACACTGGACTTAACGAAGGGCTATTGGCAGATCCCCTTATCTCCAATGTCCAAAGAAAAAACAGCTCTCACCACGCAGTTCGGATTACACCAGTTCGTCACGCTTCCTTTCGGTTTGGAACCCCAAGAGATCCTCTTCTGGCTTCCTCGAACTGGAGCACATGACAAAGTCTCTCTTCAGAGAGGTGGAGGGCAGAGAGACCCCATCTAGTACGGCACAAGAAAATGTGGGCAACACACATCTGCCAACAGTGTGGGGGAGAAATCCAGCTGCTGTCCGGTGTTGTGACTGTCGACCACGTCCCTTCTTCTGTGCTGAATGTGACATCAGCATCCACAGCAGAGATACTATGACTGCTGGATTCTTCCAGCCATTGCCTCCAACAACTTTCGTGGTGGATAAGGCTCTTTCCCATTGTGGTAAGTTCTGGTTTGTGTGTGTACAACATATATCTCATTCTCCGAATAGTTAAGCTCACAAGCTTTACTATTTAAACTATTTTTGTCTCTTATTGTTTGATCTTGAATTTATGTGAATACTCTCAGTCAGCTTTTTGAGAATATCTTGTGTACTTTTTCAGCAATGTGCATCATTACCATTGATCCATTTCAATCTTATATCACTCAGTCAATACAAATGATAATTCACATGTACTGTATGATCTTTTCAGTACAGCTTGTACCTGTGGAGATGCCTGACAAAATCTGTGGTTGTTCACCAGAGTCATTGAGGGTCAGTCCAGGACAGACTGTTGCTGTGGTCACAATGAATGGTAAGAATGTGAAGAACTTTATTTTGTCCTGTTTAAGAAGCATCTTAAAATTAAATATCTATCCATATGCAACTCTGAAAACTGACTCATTGTGTTAGTTTTCAGAGTGAAGGGTACACTGTCACTGTACTGCATCACTACCCACGATCCTTCTGGAAGCAATCCTAATGACCAGCCCCATGACCCTTATGAGTCCCCCAGCAAAAGCATGTCAAGCTGCGCCATCAGTCACAAAATGTTGTGATTATGCACCCACACACTGTTCCAGCACAGAGTGCTCTGATGTTGAATTAACTACCTCCTTTTAAAATATGCTTAAGTTAAGAAACAAAAGCCTTTAGAACAACTTTAAAAGCCTAATCTTCTGTCTTGACAGCTCTCCCGGGGAAGTGTAGGAGTCTTTTTAGTCTTTTATATCTGTGTTCAGCTGTATTAGTTAAACATGACATGTCAAATAAATGGCCTGAGCTATTGTACTATTATTTTTTGTTTTGTTTTATGTTATGTTATTACAGTTTTTTTTATTCGCTTTGGTACTATTTTCACAAGTAAGGTGTACATTTTCAAAACTCTTAGTGCTAATATCACAACAGATCATTAAAAGTGCACTTTTTTCAAACATTTCAGCATGTTTTCAATGGTGTTAGTACAATTCACAAAATCACAAAGTATCCTTTCACAACACAAAATACGTGTTTCATCTACATAAATGTTACATTCACAGTAACTGCCTTTCATAAAGCTCTTATTATCAAACTTTTGATTTGCATCTCTTTTTGTTCAGTTTAATACATTTGTCTATTATTTAATCCAACTGATCTTAATGGTTAATCAATGAATCATTTGGTACACCTATAGATTTCTATAGATATTGATTCTATATACAGTTTCTATTGTTTGCAATTTCTGATATGGATAACCAAATGTAAAGAATTATTTTAACACAAGTGATTTATAGATACAGTAATAACCATCACTACGTAAGTTCAAAGTGTGTGTACACGCATGTGTGTTTGTGTGTGTGTGAGAGAGGGAGAGGGAGAGGGAGAGGGAGAGGGAGAGAGAGAGAGAGAGAGAGAGAGAGAGAGAGAGAGAGAGAGAGAGAGAGAGAGAGAGAGAGAGAGAGAGAGAGAGAGATAGAGAGAGAGAGAGATAGAGAGAGAGAGAGAGATAGAGAGAGAGAGAGAGAGAGAGAGAGAGAGAGAAATTTGCCATTTGTGAAAACACTGTAAAGCAGAATAGAGTATAATGGAGAGGAAACGGTCAATGACTGTAATAAAACATTAGATTGATTGGAGATCAGTAGAAGGGAGACAGATGGCATCAAATACAACATTTTACATTACAGTATGTATGCCATGTGATACTGTAAACAGATTACCATGGTAGAGACTGCCACATTACTGTAACTCAACTTTCATCTGCAAAGGTCAACTACAGTATAGATTCAGTCAAATGGTATAGAGTGAAATCATTTACTGTATTGCCAGCAAACTCTGTTCTAGTACAGAACCTCATGGCTGTGTCATACTTCATCACAGCTTTTGATGACTCACTGCAGATACTATTACAAACATTATGGATTCAATTACATAAGTTAGGAAATGCACGTGTATTTTCTAATGTGGCAGCCTGTATTACTGTAATTATGTCAGCAACAAGGGTGATTTGAAACATGTATCTTGCATTGTTTGCTGATGAATGAACTGATCGATAAAAGTACTAAATTGAAAGAAGATCATAATGTTGTGTTTCTGTGATTAAACCAAATGTTCTCATTACATATTACAATAATCTTGTGTTTGAAACAATGATTATTTGGACTGAAAAATGTATAACTGTAATGAAAGCATGGGATCATGTTTTGAAAGAATGACTAGCTGCGTCACAAGTGTGATCAGTTTGGATTTTTGTACTAAAAGTTTTGAAAATGTACACCCTACTTGTGAAAATAGTACCAAAGGGAATAAAAAAACTGTATTATGAAATCAAATATTAACTTTTATAATAATAAAACATTATTAATATATATATATATATATATATATTTTTTTTTACTTTTTATGAACTATGGTATAGTCCATGGCTTATATTTAATATAATTTTTATGAATTATGTTTCCCTCTATCAATTTGTTAAATGTCAATAACAATCTTGAAGAAAGAGCAGTCTTGTCTGGAAAATGATCCATTCAGAGTCTTCTTGAGTCACCACAGTCAGTGTAATCTTCGGGGACTGCAGTTTCTTTGCTCCTCCACAGCTGCAAAAGAATTACAAGTGAGAGGAAAAAAGCAGTTTGGAAATGCTCAAAACAAAGATGGCTGATGTTATCTGTGTGTGTGGGGGGGGGGGGGGGGGGATATGCATTGTTCTTGAGTTATTTGCAGTTTCAGTAACAAAGAAGACTGAATGACAGAGATAAGTTAGACCCTGAATATTTATAGTCCACTTCAGATTCTCATTTCTTCTTATGATGAGGCTCTCTTTTGATGCTCTGATGTCCTTTTGTGATTATCACCTCAATGGAAAAGAAAAGCATTCAACTTAGAAAAAGAGAGGTTTGTGGATAGAAATGATTGAAGGCAATAAATCCAATAACATTCAAACACATCAGAGAATATGATACATTTCCAGAATATTGTATATTTTGAATCTGTAAATCTCTCTACGGGATAGTCCACTTAATATGAAATTTTGTCATAATTTACTCACCCTCATGAAAAAAAAGGATTACCATTGACTTGCTTTGTATGGACAAAAAACATGAAGACATTTCTCAAGTAATCTTCTTTTATGTTCCACAGAAGAAATAAAGTTTTTCAAAGTGTTCATCTGATTGGTCAAATTCTACAGGATGTCCCGGAGACGTGTTTGTTGCATTCTTTAACGGTCCGCCTGGAAACAAAGTAACGCCAAACCCCCTTGTGGAAGAAGAAAGCCGTTGTGTTTACAACTGTGACAATGAGCGCATACCAGGCTCCATTGCTGCAGTAAACTTGCAAAACGTTCTTGAATGAATAATTAATTTGATGCATGCCAGTCTGTTAGCGTAGGGACATCGACTTTACATTTTACACGACCTTGAACATGACGCAGAACAAAACGAACTGTGATTGGTTGCGTTACATGTCAGTCAAACATCCTCTTGGGTGATCCTTGGCCAAGGAAAGCTGAGATGGAGTCCAGACCTTCTGGTTCTGCTGAATTTCTCTGACTGTCTCAGGAGCGTTTGGACTGAGCATCGACGTGGTGCTGACAGCTGAAGACTCTGGCGTGGCGGTCATGTTGTAGGCTCTGGCGTGGTGGCCATGACAGCTGGCTTCTGGTTTCCGTTCTTGATCTTTTGCCTGGATTTCCCTGTTTGTATTTGCCTTGGACTTTTGTGATGGATGGTTTATTCTGTGATTTTGACCTTATGCCTTTTTTATGGATTACGATTATGGACTCAAAGCTGCATTTGGATCTAGATGGATGTAACACCAAAAATTCACATCTTCACCACTTTTTTTCCAAATATTATTAAATATGTTAAAGATTTTTGTAAGCACATATTGCACAATCAATTGCTATTTGTAATTAACACAATGAGACATGCCATATTTGCAACCATAGCTAATCTTTGGCCAGACTGTCAGCGAGATTATGAATGCATGCAAACAAAAGCCAACAAAATATTACAAAAAGCCAACCGAAAAAATATTAATTAATTATTATGTTGTAGTTAATGTGTGCTTTGTTTTGTGAGCCTTGGTTTTCCATACAGTTTTTTTTTAATGGGAAAATAAAACCTGTAGCTATGGTTTGCCCTTTTTTTTTTTGCCAAACAATTTTGTCAGATAAATACCTTAACTAAGGTTAGTGTTGTGTTCTTTCCTCATATTTAAAATACATAAAATAATTTCCACATTTTTATGGTTTAATCAAATTTGTATGGTCTTTAAAAACAAATAACCCATCCTGGACATCACTTTTTGCCAATTCTGTATCAAAATACCACACAGTATATATATATATATATATATATATATATATATATATATAATGCTGTTTAAATTTAATACTAGTGCTGTCAATAAAATAAAATAAAATAAACTTAAATCATTCACCTAAATCAGGCCATAAATCATTTAAAAAGTGCAGATGTATTTCCTGTTGACAAATTACCTATTGAATTAGGAGATTCGCACACTATTTTTTTTTTCTTTCATAAGATCTTTTCAGACGGTACATCCTGTTGGTCTGCAGAGAGTGAAGGGGGCTGACAGCTGATTGATTTCAGGGTTGCTATGTGTGCTTGCTGCAATCCTTTGTTGTCTTTTATTGTCGTTGACCTCCAAAGCATATCAAAGATTCATGCAGAATGCTTACTGTGTTTGTTAATGTACTTCCATGCGTCGCACCACCAAGCCAGAAAGCATCAGCCGCCCCTTCATAAATATTTACTACGCCTGGCCTCTTCTTCCTTCTGCTTTCCTCTTCTCTGTATTTCTTTGCTTATTGCTGTCACACTCTTTCTGAGATCACGCTGCCATGAAGAGGCAAAAGTGACACTGGCTGAAAACTTGGCAGTCTGAAAAGATGTAATGATGACAGAATGGAAAGAATGTCAGCTTATTTTTAGGAATTGTTGGGTATTTCTCATAATAAGTAGGTTAGAGATTTGATCAGTTGCAAAGCATACACACTTAATAATTACACAGAGCACGCTTATTTGTCAATGAGAAATAAATAAGCATATGACACGTGCACCCACCAAGACAGACATGCACACACACACACACAATGTTTACAAAACTCCTAAAGGAACGTGAGTAGCCTAGTTAAGACAGCTGCGGGTCACTGCATGAGACATGCTTGCTGAACTCTATAGGCAACCTGTCACATCTGCTTAAACAAGACTGACATCACCATGACACCAGCAATAACAGACCAAGCACTCATGGCATTGTTCTTTTTGTCATCAAATCCACTACTGGTGTTACTGAAGCATGTCATTCAGTGGATGTTGACAGATATTCAAACTTATAGCACAATACAGTTTATATATTTTCCACCAATAAACAAATGTATTCATTTGAATTAATGCAAAGTGACATTGTATAACCCCAAACCAAGAAAAGTTGGGACATTTTGTAAAATGCAATAAAATCAAGAATCTGTGATTTGTTAATTCTCTTTCAACTTTATTTAACTGACAAGATAGGCTAAAAAAAGATAGAAATTTCCAATGTTTTCACTGAAACACGTAAACATTTTTTTGTAAAATTTTGTAAAAATGTAAAATTTTGATGGCTGCAACACACTTCAAAAACGTTGTGACTAAGGCAAAATGAAAGTGAAAAGATTATATACAGTAATAAAAAAGTGTATGTCATTTGAAACAGTCCAGAATAAGTAGGTGAACAGGTAATATAGGCGAGGGATTGTCAATCATTTCAAAAATCACATTTCAATGCAAGATTGCAGAAAATGGTATTTCACTATATACCATACATAATATTGTGAAAAAATTCAGGGAATCCAGAGAAATCTCAGTCTGTGGGAGTAATTTGGAAAACCATTGTCATTTAACAGTTTGACGCTGTATCAAGAAATGCAACTTGAATCTCTGTAATGCAAGGAGAAAGCTATACAGAGATGCCACCGAGTTGTCTGGGCCCAAACTCATCCCATGGTCTAACTCTAAAGGGCAGTGGAAATGTGTGCTGTGGTCAGATGAGTCCACGTTTCAGTTTGTTTTGGGGGAAAACGGATACTGAGTTCTCATTAACAAGATGAAAGGGACTGTCCAGACTTTCATCAGCGACAGGAAAGCAAACATGGGGGTGCATGCAAACAGTGCAACAATTAATATCCTTCCCAAACTATTAAAAAGTGTAATTAAAAGGAAAGGTGATGTGCCTCGGCCCCAACTTTTTTGGAGTGTGCTGCAGGCATCAAAATAAAGTTTACATTTACAAAATACAATTAAGTTGTTCAGTGAAAACATTGGAAAATATTTTCTTTGTACTTTTGTCAGTTAAATGAAATTGAAAGAGAATTCACAAATCACAGATTCTTGATTTAATTGCATTTTACAAAATGTCCTAACTTTTCTTGATTTGGGTTTATATTCAAATAATAATAATAATAATAAAAAGATTCTGAATTTGTTAAACAATGACCAAGTTCTTGCATGAGTTATCTGGCTTCATTTTATATAATCAGTTTAGAATGTTATTATTTGTCATGATTTTTTTTTTTTTTTTTTGCATTGTTGTGGTTTGTGTTACCCTGATTATGTTTTGTCGTTGTGTATGACCCTGAATGGCTTACTGTGATTTACCTGTGTGGTTATCTGCACGTTGTAAAGTCCATGCAGGTTTTGGAAGTCCAAGTAGATTGGTATTATATCACTTAATGTAATGAAATATAAGTTTATAAGTTATAAGGCATCCCTTATAAATGGCATCCCACTGGCCAGCTGAGCACTGAAGAGTGGGTGTCTAAAGTAATGAAGGGGTTGATGACGTAACACAAAGTATCCCCAGCTAGAAAAAAATATGTGGCCCATTCAGATATTTGTCAGACCAAACGTGTCGCTACTACAACTATGAAATAAAAAAAAACATATGGCAGGGCATTAAATAATGACTGCATAAAACAAAAAGGAAAATTGCCTATGGGCCAATATATTCAAAAACTTGACCCATCAATATCCATGAAATAAACACATTTTATCACCAGATATAAATACTTAGATACACAATTTCAGTGGTTTTACCATGATTACCATGGTACCACCAGCACCAAAAGCAATTAACTCTCTGCTTTACTTTATAAAACACCTCTTCACTATTGCGACCCGTTTAACAGATGCATAATTTGATGGTAAGTGAGAACAGCCTGAATTGCAACTGATGACAAACAATAACAGTGAAATAATCAAGTAATGACGACATATTTTTAGCCCTATAAACATGAAAAAAACTAAAATCATTACACCTATAGTCTACTGCAGTAGAGCTGGATTCTTCGTGGCGCGGGGAATTCGTGTCAAAAGTGCCAATCAAAATGTGACTTTCTGAAGCAGACTAACATGTTGCTATAGGAGCCTAATGATAGAAAGCTTGTGCCCTTGACAATTGTCTTGGCAAAATAGTCTATTCTATTTCATCATTAAAATCCATTTTCTCATTAATTCAGAATTTTGTCTATAGCCTACATTTAACAGGATCGTTTTAACAGTGAATGTAAACATTTGGTCAATTCAGACCCCTTTCTGTAAAACAGGCTGTCTGCAATATGCCACACTGGAGCAAACTGCATCCTCACCAGTCACTGTGTATGTGGTTGTTTATATCTGCTGCATGTTAAGCAGATGTGCATTCCTCTCCTGGGCGACACAGAAGGATTGCGAGAGAAAGAGAAAAAGAGAGGTTTGGGGGTGAGGGAGCTTGAGAAGACGGTGGCAACAGGAACGCTACTGCTCATCAAATCTCCATCTTTCTCTCATCCCTCCCCCTACATGCACATACTCATTAAATCCTCTTCTCAGTGTCTATATGTCTGACAGCCAGGCTGTCTTTCTATTCTACTTTCTTACTTTCATCATGAGCTCCTCTCCCAAGCCTTTGCACAAATCCATCTATTATATTTCTGAGTCTGCCAGATCTCTGCTTCTTTCTTCTTTCTGCGTCTCAAAGACTGTCTCCTAGTGCAGGAAACGATGAGCGACAAATTCTCTGCTCATATACATAACATGCAAATGCACTCTAGTTTATCTCTAAAGTGTCACAGAACCTCTGGTGGGCAGAACAAACAGCTGTGTATGTCTCTGAACCTCAGAAAATTCATTTACTATTTTGCGGATTGAAAAACAAAACATGTTTATTTACAATATTAGCTGTGAATTATTAATAAAATGTTAATAGCCCAATAATCTGCCTTATAGTGCCTGTTTTCAGTTTCTAAGAGAAAACCTGGTGGTGAAAACATAAGAGAGCTTAATGAAACAATCCAAAACAATACAATACTTATTTGACATGCACATTTCAAATAGCTAAGCTATAGATAAAAACACAATCAATTAATTCATATTATATAATTAATTGGGTTTCTGTGATTAATTATTAACACTTACCAAGTTACTGAATGACCAAATAATGTAGAATCAACTTAAAGGTTGTTTATTTTAAATAATATTTTATTAATGGCTTCTTTTTACTAAATACTATAAAGGTTATAGTAAATTCCAATGTCTTGGTTCAATTGTTTTTTTTCCTTTTCCTGTTTTTTATGATGGATAATTATAACTAGAGTCTAGAGCAAATAGTATTGATGGGGGGGATTCTGGAATCCACTGCTGCTTCAATGTATCTCATTATAATCAAGGTATTAATCAATATTTTTCCTTCTAAATATCACATGAGTGTATGACTTCTCTAGGCTTATGAGATTTTACTTTGAAGTTACCAGTGTGATTATCGAAAATGTTCTTTTCATGTATTCTCTAATGTCTGTATTTTATATCTGAGAGGTGACTGAAGGGTCTAGCCCAATGCCAGGAATGCTCATTTAGCCCGGCTTCCAGAAAGGAAATATTCCATTTAATAATGCAATTTCTTCGTTAAAGTCTTTACTTTACTGTTACAGATTAAAAGTGTCCTCTCCTTGAGAGAAAGAACATATTATCTTGATGTTTTGAGAAGACTCTCCAGTTTATAGTTAGTTAGTCAAATCCAACCTTGAAGAATGTGTGTCAGTGTGTGTGTGTTAGTTTTATTGGTTACAGGTTAAGGAACAAGTGGCATTATTGGAGATTGACTGAGTTGTTTTATTCAACATGTTGCAACCCAGATCTACGACCTGCAAGGTCACGTCGTGCCTAACTTCAGGGTCCGAGTGTCAGCTGCACAATCGATGGAGATATGCTTTAATTTATCTGTCCATGTGTGGAAAATGTGTGTTTATCTATTTCTTAGCAAATGAGAATCATTCAACCTGAAGCAAGGACGTAGCTTAGACCTTGGTGTAGGGTATAACTGCTGTGATCTTCACTCTAAAAAATGCTGGGTTGTATTTCAACCCAAACTCTGGGTTGAGACTGTTGGGTAAGGATGCTGGGTTGATGTAACCCAATTTGGGTTGAAAAAAGTTTAACCCATAATTGGGTTAAAATGACAACCCAGCATGGTCAAACATCTAACCCAACTAGTTGGGTTAAAACAACCCAGCGCTGGGTTACCAAAATAACCCAAATTGGGTTGTTTTTAACCCAGCATTTTTTAGAGTGTTTGTAACTGTAAGCGGGGCGGCCTACAAACTCCTTGTGAGTCTTGAAGCTGACTTCTGCTGATGAAACTGCAAACTATCTTCAGTAAAACATTTCTTTAATTTATTATAATTCTGACTCTTGTCTTGAACTAACTGCACTTCTGACTCCGGGTCTTATTTATTCATATTTGGTCCTTGGGTCTTTAACTGTAAATCCCCTAACAGTATCAGCATATAACCAGAGATTTTCTTTTTAGATTTAGAATTTAATTCACATTTATTGCATTATTTAGTGTTGTGTGTTAGTCTGATAGTATTTTGTTAGTTTGATGGTGTGTTATTGTGGGTGTGTGCTCTTTGCCACCAAAACACAATCCCATATGTCCCACAGTTTTATCATAAACGTATCATATTTATACACTATACCTATTGTTTAGGACCATTTTCTAAACTCATATTCCGGTGGCCATTTATGCTGGTCTTCTTGGCAGGAGCGTGCTCAAGGACACCATGACTGTCATTGTAAGTAAATCAGTTTTCCTTATCATGAATCGTGAATCATACTTTCATGATAGTGAAGCAGGAGTAGAGGACAAGGGAGCAATTGGAGAGAAGCCAAGTTTCTGCAGGGAGAAACTTTAGTACACTTTCAGAGGACAGTGCTGATTTATTACATGGCGCGATGGTTTTTACTCTTGTACTCTAAAATCACCTTTTCCTTTATTTTCCATAATTGTGTTCAGCCTTGGGATATCCTCTCAACAAGCTTCCACTGGCCTCTGTTTAAATGTGAATTGTTAGATTTAAAAAGGTGCTCCCTCAATAAAAAGCAGTCCATCATCTTTATTATTTGAAAACCGAATAGCAAGAGCCACACTTAAAATATCTCATACCGTCTGCCATTATTTCCATTTACAGAGCCAAAAGTTACTGTCTGTCTGGTTTAGTCCTTCTGGCACCAGTGTGACCTATTGCAGACAGTAAATATACAATTACAAATCCACTGCTGTGCTACAATGTGATTATCTACAAGCTGGAGGATGGAGTATACACATAATATGGATCAAGAGAGAGATATTAGAAAAGAGAAAAAAGCGAGATAGAAAAAGAGAGATGATATAATAACTTAAAAAAAACCTGCCTGTTTGTGTATGTGTGTGCATGTGTATCTTAATTTATTTATTATCTTTTCGTTAAGTACACACAGACAGGAAGCAGGTCTAATATAATGCACCAGCAGACACAGATGTTGGGGAGTACAAAATGAAGCACAAGCAAACTGAGTGTAAGAGTTGTTGTGCAGATCAGTCTTATGATTATCAGACACAGAGAGTCATCACAGCTCTTTCCTCTGTATAGCACCAGATGAATGAAAACGCGTGTCAATATAGATCACAGTGGCTGGGTTAAATGACTGGGAAAAGTGGATACAGTTAAAGTCTTGAGTGCTAAACAAGCAGCAGACAACATAACATATTTATCATATATAGTGCCTTAAAAAAAGGGATATACAAGGTAAACTCATTTATGCAGTGCATGCAGTGTGTATTTCATAAAAGGATTGGCATCATCAAGAGAAAAAAATCAGCAAAAAACAAGAAGTTAGAGCTGGAGTGTGAGAGTTTATTTAGCTCATTATTACTCTTCCTTATTAGTTTCTTTCTATTCCTTATTAATGTATTTTCTTTTCTTTGCCTTTACCTCTTATTTTTTATTATCTAATGTCTAATATAAATCATTTCATATCTATTTTTTAATAACTTTAAATTGGTATTGTTTCCTAACTTTTTGCCTTATTTTTGTGGTTGCTTTGTAAGCTGCAACAGTTTTGGAAATACAAATGTGCAATTATGTCATGACAATAAAGCACGATAAAGCACTGAGTCAGAGTGAGAGGTAAGATTTCAAAAATTGTGGGGGAGGAACTTGAAGACAGGACAGGTGAAGACAAACAACACTTCATGATCCTGCAGGACAGAGAAATCTTCATGAATGTTTGAGAAGATGGGCTGAGAGCTGCATTGTTAATGATACAGAACATAACTCTATAGAGCCACACTCTCTTTTTACTTATCTCGCTTTTTTTCATTCTCAGCACTTTATTATGGCCATCTGTTTCTTTTGTATTATTCATTCACCAACATAAGCACAAAATAATACATTTTAGGAAATTAACATGATAAAAATTATAAACAACATATCTTTTATGATCTGTGCTCAAGACTAATCACAAAAAAAGATGTGGGCATGTTCATGTCGCCCATGTGAGTGATTCATGGAAAGTTTCTGAATTATTGAAATTTGTTTGTTCTCCAAGCATGTGGTGTTACATTCTGTCATGATTTACTCACCCTTGTCATTCTATACTCGTATGGTGATATTTAGTCCATGGAGCACAAAAGAAGAATGTTTGTTTACACTGAGGTAGAATATAGAGCACTGTTAAAGTTTTGAGTAATGTAGAATTCAACCCTTGGTTGCATAGTTGTGTATTCATTATAATTCCTAAAATCTGAATCCTTGACCTTATAAGTCATGTAACTATCTTAGCCACATGTAATGTTAGACAGCATAATTTGGTCTAGAATGCTTTCGTAGAGCTGGATATCCATTTCATACCCTCTCTTTAAGTGGATATCAAATTACAATCTCTGTTGTACATCTGATCCAAAAGTCAATTAACATTAATAATGAACGCATGGGTTTATTTCAGTTTGTTTCATCTGACAAACACATCCCTCCAAGTCACCCCTTTTTGGCCATCACTCCTTCTTGATGTTGTCAGAAAGTCTTTATTGAACTTGATGACATTAATAAATGCATGGGTATATCTAGCCAAACCATTTCTATTTGTGGACATTTAGAATTGACAGAGTAGTTTTTTGCAAAGAAAAAAATACAGTTAGCCTCTGATTTAAAGTCCCCCTGTGGTGAAAATCAAGCTTTTAATGTTGTTTATGTCTATGTGGTATTTTTAATATGCTTTAAGACAAACCATGTGCAAATACAAGTCAACACCTGAGTATTTTCTCTTTAGTGAATTAAAGACAGTCTCAAAAAATCGGAAATCGTTGTTCTTCTGACGTCACAAACTACCTGGTAACCAATCAGGTCAACGTGTGATCGTCAATGAGTGGATCTCTGAGCTGGTGTGAGTGAGTGGAGGTAGGGTAATTTGCATATTGATAGAACCGTGTATACTAAATTAGGCAAGGGTGTAGAGTAACATTCAAGCTATTTTAAGAAGACATTTTTTTCAAGGAAAGAAAACCGTTTAAATGTCAATTTGGTGATCAATGATGAGTTTTAAGGGAAAACATTGACTACAGGGGGACTTTAAGTAAATAAGAGATATAGAACGTGTACACGTGTTTCTCACCTTAATAGATGAAGTGTTCGTAATGATGATTCTCATTTTCTATCAGATTCCTCTGGGAATATTTATTGAGACAACACCAAAGCAGCAGAATCTCTGAAGAAATGACTCCTATACAGTCCTCGCCAGTTATATTTAGCCTAAAGCTTACTAGTCCTAAAGTGTTCACAATTGTTTTCTTAGATCGCCCTCTTGTAGTCGATATATTTTACTGCAATGATGACTCAAGAAAGTACTCAGCCTATAAAAAGGATATTTATAAAGGTTGTATGTTAGCTCCTAAAGTACGTCGTACTCTGCTGTAGGCCTACGTTTTTATTATAGATGTAGAAATCAGAAGAAAAAAATGTAACAGCAATTGTGTTTTGTGTGTTAAAAGGGTTAGACGTGAACAATGCCTGTGGGCCTATCTTAAAAAAAGGAAATGAAAACTGTATACATACGCTATAATATAAAAGGTAATCTTTTGAGGATATTTGTTATGGGGAGTGAACAGAGGGGACAAGTGCAAGTAAAACTGGTCTTTATTGAACAATAAGCTAAGCCAGCCTCAGTAACGTGAAGGAAGAAAACAGGAACAGGTCTCAGTCTGATGCAATCGATCTCACGAAGTCACAGAAACAATGGAAACCGTGCAGGAACAGAAGCGTCGGCAGCGCAGGTTTGCGTGGGCAACTCAGAGGTGCACCGGTGTGTAGCGAAACCTCCGTGAAGACGAGACACGATGACGATGAAACAAGGCGAAAATCCAATGAAGAACCAGACTGGGACACAAGGAACTGGAACAGGCTAGACACATCCACAAACAACGATTTGACAAACATAAGACGCATGAGGTAAATAGGCACAAGAAACGAGTAGGCCTATCACCTGTCGCTGATTCTCCGGGAGGATAATCAGCGACCACACCCACACACGTGTACACACACACACACATATAAACACAGCTCAAGGAACAGTCATGAATTCATCAACCGTGACAATATTTAACTTTCATGAACTCGAACAGTATGCGGCAGGAGGCAAAAAGATGGTGATTAATCTGACATTAATAAAAAAAAATAAAGATTTTTTTTATTTTATGAAAAAATATGCCAATTTTGAAGTTTATTGCTCGTGAAAGGCTATTATAAATTTAATGGTCACTGAAAGGATTTGCTCAGCCCCAAATACATAACTTGTTTAGATTAATCCTGTTATAAGGCCTGATAACAGTAACCTACTGGCATCCTACTAAGCAGCATTTATATATTTTGTGTAATGTAATAAAACATAGGTTATTGGAACATGAATAATTGAATAACATCAATTTATTGTGATGGCTCATGTATAAGTCATGTAGTCATAAATAATAGAAAGAGTAATTAAATGTTATTATAAACAACTTTACAGTTTATCTCCATCTGACAGTGATCAAATCGTCCCGTTACATTTCTATAAGCGGCTGAAATTTCTCTATTAGAGTTTGAAACGTTTGCAAAATATAGAAGTTACATTGGGTATTCAGAGCTAAAGTTTTCAGCCTATGAAAGACTGCCATCTAGTGGTGTTTCAGCAGAATGTCTCTTTAGCCATGTTACAACCTAAACCATGGCTGACCCTTTTAGGTCACCGTCTTTCACCCATATTCTTCTTAATAACTCTGTGGACAATAATTAAATAAACAAAGTGAGCCCTAAACAGCACACCTCAACAATCTACTATTACGTGGTCAGATTAGAGGCCTTATGCTGTATCATCTGTATCCAAAGAACAGCTATTGGATTTATTTACCTATATGTATAGCTCATCATATTCCATTATCTTGTAACTGATATACAGAAATATTGTTGAGCCAATCAAGTTTTATCCAGACCAGACCTACTTCGATTCGGCTTGCATTCTTACAGCACTGGCTGTCAGCTGCCCTCTATCAATGCTCTACATGACACAAAAGTGATGAATGAAGACAATATTACTGCCAAAACCTTCCACCCAGGAAATCTTCCTTATGAAAGATGCTTCAGATCACAAACAAACGTCAGTCAGCCAAAATCAGCTTCTCTTATGTCTTTTTGAAGTTGGCATGAAACATAAGTTGCGATAATCTTTTATTCCCTATTGCGATCTGGTGAAATGGATTCTCGGGCAAGACATTATTATTATTTTTTTTTTTACATCTCTTCTCTTTTTCGTCCATCAGGAATTGATTGGATCATTGCATCATGTTTGTCCCGCCCTCACGCTAGCAAACACGTCAGAGAAGAGAAGTTGCTGCAAGAGCAAGGGGAAGTTATGTTGATTCAAGATTATAAAGGTAGGCTACATTAATTTAAAAAAAAGTCCACAAATAAATAATTTATAATAAATGTTGCTATATATATATATATATATATATATATATATATATATATATATATATATATATATATATATATATATATATAGATACATTATGTATTTATTATGTTCAGTGATTAATGAAATCAAAATGGACAAATGTTTACAAATATTTATTTTTATATAGCATAATATTTGTCCATTTTGATTTCATTGTGACATTAAACAGCCTCTGGAGTGATAAAATCATCTGTACTGAATACTCCCCAAATCTCTCCATACATTCATGTTTTTATCTGATGCTTTCTTAACAAAGTGCAAAATATAAAACATGCACATACAGCATAAGTAGGATTTAGCAGGTAGCTAACCGACCTCAAGAGTTCATGAGATCAGTAATACAATTCTGTAAGTCATTCACCAATTGTGAATACAGTCCTAAAAAAGTCAAAATAATAGATCAGGGGTATTATTAAAGAAACATTTTCAGTTAGGATATCGTTTAGAAAACTTGTCAAATCTTAACAGAGACGTAAGATAGTAAGTTTCTTTATTACAATCCAAGGTCACTTCAGAAACACCCTGAAACAGTAGATCCACTTGCATGGTACATTTTCAAATGTTGTGGTCTGGGTATTCTTTTGTGCAAAGAGGTGGGGTGTTGTGTGGTAGAGAAGTCTAGCTATGACTAAATGCTTGACAATGACTAAATAAATTGAAATGGGACTTTTTGTGACGTAGTATGCATTAGGCCTACTGATGAAGTAAGTGGTAAGAACCACACATTTGTGACAAGTTATGTTTCGGAAAAGGGTTCTTCCCTGTTGATGTTGCACTCTTTGAAAATGTGTGTAATCTCATTTTTGCATGTAGCCTACAGTGCTGTTGTGATAAATACAACTCAACACACGCCACTCCAGTTTGTGAAAACACAGTAAATACCTCTGATATGGTGCCTTACAAAATGAGTGATATTGGGTAAGGAAGATATTACTAAAAAGATAAGCATTGTTTTGCCGTTACGCTAACTACTTATTGGTTGTTGATTGAACACTTCACGAGTTGATCCTTTGAATTGCAGTTTTAGCATTTATAGCAGACGGTGCAAATGTTTATCAATCCATCTGTCCTATTAAAATAGCGTTTACCAAATGCCTTTTTATTCAAATTTCTAACGAATCTAGGTGATTGTCACATGATACACGGTGTTCATTGCCATTCTCGAAACGATAAAGTCTTCCGCGAAACAAAAAAGTTTCCTTTGACCTTGATGTGATTTCTAACTCGCATGTTCGTCCACGTTCGCTAATTTTCTACTTTTTGTCCAGATGACGTTCCTCGTCATTCACGCACTAAAGCTAGCCGTCGGTGGTGTGAAAAGGAGCGATCGTGTAGCCTACGTGTGTTTGCCACAAAGCGTGCAAATACGATTTGGCTCTGCGCACATCGTGCACGCACTCTGCAATGCAATCCACACACACACACACACATTTGATGCAGTACTGCTAGCAAGTACGTTCAGACAACGAGTGAGACACACCCAGAGGAAAAATGGTCTCAACTAATGCGCAAGTACAATCAAAAGGGCTTGAGAATAGCCTGCTTGCGCGGGTTGGAGTCAGTGGCCAGATCGAGAGAAGAAGATTTTTTTTCTGTTTTCTTCAAGGGCAAAATGTCCTGGTATGAAGTGATTTCGAAATAACGTTGTAAAACGACAGAGTCGCCAGTGAAATGCGCTCTCTCAACAAACAACCCAGCCGGTGCACTTTTGTGAAAACAATCATGCGCCAAGCAGTTGCTCTACAGGTTTTTCTAAGGGGTAGCGGAGCGACACACAGACATGACATCAAATATAGGTAAAGTCTATTGCTTTTTGTTCGTTTTAAGAGTCAATAAATGGTATTATAATTATTTGAATGTGTTGTATTTTGCGAATCAAGATGGCGCCAGGCACAGTCAGGTGACCTTGTTTTTTTCCCCTCAATACCAACAATAGTCAAAGCGAGAAGCGGAAGTGAATGCTCCCCCTGAAATACGATTGGCTTGTTTGAACTGTAGGAAAAAGCGTGGGCCCTTGGTTGGAGTGTGCGATGTGGCAGTCAAGTGCATGTGATAAACTTGTTTTTAATAAGAGTGGCTACTGGTAACTTATGGGCTCTGCCGTAGCGGGGCTCAGTTGTAATAACTGAAAAATAATTACGTCGATTTGTCATATCACCTCTATTAGCTTTATATATATATATATATATATATATATATATATATATATATATATATATATATATATATAATCACGCTATTATATGTCTTACAGGTTTGGCTTGTCCATTTTGTTAGGCAACCGTCCATTCGTTCTTGATGAAATATTATGCTTCATCTGTTTAACCCATTATATAGAATTTACATATCAGCGTTTATAAACGGGACCAAATAATGTAAAACTTTCAATGTGGGAAATCCACTTTATTGTGACATGTAGTGAGATGTTCACTGCCTAAACTAGACGAGAAGTAATAAAGATTTTAGCGCAGATAGTCTCGGTGGTCGCCGCCGTGCATTCCCTCCAAAAGGGGGAGGGGTCGTGTTTTCCTGACGGTCCACCACCATCCATCAGTCCAAAGTGACTGTACTTACCTGCCTGGAAAACGCTTCAAGACAGAAGCAGCAGTTTGACTAAATATTAAATATATGCACAGCCCTCATTTACCCGACCGTAGCATTTTATTTTAACCAACACGTCAGTGTATTTCAAAATGTACTTGTATTCCTAAAACTCATATATATTGTCGTCAAAGTGTAGATAAATCCAATCAAAACAAAATCGAACTACCATAACCCTGCTTAGTCCCTGGCGCCTTCGACAGTTCGGTTGATTTTATCGCATAGATGTCACCCTAAAACAGATTCGCTGGATCAACCTAACAGTTCCTGTAACCCCACCCAGCTTGTGATCGAACGCTGATTGGTCGCCAGTGTAGTTGTGAGCGTTTTCACATTTCATTCCGCGTTTCTAATTGGTCGACGGTGACGACAATCCCACACCAACTCCCACCCACTGGGGCATCATGTTTGTGAGACTCGCAATTGCTAGTTTGTTAAGAGGCTATAGCTGAATGTGCAGCAAAGACTCCAAGTCTAAACTGCGCTCTTTGGTTTAAATCACTCATTTAGAGTTCAATAACATGGATATGAAAAAGAGAATTCACCTGGAGTTGCGGAACCGGACGCCGTCAGACGTAAGCATCTTTATTTATTGCTGAGTGATATGATTTTATTAAAACTGTTGGTACAGTAGTTCTGCGTGGATGGACAACGCTAGATGTGCACGCGTCAAGTTGATGTCTTGAATGAAAAGTTTGCGGCGACTTTGTTACAAGCCTAGAGCCTCGGATGTTGTTATCTCAGTATACATATACACGGCCAATAAGTTTATCAGTTTTACTGGTTATTTTATTCCTAACTTTCGGTAGATCTTTTGATGATGCTGTGGTCGGAAACTGCAAGAGCTCCATGCATTAAGTGTATAAACAAGGGAAGCGGCGTGAGAAGCCATATTTGTAACTTTGTAGCCCCTGAACGCGCCCTTTTCCTTTGCATCCTCCGTGCTGCAAAAGTCGCCTGCCGTCAGTTCATGCCTCCCTCACACTTTCGCACATCCATTTTCAATTCAACATTCATACTTTCCCGTCACAGTGGTCGTTGACCAGTTCGGTAACTTGTTGTGGGACGCATTTTGTGAATAGCTGTGCAGACGGTTTGACAGATAGCTTGCGATAAACGCGATCGGTCAACTCAATTTCGTGGCATCTCTCCAGCTAAAAAGCTTTCAAATTGAAAGCATTTACATTTCCCAATCGCGGAAAGTTGTGTAAATACTTAGGCGGGATATTTTCGTGGGCTTTTGGCACGTTAGTAATAATAGTCTCCTATGTGATCTAGATGGGAAAACGAGCGCATTTGTTGTTTGATCGCAGTATAGAAAGGAATTGTGCCACAGCATATCTAGTTGCGTTAAGGTGCCCAAACCTATTTAAAACTGCATTATATGTCGACGACATTGCCATAATGCAAAGACCAAATCTTCTTTTTAAATATCCCCCGGGTTTTTCTTACTATATATCAATTCTCACAAGTGTAACTACGTTCTCTGATGATTTTATTGCAACGTTATCAAGGTCCCTGTTATTGCCCCTTTACGCATTCCTAAGTATGCTGTAATAGAGCTCGTAATTAAAATGTCATAACCGTATTCCGAGCACTATTGTGCCTCTCAGCTGGCGGGATAAAGAGATTTCCAGCCGTGTGGCTCTGCTTGTTATTTACATGGACTGAGCGCTTATGTGAACGCTACGCAACTTGAAGCCGCGCTGCTCTAGTTGCAAGATCTAGGACAAGCCGCCATTTTAACCAGCAACAAAGACGCACGATATTTAATCGAACAGAGAGAATAGTTGCGGCCGTCTCTTTCCTTTGAACTGACCAGAACCGTTGAATATAGGGAGACGAGCGTCTGTGAAGCCGGAAATTTCATCTTTATTCCGTGAAAGTCAATACCTTTCGCTTAAAGAGCGACTCCGTTGCGTTATCATGCGCCTCTCTGCCCCTCCTACTCGTGAATTATTGGGTCCGTCCTCGTGTCTTTGCTCTTCCAAGACAATGCAATGAATTTGTGTTACACCCAGGCTATCGTTTACGCGTCTTTACTTTGCTGTTTGCTGCACGCACGTACGGTGGTAAAAATGCTCGACCCACAGGATAACAATGTACGCCGCTTGTTGCGGAGTCAGCCATTTTGTTGGTTGGGGGAGTCAAATGTGAGATTTTGTCAAAGCACCGATACATGCCCCCCTATCTGTTACCGTAGACCGCATGCTGAAGGAAACTTTACAATTGAATGGCGCCCGATTAGCAACGTGTTTATTTGCGCTCTTTATTTTCCTCCTCCTTATTTGATTAATGTATTCGTCTTCTGATTAAAATGAGCACTTTAAAAAAAAGTTTGCTGATAACAATGTAAACTATATAAATAAGGAATTTCCTTATGTTTACGTTTTTTGTTTTGGTGGGTCAGCACAATAAAACTGTAAACATACAGTGTTCTGTTGGCCTGCTGCAAAAGTTAAAAACGACTCTTGTGTGAATTAATTTAAGTGGCTTTATAACTACCTTGTCCACCACCTCATTGATTTGAAGTTTCTCATGTAGAGGCTATTACAAATGATGTTATTCATGAATCATAACATTTAATCTCTTGTTCATCTTATATGCCCTTTAACAGGTGAAAGAGCTTGTGCTTGACAACTGTCGGTCAAATGAGGGCAAAATTGAGGGCCTCACTGATGAGTTTGAGGAACTGGAATTTTTAAGCACAATCAACGTAGGCTTGACATCAGTTGCCAATTTGCCTAAGCTTAACAAACTCAAAAAGGTAATAGGCAGTTTCGTGTCTTACTTTTTTTTTTTTTTTTTTTTTTTTTAGAAGTATCATAAATATATATTTTCCCTTATTAATATGGCACTGAATCATGTTCTCCACAGCTCGAGCTTAGCGATAACAGAATCTCAGGTGGTCTGGAGGTACTGGCAGAGAAGTGTCCCAACCTCACCCATCTCAACCTCAGTGGCAACAAAATTAAAGACCTCAGCACCATTGAACCCCTGGTAAGCTATATACTTATCATAGGAGTCGTATCCTATTTTGCTTTTTTATATATATATATATATATATATATATATATATATATATATATATATATATTTTTTTTTTTTTTTTTTTTTCTGGATTATTATTGTCATTGTTTTGACCTCCTGTCCTTTTCCCAACAGAAAAAATTGGAAAGCCTCAAAAGTTTAGACTTGTTCAACTGTGAGGTGACAAACCTGAATGACTACAGAGAAAATGTTTTCAAGTTGCTCCCTCAGCTGACATATCTCGACGGCTATGACAAAGAGGATAAAGAAGCACCAGACTCTGATGCTGAAGCTTACGTTGAAGGCCTAGATGATGATGATGATGATGAAGATGGTATGTTTCTAAAGAGTTGGAATAATAATGTGCTTCAAGGTGCATAATTTTTTTTAATTTCGTTTAAGGAATTCATTTTTCCTTGACCTAATTTTTTCTGCAGAGGGAGAAGAGGAGGAGTATGATGAAGATACAGCTCCAGGGGATGAAGATGAAGAAGAGGGGGAGGAGGAGGATGAGGAAGAGGGAGAAGAGGAGGAAGAAGAGGACATAAGCGGAGAGGTTAATGCTGGAATAAAATGTTGATTCATTATTTATATCGAAATATACAAACATGGTATTCATTTCTGCTTTTTCTCACTTCTAGGAAGAGGAGGAAGAGGAGTTAAATGATGGCGAGGTAGATGATGAGGAAGACTTTGGTAAGTGAATAGATTAAGACTACAGTTAATACAGTAAGTGTTACCACCTGTGAACTGAAGGCTGATAAGCAGGGTGAGAATAAGCCTAAACAAAACTTCTTGTCCTCCTGTGTTGTGTTTACAGAGGAGGAAAGGGGTCAGAAGAGGAAAAGAGAACTGGATGAGGAAGGGGAGGAAGATGAGGACTGAACATGGACCCCCCCCCCCCCCCCCCCCCCCCCCATTGTGATCTGACCGTTTAACCCCTGTATATCTGTCCTATTGTCACTCTTCGATGGTTTGGGGAGGTATTCAAATGGGAGGGGGTGGGGCTAGTATAAACCAGGACACAGTTTAAATATTTGTTTTTAGCTTTTTTGTTGTTGATGTTGTTGTTGTTTTCTTTTGGTTTGGTTTGTACTTTCAGTTTGATTCCCTTCATTTTCTCCAAAAGCTCTTCAAATTGCTGACAACACAGTGTGGAAATTTATTGTTGGAAAAAAGACCAGTATGCTCTTGTAATTTTTTCCCTGTCTTTACTGTTGATGCCTAAATGCTGGTGATGACTTATGTATTAAAAAAAACAAAAAAACAAAACAAAAAAAACCTTTTAGAAGTGCATGGCTGACTCTATTTTAAAGTTGACTACTGGATTTCAAGGATGAACATTTTCTAACCCACTTTTTTATTGCATCTTTTTTTAATCTTTTTTTGTTGTTGTGTTTTCATCATCATCATCCCCACCACGTGACGTGCGGTTTAGGCATGAAGAACACATCATGATGTCTGCTTGGACATGCACAGTTCAACCTCTCAATGTGATTTTTGTTTTATTTTTTAATGTTCAGAGTTGAATGTCTGCCCTTTTCAAATGAGTCCTAAACCCCTTCTCCCTTTTGTGTGGATAGTTCAGAGGTTTCGTGTTCTTTGTAAATAATGACCAAATATATTTTTTTTCTAATTACCTTTGATAATGGCAGACATTTTCACAAGTAATCTCAGTTGTAACCATTAACTGTAATAAAATGAATGAAAATGCAAGTGGTTCTATGGTAATTTGAAATATCTGTTCTGACTGCCATAGAAAATCCATATATTGTAATTAGTTGTGCTTACATGATCAATAGATTGTTTTTGAGTCTGGTGCAGAAATGGCTAGTGTATATCATCTCGCCACTGAATATTTCAGATTAATTGAATATATGAAGTGAAATTGCACTGTGAAGCTCAGGGAAAATAGCTTGTATATTTTTGATGATGCATAACTGGATATTGTGTAAATATTCAGAAGCGTCATGCCAATTATTTAAGTAGAAAGCATATGCAATTTTAACAGCTGTATCCAGTTGTCAGATCATTCTGATTGAAATTTTTATTAAAAAGAAGACTTCAGATGTCACATGAATAAAAGTCAGCATTTTTGTTCAAATGAATATTAACTGTATATGCATGTGCTTTGTTAACATGAAAATGAAAGCATTGCATACAGTGTAACTAAGGTGTCTCAGCCTGGGGACAAATTGTCATATTTTTGTTCAAGATTGTCAGGTAATTTAAGCTATAGTCTAGACAGTTGTATTTTATGCACATTAATGTCTACCTCAGGAAGTTTTTTTTTTTTTTACTTTGAATGCAATCACCCTTAGTGCAACATGCTGTAGTTAGTCAGCTAATCATAATGAATGCTGAAATACAGAGTAGTGATTACCTATTAATGTTCCTCATTTTAATCAAAGACAAAGGTTAGCCCAATGTCTTGCCTCATAATTCTTCAGGCACGAAATATTTCAACATTAATTGTGCTTGTGTGGGCAGTGAGCATATTGTCTGACACCAAAATTAAGGGGCCCAAGTACAACACATATTCTGGCACCTCGCAATGTGAACATCTATTACCCACTTCACCCAAACATCCAAAAGGATACGCAGTTTAGTAAGGCACGAGATTGGGAATGTACAAGCCACATAAACACCTTGTTCCTCACTTTTTTTTGGCCCATTTAGTTAGACTAATATTTTTACTTATATCACATGCTAGGATATTTTCTGGACTATTGTGTGTCTGAACTGCAGGCTAGGATATTAACTAAGGACTACTGTCCGTATTTGAACTGCTCTTTAATGCGTTAGCAGGATGCTGTGTAGTGTTTGCTTCATGGCAAGTGGGCAAACACATGGGCAAGACTGGGGCTTCACTGCCCCCTAATGGTAGAACCCTTGAAATGCACTCAAAACGCTCTATTACTATGCAATAATGAAACAGGAGCTGCTGCTGGGGTTTGTCTTGTTTTAGAAGGCAAAATATTTGAAAAAGCTTGATGTTTATAGTGTTTTAATCAAATAGCGACAGCGAGAAAATGTCAAACACTCACAGAGGAGGACCGACTTTGCTTTCCGTGCTGGTCGAGCGAAGTTTGAGAGCTTTCAGGAATCAAGTAGGCTACTATCCGTCAGTTTTTACCAAGGATACGAATTTAACATATCAGATCATGGGTGGCCCAGTAAGTGTGCCATTCAATTTTAAAAATCTTTTCCAGTTTGTTCTGGGCAAAATAAATGTATTCATATATTATATTTAATAGGTTAACCTTTACAGAGCAGTGCGCATTGAAGAGCGTGACTGCACCTCTAGTGTTTTGTGGCGCATAATATTTGCCCACAAGGAATTTGTCCACTTTACAATAAAACATTTAAAAGCGCTTACATTGAAAATTCAAAGCGGAATACAATGCATTTTACAAGAATTTACATCCAATTTAAAAAGAAATCTGTATAAGAGGTCAACAATTTGAATATTATATTAGGACGGAAAGGATGAATTCATTGTTAAAGCTACAAACCTGAAACTCAAGACACTTCATTTAAAAGTAAGACCTGAAAATGGAAGTCAATAGGTTTAATTTAAATGTAAAAAACAAAACAAATAAAAACAATGCTCCATTAGGCTATGCCTTGTAAACTACAGACAGTTCATTCATCTTGCTGAATCAAAAAAACGTAACAATGTAACAATTTTTGTCTTTCTTTGAACCTTCCTAAACTACAGTGTATGTCTCTAATACTACACCTATTACTAGGCTAATTCATTTCATGACTGAATTGTACAATTAGTGGATTTTATTATTTATTATTATTTTATTCCATCTGTATATTGCAAAAGTTTATTTAAATAAAAAAAAAAACATCTGAATGCTATATTGCTTATATAGACTGACTTGAACATATTTCACACTGCACAATGTGAGGAGGATCTAAATTATGTGAAGAAACAGTCCCCAACTTATATTAGTACAAACTCGAAACTTCAGGACTCAGGAGCATGTCAATTGGGCAAAATCATCTGTCGTAAGATGGACTGTGGTGCTTGAGTTTCTACATTAAAACAGCACTGTGGGTCTTATCCTAATGATGCAATAGAACTAGTGTTTACATGAGATAACAGCTCGATGGGTGAAGCATGTCTGTTTGACCTTATTAAAACACTTTTTATCTCTATATGGAGTTTATTAAGTGGTTTAAAACAAGGGCTAATAGCACAAAGGAAAAAAGAAATGAAATAAATAATTCTAATATTTAAAGTCTTCAACTATGAGATGATAATGCAATGAATAGCTTGTACCAAAATCAATCCATATAGGGAGAATCAATCCACTGCAGGTAGACTGGCAGTGTGACTGAAGATGGGAGACATTTCACAGGGTAAGTGAATCATCAGTCCAATAAAGTTAACTTAGCACACTGCAGCTGTGGGGTCAACACTGAGGGTCAGAGTGAAACACTGCTTTATGAAGACAGACGCTCAGTCTCCAGTGGTCTTGAAGGAAGGATATTTGAGTGTTAGGAAAAAGGAAGCCTGTGTGTTTCAGCAACGCTGGGGGCTTATAGCTAGTGTGTTACTTTAGGAGATCAACAGAAACAGCACAGATCCCACGTCAAATGCTGCTACCATTGCTGCTGCTGTTGTTATTGTTGTTGATGTTTGGGCTGTTCCTTAAGTTATTGAGCTCCAGCTCAAGCTGTCTGATCTTAATGTCCTTCTGCGCAAGTTCGTCCTTCAGTCGGCGCAACTCTTCCTGCTGCCTGAAGAACATCCGCAAGAGCTGCAGAGCACAACGCAAAGGGTTACACACAGATATATGCTAAATTGTCCTTTCAAGAACCATAACAAATCTTAACAGAATCATGGTAACACCTCATTCTCTGTACGGGGAGGCACGTTTTCAAGCAGGTCAATCCCATTGACCACTCCACCCTTCTTCTCCTTCACTGGGGCCTTGAACACCAGCTTGTTGGGTCTGTTGTAGCCCTCTTTTAAGGACATGAGCACCGGACCTAGACGTGTACGCATACATGGATTAGCTTAATTCAACCTTTGTCTTTTCAAATATTTTTATTCTGAAGATAACTACAGGTCTTTACCTCGGTTGATTCCACTGAGCCACTCATCAGCAGACAGAGCAGGTTCTGTCCCGGGAGTCATGGGATATATGTCCTCCTGATAGGTTTCAGACTGAAAAGAAACAGGGTGTTCATGTACTGTTTTTACACTATTAGCATTAGGTGATAATAACAATGCTCTGGACAGGTAAATGTTCAGTCTAAACAACTATTTGGACACCAGAGTGTCACAGAAAGCACTATTGCCACTGTGTTCATTGTGCAGAGCACTTAAAGGTGCTGTAGGACATCTGAGAAAATGCTAACTTTAGCCTGATAGCACTGTCCCACCCTCCCTGCAAATTGCCGTCTAAAGCCAGCCTCCTGAAACTAAGCATATACGCGCACAGCCAAGAAGACCGGAGACAATGTTACTCCGGTACACCACGTGTGCCATTCACCGGTGAGAAAAAATTACAGTAGCCTACAGACAGTGAGAAACAGTACTACAATACCAAACGTAAACACATTCTTAAAAACAGAATTAGATGCAGCAAGTTTTCGATTTGTTTAGCTAGCAAAATTTGTCAGTGTGTAATAATATTTCTTGCATGACAGGGTTTCCACGATGAGAGTCTGCTTGGCTCAGATGAAGATATAGATCATAGATCCTTTGCCAGTGTCACTTGTTGTCGGTTCAGAAAGAAAGTTAGGTTGTTGCTGCTTGCCTGCCATTCTCGCTCTGTCTTTTTATTATTTTATTTTATTGAACAGATATAACCCCAAATACATAGTTACAACGCAAAACAGAATTAACTAACGATAATATAATTATAAACAGTAGACAAAAAGCCAGTGAAAGCAAGCTAAATAAAAAGCAAGTAAAATAAACAGACAAAAACTAAAAATAAATAATAATAAATTGAGCCAGGGGTAACAATTTAAAATAAATTCAAGAGAGAGTCCCTTTTTGTTTCATTTTAAAATAGCATAAATATTATACTTTGTGCACAATGTAACATACTTTAAAGCTTTGGCATTGTTGGAAGAAGAGATACCCAAGTAACAATTCAAGTCTTCGCAAAAAATATGGACAAAAATGTTCACTTGTGTACAAAAAACTTGGCTAGAAAAATAAACAGATTTACAAGGAAGTACTTGTCTTTTAGATTCTTGTCAGAGTTATAAAATCCAAATAAGACATCCTTAAAGACCAAAGAAAAATGTAGTAATAAAGAAGCACGTACAAACAGACACAATTTCTTCCAAAAAGTAGCTACATGAACACAATCCCAAAAAAGTTGAGGTACAGACTCGTCTTCCACTCCACAGAAGGAATATTTATATAAAGATTGACTGGGTAAAATCGATGTAATAACTTGAATGATACCTCTTTAACCTTATTAGTGATTCAATATTTCTTGGATAGAGACCACACTTTCTTCCAAGGAATATCATTAAAACAATTACTCCAGTATGATATTACAGAAGGGACAGTAATAATATCATTCTGAAAAAGTTGTTTAATCTTTCTATTCCTAAGATTAAAAAAAAACAGATCTTCCCTATTGCTGTCTCGCAAGGATGTATCCCAGAGAGTAAAGAATCAGCATTTTTTTAAAAAAGTGCAATAGCTCCACTAACGATGGCATCCATCACTATGGCAAAGTCTCGTGGGGTGACGGGAATACAATATTTAGTTAAGAATTCAGAATAAGAAAACAA
The DNA here is from genome assembly GCA_030578275.1 of Meda fulgida. Lineage (NCBI taxonomy): Eukaryota > Metazoa > Chordata > Actinopteri > Cypriniformes > Leuciscidae > Meda > Meda fulgida. The sequence continues at coordinate 34,371,233 of CM060622.1, forward strand.
ATGACCATTTGAATTTATAAGTTGAGAAACCAAAATAATATTATTATTAAACCAATCTGAAAAGAAAAGCGTTTTATTTTTATATCGGATATCATGGTTATTCCGAATAAAATACCTGTGGGGACTAAAATTATGTTTGTAAATCAAGTGCCAGGCCAAAAGCACCTGTTTATGGAAATTTGATAATTTGATGGGCAATTTAAAGATATTATAATTACATATAACAGAAAGGGGAGACCACCAACTTAAGAAAAAATATAATTGGGAATAGCATTCCATATTGAATCAGAATCATACAAGAACTGTATCAACCAAATGACTTTAAACGTATTGTTTCAAGAAATAAATAAAAAAAATCAATAAAGTTAAAACTGCCATGTTCAAAGCTATTTATGACAACAGATTTTTTTTAAATAATGTCTCTCGTGTTTCCAAAAAAATTCAAAAAGCATTCTATCAACCTTTACACAAATTGTCTTGTCCACATGCAGAGAAAGAGCAGGGTAGGTCAATCTAGAAACACCCTTCGCGTTGGCGAGGAGAGCCCTTCCTCGTATATAGACAAGCCTCTTTGGAGCCAGGAATTTAACTTTTTCTTAGCTTTAGTAATTACTGGATCAAAGTTTAAATTCCTTCTCACATTTAACATCTTTACAAACTGTAATAATTCAAACAACCCATATAATTCACTTGAGACTTAACAGGAATATTGTGCAGGAATGGAGCAAAACAAGACTTTAAAGGAAGAAGTTCACATTTATCTAAATTCAGAGAAAGACCAGAAGCTTTTGAGAACACTGATAAGATCAAGAGCAATAGGGATGAGTGTGGTATCATCAGATAACTGGGTTATAATAATGTGTTTATCTGCTATATTAACCTCTTGTAATTGACTATTCAACAGGGAAGTAGTAAAGAGTTGAGCGGCCATCAAGAACAAATAAGGCGATACCGGGCAACCCTGGCGAACCCCTCTAAATACATTAAACCTGGGAGAAGTGCCAGATTTCAGATTAATCGAGCAGTTTCCATTTTTCTACAACATTCTGACAGTTTTGCAAAATAAATCACCAAAACCAAATTCATTCAGGAACTGCAAAATAAATTCATGTTCAAGGGAATCAAACATTCAAAAATCTAAAAGAAAAGAATAAAAATGTCATCTCTAATCAGTTCCTCATAGTCCAACAAATCTAAAACAAGGCGTATACTGTTAGCAATATGCCTCTTTGGGATGAAATCAGACTGAGTTTCGTCTATTATCGTACCCAGAACCCGTTTAAGTCTTTTGGCGAGTACCAAAGCTAATATCTTATAATCACAGTTTAACAAGCAGATTGGACGTCAGTTATCAATCAAGAGGATGTCTATCTTAGGTTTAGGTATTAAATTAAGTAATCCCTGTGATAAAGTAGGTGGAAGTGTCTCAGACGCAATACTCTCCAAATAAGTTTCAAGCACGAAAGGTGCTAACTCTAAAGTAAAACTTTTGAACAATTCAGCTGTCAGCCCATCTGTGCCTGGAAACTTACTGTTCTTAAAACCATTAATAGACTCAATTATTTAATCAATAGATAAATCACGATCGCAGGTGCTCTTATCTTCATTAGATAATGTCTTAACATCTTTCAAAGACTGGAAAAAAGACAAAGCTGAGTCTTTGCACTATTTAGAGCTGTAAAGATTTGAGTAGAAATTTGCACAAAATGTGCCGATTTCCTTCGGGTCAGAAATAACCTACCATTTAAATTTAAAGAATTAATAGTTCAATTTCTAAAATTATTATTCTCCATTCTGAAGAAATATGCAGTACTTTGTTCTCCTTGTTCTAGCCACCTTCTTCTAGAGCGAATAAAAGCACCCTCCGCCTTATTCTTATACACTAACTGAGTCTAACTGAGTTTTCAGATAGATAAATTCTGCCAGTTCAGCTTCTGACAAACCATCCTGCATTTTCCCAGAGAGTCATTATTGTGGAAATGACAGTGTCTTCTTTAAGTCTTTTACGTTTAGCTAGAAGGCTGCCAAAATTCCTAGCACACTTGCTAATTTCATGTTTAAGAAGTTCCCAATTGAGGCCGTATTTATTTTCCTTTTGTGCTTTGATCCAGTAATACTCAATCAAAAATAAAATGTTTTTCCTTGATTGATCATGCTTAACCAAAGAAGAGTTAAACTTCCAGTAAGAGGCTCTATGTCTTGAAGAATAGATAACTTATGATAGAGGGGATTGGATAAGAGTTGCTTTATTGGGGATTGGATAAGAGTTGCTTTAGGACTGTTGCTTTGAGAAATAATAGAAATAGACATACAAAAAGAACTTGTTTAATAACGTACAGCATATAACCGAGCTTACTGAGGTTGACAGCGACAAGGCCAAGTCGAGTGCACTTACAGCCATCAATAGTTCTGCCCCATAACGAAAAGGTAGAGCTAAAAAAAAGCTCACTTGGAATGAGATGAACAGTTTGAACAGGCTTACACAGGGTTAATTTCAGAGCCCTCGATGAATGCACGGTTTCTGACAAAATGTGCCCTTTTTCCCTCCTTGCGGGCCTTTTCAACAGCCGGCCACAGCAACTTCCTCCTTTCTCAGTCAAAAACGGTGAGATCCTCAGTAAAACGAAGACTGTTCGCCCACAGAAACTCTGATGATTTCAGCGCTCTCCACACACCATCTCTCATCACACCTGAGGAAAACTGAATAATGACCATGCGTGGCCTTGAGGTAATCGGAAGCCTCTTCCCAATGCAGTGGACAGAGTCGATCTTATCTGGAAGAGTTTTGCTCTCCTCTGGAAAGATGGCCGCACAAATACGGATAGATTCAGTTCTGGCATTTTCCTTTTCCTTTTCAGGTACTCCATGCAAACGCAGATTCCAACGGCAAGTACCTATCCAAGTCTAACTTCGACGTGGCCGACTTTCACTTTAATATCATTCAACTCGGCACATACAAAGTCCACCGTCTTTTTTAGCCCTTCAATTTTAAGAGCGTTGTCACCCATCATTTTCTCCAGGGCATCCGAGCGATTATTTATCAGCTGTGAGAGAGTGAAAATCACGGCGTTGTCTTCTGCTTTGCCTTTCTTTGAAGGGGGCTTACCTGGGCTCTCCGGAAGCGGAGTAGATAAGAGGATCTCACCGGGAGATGAATAGCTGTGGAAGCTCCCATCGGACACACGTGAAGTATGCGACATCTTTTGTCTGCAGCAGATTTCATCTTTAAGTTATCGAGGAGCAGTATGAAGTATTTAAACAAATACATGTAACAGGATTGTAAGTAGTGCAGTTTGGCTGTTAAAAGAAGATTTGTCAGCGGAGCCCGATAAAGGCAAACTTAGCAGGACACCATCTTGGAGGCCCTCCGCTCCTTAGGTTGTCATTCCCCTTCTTCTCGCTCTGTCTGCACAGTATGTGAACGCGCTGATGACGAACAGCCTGCGCAGTGGTATGCAAACACACATTGACCGACAGGGAATGCATGCTATAGGACCGTTCGGACCGAACGCAACGGTTGAATGAAAATGTTATGGTCCTATGCCTTCCACAGACGACATATATTTATAAAAAAAAAAATTAGGCCGCTTAACAGGGTGATTGCTTTCAGGATATGAGGAGACCATAACAACATTTTTTTCTGCAGAGAATCACCTATGGCACCTTTAAGGTTGCTTTAGGTTGACGTGTACTTAGTGCACTGTGAATGAAACCTTTGGATGAAAAGGAAACTCAGTATCTGAATAAAATTATTCCCGGGTATAAGAATAAGGCATTACCTTATTCTTACAGGTTTATGTGGGTTTGCTGTTTTTTTTTTAAGGTTTCTGCTACAAATAAAACATAATTAGCAAATACTTTGTGTGAAACAGGGGTTTTAAAAACTTTTAATGCCTGGGACTCTGAAATATTAGCTAAGGTATACAGACTAAATATTATGTGATAAAATAGCAAATGTGTTGATTCCAATTTTTTTTAATTAATATTACTCATATATTAGCTATATATTCATTTAAAGGTGTTCTAAGCGATGTCACGCGTTTTTTTTAGGCCAAAACATTTTTTGTCACATACAGCAAACATCTCCTCACTATCCGCTGGCTGCCTGTCCCCTGAACACACTGTAAAAAGATTTGTATAACACTTTACATATAACCTCAAAGCTGCTTTATAGAATAGATCCATAAAACTAGCAAGTATATATAACTAATCTTAAACATATGTATGTTATAAGGAATGCAGGAGAACTCTCTCTCTCTCTCTCTCTCTCTCTCTCTCTCTCTCTCTCTCTCTCTCTCTCTATATATATATATATATATATATATATATATATATATACACTCACCTAAAGAATTATTAGGAACACCTGTTCAATTTCTCATTGATGCAATTATCTAATCATCCAATCACATGCCAGTTGCTTCAATGCATTTAGGGGTGTGGTCCTGGTCAAGACAATCTGCTGAACTCCAAACTGAATGTCAGAACGGGAGAGAAAGGTGATTTAAGCAATTTTGAGCGTGGCATGGTTGTTGGTGCCAGACGGGCCGGTTTGAGTATTTCACAATCTGCTCAGTTCCTGGGATTTTCAAGCACAACCATTTCTAGGGTTTACAAAGAATGGTGTGAAAAGGGAAAAACATCCAGTATGGGCCCCTTAGTGCCAATTGGGCATCGTTTAAATGCCACGGCCTAACTGAGCATTGTTTCTGACCATGTCCATCCCTTTATGGCCACCATGTACCCATCCTCTGATGGCTACTTCCAGCAGGATAATGCACCATGTCACAAAGCTCGAATCATTTCAAATTGGTTTCTTGAACATGACAATGAGTTCACTGTACTAAAATGGCCCCCACAGTCACCAGATCTCAACCCAATAGAGCATCTGGTCCAAAACTCGGCAGCTCGTATCATTACTCGCACCCCTTCTATTTATCACATCACTCCTATCCTACAACAGCTGCATTGGCTCCCTATTATTTATCGTATCAACTACAAAATACTTCTTCTTACTTTTAAAGCCATTCATAATCTAGCCCCTTCATATCTTTCTGATCTCCTCCATATACCCCCACACACGCGTACTCTAAGATCCTCTTCTTTTATTCATTTTACTGTTCCCCGTGTCCGCCTTGTTACTATGGGGGGTAGAGCTTTCAGTTTCTCTGCTCCTCAGCTCTGGAATTCGCTTCCACCAGACCTCCGTAAAATTGACTCTCTTTCACTTTTCAAATCCAAACTCAAAACTTATCTGTTTAGAATAGCTTATTCCCTTTGACCATAACTGCACTATTTTTTTTTAATTGTCTTGTGTCTCATTGCTTTTTAAATTTGTTATTGTTGATGATGTTGTAAAGTGACCTTGAGTGTCAAGAAAGGCGCCTATAAATAAAATGTATAATAATAATAATAATAATCTTTGGGATGTAGTGGAACGGAAGTTTCGTGCCCTGCATGTGCATCCCACAAATCTCCATCAACTGCAAGATGCTATCCTATCAATATGGGCCAACATTTCTAAAGAATGCTTTCAGCACCTTGTTGAATCAATGCCACGTAGAATTAAGGCAGTTATGAAGGCGAAAGGGGGTCAAACACAGTATTAGTATGGTGTTCCAACGCATTCTCATCCTAGGGCGTCATATTTGACATATTTTGACATTTCGTCTACATCCAACGCACATGGCACCCTTTAGCGTCAATATGAGACGCAGATAGATATGGGTAGGTTTAGGTCTGGGGTAGGGTTAGGGTTAGACTGCTAGGAGGCGCCTTCTGGCCCATATCTATCTGCGTCTCATATTGACGCTAAAGGGTGCCATGTGCGTTGGATGTAGACGAAATGTCAAAAGCGTCAGTATATGACGCCTTGGGAAGAGAACAGGCTGGGTGTTCCTAATAATCCTTTAGGTGAGTGTATATATACAGGTCCTTCTAAAAAAATTTGCATATTGTGATAAAGTTCATTATTTTCCATAATATAATGATAAAAATTAAACTTTCATATATTTTAGATTCATTGCACACCAACTGAAATATTTCAGGTCTTTTATTGTTTTAATACTGATGATTTTGGCATACAGCTCATGAAAACCCCAAATTCCTGTCTCAAAAAATTAGCATATTTCATCCGACCAATAAAAGAAGTGTTTTTAATACAAAAAAAAAAAGTCAACCTTCAAATAATTATGTTCAGTTATGCACTCAATACTTGGTCGGGAATCCTTTTGACTGCTTCAATGTGGCGTGGCATGGAGGCAATCAGCCTGTGGCACTGCTGAGGTGTTATGGAGGCCCAGGATGCTTCGATAGCGGCCTTAAGCTCATCCAGAGTGTTGGGTCTTGCGTCTCTCAACTTTCTCTTCACAATAACCCACAGATTCTCTATGGGGTTCAGGTCAGGAGAGTTGGCAGGCCAATTGAGCACAGTAATACCATGGTCAGTAAACCATTTACCAGTGGTTTTGGCACTATGAGCAGGTGCCAGGTCCTGCTGAAAAATGAAATCTTCATCTCCATAAAGCTTTTCAGCAGGTGGAAGCATGAAGTGCTCCATAATCTCCTGATAGCTAGCTGCATTGACCCTGCCCTTGATAAAACACAGTGGACCAACACCAGCAGCTGACATGGCACCCCAGACCATCACTGACTGTGGGTACTTGACACTGGACTTCAGGCATTTTGGCATTTCCTTCTCCCCAGTCTTCCTCCAGACTCTGGCACCTTGATTTCCGACTGACATGCAACCACTGAGCAACAGTCCAGTGCTGCTTCTCTGTAGCCCAGGTCAGGCGCTTCTGCCGCTGTTTCTGGTTCAAAAGTGGGGACCTGGGGAATGCGGCACCTGTAGCCCATTTCCGGCACACGCCTGTGCACGGTGGCTCTGGATGTTTCTACTCCAGACTCAGTCCACTGCTTCCGCAGGTCCCCCAAGGTCTGGAATCGGTCCTTCTCCACAATCTTCCTCAGGGTCCGGTCACCTCTTCTCGTTGTGCAGCGTTTTTTGCCACACTTTTTCCTTCCCACAGACTTCCCACTGAGGTGCCTTGATACAGCACTCTGGGAACAGCCTATTTGTTCAGAAATTTCTTTCTGTGTCTTACCCTCTTGCTTGAGGGTGTCAATGATGGCCCTCTGTACAGCAGTCAGGTCGGCAGTCTTACCCATGATTGCGGTTTTGAGTAATGAAACAGGCTGGGAGTTTTTAAAAGCCTCAGGAATCTTTTGCAGGTGTTTAGAGTTAATTAGTTGATTCAGATGATTAGGTTAATAGTTTGTTTCGAGAACCTTTTCATGATATGCTAATTTTTTGAGATAGGAATTTTGGGTTTTCATGAGCTGTATGCCAAAATCATCAGTATTAAAACAATAAAAGACCTGAAATATTTCAGTTGGTGTGCAATGAATCTAAAATATATGAAAGTTTAATTTTTATCATTACATTATGGAAAATAATGAACTTTATCACAATATGCTAATTGTTTGAGAAGGACCTGTATATATTTTTTATTTTATTTTATTTTAATTTTTTTTGCATAATGTTAAATTGATTTAGCTGTCCTTCCCACTGTTTTTGAAGCCTTAACAATAATGGGCCAACCCACCACTGCCCATTCTGTACAGAGCACAAAAACACACATGCTGTGTCTCACATTGAGGTTATTACACAGCTCACTACCCTCATCTCACTGAGGTGGCAGTTATACCAGCAACAGAGAGGTGATGGATGCCTCCATCCTGTCAAATGGCATGCTTAAAAAAAAGGCAGCTTACACAACTATTACCTGAGACCTCGTACAAGGGATGTGTCCACTGTCTAGCACAAATTTCTCTCATCCTTCATTTGAACCCTCAATGATTTATTTAATTGGGAACCGTAGACTGGGAACTAATATCTTCATGGTGCTTATGCTCACCCTTCTAGGTACGATCATAGAGATTGGCTCAATCAGGCCCTTTAGAGTCACCAACTTATAAAACCTGAAGACTTCACACGCTCCTACGTCTAGTCCATGCTTCGGCATCACTCCTATCAGAACACACATGAAAAGTTGAACATTAGACACTAGTCATTGGCATGCTTATTGTTGGTTTTGTCGTGATATGGAAGAGATCATAACATAATACATATCTGGTTTATTAGAGGAGAAACTATTTACTAAATAAAAGTGCTATCCACTTAAAGGTATACTTACAAAGTTCCAATTTTAACCCTAGACCTCATAAAGATAGGGTGTGATTCTGATTATTTTTGTTTATAAAAATAATTTCATTCCTTGATATTCCTTACATTGCTCATAAAAGCTATATCATATACATATATATATTTTTTAATTTTGGAATTTAAGTTTTACCGAGGCCTTTCTGTGGTGCAGGGGACCTGAACTCCATGAGATACTGCAGGTAGGGCTTCTCCAGGGTGATCTCATAGTACCGGATGTTCCCATCACCCTACAATTACACCATCTTAGTCAGTTCAAAGACAATTACTGTTTTTTTCTAAGGTGATCATATGTGATGGCAGTATCAATATGGCTTTTCAGTATTTGGCTGAACATTATATCTATTTTTATATCTAATATACAACCGTTCAACAGTTAGAGGTCGGTAAGATTTTTAATGTTTTGTCTCTTTTATGCACAAAATATGATCAAAAATACACTAAAAACGGTAACATTATCATTACAATTAAAAAAAAACTGTTCTCAATTTTAAAATGTAATTTTTTCATGTGATGGCAAAGCTAAATTTCAAGCAGTCATTAATCCAGTCTTCAGTGTCACAAAAGAAATCAACATGCTGATTTGGTGCTCAAGAAAAAAATCTTATCATTGTTGAAAAATGCTTGTTTAGTATTAATATTTTTGTTAGAAATTGTGTTTTTTCAAGATTCTGTCCTGGACAGAAAGTTGAAACGAACAGCATTTATTTGATTTTTTTTTTTTTTTTTACTATTAAATGCATCCTTGGAAAAAAACTTACGGATGCCAAACTTTTGAACGAAGTGCATATTTACAAGCATTACAAGTATGTAAGAATCCTTATCAGTTTGGAGTAATGTGTACCTTGCCTGCTAAGTAGAGCATATGTGTGTCTGTATCATAGAATGGAAAAAGCAGTCCTGACAGGCCGTCAATCTCCTCTTCAATGATCGGCATGGACAGATCCTCCTGTCACGAGAGAAAGTGCAGTATGAGAGCAAATAACTTTGAACCGAGATTTGGAGATTTTTTTCTTTTAACAAATTAATGTTGAAATACAGTACTTTCTCAGAACCCTAACAATGTACGAAGAGCAAAGCATCCAGCTTCTTTACCCATATTCTCTCTCCACTGCAGTGAGTGTAGCTGTTTAGCTATACTTACACAGAACAATTAATGTGATTCTCACACAATAATTAGCAGGGAAGATGCTGAGAAGAAAACAATTCACGACTTTCAGCGATCTTAATCTTTAGGGTAATGCACACATCAGGGACAGTGTGTATTTCTGGATGAGTTTTGTAAATGAACACGCACACCCGCACTTGTTTTTCTGCTATTGTGGAGACTTGACTTCATATGTCTTTATAATGAACTAATAGTATTTTTTAACACCTAGAACCTTACCCACACATAGGTTGTCCTCACCTGGTCCCAGAGAGCAATCTGGCGTGTGTTCCAGCGAGACACACCTGTCGTTAGGAGTCGTTTCATGTTGCCTAGGAACACAACACGGTTCACTTTGTGGTTTTTAAAGTTTGCCTCCTGCTTGACAATATAAAACAAAAACACGTGAAAATTTCAGTTCTGCAAACAATTTTCTCAATAGTGCATTTACAAAATAAGGGTGCACTAAAAATGATGGTTATTCCAAAAATGTACGGTGATGATGGATATTTTCCCTCTGAATGTCAGTGAAAAATAAAATATTTTAGAACATAATAAAACGAGTTCCGTGTGTATGGTTATATAGATAAAAAAATACGGTTCAAATATTTTGGGGTTGGTAAGATGTTTTAATGTTTCTAACATAAGTCTCTTATGCTCAACAAGGCTACATTTATACAGTAAAAAAGTAATACTGTGAAATAATATTACATTTTAAATAACTTTTTTCTTTTCTTCTTTTAAAATGTAATTTACTCCTGCAATGGCAAAGCTGAATTTTCAGCATCATTACTCCAGTCTTCAGTGTCACATGATCCATCAGAAATCACTCTAATATGCTGATTTGAAACAGCATTTATTTGAAATAGAAATCTTTTGTAACATTATAAGTGTCTTTACTATACTTTTAAATCAATGTAATGCATACTTGACGAATATGAAGATTGCAGAAAGAAGTCGATATCAGATATTAGAAGGAATGTGATTGAAATTTGCCATGAGTCTGTTTACTTCGGACTGTGAGTGTTTGAGTACTGCATATACTGTAAGACTAAACACACACAATCCGCACCTGTAGCACTTTTCCAGAGCGGGGCTCAATGACGCGGAGCTTCTTGTCCTTGCAGCTGGTGGCCAGCAGACTCCCCTCCGTGTTAAATGACATACAGAGGACCACGTCTGTGTGGCAGTCAATCATTTTCACCGGCTCTCCAATCTCCAGATTCCAAATCAGGATCTACAGAGAGACAAAAATACCAACAAAACATTAGTCATACCTCAGATACAGTCTTTTGACCATTTATTTCTGTGAGTGGCAGTATGGCACTCTCATGTTCATACTGTGGATAATCAAAATAAGTTTTCACATACAATCTTAAGTACCGACTGTCGATGTTTTAACTTTATAGCTCATATTATTAAATTTGAGACTGTCAAATTCGGCTGCAAAAGATTTGATTACCTTGTAGTCATAGCCAGCACTGAAGAGAATCCCACTAGTGGTTGGGTGCCACTCTATGATGCCCACGCGTCTGCTGTGACCATACAGTTCTAATACAGGCTCTGTCAAATTCCTTCTCAGTCCTTCATCTGGAATCTCCCATATTCGTACCTGACACATTCACAGACACAAAGATGCAGAACTAAAAAGATATCACTTTTAAATAAAGTTTTAAACCAACTATATCAAGAAGGTTTAAGACTCTAATGTCAGGTTATTTATAATTATATAACTTCATAAATGGTTAAATCAGTCTCAAACGCGGAAACATTAAACAGGGTTTCTGCACACTTTTTAAAGTAAAATTTAAGGGTTTTTAAGACTTTTTTAAGACCCGAAGAAATCAAAATGAATCCCATGCATTAGGGGTGTGCAATATTGACAAAATATGTCTCGATATTTTAAAGGTAATAGCCTATTTTCCACTTTAAATAGATTTCCAGAGGCATTTTCACCTATATATGCACATTTGTAGATGTATGCATCAACTTTTATGTCAAATTCTAACATTCAAATTAAATGATATCAGAATAATACATAATTACACAACACCACTGTTACCAGTCAAATGAAACCATTAAATCAAAATCCATCTTTGCCGTGCAGAGGTGACACAGAAGTGGAATCAGATCTGGCATTAATATATTTACACTGCATTTAGAATTGCATAAATGAGAAGCAATGAGATCGTTCAAATTAGAAATCAGTTCATAATTAACATTCTAATTAAAGGGTCCTTTAAATGTGAATCTAAAACTGCCAGTAGGTGGCGGCAAGTCACTGTCTTAAGTGAGTTGAGGGAGTCATTCATTCCAACCATTTAATCAAACGGCTGATTCATTCGGGAAAGAAGCAAGTGGTTGTTCATTGAATCATTAAAATGATACGTTCAAAATGCGGATTCTATTAAAAAATCATAGCTGTCTGTTGCACTGAGACTCTGCTGTGGATTCATTTTGAAATTCTCATCAGCGAAATAAAGGGAAAACAAACAATATTGACAATATTGTTTATAAAATGTAACTCACAATATTAATTTATTGTTAATTTAACTGTTATATAAAATAAAAGTCACATTTGCAATTTTGCACAGGAAAACGGAACTCTTGCTGATGTGATATTGTAGGCCCATAATAACAACATAATATGATATAAATATGAGACAAAAACTCATTTGGGAACATACCTATAACCGTACACATCACGCAGTGAAAGCACGAGAGACAAAAGCGATGTCAGCGAGCAGTGCCTCGTACATCGTTAAAACAATGATTACAATATTATAATAGACAATGCACATTGCACACCACTACGCACATAAAAAATGAACTGACATTTACCAACTTGCTTCTCTTCCTCTCCTCCAATTATATTGCGATAAGTGACGCGCAATATGTAACATTAACAAGCAAATCCACAAATTAAGAACAATAAATAAAAAAGTACGCTAATTAGACGGTTATAATTTTGAAAATATTTGGAAATGTAAGACCTTTCATAAGTAAAAATAAGACTTAAGACTTTTTATGGCCTTAAATTTAAAAAATCTAATTTAAGACTCTTTAAGGATCCGCGGACACCCTGAAAAACTGGATTTACCAATCATAATCCAATCAGAGCTATCTAATAATAATAATAATAACAACAACAACAACAACAACAACAATGATATGTTTACTTGTTCTATCCCTGTTATGATTTTCGGTAAGGCATTATTGGCATCTTTTTTACATTTTTTATTTTTTTAAATGAATGTCAAACCATTTTAATTTCAATTATTATTTCTCTTTTTTAAATTAATTATTTTTTATTTTGCAGGGTCACTTAAAATGATTTATGTAAATCAAAATCACATTGAAATGGCATTTAAATATGAATTCCTTTCCTAATATATCATATGGGTTCAATAAATAAAACTTCTATTTAAGTGATATATTTAGTCCTGTTATATTAATATTTCAGGTTACTGTAAAACTTGTTCACCATCAACATCATGAAAATGGTTTTCCATTAATGACAACAAAATAAACTGAAACCAGTTTTCACTGCACAGATGTTTCCACAGGTTTTTTAAATGATGCTGACTTATTTGACCATCATGAGTATTTTACTTACAGAAGAGTCCTCTGAACAAGATGCGATTATGTTGTCATGGAAGGGATTCCATTTGATGTCCAGCACTTTGCCTTGGTGACCACAGACCTTTGGATAGTGAGGGTCGATGCGGCCAAACTGCTGGAGGAAAGCACAGGTTACTGATCTGATGGTTTAATTTATACAAATAAAAGAATGTATGAACAAAGCAAAACATGGATAGTTGAAAACATTCACTCAGCTCCATTGTAATACACACAAACGTCCACTGTGTGGAGCAACATTACTACAGCCAGACAGTCAGTAGTAGACAGAATAGTCATGATGTCATGAATGTTTGATGCTACTTTAGTCCATTGACCTCTTTCTGAGGTCCTTTGGGATTTGTAGTTCAGGTCATGCATGAGTGCACTCATGAAAGTCTTCATATGTGACAGGGCTTCAGTGCAATGCAGTGATATAGTACTGTTAGTGCTGTGATATCAGAGAAGTCATTTTTATTGTTGAAGAAATTTTGTAAGCTTGAATGTGAATTCTTGGTCAAGAACATAACAGCATGTAGCTTCTTGGTTGGATATGTAAGCAATGAACTCACAGCAGACTGGCTGTCACACGTTCATGTCTGTGCTCTCTGTGCGATTCTACTAGATTAGCATGATGGAAATCTGTTAGATTATGGCATTAAATTAGCACAGCGATTGCTCGAGGGGTATTTTTTTAAATATAATTTTCATGGGCGAGGAAATGTCTTGATTTCCCACAGGAGATCAAAACTCAAAAGAACACTGAAAATGGCAGATTATAAAATGCTAAAGCCTTTGACTATTGTGGCCAAAGCAATCGGTTATAGTTTGTTGTTCAGATGTTTGCCTGCATGTGAGGATTTCTGATTTGTCAAGGTGTCTTCCAAGACTTTATATAGCTCTCAGACTGATCTTGCGCTTATTCGAACAGCTCATCATTGCCTCTCACATCGCGATAACAATGTGAGAAATTAAATAAAAATTCTTGCACCTTTGTGATAAAAGATGTATTATAAAATCATATTTTGGGCACCCTGTATTCCAAAACGTATATTTTTAGAACTAAGATAAAAAATGACTCAAACAGGGTGTTTATACAAATGAATAAAGTGACCAAAACGAACATTATCAGTGTAATGAATGAATGTACAACGTGACATCTTTAATGATCTCTTAATTGAATTAAATGCAGGCATAATGCTTATTTAATTGCATTTAAACATCATGACTTCTAATATACAAACATGATTATGCATGATTTTCTCTGAGGGACATTTTCATATATGCACAGGACAAACTTTTGAAAGAGATGCTTTTGCATTTTATATTTCTTTGCTTCTCAGTTTCCGCTCTCCAATTATTCATTATTTTTCCCTTCCTGTTTATTGTTATTCTTTTGTGTGTGTTGGCAGTGAGTGGTTGTTGAGATAGATGTGTTGGCTGCAGATCAGACTGAGTAAGTCGCTGTCTGAGATCTTAGAGTCAGAGACAAAAGGAGATAATATATTGAGCCACACCCTGTATTGTGAGCAGCACAATGATGCGTGAAGAACAGCCATGTGATTACACTAATTATGATGTCAGTGGATGTGCCTCTAGACTGCCATAACTCTAATAGCAAAAAAAAGGTGTTTTCTTATAGGGCACACATTTAACATCCTTAGCAGAGAAGTTACAAGGCTCACACTAGTGTCTATTTAGTATCTACATCTAATTATGGAGTCAATATAACATCATTATGGAACAGTCCATAGAGTATGCTGTAAAATAATTTCTGCTCCTATCAGTGTCTAGGCTTCAGCTATATAGAAGTTCATGTTCAATTATGATACTATTATGAGATTTTTATTATTGTAAAAAATCCCTGATCCCACATTAAACACCTTCCTGAAATGCACATTTCAGGACTAAAGTTTGTCGTTTTTCTTTCTAAATAATATGCTAAATACAATAGCGCATGAGTAATGACTCACTATCTGACTAATCTGGCTTTACTAACCTTTACTAGAATATAAGCGCAAGAGACAAAAAATGTCTACATGCAGGTTTATATCGTATAAACAAAAAATACTTACAAAATCAGCATTTTTAACTAACATAAATGTAAGATAGCCTGCCTGCACATACTAAATGCATAATATTAGGATATGTTTTACTAATTAATGAATTACTTGATACAAACTGATGATTGGCAGTCTAATACATAATTAATATTCTGTTGTAGATATTCAGAGAGAGACAGATGAGTATGAAATTTTTCAGTAGATTTACCACATCCTCAGAAAATCGAAATGACTGGCAAGTGCTACTCTTTTCTAAAGTCTGGACTGTTGAAAATTATTTTGCTACTTCCAAGCCCAACATTTTCCATGGTTCCTGAACAAAACTCTAAACAAAGGGCATTTCAGTTTTCTAAGCTTAACTGTATGTTAACTGAGGCATTATTAAAATGGGTGTGGGTCCAGTTAAAAGCACTTTCGGGCATAGTCTGAAATGGTTGGCAGTTTCCTATCTGCGTTGCCAGATGGCCCAACCCCCTCTTGTTTGTGTGTGTGTGTGTGTGTGTGTGTGTGTGTGTGTGTGTGTGTGTGTGTGTGTGTGTGTGTGTGTGTGTGTGTGTGTGCGCGCCTGACTGCTTCAGCCTTTTAGATGGGAGTTCTGAATTATTTTAAGAATTCTGATATCCTCACACATTATCATTCCGAGAAGTTTCTGTCAACAGCAGCTTAGCAGGTCAAGGAAAGGAACGGTTTCATTTCCAAATGGTTAAACAGTTAATGGTGACATCATCGCGAATACCACAGTCTTCTATTCATGCTCTTTTTTCTCTTTCCCTGGGCCATCTCATCTTGGTTTCTGAATGCAGTTTCCAATCCACAACTGAAGCTCCTTTGTCAAATGAGGAATTCCAGTTGAAAAGCCAATGTTCTGCCATTATATTTTCCCCATGTGTCTATATCTCAGATGTATTATAAGAATTGCTGATCCTCCTTAATCAGACAGTTGTCCCTGTAAAATAGACTAATTCAGACTAATGCCTTGGTTTGAATAAAAGCATTAGAGAAAGTAAATGAGCTATACATATTACAACAAATACAAAAGTTGTTACTTTAAGAATAAAAGTTTGTATATTAGTTCTCATGCAACTGAGGTTGAACTATTATCACATTAAATAGATTCACAGTGATTTCTATAATCTCTATGCCAGATTTCAGTGACGGTGACAGTCAACTTCTCACTATTACAGTATGCATGCAAACTTTGCCGGGAGCTGTCAATGCCAGGCAGAGAGAGAAAGAGATGCAAGGGAGATGGAGGATGAAGAAGCTGGGAAAAACAGAGCCCCATGTGGTGTCCAGAGAAACACACATGCTGAAGTCAGAGGGACTGAACTCTTTTTCAAGGCCTGTATGGGAGCCCAGTTGGAGTCACAAACACTGTGGAATGAGCCCATGAAGAGCACAAAGCTGGCCTTCTATGTGACACTTTAACTGGGTGACTCTGAGTGTTCATCACAAAAGTGTTATTGATAGTTTATTCAAGTTGGCTAAGAGCATGACCGAGGGTCTACAGGCCCACTGGGCAATGTAGCATGACCGGATGCGCTCAAGAGGAGGAACAGAAGAATAGACAGAATAAAGAGAGGAGATGACTGGAGAGAAGAATTGGACATCAAAGTCTCTGTGGCAAATATTCTCATTGTCATGTCAATGATAAATATTGTGTGTGTCATTTTTTCTGTCTGTGCTATTCTTGCAGTTTGGCCACTTGCTGTGAAGGCGGAATTTAGAGGCAAATTTAAATTCACTTGCATTTTGTCTCCTTAGGATTCAGTTACTAAAAATTATTTCATTATTCACTCACCCTCATGTTGTTCCAAACGTGTATGACTTTCTTCTGTGGAACATATTTTTAACTATATAATGGAAGTCAATGGTGACCAAAACTGTTTGGTTACCAACATTCTTCAAAATCTTGTTTTGCAGAAGAAAGAAAGTTGTACAGGTTCGGAATGACATGATGGTGAGTAAATGATGACAGAATATAAATTTTTTTTTGGTGAACTATCTCAGTAATCTACAGAAACCCTGTCTTCCTTATGAAGCAGACATATAAAGCTGCTCTGTTCCGGCCAGAGCACACTGATGTCCACATCGTTGTAGTCCACGTTACTGTTATCTCAACATCAGTGATCAGCACTGTAGTCACTATAGTCAGGCTTTTAGTCGGCCTGTAAACAGGGTAACAGAAAGCTTTAATTTAGAGCATGTTAACCCACTGGGTGAAGGACATCATGCTTCTATAATATAATAATAGTAATAATAATAACCTTTATTTTCTATAGTGCCTTTAACTGTAAATCTTAAAGCGCTTTACAGAAACAAATAAAACAACAAAAATAAACCATATAAAATAATGCACAATAAACAATGCTTACAAGTATTCAATTAAAAGCTACCCTAAAAATGAGTTTTTGTTTGCCTTATCTCGATTGGTGAAGAATATAATAGTTTTGGACCTATTGAAAAAAAAGCCCTATCTCCCATCAATCATAAGTGAGTTTAACTGCGAAAACAAAATACTAATTTCAAATGAGCGAAGGTCACACGCTGAAGTAAATAGAATTAAAAGTTCGGCCAAGTATTGTGTCAACCCATGTAATGCCTTGTAATAAAGCATCATCATTTTAAAGTCTACCCTAAACCTAACAGGGAGCCAATGCAGAGACTCCAAAATGGGAGTAACACAATCTCTTATCCTAGTTCTAGTAAGAAGAGTTTAGTCTAGTTCTAGCAGCCGAGTTTTGCACTACCTGCAATTTGTTTAAGGTAGCTTTTGACACTCCAGCTAACAAGGCATTACAATAACCAATATGGGAAAACACAAAAGTTTTAATTAACCTTTCAGCAACAAGGAAATGGAGTCTTTCTCTATGGAATAGTCTATGGAGTCATGGTTCAAACTCAGAGGGTGATGGAGATAGCAACTTGCTCTTAAAAGATGCAAAAACAAACATTTGTGGTCTTCCAAATGATTAAACTACATCAATGACCTTACTGGCAATAAAAACACATTTAGCTCTTTAATGTACTCTCTGGAAGGAATATAACCCTGTTGAAAGAGAACAGCATGTTGGTGATCGTATAAAAGGCCTGTGTATATTTTGGTGCAATGGGAACCTAAATCACAATAAGAAAATGCATACTACACTACAACAGAGCCAAGTACATTGTTTAACAAAAAGAGAGTGAGAGGCCTGTGGGTTCCTTTAAGCGTGCACCACATGTGCATTTATAAGAACAGGGCAAGGGATGACTCATCTATGTTTTTCCACTGTTCAGTAACCACTGCTCATGTTCTCTGCACAAATTAATGTAAATGTGAATTTGTACAAGCATGCATTCATTGGCACTCCTTCATAGTATTGCTTTGTTTTAGACAGATTTGCATAATTGCATATTTGCTGTAAAATGATTAGCTTGTTGCATCAAGGTTCAGGAGTGTACACTTTTTAACCACAGTTCACTTTAAGTCATTAACTCAACTCAGATTACTAAAATGCACCTTTTCAGCAATATGCCCTGCAGCTGTTCGTCTGGAATACTTTAAAATAAATAAATAAATAAATATATTGTATGAAGGGTTTGATGTTTGCTCTGTCTGGAACTTCAGTCTGCAAGTGCTCTAAATAATTTCTATAATTTTTTTAACACAGGAATTTCCATTATGTCCACAGTGTGCTGATATCCTCTCTCTAACGCACATTAAAACTTGGACATTAAAATGTATGCAATGCATACTTTAATGTGATAATCTAATTTGTTTGTTCAAAATACTTATTTTTATTAAATCACACACAATGAATTTATATATATATATATATATATTACACACTACATCTCAGTGTATTATTAGAGTTCGTAAAGAGACCTCTCGAAACTTTTGTTGAAAGATGAAGCAGCAGCTGTATTTAATCTGACAGCAACCCTAAACAATTTCATATGCTTTGACTGTTAATGACGGGTTTTGCGCATTATTAGCCTATCTGTTTTTGTTTTGTGTAAAAACTTTATTAACATTAAGGCGAACCACATAGAACATATTAAAATAGAACAAAAATCCATGTTAGGATGACCCATTTAACAACACTTGTACGGTCTCCCTTATACCACGAACCAGCTCCATTTTAAAACTGCCGACACCTATGTGACCAAAATAAGCCTCTTAAAAAAGGTTAGCATCATTCATGCAGCTGATTGTTCTAGCCTTTGACGCCCTACATTGTGTCGGCCATTAATTTAGTGCAACCATAAGACAAACTGTCTAGACTCTAGAGAAAACACTAGTGCTGGCACGCGCGACTGTGGTGGTTACCTGAGTGACCGGGATCACAACGAAAGATCCTCCTCCCGCGCTCTCCGTTACTATGGCGAGGAACTTGGCGTTGACAGCGCAGAAATGGTTGTCATGGACGTTCTTTGTGATCGGGATGCCCTCGAAGCAGTGCTCTCGGTTCGCCACTTTGCCATAGACGTTTCGAAACTTGGAGCTCCGGTAGGTCGGCCGCCATGACATCTGCAAAGCACATGCAAAGACTACAAGCTTAGAAGTGACAGCGGTTTTTTTAGTCTTTTAATATTCGTTATTATGTAAGCTGGGAGGTGGACAGAAGAAGTGGTCATCAAGTAGGCCTACTTAAAAAAAAAAAAAAAAGAAGGTTCTAATAAGAGTGCCACCCAACCAAATCTGTTTACGTTCATTATACATAAGGATTATATGGACATGTGAACTGATGCTTTGAAGACTGGGAATGCTCTCTTTACATATTTACAAGGCCCTTTATAAGTTGTTGCAAGGAACCAATGAAGAATGTTTATGTTTAAAAGAACATTAAACATGATACGTTTTAATCAAAAGATTGCGGAAGCTTTTGCAAGAACAACCTTTTTGTTTTTTAAAGGGAAAATATATTATTAAGTTAAAACCATGTTTATTTTTGGCATGATACAAGTGGACAACCTGAATCTGTGTTTTCGCAATAGACCAGCAGGATTGAATGAACCAAATGACACAAAGTAAACAGACTAAACGCAAACCAACATACAGAACCCAACCATTAACCAGCCAAACATCACTGAGGCCTTTTTGGAAACTCATACACAGATCATGTCAATATCATGTCAATAGAGTAATATGAATATTGGACCGACTAGTGCTAACACTAGGCTCCGTTTTCCAGTATGAAACTCTTTAGAAGACTCCGCCACTCAAACAGGAAGCGGTTGGTGGATGCTTGTAAAATTTCACCAAGAACTCAAACCACCGTTTGTAGTTTAGCCTAAAGGAATGTGTAAGCAACAATTTAGACTCTAATGAATGAGACTGCCATTCAAACTATAATGAGCTGTGATTCGAACAGATAGTGGCCAGAAGGATAAGAAGAAGTGTTAAATCTCCAGTGTCTGATATGAATCTTTTTGTGAGTCTGACATTACTCATGACTAAAGACTGCATTGTGAATATTTGTGTGTTATGTATGAGCACATGAATAACCTTTATAGTCTTTAGTTTATGTATTTATATGTTGACTGATTGGGAATTATACTAGCACGCCTAAAAAGTTTGGCTAGTGGTATCCTGTTAGCAGTGAGGCATGAAATTGCATCTATCTGAGATCTTTCTCCATCATATTACTTTTTCTTAAATCCACATGTCTAATTTACAGCTCTCCCACCATGTTGAATGTTTACAGCTGTCCTAAAGCATTCAGCGGTTTGTGTGTATGTTGTCTTGCCTGTTTAACCATAACCGAATCAACCAGAGAGAGGCCTTGGGGTGTAGAGAGATGTGCCTTTGAGATTTGCATACAAGGACATTCATTCATTTAATGCTGCTCGTACATACACACTCGCTCACTTCTACGTATCTCCAGAAGACACAAACAGACCGCTATCTGTGTACTTTACACAAGTAATAAGCCTATTTCTATACATAAATCATAAAAAATATACTTGCTTATTCAGTATGAACATAAAATGGATCATATTTATTATTATTTTCACCTCAATGTCTGACTCCAAATTATTGAGGCTAATATCCTACCTTTCCTTTGGTTTTGAGTTGACCACCCTCTGTATTTTGCAATCATCTAGAGAAAGAGCCTGTATCTTCTCCGGCTTCCTGCGTGCATGTAGTTTGCCGGCCTGAGTTACTTGCATCTGTTTCTCTCTTTCCCTTTTTCCTCCCACAGCCTCCTTTCATCCCTCCCTCACTACTTCATTCCCTCCCTCTTACCAGGCCCAGCCCCACATGCCTCCCAGACACAAGTTGTTGCTCCATCCTCTCTTTATGTCAGTTTTTATTTATTAATGTTTTTCAGTTTACTGCCATTGATTAGATTCCTTACCATCTCATTCAGTTTATAAAACATTGATCTAAAAGACAGCGTTATATAGAAAGTTATATAATAAGTATGATGCAACTGCACTCTGTCTACTTATGTCTGGGGGAAGTGTCCTCATTTCCACTGGAGTACGATTATTGTTTTATGCACATCCACTAGCTATGGCCTTGAAAAACACATAACAACCTTCTTGTTTCTGAGCTCTCTCCCCATCTATGTACCTATTTGTATTCTTTTTTTCCTCTCTCCTCTAAATGTCCAGTCCTCCAGATGTCTAGTAAATATTAGGTTCTATATTTAAGATTAATAGATTTACAGTTGGAAATACATGACACAATTAAAAGTTCCAGCAGGAAGTTTCAGATGTGTCATTTACGAATACAGATACACTGCAAGCCATTTTGCATTTGTATATTTACAGTACCATTCACAAGTTTGGGGTTGGGATTGGTTAAAGTCTTTATACTCACCAAGGCTGCATTTATTCGATCAAAAATACAGGAAAAACAATAATATTGTGAAATATTATTACAATTTAAAATGAATTTTAATATATTTTAGTTTATAGCCTAACTACTGTGATGGCAAAGTGGAATTTTAGCATCATTACTCCAGTATTCAGTGTCACATGATCCTTCAGATATCATTCTAATATGCTGCTTTGATGCCCAGGAAACCTTAGTATCAATGTTGATGTCTTATTCTTATCAATGTTGAAAACCGTGTGCTGCTTAATATTTTGGTGGAAACCGTGATACATTTATTTTCCCTGATGAATAAAAAGTTAAAAAGACTGCATTTATTTGCTGTCAAGTTTGATCAATTTAATGCATCCTTGCTGAATATAAATTTTCATTTATTAAAAGAAAATCTTACTGACCCCAAACTACCGAACCATTGTGTACATTTTCTTCATTTGCCTCTTGCTTGTAGGATGTATTGTTCCGCAGCCTATATTACAGATTAATAAGTATGATGTTCAATTTATTTAGGCATAATTTGTTTCAGCAGTTATGGTCTGTGAAATCTACAAATAGGTTGGCCGAAGGTTGACCATGTAATCACGTTCATTGTATTTAACCAACCAGTAAATTATTTATTTTTCTTTTCTGGTAGGACGTCCTAAATTGATCCTATATGTCGAAGATGTGAGAGGCTGGTAAGTTGATCTGTGGTTGGTTGATTTACAACTTCTCAAATAATTATAATTATGCTATGTGATATTATTAGAAATAAACAGTAGAATGTTAATAAGACCTTGTGAATTGTCCGGAGCATTCTCAGGTCTATGAGAAAAACAAAAGTCTTTCTCCCTCTAATTATATTGAATGATTAAATTGTATATTTGGCTAGCTCTTGACAACCTCTATGCAGACAGACAAGATTTATTTAACTTAAGTGCGACAGCACTCTCTCCTTGGCCTCCCCTTCTGCTCTGCTCTCTGTTCACCATGTGTCAGTAAAACACCCTACATATATTATGTAGTCTGGGCTGTCTGACTGTTGTATGCATTCATGCAAATACTGTCCAAAGAATACATATTGATGTTTAGCCCCAAATAAAGTTAATATGTTCATTTTAAGAACATCTCTATATTGGCCATAGGGCTAGAGGTAGACCTGCAAAAGGAGGTGCGTGTACGCATGCACTGAAGTCTTAGTCTCACCCTTAGATGGCACACCCAAGGACCACCCACAGTTTGTTTAATGACAGTCTTATGCATATTGCCCACAAAATGGCAAGATTTGGTCGAAATTGCCCATGTTAATGTGACTGGCTGGTTCTATGTAACTTCTGGCAGTAAGAGCACATGTGAAGCACTTCTGAAAAAAGTTACACTGTCAGAAAACATGTGCAAAAATTGCACTTTTAGGGGTACAACAGCTTGTCACGCAGAAAGTACCTTTAACGGAACACCTTATCTACTCATTACATGGGGTAGGGGAAAGTCGTGGCCTTATGGTGAGAGAGTCAGACTGGTAACCTGAAGGTATCAGTTTCTCAATACCGGCAAGAAATGACTGAGTTGCCCTTGAGCAAGGCACCAACCCCCAATCGCTCCCCAGGCGCCACTGCAAATGTGGCTGCCCACTGCTCTGGGTGTGTGTCCACAGGTTTGCAGTGTGTGTGTTCACTACTCACTACTCCTAATGTGTGTGCACTAACTTGGATGGGTTAAATGCAGAGGGCAAATTCGAATATGGGTTACCACACTTGGCCTTCACATGTCACTTTCACTAAAAGTCCCTAAAAGTTAATGAAAGTAAAATGTTTACACATTTTTTGAGAGTGTACCGAGCTGAAAGTATTAGTGCTTTTCAGAAAGAGCAAAACACAGTTTGTTTGTTTTTTTATTAAAAATTAATTGCTTTAAATCTTTGAAATTTACAGTAGTTATTAGATGCACTCTATAAAGTTCAGCTTCAATTTCTATGTCTGTGAAATAATCGGTACATGTTATTTTAATTATTTTTTCTGATACTAGTCTATTACTGTAATCAAGTCTTTTTCAGATCAGCCTAGCCCCTAAACGACATGTACAAAAATAAGCTGTGGTTAGTATTTGTCAGTCAGATGTTTTTTTTTCCTGGGTAGAACAAGCTTCAATTTGGACCAGATTTTATGCTGTTAGTCAAAACTCTGGCAACACAAAAGTACAGAAGCATGTATCATTTTGTCTAGGATGGTGTCACTGCAAATTAAGCAGACTGTTTGAGAGAAAATGATGTGCACTTGTGCACACATGTGCTCTTTTTGCTGCAGGATAGAGAGACTCCAGAGACTACACTCTTTATTGACTTTTTCACATCTTGCCTGCAGTTTCTTCTGCATGCTGTTTTTGATTTTCTTTATTCCATCCATTAATGCATCTTTCTACCATTTATTGCAGATCTGTACTTAAAATTTAGGCCACTAATACGTTTCCATTTCTCTCCATTTTGGCCTTACGTCCACACAGAGAGAGCGTTTTTTTTCCTGAAAAAAGTGAGGTTTTTGAAAAATGCTTTCCCAAGTGGATAGATTTGAAAACTGCATTTTCGCTTTGTAGTGTGGACTGTGAAAACGGAAGTTTTTGAAAACTGACACATTTAGTCATGTGACAATAGATATGTATGTTTATACCGCTAGTGTGCCTGTTATGTGCTATTCACTTTCCCAATGTTGCTAAAGATATGTTACTTAGTACACACTTCATATCACAGTCCTGCAACGACGACGGAAAATTTACTTGCGTTACTAATCAGTTGCGTTTTAGACCAAACTTATAATGGTGACTGAGTGCTACCTGGATGCATCAGTGAATGGTGAGATAATTTGCTAGATAAAATGACCCTACTAGAAGAAAGCACGAGAACTTTATTATGTCTGTTCCATCTGTATCATCTCAGTGAGCTTTTAGGAGGTTTTACGCATGCACAGTAAGGTGAATTTAAGATTTTCTGACATTTTAGTGTGGAGGCTTGAAAACGGTATTGTGGACATTTTGAAAGGAAAATGCCGTTTTCAAATGTATCCGGATTAATGTAGTGTACTGTATCACTCCATTACAGCATCCAAATATTAGATCTTCCCAACCAACTCTGCCTATGAATATTATTCATGCAACAAATCACTCAAAGATACTAATATTCCAACAGCTTCCAAGACAGGAAGCAAGCCTCTTCTGTCTTTAAAATGTGGCACACAAATGGAGGAAAGGCCTCCAGAGGGCCACAGTTGGTTGTTAGTTAGAGACTGCTTTCAGCCGCTCACCATGCCCGTCTTTGTTGTGCAATAGCGAGCCTCCAGTTCCTGCTTCTGAGTTCCGATGTCATTCTGTCTCTGTGGGAGTTAAATAACTCTTGAGCCTGGAGACCCACTGCCTGTTTTGGCAGTTTTGGCTCCAGCTGTGAATGAAATACAGCTGAGAGAAAGCCAGGTCAAGCTGCATGCTGTCCTTTCACACACAGAAAAGTCATAATGAATGCTGGTGACTTTAGAGATGGGTTTTAGCACAGACTTTGCTATAGAAAATCAGCATTTACTCAGCGCAGACAGATATAATGAGGACAACATGAGATTTACCTGATACGGCCACCAAGTTGCAAATGATAACATTGTATTTTCTCAATGTTTATAGTGTTTTTTATAGCTATATTTGTGGATGCACAGTGTAATGAGATCATCCTAAGCCATGAGCTTATGTTATTCAGCATTGAGAATACCTTGAGGAAAACATAATAACATGTACAAGTTAAGTTCCAGAACAGAATGATTTTGTCAGAGCTGAAGGGCATTTAAATCTCTTCCATTCTCAGTGAAGACAGAACTCTGGGGAGGGAGAAAACGGCTCAGAGATGGGATAGAGACCCTCATTACTACTGTACTGGAGGGTGTTTTGTGTATTGGGGTGCCCTTTGTTTGTTATTGTCTTTCTGCTTGGCTGTCTTTTTCCACCAGACTATGCAGATGCAGCTGCGAGTATCAAATGACCACTCAGATTTGAACAAGTTTTCACATTGGCCTAACTGTTAAAAGAGAGAGAGAAAATATGAAAAATCTGCATTCTGTTTTACCCTTGGGGTCTCCAACAGGGGGTCCATGGCAGTAGGGGGTCTTTCAATTATTGTCTTGACTGATTTCACAACTTTCGATATGTACTACATCACTAAAAATAACTATGCAATAAGATGTTGATTCAGTATCAGACTGATTTAAACCGGTAACTCGTCCATTTGAACTATTCATTTAAAGAACCGGCTCACAAGAGTCATTAGTTTAGGAATCAGACCACACTGGTTGCGCTGTATTGTTTTTGAGTGACTAATAAGAATCAGCTCAGTTATTTGTTTTTCGTGAATCGGACTACGTGGTCAAGTTTTTGCAGCCCATGAGTACAACTCAAGATAAAGGCATTTCTTGACATTATTTTCCAGCAGTCATTACAGCTCCAGTCAGGAGTTTGTTGTCATTACAGCAAGTATTTTTTATTGCATTCAATACAGACAACAGCAACTCATTTTCACAGGTAAAATATGATTTATTTTGCCATGATTCTAAACAGCAGGATGTTGATTTAGGATCATTGGGAGATTTATTTAGTGTATCATGACATACTTCCTCACACAAGAAACAAGACCACCAGTTTCCTCCATCTTTGTCTCTGTAGGGGATCAGACAGAGAGGATGGGTGCAGTCAGGCCACAGCACTACAAGCTGAAAGACTGAAGATGGGTGGTTTTATGGAATGGGGAGACGGAATAAGAGAAAGAAACATTAAGGGCCCAATTTTAACAATCTGAAACGCAAGTATCAAAGGCGGAACGCAAGTAACTTTGTGGGCGGATCTCAAATGAGTCTTGCACCCGACTCATCTAAAATGGGTTGCTCTGAAGTAGCTACATCACTCATAGGTTTGGTTTGGGCATAACATGAAATAAACCAATCAGAGCGTCATCTCACATTACCTTTAAAAGCAGGAGCGCTTGTTCCATAGCGGATTGCTATTATAATGGCGGATTTGCCAGGCGCATGCCAGGAGTGGTTCATTGTATGGGGATGGGAGAAACCCACCCAAAGTAGCTTTGGTTAAACAGGCGTATTATAATTTGGGTAAATGTGTAAGCTATATTATGCCTATTTTCACATCTTCATGGACACTACAATGATTTCCCTCGGGTGGAATATTTTTCCTTGTAATTATGTATGGTTTGCCAAAATGCCAACTGATGCATCTGTGTAAATTAGAGAAGCAAAGTGTATGCGCGTTGTGCACATGCTGCATTATGGTCAAGCATGCGCCCTTAAAATATCATCTGAATATCACGCCACTGACTTTAGACTAGGTTTTTGTAGGTTTTTCTTTTTTGTCAGTGGTGGAACTGCAAAATAGCACCAGGGACAGCTTTGCTCTGCTCTTAAGGTCCAGTTATACTTATAAAAAATCCTTTGTATCAAGGAAGCGGTAAACACACCCTCCTCCTTTCTTTATCCTACAATCTGTAGCCTCTATTCCTTATGTATGAATTTTATTTAATAAAATAATAATTCAAAATTTCTTGAATGGTCTTGACTTAAACCGATGTGCTTCCATAAAGAGGCATAACATATTGATAAATCCTTTTGATAAGTGCATAGACTACCAATCATAAGTTTTGTCAATTACTTTTTCTTTATTATCACTATTTTGCACATTTTAGCATAAGCGTAAGTTATGAAAACTAAAGGTAAAGGTAAAGTATAGGAATTATGTAGTTATTCCTTACATTGAATTTCTTAGTTAGGCCTTAGTCAACCAACTTCATGAGATATCAAAACCAGAATGTTTTAAAAACAGTTTTGCACTTCAGACTTTTATATAAAAAAAGGTTTATAATAAATAATATATATATTTATTATTAAAGCCTTAAAGTATTAAATTATTTATTATTAATTAACTGTCCTATTTTGTCCTATTCACTGTCCTTTTTGGCTTGTAGTGGACTACACTCACCACCAATCAACATGCTTTGTCAACACTTTTAAATTAAAGGGATAGTTCACCCAAAAATTAAAATTCTGTCATTAATTACTCACCCTCATGCCATTGCCAAAATCAGTGCTAAAAAGACTTGTTCCCCCTGTAATTTATGCCCTCGCGTGTTCTTGTGTCCTTAAGCATCAATTTATTGGCTGGTAGAGCATCCCTAGAGAGTGTCATTCTCAGGAGAGGAGCTGTTTGTTTTCCTTTATCTAACCTCCCTGTTGTTATGGTCAGGGTATGATAAGCAGAACCAACAGATGGATAGATGGGGATAACTTTGGGGAGGTGAAGAGAACAACAAAGGATGGCACACGTTAAGAGATGGAGGGGGAAGGGCGGCAGGAAGTAGATGCAGGTGGGGTGATCATTATGGTCACCATTAGACAGTGACTCAGCCCTATGCTTATCTGTCATTCAAATGACAGATTCACTAATGACATTTTGTTGCACTAAGATGTGACCAATTCAGCATGAAATAAGAAGCTTCTGAATGAAAGTAGACAGAGAATACAGAGTGACTGCTATGTGTGTGAGCTTTCTGAAGCAGCTTGAGATGTCCTGATGCCAGCTCTAAACCGCATGCAACAAAAACATGAGCCCCATTTGCAATGATGGCCATCTGGCAAGTGCTCAAGAAGAATACTCAATAGTGGCAGTTTGCCTCTAAGAGACAAACAAAATAGACCAAAATATCGGTATTTACAGATAGGTGCACCAGATCGGTTCATTTGAATCTGTTATTTTAAGAGAGGCGGTCAAATGGGGTTAAAGCCCGTTCTCTTTGACATCCAACATTTCTTTACCGCAGGAGCTGCTCCCTGCTGGCAGAATACTTTTTGTTATTTAGAGAGCTCAAACAGAGATGTAGATGCACTTTGCAAAATTACTTCCATCCCAACCTACATATTTCCTATTTTCGGAATGCCAAGAGTCCCGTGAACTTGCATAAAGACTAACAGCCTGTCATCTCTGATTCAGTAGATATCCACTTAACCTGTCAAAATTAATTCATTTATGCTGCCCAAGTAGGTTTAGCAGTTTGCGGTTTTATGATTGATAGCTGCTAAAACAAACTGAGCCCAGAGAGATAAATGTTTGTCTTAGATGAATTGCAAGTATAACAGTACACAATAATAATACCTGACAAAATCTGTCAATAACACAATATTAATACTTTAATACTAAACCTCACAATTCATACGGTCCATTATTTCTAAAGTGAGTGACATTGCTGAGTAAAATTTCTACAGTAATTTGCAGAAATAGAAATGATTGAGACTGGGTTATTGAATAGTTCCAAAATATAGTGATTCCCCTTCCTAGTGTAGTGATGCGGCGGAGTCAGGAGAATCCATTTGCAGCATTTATTAGAATAGTCAACACAGGCAAGGTCAAACAGTGGCAAACAGAACAGAGAAGGCAAGGCAGAGACAAACCAGGTAACCAGGCAAAGGGTCGAGGCAGGCAGAGGGAATCAGAGTCCAGTAAACAGTCCGGGGTCAGGGCAGGCAGAGAAGGGTCAGCAACGATAAACAATCCAAGATCAAAACACAGGAAACAAACTCAGGGAAATAACGCTCAGAAATGATAGCCAGGAAGGTCAAGACTTCGCACTGGTGTGGTGCGTGGAAGTGGTTAATATGTGTGTGTGTGTGAATGAGATGCAGGTGTGTGTAATCAGCGCCGTGCAGGTGTAGGGTGTTTGGTGTAATCAGTCCAGGGAGGTGCATGATGGGAATTGTAGTCTGTGATAACCCAGGGAGTGAGTGGCTAATCGTGACACCTAGACATTATTTTAAGGCATCTTAGGCCACATTTACACTGCAGGTCTTGATGCCCAATTCTGATTTGTTGACTATATCAGATTTTTTAACAACCCGCTTACATCATCTTTTAAATGTGATTTGCAATGGATGCAGACGAAATGATAATACAAGCTTTTACAAGCGTTCTGCACCATCTTTAAAGGTCAGGAAGAAAAAAGAGGAGAGCCCTTGTTGGAGGGCGAATGTATCCAATCTCTCTCCTTTTGGCAAACACAGATGCACGTATCAGATTTAATTCCACATATGAATGAGGCCTGAAACTAATCTGAGAATATCGGAATCCATGTGTTTTTTTCCTGCTTACACGTTCGTGGGTCATATCTATGGAAGCTTGTTACCGACAGAATAAAAAAGGTAATTGTGACTTTTCATCTCACAATTCTGACTTTTTTTTTCAGAAATGCGAGTTTATATCTCACAATTCTGACTTTATAACACGGAATTATGAATTATAAAGTCAGAATTGTGATATAAACTCGCAATTCTGAGAATTCTGCGATTTTTTTTCCTTAGAATTGGACCTTATACACTCACCTAAAGGATTATTAGGAACACCATACTAATACTGTGTTTGACCCCCTTTTCGCCTTCAGAACTGCCCTAATTCTACGTGGCATTGATTCAACAAGGTGCTGAAAGCATTCTTTAGAAATGTTTGCCCATATTGATAGGATACCATCTTACAGTTGATGGAGATTTGTGGGGGCACGAAGCTCCCGTTCCACCACATCCCAAAGATGCTCTATTGGGTTGAGATCTGGTGACTGTGGGGGCCATTTTAGTACAGTGAACTCATTGTCATGTTCAAGAAACCAATTTGAAATGATTCGAGCTTTGTGACATGGTGCATTATCCTGCTGGAAGTAGCCATCAGAGGATGGGTACATGGTGGCCATAAAGGGATGGACATGGTCAGAAACAATGCTCAGGTAGGCCGTGACATTTAAACGATGCCCAATTGGCACTAAGGGGCCTAAAGTGTGCCAAGAAAACATCCCCCACACCATTACACCACCACCACCAGCCTGCACAGTGGTAACAAGGCATGATAGATCCATGTTCTCATTCTGTTTACACCAAATTCTGACTCTACCATCTGAATGTCTCAACAGAAATCGAGACTAATCAGACCAGGCAACATTTTTCCAGTCTTCAAGTGTCCAATTTTGGTGAGCTCTTGCAAATTGTAGCCTCTTTTTCCTATTTGTAGTGGAGATGAGTGGTATCCGGTGGGGTCTTCTGCTGTTGTAGCCCATCCGCCTCAAGGTTGTGCGTGT
The DNA here is from genome assembly GCA_030578275.1 of Meda fulgida. Classification (NCBI taxonomy): domain Eukaryota; kingdom Metazoa; phylum Chordata; class Actinopteri; order Cypriniformes; family Leuciscidae; genus Meda; species Meda fulgida. The sequence goes on from CM060622.1 coordinate 34,402,232, forward strand.
TGTGGCTTCACAAATGCTTTGCAGCATACCTCGGTTGTAACGAGTGGTTATTTCAGTCAAAGTTGCTCTTCTATCAGCTTGAATCAGTCGGCCCATTCTCCTCTGACCTCTAGCATCAACAAGGCATTTTCGCCCACAGGACTGCCGCATACTGGATGTTTTTCCCTTTTCACACCATTCTTTGTAAACCCTAGAAATGGTTGTGCGTGAAAATCCCAGTAACTGAGCAGATTGTGAAACACTCAGACCGGCCCGTCTGGCACCAACAACCATGCCACGCTCAAAATTGCTTAAATCACCTTTCTTTCCCATTCTGACATTCAGTTTGGAGTTCAGGAGATTGTCTTAACCAGGACCACACCCCTAAATGCATTGAAGCAACTGCCATGTGATTGGTTGATTAGATAATTGCATCAATGAGAAATTGAACAGGTGTTCTTAGTAATCCTATAGGTGAGTGTAATGTGCAATTGCGAGTTTATATCTCACAATTCTGATAAAAGTCAGAATTTCGAGATATTAATTACAATTACAAGAAAAAAACTCTGAATTGCGAGTTTATGCAAGTATATATGTCACTGGAACCATGTGATGTAAATGCGGTCATAGACATGCTTATAGACACAGACTAATTCTAAAACACTATTCGGCCTTTAACGATACTTGTTTTGCCCAAATTCTAAAGTCCACAGCACCTGTATCTTCCACAGAGAAGCCAATCCCAGACTGGTTAGCCATATATTTATATTTCAGAGTTAAAGTATAGATAAAAATAGATTAAAAAGGCTATTTTTTATTTTGGAACAGAGATTTTGCCGATAGTGTAATTTTACATGCATTAAAATGTCAACCAGAATGATGGCTTTCATGTAAATTAATTAACACTTGAAAATGCAAATGTATGCTCATTGGAATGCAACTATGGATAACAGCTTTTGATCTTCAGTGCAGTTATGTGCCTTTTGACAATTTGAAGTAAAGAATTTTGCCTATATGATCATTCTTTGGTGCCATTCTCACATTCACTATGTCTCACCCCTTGTACTGCTCAGTCTATGTTGTGCTTTCTAATCCTATAAAAGCTGCACATAGGTTAGTGCCTCTCCAGCATTCTCCATCTTGGAGAAAGTCATTTAATAAATTGGATTATGGCTTCAGATTTGGTGATGCTTCGCTGAGTGGACAGACTTTCTCCCCTGCAGTCTCTGGCTCCCTGTGTAAGTCTACACAGAAGAGGAGCATCATGGCTCAGACATGCCATCTGGCCTGGATAAATTAGCCAGACACACACCACACCCAAACCCAAAATGACAGCAATAGCATAACCTATGTATTGTTATTGTTATACAAAATGATGTTTTATTAACAAAGTTCGGGAGAAGCACGTTCAGATAATTAACACGGGTGGAGAGCACTCAACATTGATGTTTATTAACAAGTTCGGGAGACGTACGTTCAGATAATTAACACAGGTGGAGAGCACTCAACAATCATGATTAAAATGTGTATATATAGACTCAGCAGTCTCACCTCACTTCTCTGACAGTTTAGCAGCATCCCTCCACCACCCCTTCTCCACTCTTCTAGTCCTAAACCACCTTACATACAGGGGTGAGTACTCTGGGTTCGGGCCAAATTCCGAGCTCGGAGCCCTCCCCCCGGACAGCACGGCAAATACGCATTATACTTTATTTCCTTTAATTGTATGTAAGTGTGAACTCGTGAAATGGGGTTTTTAAGGACAGATTCTTTCTTAGTAGACTATCAATGTCAAATTGTTTGATAGCATGTAGTTTCACAGAAAAAACATTCTGTGAATAAGTAGTTCTAAACATTCTTAGTGTTGTTATAATAATCATATTTCTATTTGACTATTCTACCTTCACTATTTTTTTATATTTCCTTACGACCTACAAAGTTGAAACAACAAAGCGTATGACAACACAACAGCAGCCAGACCTCAGAAGCTGGCATCCCGTACTAGTGTTACCCAGCTACTGATGAGCACTGTGACCTTCCACAGTGACATGACAATGTCGTATTAGCCTGTCGTCTTCCTGCTTGGCTAATCTCTTCTGACTGTTTCTCATTGCAGGCAGGATTCTGTTTCAGTGTGATTGCCAGCACAGCACTCTGAGCTAAAATTGGCTTTTGCAAAGTGTGCTCTGAAATGTGCTCAGGGTAATGTCAAATATAAAACAGCTGTATGAGAGGCTGAGCAAGATGATGTTAAGCAAATTCAAGGACAATAACAATAATGTCTGTGAAATCTAATACATGCACTAGTGAGAAATTACAATTTCACCGCTCCATATGATTTTTAAAGACCTAATGCAATTACATTCCCTGATCTGTAGTGTGATTGTTTTGAAGAAATCAATTTTCTTTATTGACAGATTTCTGTTTCTGCACAAAGGCATGCATGTGTCCGTGTGTCCTTTATGACCTACTTCATGTGACCCATTTTGGACTCATGGATGGATCTGATGAATGTTGATTGGATGATAAATTGTGGCATGTAATATTTGTAGCCATAGTCAAGCTCTGCAAACAGATGCAATAAACAGTTGGAGTGGTTGAGCTAAAAATCTTTGTCAGTGGGCCTGCACCTGACAATCTGTCTGTTCAGGTCTAGGGTCCTGTCAAGTGATGCCACACTTTTTTTGTTTTTCTCTGAAAAAGTCCACAACATTGCTTTTAAAACTTGATTTCTCTCGAATGTATCCATCATGCTTCTCTTTGTTTCTCACTCTTGCATCTTCTCTTATGTCTTTTTACCGGTCTCTTTCTCTGAATCCTCCTGCTCTGTTTTGATGTGTGGGATTTGTTTTGTCTGTGAAGTTTGGTTAATTGGAGGCTGGAGGCAGAGCTGAGTGATTTGAAAACTGCCTGAAGGAAGTCTGGGCTGCCATAAGCCTAGGCTCACATGGGTTTTGATCTCTGCGTCTTTAAATCGCTTTTCACAACACTGAGTTTCTACCGAAGGCCTGTAAGACTTGATGCATTTTTCATTCCAAGCTTGCTCTCTATCCAGACCATACATCCACTTTGGATTTCTCCATCCAAGCTGGTTTTTGTTTGCTTCATTGTCATAAAGTGTATAGAGTTGTGTAGAACTGAATTGAATATATTTGATCGTATGGTATCATGTTCGGAATGGTGTTTATATTAATATTGATCACTCTCGCTGGAATAGCTAGTCTGTGCTGTTGCTCTTTACACACACACACACATGCACACACACACACGCACACACACCTTTGCACTTTCTCACTGATGCATTTTCTAAGAAAATAAAAGGCTTGAGTTTTTGGCATATCACTTAAAAAAAAACACTGCTTAGGGCCAGGGAATGCTGGGAAGGAATGTGAACCTTCACAGCGCACAGCTGACCTCTCTCTTTCTCTCTGCTCACAAAGAAAGCTGCTCTCTTTTTCCTTTTGCTGCAATAACCTCAGACAACTTGTAGGTATTGTTAACTTCAGCCTGAAGTATCAAAAACATTTTCATAATTTTGCGCTTTCTCTCTTATGACCCGGCCCAGGCAATCTGCTATCTTTTTCCTTTTTTTGCTATATACTTTTTTCACAATTTCTGTGCTAATTACGGATGAGAATAGAGAATCTGTGAAATGGATTTAAACATTTGAGAACATTTGTTTAACAGAGTTAAGAGTATTACACACGTATTAATAGCTGAAAGCATAACATTAGTCATAATATTTAGGCTTCTAAATGTGAAAGGGATGAGGGATGGAATTATGATTGACAGGCATTCCAGTTGTTATCTGCCGAGTCTCTATGGCCTTGCTAATGATCATGAATACCACCCATGCATTTTTATGTACTCTTCGAATATTGCATATAAAAGTTCAATAATTTGCATAAAAACACATGCTTGCTTAAGGTTGATAAGATTCTTATTCTGTAAGAAGACAACATGCATTAACTATGATGGAAAAAAATTTAATGGATAAAGACGTCATGGAAATGATTGACTGAGCTCTCGCTTCCTTGGTGGCTACAATTTCCATTTCTATTTTGTGCCAATTTCAAACAGTGAATATTTTGTTAAGTTGAACACATGGGATGCAAGTTCTGCTTTATTGGTAAATATTTTTTTCTGCATACATTTAATGTAATTAAAATTCTAACAGCTAGTGCTATAAGACAACTGGCATATCAAAACTAATTATGGCAGCTCCATACGAAATTGTGAAATACAATGTTGATATGCGGTCTAATCTTTGTTTTGATGAACTCATAGAGGTCAAGGTGTGAAATTACAACACATTAGTTTGATTGGAAACCTGACATGTACTTGAACAGGAACTATAATGAGTAAATGATTAATGGGATTGTACCTATTCTTCATAGTGATAACAAAAATCAAACTCTGTTTACAGAACAGAGCTATTGACTATTTATTTAATGCAACATATAGCCTGTCATATAACATGGGTGAAAGAAAGTGTGTGATTTAGCTTTTTTTCCCCCTGCATACTGCTGTTTAAAGCACATTTATAGGAGTCATTGGTCAGTGGGATGATGGATCACTGCATGGAATGTGTTGCTGCTGTACTGCATTACAGATAATTGGCTTCATTTTCATGAGACGGTGCTTGTATGAGGAGTGTGTTGAAATCCGGAGAGCGTAAGCATATGACCTATCTTCATCATGCTGTCACGCTTTAGTTCCCTCTCCCACACTGTTTGATTTGTGTAGGCTGTAGCATTTCCTTCTCTGGTCCCATGTTCCACTGTGGACCTCTTACACACAGTATACACATAGGGACACAAAAATGGGATTGCAGTAATAAAGACTGTTTTAAATCTGAAGCCATTGATTGAGCCAAAAGTTGAAATACCGTTTTCATAGATATTGTAACATTGTGAGTGGACTTATTCTTCTTGACAGTTAGTGAAGTGTGTCTATACATCCAGGATTGCAGTTGCAAAAAGATACAGATACAGATATTGCAAGGCAAGTTGCTTAATATAATATTTTCTCAGTTTCTATGCCTTGGAGTAGGATTGAAAACACAGCTAAGACAGACTATGGGAATAACAAGATAGTGTGAACATCACACACCGATGTTCCACAGCTGCTGTTTATCTATACAGTGTCTCCCACTGCACTCACTCACCAGTCCAGGACCACAGGAAGCACATCCTCTTCCCAGTGTCTCTACCTCACGTTCACTACAGCTCTGCAGGATATTTATAAATGACATGATTTCCTTTTCTATACAGTCCCACTGAAATTCTCAGTCTCTGTGGAGTTTGATTAGTTCTCGCCACATAATATGGACAAGCACTTTCTCAGGCTTCATATAAAAGTTGAAGAAAATGCAGGACCTTTTAGTCATTTGTTCATTACTGGATGTTTTCTGTATAAGCACATTGGCCAGCGGGAGGTTTGGGTTGCTAAGCTAGCTGTAAGGATTTGGACCAAATGTGACTCTTCTCAGCGTGTGTGCACACTGCCTGCATAGGGCATAATAGCCAGCAACATCAGTCCAAATTATAAGATTCCCTTTGAGGATAGAACAAAAAACAGGGTCCAAATCAAGCATGTACTAAAACACTTTGTGCCTGCCATTACTCTGATAGTTACTTTTGTGATTTATACTAACATGCTTTGCTGAAATTTTGTCAGGAATTCTTTAGAGATATTCTTTAGGTATACTGTGACTGTGATTAATACAGACTATTTCCTATTGATATGAAAGTTTGGGCAGGATATATTGAAGGACGCATTCCTTTTAAAAATAGGCTTTAGGTATGTCACAGCCATGAACCACGGTTTGTTTAAGATAAAATTAGAGCAATGGGATTTTTCTCTCTAGAGAGCATTTGATTGGACACAAATCTGTATGTAATATAATATTTAAATATTTTAAAAAAATGTAAACAAAGTTTAAAACTATGAAGTTTTGATTATACAGGTCGTTCTCAAAAAATTAGCATTTTGTGATAAAGTTCATTATTTTCCATAATGTAATGATAAAAATGAAACTTTCATATATTTTAGATTCATTGCACACCAACTGAAATATTTCAGGTATTTTATTGCTTTAATACTGATGATTTTGGCATACAGCTCATGAAAACCCAAAATTCCTATCTCAAAAAATTAGCATATTTCATCCCACCAATAAAAGAAGTGTTTTTAATACAAAAAAAAAGCCAACCTTCAAATAATTATGTTCAGTTATGCACTCAATACTTGGTCGGGAATCCTTTTGACTGCTTCAATGCGGCGTGGCATGGAGGCAATCAGCCTGTGGCACTGCTGAGGTGTTATGGAGGCCCAGGATGCTTCGATAGCGGCCTTAAGCTCATCCAGAGTGTTGGTTCTTGCGTCTCTCAACTTTGTCTTCACAATATCCCACAGATTCTCTATGGGGTTCAGGTCAGGAGAGTTGGCAGGCCAATTGACCACAGTAATACCATGGTCAGTAAACCATTTACCAGTGGTTTTGGCACTGTGAGCAGGTGCCAGGTCCTGCTGAAAAATCGTCATCTCCATAAAGCTTTTCAGTAGATGGAAGCATGAAGTCTCCTGATAGCTAGCTGCATTGACCCTGGCCTTGATAAAACACAGTGGACCAACACCAGCAGCTGACATGGCACCCCAGACCATCACTGACTGTGGGTACTTGACACTGGACTTCAGGCATTTTGGCATTACCTTCTCCCCAGTCTTCCTCCAGACTCTGGCAACTTGATTTCCGAATGACATGCAACCACTGAGCAACAGTCCAGTGCTGCTTCTCTGTAGCCCAGGTCAGGCGCTTCTGCCGCTGTTTCTGGTTCAAAAGTGGGGACCTGGGGAATGCGGCACCTGTAGCCCATTTCCTGCACACGCCTGTGCACGGTGGCTCTGGATGTTTCTACTCCAGACTCAGTCCACTGCTTCCGCAGGTCCCCCAAGGTCTGGAATCGGTCCTTCTCCACAATCTTCCTCAGGGTCCGGTCACCTCTTCTCGTTGTGCAGCGTTTTTTGCCACACTTTTTCCTTCCCACAGACTTCCCACTGAGGTGCCTTGATACAGCACTCTGGGAACAGCCTATTTGTTCAGAAATTTCTTTCTGTGTCTTACCCTCTTGCGTGAGGGTGTCAATGATGGCCTTCTGGACAGCAGTCAGGTCGGCAGTCTTACCCATGATTGCGGTTTTGAGTAATGAAACAGGCTGGGAGTTTTTAAAAGTCTCAGGAATCTTTTGCAGGTGTTTAGAGTTAATTAGTTGATTCAGATGATTAGGTTAATAGCTCGTTTAGAGAACCTTTTCATGATATGCAAATTTTTTGAGACAGGAATTATGGGTTTTCATGAGCTGTATGCCAAAATCATCAGTATTAAAACAATAAAACACCTGAAATATTTCAGTTGGTTTGCAATGAATCTAAAACATATGAAAGTTTAATTTTTATCATAACATTATGGAAAATAATGAACTTTATCACAATATGCTAATTTTTTTAGAAGGACCTGTATTTAACTATAAATGATAATTTCCAACATTTGTTAATTTAATAAATCTTGCTTCATTACTGCTAAAATACATGTACAATGCAATTAGCACCAGCATTCTGAAGTTCTTGAATTTGATTAACTCTTAGAACAGTTTACAATAGTACACTACTTTTTATCTGTGTGTAATATCCTCTCATAGGCTAATCGTACAACTCACATGTGTACAAAACCCGGGACACGCCAAGCCAAAATCAACGAACTAGCGACAACAAAAGTGTGAGTGAGAGAAAGATAACTGTGTTGTCGCCTTTTGTTGGCTGGGTCTTGGCCAAAAAGCTGTGCTTGAACACACCAAAAAGGACTAAAGGCGACTGCCAACTAGCATGTGCGTTCTGCGCCTGCTTGTAAGTAAATATCTGTCTATATGAGCAGGTTTCGATTGTCTATTTTTGTCATTCAGAAAGGGAAACTGAAACTAGGACTGCACTGCAGATAAACCATAAACAAATCAGCGCTTACCATTTTGAATATAAATCACGCTGATCCAGTTGGCTCATGTCATTATGAAAATATTGATGCATTGGAATTCTCAGGTAAGATGATGTAAAATTAGAACAGCCTTCTCTCTGTACTGTCTTCTTTCGTCGTCTTTGTCTTACTTTCTATTTTATTCTCATGCACTGACTCCATCGCTAAGCTGAACAGCCAATCTGAGTTCTCTCTCCGACGGCCCGAAGCCGATTCAACATGCTGAATTGGCCCAAAAAAACAAACAAAGAATGGTGTCTGAATAGAGCCAACAGTGCAGCTAAAAAAAACCTAAAAAACGAAGCCGACCGATGCTCAAATATGGCCCCATGTTGCCCGACATCCAACTGTCGGCTTGGTGTGTCCCTGCCTTAAGAGCTGCACAATTAATCTTAAAAGATCGCAATCTTATTCCTATGGCGATTCGGCTCTGTCTATTAAACCTTTGACAAGTACGATCTCAACTAACATCCAAATCTGCATTGGCACTGCTGCTGACCCAGAGAGAGCGGTTGTCATGTTTAAGATACAGCTTAACGAACAGTCTTTTCAAGTACACAGTATCGATATTTCTTACAGTAATCAAAATGTCACAAATGTCCTTGGTAAAAGTTTATATTTCGGATATAAACAGTAATGTAGCGATCAAAATAGAGCAAATCACCTTTTGAAAGTATCTTGACTCTTCAAATAAAGATTGTATCAATGAAATTGTTATGGCAGTAGGTGGCAACAAATGACTGTTAAAAATCTATTTGTTATTGAATCATTCATTTTGTCAGAACCAAATTACATGTTTTTTAGTTGTCTATTCAGAATCGTGGGAGAACCATCTCTATTTTGAACAAAAAATTGGGATTCTCAATTTATCCAGAATGCTCTAAAATGTATGTAACATAGCCCATATACATGTTCTCTCTCTCTCACACACACACACACACAGACACACACACAGACACCCATCTCTGCCAAAACACAACACCCACTCTGTGCATGAGGTCAGTATGATAATGTCTTACACCTGCAACTTTACCGTCCTCCAACCTACGCAGGGCCCTTTCAGTCACTCAAACACTTCTGTCAATTGTGTTTCTGTGCAATTTATATGTGCAATGTTCTCTTAGCTTTATAAACACACCTGTAAGCTTCCTACCTTCCTCTCGACCTACTGCCATGCACATATGTGCAAACCCACCCACACACACCATAGATGAGGACTCTTCTCACAATATCCCCATAAATACACTCACAGCACACTTAGTGATCATGAAGCACATTTACGTCTGCCAGGCTCTGTGCCTTTAGCCTGGATGCCAGCCCGAACCCCGCCCACAACATTTTTTGGTCGGGAAGTTCGGTCTGGACTCGATCCATTGAGGAGTAATTATGATCGGTTCAGAAATGGTCGGGCCAATCAAATGGCCAGGGCGGGCTTTATACGATGATGGACAGATGATCTGTAGTTACGTAATCATCACGTCATCAAAGAGCGCTTGGTTTGAACTGGTTTACAACAAAGATGACTGCAGCTGGAGAATATATTGATAGAATGCAATCAAGGCATTTGTTGATCGTAAAGATGTGTTTGTCGTCGTTCCTTGCCGTTTGCTTGCTCTGATTGGTTGTAAGTCTATCTAATTGAGTGCAGACGTTTCAGAAATCTCCACTTTGGCTGGAGTTTTTAGAAATAACCGTTTTCTGTGATCAAAACGGGGTTTTCGTGTAAATGAGAGGCCAAACTTTCCATCCAATCCTCCCATTTTGTTAGCATCTTTACATGAAATGGATTACTGTGTTTCTGTACGTTTCATACCTCTAAGTTAGTGTGGGAATTAGGGAGTGGCTTTCAGGTGGTTGGCCATTTTAGTTCAATTTTGGCTTTTTAAAGGAATTTTCTTCTGATTATTATTATTATTTTTTTTAAATAATTCAGGGCCATAGCTAGCTTAACATCAATGATTTTTTTTTGTTTAATGGCAAATATTTAACTAAAATAATGATGATTTGTCTGTCGGTTTGTGTGCTAATAAATGTATTTTTATTTGTGCTATAATTTTTGTAATTATTTAGCCCACTAGTGCTAACCAGTTTTTGTAGATTGTGTGAGAGGCATTTTTGTACACTCTTACCCCTTTCACTGATTAAAGTATGCATTTGAAAATGAGGCATTTTTTTTACTGTAGTTCCTAACATTAACATCCACTGTGATTTATTAACTATAACATTTTACTAATGTGTGACAGGAAGTGACGTGCAGCCAGCTGTTTTATAGCCCTGCAGTGAGAGATGCATCCTGTCCTCTTCATGACAGTCCGGGCGTGACCATTTCAGTTCCAAGAGTGTGAGGATATCCTGCCACACAGCTGTGTGGTCAAACACTAGTATATATGTGCACTTACTCTCGCATATGGAGACACACTCTTGAGTGGAATCGCTCTCTGTCTCTCACTGTCTGACACAGAGGGCTGTTCTGCTCAGTCAGCACATATACACAAACACTCCAAGGTCATTTACCTCTGTGTACAGTATCCATCACTTGAGCCCTCAGCCCTCAAAATCTCAACCTTCTCCATCTCACACACACACACACACACACACCAGTTCTTACACAGTCATCACCTGCGTCATGCGGAGGCTGAAATCGAAATAATAACCAAATGTAATTTGATATATAGTATATATATATATATATATATATATATATATATATATATATATAAAATAGTATAATATAAAATCAAACATATACTTCATATATTATTTGATTTTTTATTATTTGCATATTAAAAAAAAATGAATGGCTTATAGATTTAATTATTTATAATTGTATATGTACGTGTGTGTGTGTATATATATATATATATATATATATATATATATATATATATATATATATATATATATATATATATATATATATATATATATATATATGGTATAAATTATTTATGAGCACCTGTTGTGATGTTATAAAGTGCTCAATATGTTCATCTCTACAATATCAGGCTTATATCTGGCTGTTTCCAGCTTTACAGACTGAGGAGGAAGACTTTGACAAGTGCATTAACGCTGATTTCATAGTAATTTTTCTCCAATTTTTAGAAATTTTGTTCAATTTGCCAGCAGCGACAGGATTTTAGCTGTGAGAGTCCAATAGCATAGGCAAATCAAACTTAAACACACATTTTGATCATTCAAACATGCACAATGAAGACCTTTTACTACAGCCTGATCCACATTTATATTTCTAAGAGGAATTCAGCTAAATTGGGCTACTTTTTTAATGTCACCATGACTCAATCCCAAAAAGTGTCCCTTTTTTACTTGAATTCACCCTATATCCCTTTTCACCTTTTTTTCTTATTAGTCCTTCACTCTTTTCTTCTTTTTATCTCATGCGTACTGTAGTTTGTGACATGCTCAGTTTATCCTCAGCAAAAAAGCACAGCTCAGGCTTAATTCAGGACAGCACTGGATTAAGAGCTCCCCTTCGTAATCAGTCTGCTAAAGACACACACACACACACACACACACACACACACACACACATGCCTCACCCAGCCAAGACCCACTGCCCTACTGCGGGACAGGCACTCGCATATAAAACACACATAGGGATCCAGTTGGACAAACACGCATAGAAGTTTGTACAGCACAGCAAATCCTGCAGGTATAAGATTCACCTGCATAAACACACACACACACACACACACCACCTGTCCGGCACTGCAGCATACTACAGTCACAGATTCAGCAGAACATCCCACCGCAGTGAAGCCCGAACCCAGCAGCCCCTCCCAGCCTCACAAGCTCCAGCACGCGCTTACCTTTGTGACAGTCATGCAGAGAGGAGTGCAGAAGAGTCAGCTTCTGTTCCTGAAATGCTGAGTGAGACAGCAGGACAGAGAGAGAGAGAAAGAGATGGACTCACTGAGTGCGTGCAGTCTGCAGCCTCTACGACAGCAGAGTGAGACATGAGAGATTGTGAAAGAGGAGGAGAAGAAGAGAGAGAGAGGGAGGAAGGGAGGGTTTGGTCGCTGTCTCTCGCTGAGTATCCGAGCCTATCAGTGGCTCGCAGCCGTGCTCCTGGATACTGGGAGGATACTGCAGTGAAGTGAGATCAGCATGTTACTACTACTCCTCTCTCTCTCTCTCTCTCTCTCTCTCTCTCTCTCTCTCTCTCTCTCTCTCTCTCTCTCTCTCTCTCTCTCTCTCTCCCTCCTTCCATGCTGTCAATCTGGTTACTGCACGCGCTAATGAAGATTATTGATGTCCACAAATGCATCACCATGTTCTCCCAGAAAGCAAACAAAATGACAGAGACTCTGAAATCTTGAAAACTGTCTGAAGAAGACCCATATTAATTAATGTGGCTTTATTAATACACAAACTAGTGTTTTGGTGGAAAATGGTTTCTAAGGTTGTTTGTTTTACATATGTTTAGAAAAATATTAATTGTTTAGTTAAAATGCATATACTTAAAAAAAGAGAAGCATAGAAAGCGAGAAAAACTATCTGAGAGGCTATATCGTATAGACAGTTACAAGACATCCATTACTGAGAAAAAATTGAGAATAAACTGCAGTTTTTTATGTTCTGCTGCACTCTTGTGGGCCTAAGAAATATTACATCACTAATTACGTTTGTTGAACAACAAATTTAAAGGGAGAGTTCACCCAGGCCCTGGAAAGATTGTCCACTTTCGACCACTTCCTGAGGTAGTCCAAAACGCATTTGACTGGATTGCTTTCGTAGTGTAAACGCAGGTGGTCGAATGCGTTCCAACAGCCACAAAAGACGACCTACTCTCCGCCTACTGACCTAATGTGTAAACATTATGGAAAGCGCACTAGCCAGACAGGAATTAAACTTTGTCGGCCCAAGTTTGGTTTGAACATGAAAAACACACCAATCACAATGTTCTCTAACCATTCCGGATTTCTAACACAGTGTGGTCTTGTAGCTTTCAGAGCAGAAACTAAAGCTGCTGCTCTCCGTAGTTTTTCCCGTTGTCTCCTTTCGCTTTCATAATAAAATTGCACAAGCTTTTTTTGTAAAAGACATCGAAATATCTGGGGGAAAAAAACATACATTTACTCGCCCATAGACCCTCCCCTTGAAGAAATCCGAACAAAACCTGTTCCAAACCTGTATACCTCACTTCTGGCCCTTATTACAGGAAGTCTGGGATGGATTCAGGGTCTGACTTGTTACTTTCAGCAGTTAGCCCCTCTTGGTAGATGCCATAACTACATAACGTTCAATGAAAAGAAAAATATATATTTTTTTTTTGTAAGTTTCAGTTTCTTTTTCTTTCTTTTTTTTTTAAAAAAAAAAGTAAGTTATTCATGCAATAGCAAAGCTGAATTTTCAGCATCATTACTCCAGTCTTCAGTGTCAAATGATCCTTCAGAAATCACTCTAATATGCTGATTTGAAGCTCAAGAAACATTTCTTATAATTACCAATGGTGAAAACCTTTCTGTTGCTTAATATTTTTTGTGGAAATCAAGATAAATTTGACCAGTATTTTTAATAGAAAGTTTAAAAGAATAGCATTTATTTGAAATATATATTTTTAGTAATACTTTAAAAGACTTTACTGTCTTTTTACCAATTTAATGAGTTCTTGCTGAATAAAATGATTCATTTCTTTAAAAAATATGATTGAGCCCAAACTTTTGAATTGTGTACATTTTTGCAGGTAACATAAATTGCAAATATTTAATTTCATAGTTAGTTTGAAAGTTTGTCATGGCTAAAGCTCTTTTGATCGCATAAAGGCATAGTTCACCCAAATGAAAAGGACCTAAAAATGAACTTATTTACTTATCACTTTGTTCCAACCCTGTATGACTTTATTAAAGTTCAGTTAAGTGTCAGTATGTTTAAAATAGTGCTGGTAGATTATGTTTTAATGCAACAGTGTTTTTATAGTTAACTTGTAAATAATGTTATCCAAACATGCAGAGTATTATACGGTCTGCTCATTAAAACAATGAGCAGACATGACTGAGATGAGCCATGCTTTTGAACTTCAAAAAGACCTAGATACTGGAATTATACCTACAGAAAAAGCAGAGATAAGTGCACAGCATGCATTGAATATCTTACCATGCCTGCAATTCCTCTTAATATGCCTTGATGTGATTTTGACTGGATCTGGAAGCATAGAGGAAGTGTTGTTTGACAGTGATGAGTGCAGCTATGTGTTAACTTAAAAAAAAAAAATGTTTGGATGTGAATTTGTGTGTGTTCAAGGCAACGGGGGACAGGATATTTCTCAGTGCTCTGTTCACTAACAGCATATTAACACTAGGGGGTAGCATTATACACCAGCGCACATACTCACTTATGGTTAAGAATCAAGGCAGACCCCCAATTCTGGCTTGACTGTCCACCAGATCTGTCTGCTCAGAAAGTGTTACTCTAGTGGAACTTTTAATGTGCAGTTCTTTGGTTACAGCTTCTCATGTACATGACACAATGTTCCAGCTACACGCTGTCTGCACAGAAACCACTTCCTCTGAAGTCAGGGGCCAAGGGAAAAAGTAAGGGCCTCCAGGAAGGAGACAGGAGAGTAGCGTATGAGCTGAGGGCTTTATGGAATATAAACAAAGGGAAAAAGGTGTGTAATATGGAAAATTATTGCTAAACTTCAAAGTATTAAAGGGATAGCTCTCCCATAAATGTGTGGAAACAAATATTTGAAACATTTTGAAAAATCTCTTCTTTTGTGATCCAGAGAAGAAAGAAAGTCATACAGGAATGTAACGACATTAGATGACGTCACGAGTAGATGATGACAGAAGTGTCATTTTTGGGTGAACTAGCCATTTAAATGGGGTCCCTTGTGAAAAGAAATGTACTTTAGTATACCTTTACCCTTCGGTTTCACAGACAAGGCTTAACTGAAAGCAACTTGCATGGACATATCTTAAAATACGTTAGTGTCTTTGTTTTGTCTCAATCATCAAATCAGCATCAAACCTTTATTTAACCAGGATAAAAACTCCTTGAGATTAAAAATCTCTTTTACAAGAGTGTCCTGGCAAGTGGCAGCATTGCACGTGCAAAAAGTTACAGAAACACTTACAGGTAAATACATAGACACACTTTCACTCATCATATTCAAACAACAATGTCATCATAAAAAATCTAGGTCATAAATAAAATTAATTTAAGAACAGTGACAAACAGACTGAATTTCTGCAAGATCCTTTAAAAAGCCTTTAAAGGAATAAAATGAAATCAACTCCTTCAACTGTAGCTCATTTTGTATCTGGTTCCATGCTGATGGTGCTGCAAAATTAAAAGCCTTTTTTCCAAAAACAGTGCGGGCTTTAGGGACTGCCAATAAAAACAAATTCTGTGAGCACAGGTAATATGTCCCTGCAGACCTTGGGATAATGTAAGTGTTCAGATAAGGAGAAAGGAGTCCTAATACTGCCTTATAAATGAAAAGATGCAAGTGCATCCAACGCCGAATCGAGAGGGAGAACCATCCTACCCGAGAATACAGTAAACAGTGATGAGTGCGAGATTTTAAGTTTGTGATGAATCTCAAGGCTCCATGAAACACAGTGTCCAAAGCATGAAGACATTTAGAGGTTGAATTCATGTATAAAATATCTTCATAGTCCAAGACAGATAAGAATGTTGCATTTAGCTGGTTTTTTTTTGCTTCAAAAGATAAACAGGACTTAATTCTAAAGAAGAAATCTATCTTCAATTTAAATTTTTTAACCAAATCTTGGACATGCATTGTAAAAGACAGTGATTGATTAATAGTGATGCCCAAATATCTGTAATGTGAGACTTTCTATACCAGAAAGTGTACAAATATTTGGGACGTAGTTTTTAGTTGATTTTCCCAGAGTAAAGGTCATAACTTTAGTTTTTTTTAGAGTTTAAAACCAGTTTTAAAGTAGCCAAATTATATTGCAAAATTTCAAAAGCAGATTGTAAATTTGTGATTGCTTGACCGTATTGTGGACCCAGAACAATATCATCAGCATAGAAATGATAGACCACCTTTGTGAATGGGGAGCACATTGGCAGATTTCCAAATGGCCGGTACTTGATTGTAGCTGAAGAAAGGTTAATTAAATATGCAACTGGGTTGGCTATCAAATCTGCAGCTAATTTTAAAAAATAAGGCTCCAATTTGTCAGGACCTGGTGATTTTTTTCGGATCTAGATCCTTCAAGGCCTTCCTTACTTCTGATATCGTCTTGAAATAAAATGGTCGTGCTGACAGTAACTGATCAACAGAACAAGCAATGGGAGAGCTGGACATTGGATTTTGTAGTGTTTCATAAAGGGAGCTAGCAGCAATAAAATGATTATTGAAACTATTGAGAATTTCATTTTTGTCTGATTTTTTTGTTATCAACAACAATACAAGATGTTACTTCTGAATCTGTTTTTGCTTCTGTTAATAATTTAATTGTTTACCAGAACTTAAGAGGGTTATTTAAATTCTTTGATGTTTCAGAAAAAAGCGGATTTAGCATTACAGAATTTTTACAGTACATAAATTACGTAAACGCAGAAATTTCAACCAGTCAGACTCAAGCTTTGACTTTCTAGCCTGAGCCCAGGCTTGGTTTCGCTCCAGAAGAAGGTCAGACAATTCATTACTAAACCAAGCATTATTTCGCCCTTTCACTCTATGTCTTTTGACTGGGGCATGCTTATTTACCAGGCCTGTAAAACCATCATAAAAAATGTCCAAGCATTCTCAACATCATCAATAAGGCTAATTCTTCCCCAATCAAAATCATACAGATCATGTAGAAAACCTTGCAATGAGAACTGCTTCATTGCTCTCTTAAAGATTATCCGCGGCCTTGTTTTAGGAATTTTTGTGTTCCTTACCGATGCTATAAGACAATGATCGCTTATATCATTTGCAAAAACAGAGGCACAAGAGTATTTGTGAGGGGCATTTGTAAGAATAAGATCAATTATGGAAGATTTTTTTGGATGTTTTTGGTTTGGTCTAGTGGGGCTATTCACAATCTGAAAAAGATTAAAAGAATCACAAAATGATTTAAAATGATCAGACATTGGCAAAAGCTAGTTCCAGTTAATATCTCCTAAAAAAACAATTTCATTATAATTTAAACTTGTTAATAACTCCCTCAATGAAGAAAGAGTGCCACCATCAGCTGAAGGGGGTCTGTAACAACCAACAACTGTGATGTGAAGACTCTTAGAAACTTCTAAATCAAGGGCCAACAATTCAAATTGTCTGCTTATTAACTTTAAGACAATCACATTCACAATAAATGACTTTTTCACATATATTGCAACAGCTCCACCTTTTTTAGTCGGTCTGTTATGAATAAGTTGTACTCATCTACTGTCACATCCTTATCAGAGATAGAGTTGTTAAGCCATGTTTCACTTAAAACAAAACATCAGCATTGGTTGAGAGTGCCCAGATACGAAGCATATCTATTTTGCCAACCAGACTACGAACATTCAAATGACAAAAACCCAGGCCCTTTCTGCATTTAAAACTTTCAGGAGTGTCATATGACATATTTTGCTCTGGGCCTGGATTTGGGTGGATATTCCCAGAAATGAATAGCAGCAATATTAGCAAAAGTCTCTGTTTAGGCAGTTTACAATGATGGTGGTTGTGATTGTGAATCACTGCCAAGCTTAAAAGGGCTGCTCCTTGAGACCCCAGACAGTTTTGCAGAGCCATAAGACAGCTTAGACGTTGCACTTCTAATGTGCCAGAAGTGAAGAGCAAAGGATGAGGTTGAATGACCTTAGCCAGCTGATGGCTTGTTTCGCTCCTCCCCCGGAGAAAACAACCCGGACATGAGAGGATGCACATGCTCAAGATGCATGCTCAAGATGCACATCAGTTATGTTTTTCTTCTAAGGCATGTTCATAAAAGATACTTTAATGTCCTAATTGAACCAAAGCCTACTCCTGGCTTAATCTAAACCCTATCTGTGCAACCGGGCCTTAGTATAGTTCTTATTACAGAAATAATATACTTTTAAAGAAATATATGTCAGTAAAAACTGAATGTAATGTTGTTGGATACTTTATTGCATGTTAATTGCAATTAGCTGAATTCTAGAGTGCTTTTTGACCAACTTAAGACTAATTAAATTGGCATTTCAGACTCTTCACTTTTCATTTAAACCTATAGGCTAATTGAGTAAAATCCTTACATTTGAATTTGCAACGATATTATGGCAAATATCTTAAATTAAAATATGGGCATTAAGATATGTAAATATTCATATGCCTGTATATAAGTCATAGAATAAATTTACCTTTTGCATGAAGCTCTTTTACTGAGATTCTGCTTTGTCTGTCAATAGTTATTTAGTTATTCAACTAAGTTGTAAAAACACAATTTTAAAAAGAATAGTTGATTTAGAAATGTGCACATTAAAACATATAAATATGAATAAGAATATCAAAAGTAATTTATACATCTAACAGTGGGGTAAGATGGCCTCTTTAAAAATTTTAACATTTTGTGCTTTGACAACTTTAGCAAATTTATTCTATTTATTCCCCTTAGTAACACATGGTGCTGATGCATCATCATCCAGATTCTGCACATAAACTCATATCTAAATATGTTACAATTTAAAAGTAAATGCACATTTTTCTACCCCCATCTTCCCCTACACTTATTGAATGACACTATTGAATTAGAGTTACTATTACTTCTTTAAAGCATTACAAAGTATTGTTACAACATAATGATTTAAAATGTACTTTAGAGTAAAACATTTAATTTTACACTATTACTTACATGCACTTTTTAAAAGTATGTTGATATGACTAAGCACATTTGACCTAGACTTTTCCAATAGATCCGCCCCTTTATAACATGACAAGTTGAAGGAAACCATGTGACTCCACCCCCCACATCCACCATAACTCTCTCTGCATGTTCCCTGAGAGTGATACATTAAGGTTTGCATTGCACACGTGGCATTTTCCCCTCATAAAGACATTAGCCTGTTAACCCCTCACATCATTACAGGCTTACTGGTGAGTTACTGCCACTGCTTCAGTCCAGAGGGTTAACCGGCTGCCTGGAAATAGCACCGTCTCACTAGC
Source organism: Meda fulgida (assembly GCA_030578275.1). NCBI lineage: Eukaryota > Metazoa > Chordata > Actinopteri > Cypriniformes > Leuciscidae > Meda > Meda fulgida. The sequence continues at coordinate 34,421,347 of CM060622.1, forward strand.
TGATAACTTTAAACACGTTTTAAACATCATGTAACATTCTCATAAAGAATTGCAAGCTTTTGCACGTCATTTGACTGATTCACTGCACATATGTGAACGAGTAAGCAAAAGATAGATGTAGTTTTTAGATCAGTAATTGCAGTGGGAATATTAGCAATATTAGCAATTGCAGTGGGAAGAATAGCTGTACAGAGAAATAATATGACACACAAGAGCTAAATTATCTCTTTTTATTTGTATTCATTGGGTTATTTATGGATACACTGTTCATATTTCAACACTGTTCATAGTAAATTGTAATAGTTTAGGGCTGCACTAAATTCAGTGGTCACAAATGCTTTGATGTGGTCATGGATCCATTTATCTATTCATTGATGTTTGGTTAAGCTCTTTGTATGCTTGGCTGATCCAGTGCCAGGTAGTGTGTGTACACAGTTCAGAACTTCCGTGTGTGTGTGTGTGTGTGTTTTAGTTTTTTTTGTGTGGGTCTGACAGTCCAAAGAACAATATGTGCTGTGTGAATGTGTGTGTGTGTGTGTGTGTGTGGTCTGTCTGCTACCTTACCTCTGAAGCACAATGAGGCTTTAACCATGAGACCAGTGGTCTTGCTTCAATTATAGTAGTGCTGTGAGCCGCTTACAGCTCTCACAGAGGTGCATGGCACTTGGATACTCCAGAGATTAGAATGAAAGAAGAGGAAATTCTACTTAAGTCTATAAAAAAAATATGCTGCCGTCAAGCTGTCAAAGCAGGATGGTGTTTCCTTCACTATTACGTGTGTGTGTCTATGGGAAAAGACGCAGGATTGCACAGTGTCTGGAGTACTTGTACCAAAGAAAAATGGAAAATGTCAGGAGGGATATTCGGTTTATAAAGAAACATCAGTAAAAAAAAAAAAAAAAACTGACACGAATGAATCTGGTACAATTTAATATTTTGTCAAATAAATAAATAAAATAAAATAACATTGGGTGAAAATAAGGATGGCCTGCTGGCCTTATGCCAATGTTATGTTTTGTCAAAACTATAAAAAGGACGTGATAATCATAAAGGCATTGCGTGTTGAAAATTACAAAACAGTTAGTAGCCTAATGTTTTGAATGTGACAATACCTTGCTAAAAGTAAAAATTGATCATTATTTTTGATCATAACGACTGGCTAACTGGTCCAGCACTGAAAACCCTTACTGTTGAGCCCGGGAGTTGATACTATAGTCCTGTTGTTTTAACTAACCCCAGATAATGAAATCATTAAGGGAAAGGGAAAATTAAGGCATTTTCTTTTTTAATCAAATCTATCCTCTATTGCATCTCTGGATAATGTATGTTGGGAAAATGGCCATATGTGGACCTTATGGTACATCTTATGAATGTTTTAGACCATGTAAACATACTTTCAGATGACTATCTAAACAGCTCCTGTTCTAGTATTCTTGGAATGTTTGACAGGAAGATTCTATAGAATTGCTAAGTTTGGGATGATTCTCTCGCTAGGGCAGACGGATTGAAAAAGAATCAATCATAATGTTCTCCCTGACTTTTGTTCTGCTGAATAATGTCATGTGTCCTTAAATCATATGCCAGACTATAGTTTGAGATATAGATCACCTGCATTTGATACAGGCATTGTGGGATTTTCCATTCTATCCATGGAGTTGTGCTTCTATGCCTCTGGAATAGTCTTTATCTGTAATGCACTAAGCAGTATGTAAAATCAACCGGCTGAAAACCTGAGCTGGTATTTCCAGTTGAACACTCGCTCCAGGTCCCCAGCTGTTTGGCCAGATCCAAACCTTGCCGTCCTATATTTCAGTTCTCTTTGTTAAGATGCCCATGTGATTTTTCCAGACCTTTTTGAAAGACTTAGGAAGTGAGTCATACCCATTTGTAGAGCATTTATGTGTTTATTTTCACTTCTGTCCATAGCATACTTGCAATTTCTGCGGTCCCTGTGCCTTAGGTCCTGGAAACTGATATTGTTCAGTGCTTAATCCCTTGTTCATTCCTGACAAATGACTTGCAATGAAATCACAACTTTCTGGGTGTGATTATCATACAAGCTGATGAAGCAAAAAGTGAAAATCTATTTTAAGGGATTAAGTCACATTAGGGAAAAATCTGAGATTGTTATTTTCCATTTTATAGTTTCCTTAAATGGCAATTGCATTCACAGTTTAAAAATGTGGACATGCCCACGTTATGGATAATGTCTTTTTACTGTAAGTGGTCACTCTTGGATAAAAAAGCCAGCTAATTTCTCTGAAGTCTGTCCAGCAACCCTTGACCTGGCCAAGCATCAGAGAAGCAAACGGTAAATAGGGAAATGCTCACTGTTTACTTCCCATCTTCTCAAATAGCTCTTTTTTGAGATTCTCATGAGAAAAATAGTTTTAATAGAATATTGAATCATCTCAGTGACATTGTTTGTGGGAATGAGAAGATGGGTTCAAGGTTCTTAAACCAGGGTTATTTTAAAATTGAAATGTAGCTTCTTCTTTTTCTTTAGAGCTAAACTTTTCAGTTTAGTTTTTGGTCACTATTGTTAGCTAAAGTTTTTTTTTTTAAATAAACATTTTTTAAAATTAAAAAATCGAAAACTTAACAAATTCATTTTTAATGTAAAGATTTCAAATGTTGAAATATGCCATGTATGCATCTAAAACTTAAATTAAATTAGTCTTTAGTTTAGTTTTTCCAGTTTGTTTTCATTTTTATTTCAGTTTACAACAATATTCCCATAATTTCTTTTATTTCGTACTTTCCTTTAATGAATATAGCACATGCTAGATCACCAGGGATTATGAGGATCTCAAATGTTTCCACTTGCTACTGAGCAAAATGTCATTTAAATGACTGTATTGCTAGGAAATAAGAGGAAAACAAAAAACATTTATATGAGAAAGAAATGACTGCATTACTGCTGCACAAATCTTCTCAGCCACAAGAACTATTATGCTTTCTCCTGCTATATGCCTGCTCACAGGGGCTCAGTTCGACGTTTAAGCGGTCAACCCTGAAATAAATAATTACGTATCAGGCTCCTCAAACCTAATAATTACATGCTGGAAATGACGGAGCTTTGGGTTTTCCATGGTGATGCAGGAGAAAAGAAAGATACGATTTTCCCTCTCTCTTACATTTTTCCATTCTGTTTCATATGGAGTGATGCGGAAGCTCTATGAAACAGGAGCATTTCCCTTTAGCAGGCACGCACAAGGCATCGGGTGATTTTAGACCACATTATGAGCTAATTGGTCGATGCTGAAACAACCGCCTGTGTTCGAGCGGCCGCTGAAGAGCTGACTCAAGCGAGAACAGGCCAAAAGCTTGAATGGCCAAAGCTCAGGCAAAGAAGTCATTACTTCTGCAGCTTAAAGGTTGCGAAGGACAGTTTCTGTCCACAAATTCCTTGTTTTGCTGTAGATGATAGTGAGGAATTCTGAATATATGGTCTCAGGGATTTTGTTAGTCTAGTGGTTTAAAGTGTACCCTGGGTTTACCTGCGTGTATAATTTGTTGAGGTGACGTGGCTGTAAATCGCAAGGTTAAACGGAGCTGGATTGTCCCTGGTCGGTTTCTGGTTGTGTGTCTCCATGTCCATGCATTTGTTTGCATGTTTGACTACTTTGTGCGTGTGTATATGTGTGTTGTGTGGTGCAAATCATGTGGCTATTCCTGCTGTTGTGTGTGGCTTCAGTTTCCACAAATCCCGATGTTGCTACTGGCTCTGATTGCCAGTCAGCTCAGCTGCCAGATATCTGGAAAAGTAGGAATGACTCACTGCTCAGGCTAGACCATTTGCTCGCTTACTTTCTGTATTTATATTAAAGGCCTCTGCCATCTTTCACATTATATGAGCATTTCTATTGGTACACTATTGCCTTGCTTACAATTAAACTGCTCTCCATTCTCTCAGCAGTATGTGAATAACCACATCATGTGAAATAATAAAACCAGTGAGGACTGGGAGAGTTAAAGGGTCTTGGCACATGGAAACATGGAGGCGTTCCATCAGAAATATTGAGATTTCATGACATTTTTGACAATTTAATGCTCCTTGAGTAGAACAGACCACTCCATGGTGGCAAGAGTGTAGCTTATTGTCAGTGATGTGTTATAATAATCTTCAGGATCCAAAATAATGAGTCAGGACATCAAGTGAGTTCATTTAAACATCCTCTCTGCCTCTCTTATAATTAATTTCTGCACCCTTTGGACTCCAAAACTAAATTCTCTTTTAATCCTTCAGGTGCAATTCAATCTCTCACTTATCATAAAGCATCTAAGATATATTTTTGACTTTAGTGTGCATGACGTTCAGTTCAGCACTGCTGTTGATGGCACAGTAGCACAGAACACAATTAATGTGTTTCTGCTTAGTATAAACTAATTTAAGAACAAAGCCACAATTCAACCATCAAACCTTACCTTGAGGAGCTCTGACACATGCAAGTCATGACATTGTTTTTCAAGAATATTAGTTATATCAATTATATTATGATAGTGTGTCTTTGAACTGAACAGCATAACCAGCAAAAATAGCCATTTCATGGCAGATCTCATGGAGAGAGAGATGAGCAGCAGCTGGAATGCAAATGGCTATGAGATCACGATTTACAGTCCAAACCGCTGGATTTCAACACAGGAAGAGTGTTGATTCGGGTTTTAGCATACCGAGATTACACAAGTTGAGCTCTTGGTAAAATATTGTATATTGGGAAAGCAAAGCTTTCATCACAGCTTGCGATTGAGTGCGAGGACACCGACGTCTCTGCCCAAACCACAGAATTCCTCCAGTTGAACGTTGCCTGTCAGTCAAATGGCCAAGCACATCACACTCATGTCTGATTGGTTGACTCATGCTTCTTTGGCCTAACCACAAAATCTCCGATTCCTAGGATGATTTCATAGAATTCATGAACACATTTATTTTGGGGCTGAGAGGGTCGTGTCATAGAGATTAATGTAATGTGTTCTAATTTAATGGAGTATTTATGTTTTATAAAAGCTATAGAACAACCTATATATGTTATTTTTATAACTCTGGTTCTAAAAAATCCATCATGGAAACTGTCAGTCTATGTGTTCATCCTGTACTGGCGACTTTACAATGTTATTTGCCAGAATTGGGGAGAGTTTACATATTGAACGTGGAGTTGTATAGGTCAACCATCATCTGCACTTGTAACAGTTTCTATTTTAAATTCTGGAAGTGGAAAGAAAAGGCAACAAAACAAAGCAGGAGTTGGCATTCAGATATTACCACAGTTCAGCATTATTGATTGCGGTTGCCATGTTTTGAGCAACATCTTACAGAAACAGTCAAAGGGTCCAGATTTGGGTTGATCTGACTGGCACTTGACACTGTGGTGACTTCTAGGCTTTGACCACAGCAGAGCTGTCACTGACATTGCACTATATTTCCTTGCCAAAACAACCTGGCTGAAAGCTCAAGGAAAATATGAAGTTTTTTCTGCTCCCAAAATATATGACGATCAAAATATGTATTTGTTTTTATTACTAGATATAAAAAGGATCTATAAATATGTTTATATATTATACTTTTTACTTAAATGTCTCATTAAATGTTTCTTAAAAAACAAATACAGACTTGAAATAATAAACGGAGCAATTCCAATAAGGTCCTCCTAACACCATCGGTGCTCGGGCCCTAATAAGGACTTTGGACTCACAAAATGTCTATTTAATCACTTTCCATATAGTGATTAGAGCAGTTACTGAAAAGTATTACTATTATTATTTTAGATCGAGTGGAAGTACATTATTTCACATTAAGATTGCAAGTCCATTATTTCTCGATCACATAATGGAGATGTGAAAGGCCTTATATCGTTGAGCAATGACATTTTCATTGTAAGCTCTGAAGTTCAACTAAATTGGTTGCTGGCTTTATTTTTTGGCTTGTGTTTGTCTAAAGGGTCAGTCATACACCATGCAGCAGGTAATGTGGAGGTTATTGGGATAATTGTTTGCAGTTGCTACTGCTGTTAAATGGTTTGTGGTCGTGAGGTAAGTGTTGCTCCTGCAGAGGATATTGATTTCCAACCTCTCCTCGACAAGGGGCTTAGGACCCTCACCTTTTGGTGGAAAGAATGGAATGATTTTTTAGAAAAACAACTTCTCACAACTCATTATTACAATTCATTCGGTGCATTAGTCTCTTTCTCTCTTTACTAAATTCCTCTGAGTTTAAATATTGGCATGTCAATTTTGGTCAGTAGCTCAAGCGTCATGAATGAAAGCGTTTTCCTTCCATGTGGAAACAGTGGCTGAAGCAACCAGCCCCCTATCAGGCCCCTCTTCTCTTTTTAGAGAAAGCATCAGTCTTACATTTTTAATTGCAGGTTACTCTACGATTTATCATTTGTTTGGACTGTTGACATTTTGCAAACTGACAGTGGGGATTCTTGAGCTATGAGCTGCAACCTCACAATACTGGTAAAAGCTCCCTTATGTTGTGTTGTGAAACAAAAAAGCCTCTTCTCTATCCCTCTATCCATTTACCCAATCTGCAAAGCATCTTTATTCACTTTCATAGAGGACAGAAGATTGCAAGAAGAGCAAAAGGAACCTGAGTTATTCTTTATATTTTAGAATTCTAGTTAGCTACTTTATATTTTCTTTGATATGGGTCATAGACTGTAGGAATATGGAATTCCTTTTTTTAAATAAATAAATACGGGTTCTTGCATGTGCATTCTTCAGCAGATGTGGACAGAACATTGCATTAAATACTCTGACAAAGTTTAGCATTTAGCAATATAGCGGGTGAATTATGTAAATGATGTTATGATGTTATAATGAACCATATGCCTTTGTCCACTGACATTCTGTGTTGTACAAAGCGTTTTTAAGGATGTAGATTTTTAGAGGCAAGCTGTCTGACTGAGATGGTAAATGGGAACATGGTTTGTTTAACATTAGCAACAGATTATTAGCTGTTGTATGTAGTCAAGCCAATGGCTAATCCTATAAATTATCGTTATGTGTCCGATGTTGTAGAGAGTGATACATGAAATGCATTACCATTGTTTATACATCGACTTGTAGACAAGCCTGTATGAGTGAGTGGAGGCGGGGCTCATTTGCATATTCATGGATCCACATATACTAATTGAAGCAAAGGTGTAGAGTTGCATTCAAGCTATTTTAAGGCATGAATACATTTTTTTTCACAGGATTCTTTTTTTTTTTTTAAATATGTCATTTTGATGATCAAAGATGAGATTTAAGGGATACAATTATTGACTACAGGAGTACTTTATTATAATGGCTATATGTTTATGCGACTGGTCCCTGGTCTGCCTGCTGCATGCAATATTAGTCGATGAATCAGTTGATGGTATTCACATTTAAAACAGAGCTCAGGTGTACTCACTAAATCTTTCTGCCAAGGGCCTAAACATCTCTTTGTCTCACTCTTTCTCTCACTATGTGCCTGCATCTGTCTGTTGGAGTAACTGCTATGCTCAATGGTTTGACTATGCAGTCCTCTGCAGAATTTGAAAGAACTTAACTCCTAGCTGCCTTATTTCCAAAGAGGGGGAATTATACTGCAAAATGTTATGCCTGGCTATGATAAAAACATTTGATGAAAGGAAAAAAAAGATGGCTTTTTAAGTACTCTTAATGAAAGCAGCACCCTTTACTTTGGTTTAAAGTAAAATCAGCTCAATGTTCATCAGATGTTTTACTGTGGTTTCAGACTAGAGACATAACCAATTTATATATTTAACTCCATGACAAATGTATTAATACACACCATGATGATAAATTAATTAAACAAGATGTATGCATTTGCTACAGGCCCAACAATAATGTTATTTTATCTTGTTATTATTTTGGATAATACTAGTTAATCATAAATTCATAAGTCCTAAATCAATATATTTTTAGAATCATTTCATTTCTTAAATGCATACTTTTGAAGTATATTTTCTCGTAGAAATCTTGCTCTCGTGATTTTTATAGTCAGGATATTATGTACATGTTTGGTAGTTTACTGTGTGCGATTACAACACACTGCATGTTCGTTTTGACCAAAACTTAGTAACTGTGGTTTTGCTATTTTCAAGGTCAAGTTGAAATGGAGGTGGGCCATATTTCACTATTAGAGCGGCCAGAACGTCAGTATTAGTTATTATATAATCTGTAATTATATGCTTGGGTATAGCGTGGTTTGGATGGTGTCTGAGGTTCTGCTGAGAGTTTGTCAGTGGGCTTTAAATGGTAACATGCAGCAATGTTAACCACAAATCTCTGCATCAATCAAGTTGGAGGGCATCTTTCCGAAAGTATGCAGTTTAAACTGCTTGTTAAGCAAATTAGAAGATTATGGAAGATCAGTTTTTGCCATAGAGGTGATGTACAGTGATCCCTGAAACCTGAATTTCCATATTCTTCTCAAAAAGCATTTTCAGGAGCAATGCATGAGCTCATAATAGAGTGACCTAAATCAAGCATAGATGGACAGTCGAAGAGACAAAAAGAGGGAGGAAATGAGAGAAAGAGGAAGAAAAAGTGAAGATCTGTCTGTTGGCTGAATGAGCACCTCCTTTTAGTTTGGCCACAGTCTCCTCCTCCTTGCCTCAGATATAGAGTGTTTTTAGGAGCAGTAGAGTCAATCAGAGCCTGGTGTACAGGAGAGCACACTGTCAGGATATTCCATCCTTACGCGCACACACACACACACACACACACACACACACACACTAACACGCATTCTGTCTCGTTCTCCATCTCGCACATGCACATGGAGTACTACTGGACCCACCTACTCTGGATTCTCTGGAGCGTGATGCCAGGTGAGTGTGTTAGCGTGTGTTGTCTGTTTCCAATTAAAAACATTTAAGAGAGGCAAAGCGGTAAGTAAACGCACCATTGATACTACCTAACTGAATTAAATACTCTACAACTTAAGAGTTGAATAAGTGCCATGGATGTGATTTGTGCGCATGGGATTGTATCCCAGCACTGTGCATCTCCCACGTCTACTTTCCAATGTCAGGCGCTGTTACACTGACCTCCTGTGATAGATGGGGATGCTGGATTGGCTGTGGAATGGTTGCTTCAATTTCCATCCTAGCTCTTGCATACTTTGAAATGCAAGGAGATTTTATATTTTATCAGGGATATGTTGGGAGTTGTTTGCATTGTTTGCAGTGTCTGGGGAAGATCTGGTGAGCAGCCGGATGAAAGTTCACTTCTGGAATGACACTCTTGACAGCATATTTCAAGGACTTTTACAGTTCAGTGCTGTCATGGGTCAAGGGTCCCTGAGAAAATGTAAATCAAATTTGCATTCCTCCCCAATCCTGTCATGTTTTAGGTCTTATTTAATTTGTCTGCCTATCCATCTGCAAAATTAAGAAGGCTATGAGAATTAGAATATCCAAATATTTATTTTATGTCATTTGATTGGCTAAAAGAGAAGGAAATTAATTTGTAACTGGTGATGGAACTAGTACTGATCAAGGACTAATGTGTGAGAGAGATATAAAGAACGTGTGTGTTGGTATGTTCAAACATGCTTTTTTGTATAGTTTGTTTATTGCTTATCTTGACCAGTTGCCAGTAAGCCAGCTGTAAACCAAGGCCAATTTTAATCAAGTCCAGCAAAGTAAACATTATACTAGTACAAACTAATGTCTATTGTACTCCTTTCAGCTTTTCCTTGTTCACATTACATTAACACATTTATACAAAGCAACTTCTACATTCACTTTGCAGCTGAATGTGACATAAACATTGATTTTCTGCTCAAATCAGATGTTCAATTGACCTGCTCTCAAAAACACTCAAGCAAGGTGCACAATTATTACAAATGTTGCGATGGAATCATATAAAAACCGCATGAAATTCAACCTGTTCATACTGAAAGGAAATATTAATCTGTTCACACTGACATCCAATTAATAGAACAATTCCATATTTTCCAAATCCAACAATGTTTGAATAGCCCTCCGACTATGACAGAAAGTTGGTCAATCCAGATAATACTCACATTTCTTGAGGTAACTCACTCAAGTGTGATGTGTGATCAATTATGGCTTCATGTTTAACAGCGAAAGCAAGCGGAGAAAAAAAGGTACAAAGCTGTCACTGGGACAGTACCCTAAGGTACAAAAGCTAAAATGTACACTTAAAGTACTAATATGTACTTTAAAAGATAATATTATGTACCATTTAGGGGTAAATAAGGTACAAAGATGCACCTTTTCACTTTAGTAGTACCTCCATTGACCTTTGTACCTTTTTTTCTGGGAGATCAGGTAAATGTGCCAACAGGGCTTAGAGCGTCTGTTCTACACAACCAGTCAATAACGACTCCGTTTTATGTTTCATGAACCTTCGGTACAAAAAAATACTGAACTGAAGACGGATATAGCTGAAAGAAACAATAATTTGCAATAAGTGAATCAGGTGTTGATTTAGTAACCACTCTGATTGATTCAGTGAAGGATTTGTGAGACTAACATAAATTTTCAAATGATTCACTAAAAGAATCGACTCGCATGACTCAATTGATTGTGAATGAAACTTTACGCGCTATCTGTTTTGGCATGCAGCTCTCGTCCACTATTTTTATTACCACATTCCATTCAGACTGCAAACTTGCATTCACAACTAATATGATTAAAATAGGACTTGTTTTGCTTTGATGCTGGAGATATCCACGATAGGAACTATATGTGAAATTGTCAGTTGAATAGCTGTTGGATGTAAAGAAACAGCTGTATTCTATTTATCTCTGTAGTTTGTAAGAGCTTTGATGTTCGTAGCAGCTGATTCAGGCTGCGAATAAAGATAAATATTGTGATCTTAGATGCCTCTACCTGGAGTACTACTTAGGAAATAATAATGAAGGAATTTTTTGTGTGGGTGAGGAACTCCAGAGCTAGTGAGTAATGCCTGAATGTGGTGTATATCAGTCTGCTGATGCCACGTGCCTCACAGAGAGTTTACTTTGGCCACAAACCCAGTCGAAGGCCACCAGGCTCATCCCCTGCTAGCCATCTCTCAGCAGCCCTTGAATGAGCTTTCCAGACCACAGAGCTCACAGTTGGAAAGTCAGCATGAAATGAGCAATGTCTGGTCATTTTAATCTTGATCTGTGAGTGTAACAGAAGGTATATCAGTCCCTGAGGTGCAGCACATACAGTAAGAGCATAAAGTCCATGAGATCTTAAGCAGAATAGCTTTTCAAAGCAATGGGTTGAAAGATGCATTTCCGGCATGTGGAGTTTATTAAAAGTCAATCTGCTGGCCCATAATCCTCGCCAGTGGGCATCAGTGAGGCTCATTAGCATCAGGGCAGTTCCTCACGTAAATATTTGTGGAGGGAAGGGATGACGGAGGGGTGAGCAGAAGGGGGTGTTTGCCACATGTGGGCTTGTACACAGCTGCATGTCTAACTAAGATCTGGTGGTAGGTGGGTTTTCATTATGAATTAGATTTTGGTGGTTGGTCTGCAGTAGATATGCCTCAGATGTGGCCACCAACTTAAACGTTTCTTTAGAAATGTTTTGATTTTGATCACGATCTGATCGAGATTTCAGTGTCTGGGCATGTGGCATTGATTGTTCTTTAGAGGACTATAATATATTGCAGCTGCAGGTTGTAGCTGGAATAATTGTTTGGTGACAACATCAAGCTTGTAGCATAATAAAATTAGTTTAATCAGAAGATCAATAGGATTTAACACGCATGTGATAAGTACACATTTAAGTGGTGTGTACTTGTACAATGCTCATAATCAACATTTTCATTATAAAGTATTGATACATTTAGGTTTTCAGTGAAGATGCGGTCTTCATGTGAAAGATTTGTATTTAAAAGACAAATGAAGAGAAGTAGTAGAACATGATGTAGGGCAGATTCGAACCTGCATCTCTGTGTACAGCTCTTTATGCATCCTGATCACTATACCATGGGTCTGTCAAGGTCTGGCAGATTGTTAGTCTTCAGGATCCATGGACATTCTCATAGACTGGAGCTTCTCTGTCAGTATGACTGTGGTGTGGCTCCTGTAGCTTGGTTGTGGTCCAAAACAACGCAGGCCTGGCCTGGACACACAGCGCAACCCTTGCAGCCACTGTATTGAGGTTTATTTATCTGGGCAAAGAAATCCATACACAGGAAACCCACTCTATAGGACCTGCTGATATTACAGAGAATATTAAAGTGTCTGCCACGTTAGGGCTTTTAAATGGAAACTAGAACCTTTCTACTCCCCTCTCTTTCTTATTCTTTTTTCCCTTTGATTTTTTTCTTTCTTTTTTCAAGGATAAATCTGTTCTCAGATGGTGTCTGGGACAATTTGGTTTCAGTAACAGACTGGATGCCTTAGATGTGTATTTAAACCACTTTGGAAAAAGTGATCAATGACTGTGGGAAAGAATTTAGGGGGAAGAAGGTAAAAGCAAAGTTTAATTATCACAGGTGTTATTAGGTTTTTATTCTTCACTGGTCAGCCAATGGATCTATATTTAGAATCATGCATGTGTAAGGTTTTCATTTTGTGGCTATTCATGAAGTCTTCCAAGAGAATGTTTGGGGGGGGGGGGATCAAAGGGTTCTGGACGTCTGGACAGTGTTTGTGCAACAGTATGTTGCCATATAACTGAATTATATGGTTTCAGTAACTATATGAGTTTATATAGGTAATTATATGGGTTTGTTAGATCCAGTTTATTTAATCCTATATCCCTCTAAATTTGGAGTCAAAAAGATTTTTATTTGAAAGAAATTAATACTTTTATTCAGCAAGAACGCATTAAAGTGATCAAAAGCTGCAGTAATACATTTTACTAGAATTTTCTTCAAATAAATGCTGTTCTTTTTACCTGTCTATTATCAAAAATCTTGAAAAACTGTATCACATTTTCCACAAAACTATTAAGCAGCACAACCATTATCAACATTGATAATAATAAGAACTGTTTCTTGAGCACCAAATCAGATATTAGACTGATTAGGGTCGTGTAACACTGAAGACTGGAGTAATGATGCTGAAAATTCATCTTTGTCCACAGGAATTAATTACATTTTAAAACATTTTAAAGTGAAAAATAATTATTTTAAATTGTAATAATATTTCTGAATATGACTGTTTTCTGTTGTTTAAATCAAATAAATTCAGCCTTATGAGCTTTAAAAACATGAACAAAATCTTTCTCACGCCAAACTTTTGAATGCTATTGTAGATTTGTATATTTATAGCAAGACAATGTATATATTATACATTTTATTATATTTGATAAAATGCATTAAACTTCTCAAATTTAGTTAAGGGCAGGAAACTAGGATATCCGTTTGTCAAATACACATTTTTATCATTCTTAACTATGAAGAAAGAAGGGCATGGAACAGAGGATCTGATGAGAATAAGTCTGTGTGAACCAGGGGTCAATTTGAGTTTCTCTGTATATGTCTTCATTGCACTTCACAGTGGGACATACAGTACTCCTGCTCAGAATAAAACGTCATTGACTGGCAACATCTCTCTCAACTGTTTATCACTTTCTATGAAAGGCAGTGACCAAAAATGAGGCTAGGAAAGACATGTGGTCCACATTATTCCCAGTGCATTCTTGTGCCTGAACAGATTAATGTGCAAAAATGATTTTACATCATCCCTGTACACTACAGTAGCCTGTCATCATTCATGCTTTTGTCTAAAGAGAACGTGGGAAATGGAAAGAGAGATAGAGAGAACGAGAGCTAAAAGCACTTCACTTCTCCTCTCACCTCTACTAAGCCAGGGAAGATCTCTACATCTCATCTCATCCATCAATCATCTTGCAAGATATAATATTCTGAATGGAAACTGCATCTCACCATGAAGCAGACATTTTACTTATCAGTATTGTCATCAATAAACTATTTTATTTTCTCTGGTGACAGCTTGATTTTTTTTTTCTATTTTGAAAGACATTTTCTTTTCTTTTAAGTCTTAAAAGAAGTCTTTTAATTTAATCCAGAGGAGATGGATGTTTTCCCTCTGTTTTTTCAAAGGCCAAACTGGAGGCAAGGAGACCTGGGGCCACCAGAGAGAATCAGACCTTTCATCAGATCCCATTGTATGTTTTCTGTATCCTTGCCTCTTATTATTTTTATTTTTTTGTCTAACTGATTCATTCTCTGAACTCTGAACGAAAGCATATGGATGTCATAACCTTACACACGTGGAAATGCAAGATTATGGCATCCATATGCTGTCGTTCAGAGTTCAGAGCAGAGATTAACGGTGTAATTCTCAGGTAAATTAATCATTGTGTTTACACTTGGATCAAAGCTTTTTTTATATTTCTCAGTTCAGTGCCTGCTTTAGATTTAGTTTATGCTTACGGATATTGATCTTTATTCACAGGGTTTATAACATGAAAAGGCTACCTTTGAGACCTGCATCAAAAAATATTTGCTAAAATCGTTACTTAAAGGAATACTTCACCAAAAAATGAAAATTCTTTCATTTATTACTCACCCTCATATCATTACAAACTCGCAAGACTTTCGTTCATCTTTAGCACACAAATGAAGATGTTTTTGATGAAATCGGAGAGAGATTTCTGTCTCTCCATTGACAGCTATGCAACTGACACTGACGCTTCAAAAAGTTCATAAAGAGATTGTAAAACTAATCCATATGAATTGAGCGGTTTAGTCCAAATTTTCTGAAGAGACTTGATCACTTTATATGATGAACAGATTGAATTTAGGCTTTTATTCACAAATAAACATTGATCAGTGAACATAAACAGAAGCTCAACCGAACCTGCTGGACACGTGAGAACAAACCTCTTGCGGAAGCTCAAACGTGCTGCGCAACATACGAGAATGAACCTCAATCTGAAAAAAACTCAATGAATCTGTTCATCATATAAAACGATTGTGTCTCTCCAGAAAATGTTGGACTAAACCGTTCAATTCATATGGATTAGTTTTGCGATCTCTTTATGAACTTTTTGAAGCATCACAGGTTCTGTTGCGTAGCTTTCAACGGAGGGACAGAAATCGATGAACAGCAGTCTTATGGGTTTGGAATAACACGAGGGTGAGTAATTGATGACAGAATTTTTATTTTTGGGTGAACTATCCCTTTAACTGAAAATTCTGTCATCATTTACTCATCATTCCAAATCTGTACGACTTTATCTCCGGATCTCTCTCTCTCTTCTTCTTCTTCTTCTTCTTCTTCTTCTTCTTCTTCTTCTTCTTCTTCTTCTTCTTCTTCTTCTTCTTCTTCTTCTTCTTCTTCTTCTTCTTCTTCTTCTTCTTCTTCTTCTTCTTCTTCTTCTTCTTCTTCTTCTTCTTCTTCTTCTTCTTCTTCTTCTTCTTCTTCTCCTCCTCCTTCTCTTTTGATCCAGAAAAGAAAGTCATTCAGGTTTGAAAGGACACGAGGGTGAGTAAAATTATGGCAGAATTTTTAGTTTTTGGGTGAACTTTCCCTTTAATTAAAAAAAGTACTGTAGCCTTAACAGTCATCTTTTGCTTCAGGTTAAGCCATAATTATGGAGCTGAAATGAAGCAACTTCAAAGACAAAATAGTCTTTTGATTTTGACTGAAATTGGTTGAGCTTTGTGTGTCATAGGTGTAATTTCATTACTTATGTTTTTTTTTTTGTTTTTTGGATGGACAGACAGTCAAATCTTTTGTGGTGATTGACAGCTTTATTGTTTAGTCTCATCCATAATGAGGTTGAATAGTCCTGTCTCTTCCACACCAGAGTCTGTTGACAGAGTTGGAGAGTGTCAGGTCAAGTGGTGAAAGTCATGCAGGTGTTCTCCATGATCTTGAGCATTAGACTGATTATGAAGGGGTTTCAGCATTGGACCTCCATGAAGGTGTTTATTAATCCAGTGACCAGGCTCTTGTAGTCTTTAAGGGGCCCGTCAGAACATAAGCAGAAGACATACAGGGATGTCATGTGTAAACAGAGAAACCTTTGAACTTTGATGGCGATAAAGCAATCACAGTCTGTTTTCAGAATAGGATGAAACCTCAAAACATCAAAGTGTCTATTGATTATTTTCCATGTAAGGAGGATTTCTGGACCACATCTTTAAGAAGCCTCAAAAAGCCCATTAACACAAACATTTTTTTATTAATTGGGTTACTCATTGCTGCTCAGTCATTTACATTTTAGACTATACTCACTACAAAGACAAAATTCAGTAAATAAACCAAATCTGAGTACAACGGCTTATTCAGAGAAATTGGACTGTTAAAATCATTATCCAAATGTAATAAAAAATGTATTAAATATAAAAAAATCTATAAAAATTACTTCAATTTCTTTAAGTTTGTGCATATTTGTCTGCAAATCTGCAAAAGTGATTTGGTTAAGGCCAAATAACAACAAGAAAAAAAAACAATGTGTACTTTCCTCTCTGTTTACTGTTCATCTGTGTGTTGTGTAGAAACAGTACAGTGTTGCTCATGACCAGAAGCGCTACTGTTTAGGATTCTTTGTGCTGGCAGAAATTCAGTTTAGCCACAATTAAATTTTGCTTCTTTGTTTTGGGTCATTGCTGGAACTCCTTCCCTCACAGAATCTATTGCAATTGCCAGTAAGTGTAGTCTTATGTTTAAGCATGCTGTGGATGAAATTCATAGTTGAATTGTCTGTGTCTGTTTACAGGTTTCCATGAATGTTTCAATATTGACACCATAAATCACAGGATCATAAAGGGCCCCAGGCAGACGCAGTTTGGCTACACTGTCCAACAACACATGGCTGGGGGACAGAAGTGGTAAGAAGCATTTATTGAGTCTCTTCCTGTAACCTTTGCTTTTTAAGGGATAGTTCACACAAGAATGAAAATTCTGTCATCATTTACTCACTCTCATAAATACCTGATGATGTCAAAAGCACATTGGTTGTGTGCAAAATCATAGCATGAAATACATTCATCTATAAAAAAAAAAGAAAGAAAAATCCTGTGTCCGGTTCTTGAAATGAAGGAAGTGTAATGCAGAAAGATATCCCAGAAAATAGTGAATATGTATTTCATTGCAACTCCCAAACCAACAGTAGGTCTCATTGCTTAATTTATACAGTTTTCATCACAAGTAAATTTACATCTCTTGTAAAAGGAAAATCCAACCATGATGCTTTAGGGGGTTATGAGAATTGGAAGGAGTTTAACATTTGTCGTCCATCACTGTGATATCATCATCTCTCTTTGCTTTGGCAATTTGATTCAAATCTGGCATCCCAGTTAGTCTGCTTGGCCACAGCTCACCTGAAACCCTGCCCAGAGGTCGATGTCTCTCTCTCTCTCTGTGTGTGTGTGTGTGTGCCCCTTTGACTTCATATCATAGAGCTGTATGAAGGACCTCATGTTTGTTTGGTATAACCAAGATAATCTAGCTCATCTGCTTCTCATTGTAATGAAGAGATTTTTTTCCCCTATTGTACCTGAAATCATGAAAATGATATATTCTATATCACATTCCTCAGGTAATGGCTAGATGGCTTGGTCTGTAGTTTAGATGTGAGTGTGTTGGCAGTATAGCTGGACTGATGTGGGGTGATATCAACAAAGACTTTCTCAAGTGAGCGGCTGCCAAACAGACCTCCTTTCTGTCTCTGGCCCTTTCAAACGGCATCTGGAAACCATTAACAGCCCAAAGAAAATTTTCAGTGTGGCATGTGTGTCTGGCTTGGCTATTTAGAAAAAAATAATCATATTTAAGTTTTGTTTAGGAGATGTGTGTTTTGAATGAGCACTTACACAACATACACAAAGCAGTTATAAATAAAGACTTGCACATCTACCAATATTACAGTAGCAGACTAAACTACACTTGAAGACAAGATATATTGAGTGAAAGCCCAATTAACAAATGTCACCTTTGATGTATATTGTGAACAGCACTGTAGGTTTACACCTGTGTGCTGCAAACAGTTAATGAAATGAAAACTAACACTGCCTCGTGGTCAAAATTAAAGGGCGCATATCATGAAAATCTGACTTTTTCCGTATTTAAGTGCTATAATCGGGTCCCTGGTGCATCTACCAACCCAGAAAACGTTTTTTTTTTAAAAAGCGACAAATTAACTTTGTTTTGGTAAGCCTTTCTCTGCAAGCATGTCAAAAAATAAGCCGATCAGATTTCGCTCCTTCTGACGTAGGAAGGGGATCTTATTATAATATTACCACCCCTTAATCTGAACGTTTCCACCCTTGAAAGGGGGCTTAATATGTCGCCTTTAATATAATATTTCTGATGGCAGAAATACCTTCTCTCATTCCCATCTGTTAATGTGATAAAGAGACCGAGCTTTAGGGAGCTTGTGTTGTATTTATACTGGCATGACTAGGCAGTAGGATAGGAAAAGAGTTGTGCAGGAATTGGTTGTATATGGTAGCTAATCGTCATTATGCGGTAAGTTTACTTCAAATCGTTTGAACAGGAGAAATGCTTTGGACTCAGAGACACTGCTTGTTATTTACTTGTGCAAGTTGTGCGTGTGTGTACTGGAGCTCTCACAGTTTGAGGCAGGAAATGTCTTGATTAGCACAGTCACATCCTTGGAGGAGAATGTTTAGTCCTGGAAAGTAATGGAGTCTAGCTGTGTCTCACCTCTCTCACAAGCCCTCTCAGCATGGACAACACACAATACACTATGACAGTTCAACTTATTTTTCATGCAGTTTTCGGTGCCGAATACCTACAGTATTAAATTCAGTGAAGTGACTCAAATGCATGATGTTTGATTGGGGGTCCATGGAGACTTAGTCCTTTACCCTCAAATTTTTTGAGAGATGTTTTGGAAATTTCATATCATATCATATATCATATAATATCATATCGTATAAATCATACCATATTTAATGTTGCACACAAAATTAATTTAAAAAATCCACAACCGAAATCAAAGTTTTATTTTGGCTAAGACTAAAACCCTAAATAAAAATGTGTAATTAAACATGAGTTTTTGCATAATTGAACTCTGTATGCTGTTCAAGGTGTCATGTTCTGAGGTAATAAATTAAACCATTTGTTGTAAAGTTCTTCGGCAATGAGCCAAAGTAATTTTACATATTGCTACACTGGCATCATTTTTGGCCACAGTGAAGTGTGTTCACACAGCTGACATGTTTACCTGTTGTAGCTTATTCATGTTGTGTGCACAAAATAGACTCTGACATGGTCAAAATGCACCACTGGAGAAGCACTAATTGATATATTGATATATAATTGATAAATATAATAAACTTCTAAAATGGTAGTATAGTATTCACTATTCTTTCTCTTTCTCTCGGGTGCCATGAGGGTCCTATCACAGCAGCATGCAGTTGAAAAAGGTGTTATCCCAGTTTCAGAGGCACAGAAGGGGTTTAGTGGTGTAGGAAAATGGGGAAAGGGGCTGGCACACATCAGCTGTGGTTACTGAAACCATGGACTAGAAGGAAGTATGTAGCTGCTGTTCTCTCATATTTTTCTCTCAGTCTTAATACTATGTTAACATATGTATTTAACATATTTATTTCAGGTCAGTACACCAGGATTGTTTAGAACAAGTTCACTATACATGTTCCAAGACAAAGGCATTGACCTGTATACTGTATATTGGAACAATTTCTGCAGTTGGCTAGCATGTTCAATAGCAGATACGTAATTACAGGCTTGAAACTTTGAAATTATCATGTTAAAACTAGCCTGTGTTCCACAAATTAGTGTTTAGCTTTTTTGCAATTGGAGAAACCTTATATTTCCATGCCATGTAAACCACTAAACAAGCATGTTTAATTTTATTTTAAATCAAAATTATACACTTTTTTGGGGGGTTTACTTATGTCACCAAAAATAAAAGTATGTCTTCACTTTTATGAAAAAAAGTTCTGTCATGACAACTCTTGGAGAGATTGCCATGGTAATGGATATGGCAATGTTAATGTATTTGGTCTTGGCGGAATAGATCTGTGCTGCTGCTGCACATATAACAATCATGAAATACCCCCATAGCAGATCTATACAGGTGGAGCTGGGGAAGATGGAGGATTTCTGAAAGCACAGTGCAGACTGCTAACAGAAAAAAAAAATTCCATGTATTTGAATGTTGAGCAGCAATCTCATTGGCCATTGATGCCACAGCAACCAATCAGCTGCACAATGTTGATAATGATGTGATCGCTAACAAATTGAGTTAAGAACCTATCAGTCTGCACCATCTACAGAGTTTCATGAGAGAATTTTGTATTTGTCTAGACTGTTGATTCTCTTAAGGTGTGTTCACACTTGGCAGGTTCAGTTAGATTAAAACAAACTCTGGTGCGATTGCTTTGTTAATGCGTTTCATTGGAGTGTAAACGTTGCCATCCAAACCTTGGTGCGCACCAAACAAGCGGTCCAAGACCCCTAAAAAGGTGGGTTGCAAAATATATGCCATACAAGCCTTTATTTTTTGTATCTTTAGGTTTAGACTTAAAATGACTGAGTGAAGTGAACCAAGACTAAATGTATCATTTTTTTTTTTTGGTCCGGATCAAAAGAACCAAGAGAACCGAACTACTAGTGTGAACACTCCCTTAAACTCTGCTTTGCATCCAACTGCTTTGTCCAACTTAACCCACTAACCACTACTAGCAGTATCACATAGAACAGTGCTTCACAACTGGTTTGACCATGACACTGACACTGAATTCTGACCTGAGTCTCTCCAGCACTCTGATGATGGTAAAAGGCAGATGCATCTCCATACAGAGTTCATTGCACAACTCTTAGGGAGCATGTGGGTGTTTTGGGGCACAGAATATTTTCATGGGTGAGGAATATTTTAACTATTCCAGGAATCTGTTTTGGTGTACACTCAGGCCTCTTGGAGCTTTTTGAAGTATGCATAATGTGTGTTTGTAATGGTTAACGGTTATTTAAAAGTTTGGGTTGGCAATAACTGTTTTTTAATTTTTTTTAATTTTTTTATTTTATGTAATTTATTCCTGTGATGTAAAGCTGAATTTTCAGCAGCCATTACTTCTGACTTCAGTGTCACATGATCCTTAATAATTCATTCTAATACGATGATTTTGTGTTCAAGAATTATTATTATCAAGTCTTATTAATGATCAATGTTGAAAATATTTGTTTTGCTAAATATTTTGTGAAACTGATGCATTTTCAGGATTCTTTTATGAATCGAAAGTTCAATAGAACAGCATTTATTTGAAATGCAGATCTTTTAAATTTGCAATTTAATTAATCCTTGCTGAAAAAAAAGGTATTAAGTTCTTTTAAAAATAATTCTTACTGATCCCAAACGTTTGAACTGTATATAATACAGCTCTTAAAAGCTACAACACATGATCTGCAGCCATTATTACATTCAGCTGTTAGTAATCTCAAAGAGAACAATTTTCAATTGCTATTTCTTCCCTTCTCTCACTTTTTGCTGCAGTAGTGGGATTGTTGTTTGGATAAAAAAATGGTCAGAGCTCATGGATGGAGAGGAAACGTTTACAACTGCAAGAAACAACTTAGTTCGAATGACTGACTTGCATTGATGTCTGTGATGGTGCTGATCCATCATCAGTAACCATGGATAAAGTAAAAAACCTACAATAATGACCTTATCAAATATACAGAAATGTGGTTATGTAAAATACATGAATTCTTGGTACACATTTGCAGTGCGATCAATGAGAAGTTGTACTTTTTGGTATAGCAAAGATCTTTCAGCGTAACACGTTCATTACACTTGAGTTATTTTTCTGATGTCTCTGGCTGCCAGTGGGATTTTTCCTTGGGTGGACATTGACAGTTGCACATCCACAGAATTGGCCTGACAGATCCCTAGGGATGAACATAGAGACAAACGTGGACACATAATATGCACAGCCTGTTTATTTTTGAGAGTTTTGCAGTTTGAATTCCTTGCTGAGTTTTGACTTTTGTCTGGCCTGTGACCTCTGAATTCCACAAGCAGCAGGAGGGTTGAAGCATTCTCTAGACTCAAACTCATCTGAAATTTGTCCCACAAACCGTCTTTTATTCTTGGTTAAAGCAGTAATGATTAAATAATGGGTTTTATGTGGGGTGTGCTGCTATAGTTCACTACCTTTGCTACCTTTACAATGAAGAAGTAACAACACAAATGTGTCAGGTTTCATGGTAATGTCACACTGAGGTTTTTGTGATGTTTAACTTTGTTCTTTTAAATCAATAACACAGGCTGGGATTTAAGATAGAGCATTTGTGGTGCATCTCTGCTTTTCTGTCCTGTCATATATGAAATTAATGAAACAGCATATCAGTGGACTCACTGGCACTTCATAGACCTCAGCGCCATGGTACCAAGTTTTTTCTAACTCTCCAAATGTGAAAAACATTTGTCTATTAATGGCAAACATTTTCCTCTTAGAATTTTCCAAAGGACTTGGGCCGCTAGTCCAGTTCTTTGTGGGATATTGAATATATAAAGGTTGTGTATTAGCGAGGCTGTTTCATTCAGTGCTATTAGCCTTTTGTAGCCCTGCCACAGAAAAAAAAAGTATGGACTTAATGAGTCTGAGCCTGATTGTTTTAACAGCTCACTGTGTCATTGCCCTGGAAGTTTGACTAGACTATTAAATCACTGGAACAATGGCCTTCTTTCTCATGCTCATCTCTCTATTTCTCTTTTATACTTCCTTCTTTCCAAATTTTTTATTTAGGTAAGTTTGTCCCGAGCTGAACTCAAAAGTGTAGTGCCAAAGGCAGCTATAGCACCAGTAATATTCACAATATTAATTGCAGTGAAAATATGCACACAGTCTGAACTCCTTCTGCGAAAAATTATTTCCAGAGACATTTGAAAATGTTTAGATGAACTTTTAACTGGAGACCTCGGTTGGGTTTTTTTTATGTGTAAACTTATTTCCTTATTTTATGCTCATTTCAAACCCATGTCAAACTTAGATGGTTAGTTTATCTAAATATTGTTATATCACAGAAATGTACATAAGAAATAGTGATACACTGTCACTGTCAGTTCATTTTGTTTATTTCACTGTATTGACTGAATGACCTAAGTGAGACTGAGCAGTCAACATACATCTGTAGTGTTATTTTTTCTACATTCCTCGATTCCGCTGTAAATAGCCTGTGGTTGTCTTATAATTATATTTGAACTGTAATGGGTAAAATCCATTTGTTTGGGGAGCTGGATCCAGATTTTATTGGAACGCTTCCCTGGAGAAGCTTGCCAAACAGAGAAATATTTTCTCAAGGGTCCCATGATGTTGACCCCTGGCCTATGGCAGAACATTCATTGAGGTCTGGATCTGCAATAAACGAGTGTCAGATATCGCTCCCTGATTCGCTCTGTCCCTGAGTGGGTATTGCTCCTGTTCAGAGAATTAACCTTTACCACCTGTCAGAATCAGCTTGTCACGGAACGCTTGTTGACGCCTCCTCCTGGTTTCACTAGATCCCTCTCTCCTGCATACTAGGACTTAATTTCCCTAATCATCTCATCACGCCTTCATCAGTCTCACCTGTGCACCCTCAGCTACCCTTTATGTGGACTGTTCTGTTCATTGTTACTTTGTGAAGTCTTGTTTTACCCACACTCTGTCTCTAGCTCGTTTTTTGGATTGCTCAGTTGTTTTTGACTTGGACTTTGTACTAGTTTCTGAACCTTTGCTGCCTGCCCCTGACCTTTGCCTGTTTGACACACGTTTCTGGATTTGCCCTCATCTGTATTCTGAGTTTTATGTCAGCTCTTCTTTGTTGGCTTACCTGTGTTAATAAATTACTGCGAATGGATCCGACCGCCTCAGCCTCTTCGTCACACAGCTTTAGATCTGGTGAATATTGGTGTGTGTGAGATGTGGTGCTTCTAAATATTTTCATCATGGCAGGATGTGTTCGTGCCTTTGTATTTAGAATGTTTCAAATGATGCAGAATAGAAGAAGAGGGGTTTACAAATAGGATGATCACCTTCTGAGTGATTCACTTCCTTAAATATTCAATTCAATTCACATTTATTTTTCGCAATATCTTTTCAAAGCAACTTTACAAAAAAATGCATGTATCTAAAAAACAATTTAGAGTAATCTTCTTTCATAGGTAAGTAACTGTGTCAAAGTAATGTCTATATGTCAGATATATGCAGTTATCTGATGATACAAATCGTGAAGTTAGCTAACATCATGCATTAATTTAGGCAGAAACAATGAGCCTTGTTAATGCAATTATTATGAGTTTTGATCATAATGATTACAATTTATAGACAATTTGGCGGTTTTGTATGTTGATACAGAATTGGTATAATCTGAAGATCACAACTGGAGTTGGTGAAATCTGTAATGGCCATCCCGAGTTTGAAACAGAAAAGCAACTAGACAATAATGAGCATAGCTGCTGTTCATAATATTCATACGCAACGAAATGTAGCTTGTTTGCTGGACAACCACCTAGGTCATGAATGCATGAACTAGCTTTTCTTCATCAGAAACAGAAAACTTATCTTCCGTATCTTAGCGATGTTTCTAAGGTGGAAGAAGGCTTTTTTTTGTAACATGTGAAATATGATTTCAAGAGACAAGTTGCTGTCTAATATAACACCCAGATCTTTTACTGTAGAGAGTGAAGTAACAGTACATCCTTATATATGCAAATTGAATTAAATTATGTGTACATGTTTTTGGTCTAATAAGTAATACCCTTATTAGACCTCTTATTAGATTATCTCGGTCTTCTCTGAATTTAATGGAAGAAAATTACTGGTTGTCCAATAGTTTATATCTTTAACACAGTCTGTCAACTTGATAACATATCTGTCGTGATGAAGTATAATAGTGTATCATCAGCATAACAGTGGAAACTAATTTCATGTTTTATAATAATTATTACCAAGGGGCAGCATGTGTCCTGAAAATAGCAGAGGGTCTAAAACAGACCCTTGCGGCCCTCCATAATTTACTGATGTTAATATGGATTATTTAAATAAACAAAATGTTTACGGTCAGATAGGTACGATCTAAACCTTAATGCCTGTCCCTGAATACCAATGTAATTTTTCCAATCGATCTAAGAGTATTTTATGATCCATATGTCGCACGCAGCACTAAGATCAAGTAAAACTAGTATTGAGATGCAGCCTTGGTCAGAAGCTAGAAGCAAGTCATTTGTAATTTTAACAAGCAGTTTCTGTGCTATGATGGGTCCTGAATCCTGTCTGAAATTTTTTATAGATGTCTTTTTTTTTTTGCTAGAAGGAGCACAATTGAGCAGACACAACTTTTCTAGTATTTTCGACATAGATGTAAGATTTGATATGGGTCTGTAATTTGTCAATTCATTTGGATCTAGTTCTGGTTTCTTAATGAGAGGCTTAACCAGTGCTAGCTTGAAGGGTTTTGGGACATTACCTAGAGATAGAGAAGAGTTAATAAAATTGAGAAGAGGCTCAATTGCTACTGGGCGCAACTCTTTAATTAGTGGGTTTTGGATCTAATAAACGTATTGTTGGTTTAAGATGCAGTAAGTTTTATCTTTTCCTGTCCCATAGTTGTAAAGCACAACAATTGTTCTTTAGGGGCCGATAATTGAGGCTGAATCATAAAATGCTGTCAAAGGTTGTACATTTATAATTGTATTTCAGATGCTTTCTATTTTAACGGACCTCTGAGTTGCAATGCTGTTCTGCTCACAAGAAAATATAGCAGTTTAAATGAGAGCTACTCTTAAAATTGCTATTTTGCAGTAAATGGACTTTTGTTTCCCATGAGTTTTACTTTCACTCTCTAACCCTAATGGACAGATACTGCCTTACATCTGATAGGCTATTTAATAGTACCACCTCACCATTAACTAATTATGAAGTTCTGAATGACATTTAAGAGCCCATCTTGACCTGGCACAGGCACATAAATGTGAAGTCATACAGGGTTTCTCTCTCCCTCGAGACCACTATCAGCATGAAAGAATTCTGCATCTCTTGAATAAACAGTTGAAAGTACACATCTTGATGTGTTTAAGGATGCCTAGTATTCCAGTGATCTGTGACTAGTTAAATGAGTCCTCCATGGCTACTTAGTGAAAGTGACAGCCTTTGCTTTTAAAAGCAGCATGTTTCCGAGAGCCGTGAAAAGTATGTACTGCTCCCTACAGTGCGACTGCTACTGCACCTGAATAATGTGCGTGTCCCTGATTGCTCTCTGCAGGAGCAGTATTATGTGTAAAGCATGTCAGCATTAATGGAGCGATGTGTTTAGTCAGTCTGGGTCATAGGATACATATTTCAACATGCACACAAACAGATCTCAGCAGAGTCCCACATACCTAACCGCCCTGCGTGCTTCCATCGATACATTACCTCAGACGTCAACAATCAGCTTAAACCTGTTTAAACATTCCTTTGCCGTTAGATTCCACTCACCTGCCATCTCTCATTGATTCACTTCCTCTAACCTCCTTTAAGCGTCCCTGTTTTCATAGGGAGCTTAGATCAACAGGCTTCTGGCTGTATTATTTACAGGGAAGTGGATCAAACACCTGCTTTATGCTTATGTGTTTTTTTCCTGACATTTCTGTTTGATAAATGCTGTACTGTGTCAAAGATAATGTTTATATGTTTGGATTGTGGTTGTTTCTAGGTTACTGGTAGGAGCCCCACTGGAAACAAATGGACAGCATCAGACAGGAGATGTGTACAAATGTCCCTTAAGCAGGAGATCTGGAGGACCCAGCTGCACCAAACTCAATCTTGGTATGGTGATTGCAGTTTTTATATTTTCACAGAATTTTTAGTTAATTTTGTGTGAAAAGCATTTCAGCATTATTTTTTTCATCATATTTCCATAATTAAAAAAAATCAGAATTTTAATTAGCATCACAATATACATATTATGTCTCTTTGTTCTCATTGGTGAAGTTGCACAACCCATTGTTAATGAAACTTTTCGTCAGTAATTGTGTTGATGAGATTAACACTGGATGACTGTGGATTATAATTAATTAGCATAAATACTTTTTGTAAACAGACTTCAAAAGGAACTGTAATTATTTACTAGCACCAAATAATTACTTCACAAAGCTTCCACAATGAGGGAAAGAGTTGTAATTTGGGTAAAGTGTTACCAGGCATGCCTTGTAAACTCAAGTTCAGGGGTGTATTTGAATGAATCAATCTGTTCCTCGCCCTCCATAGCTTTTCACATGTACAGATCTGGGTTTTTCACTACAGAACACAACATCTACAGTATGTCAAGCATATGTGTTCTATATAATCTTAAGTGTGTCAATACAACCACTCTGCCAATTTCAATATGTGTATGCGTATAGATGCACACACATAACAGATACACACTGCAGATAAAGTCAGGAATGTCTAGACAGAATTAACAAATATGTTTACTGTTAGAGGAAGTCCCTGTTTAAAGTACATATGCCACATATGGACTGTGGTCAGATTTTACAGCACAGTATTTTATTTCGCTTACACATTTGAAACATTTGTTAATGTTTTTTTTTTTTCTTAAGGAAGGATATCCTTGACAAATGTCTCTGAACGAAAGGATAAGATGAGACTTGGAATGACCCTTTCGTCCAACCCTAAAGACAACAGCTTTGTGGTGAGTTGAATGTTTTGAATGTCTGGTTAGATAATACATGTTCAGTGTTATATTTAAAGTAATCTGGAATTTAAACGGTCTACAGCACTAATATTATTAAGTTTAAACAACATCTATTCCCTGTAGAACATAATTTTTATGTCAAATGAGCCCATGATCTTCATGTAAATCCAAAATTCATTTAATAATGGTGCACTTAATTCTCTTTGTGATAATTCATAGGCATGTGGTCCCCTTTGGTCGTACGAATGTGGTAGCTCATACTACAGCACTGGAATTTGTTCCAGAGTCAACTCCAGCTTCAAGTTTTCCCGCACTATCGCTCCTGCCTTCCAAAGTAAGCACAATGCACCTGCGCCCTTGATTTAACTAGGACGGTTTTTACAGTGACATTTCAGTAATATGTTTCAACTTTCTGTCTTAAATGTGGACTGTATTTTTATGCTGAATTTGGCCATGACAGTTTCTGGATCTGCCATATGCAATATATTGTGGAATTAATCATCTTTTTAAAAAGAAAATGATCATGACTGCTCATAAAGAAAGAGCTGAGAATTTAAATCTTTTTTTTATTTTATTTTTTTATGAAAGAATCACAGGCCTAATTCTTTTAGAACAAATCCCTAAAAGTAGCTTCTGAGTAGAATTACTACCTTTTAAGAGTTTTATCTGCCAAAGGCATCAAAAACATCTCATTTCCCTTATCAGGGTGTGAGACATACATGGACATAGTTATAGTCCTGGACGGTTCAAATTCAATCTACCCCTGGAATGAAGTTCAAGACTTCCTTATCAACATCCTGCGGAAATTCTACGTTGGACCGGGACAGATTCAGGTGTTTTTGAGTTTCTGAACAATGTCACTGCGAAGTATCAAATGTGTCTTCATTTTCGTCACATAAGGTGAATCATGTGCTCGTCAGGTTGGAGTGCTACAATATGGAGAAAAGGTGGTGACAGAGTTTCAGCTGAATGACTTCCGTTCTGTGAAGGATGTGGTCAAAGCAGCCCGTAAAATAGGCCAGCGAGGAGGAGAAGAGACCAACACTGCGCTGGGAATCAGTGTTGCACGGTACTCTGCATAAATGACAAAAATATATAATAATAATAATAATAATAATAATAAAAACACTTATTAATTATCCAGCTCTGGCTACTAAAGTACACTACCATGCAAAAGTTTTTCATTACATTAATTTTTTTTAATATTTTTGAAAGAAGTCTCTTCTGTTCATTAACGCTGCATTTATTTGATCAAAATACAGTAATATTGTGAAATATTTTTATTATTTTAAACTGTTTTAAACTATTAACTGTTTTCTGTTTTAATTTTTTTTTTAAATGTCATTTAGTCTTCAGTGTCACAGAAATCTTTCTAATATGCTGATTTGTTGCTCAAGAAACATTTCTTATTATTATACATGTTGAAAACAGTTGTGCTGCTTAATGTTTTTGTGGAAACTCTGATTAATTTTTTTCTTTGATGAATAGAAAGTTCAAAAGAACACCATTTATTTAAAAAATATAAATATTTTGTAACATTATACATGTTTACTGTCACTTTAATACATCTTTACTGTTAATTTTGATCAATTCAATGCATCCTTGCTGAATAAAAGTATTAATTTCTTTCAAGGAAGTAACTTACTGACCTCAAACTTTTGAACGATTGTACATTTTGCTTATTAATAGAGTCCAAGGCTTACATTTACAGAGCATAAATTGATAACTATGTATATTCACAGCTCAGAGGCCTTTAAACAGGGAGGTAGAAGAGGAGCAAAGAAGGTCATGATCGTCATCACAGATGGAGAATCACATGACAACGCTGACCTACAGCAGGTCATTGAGGACAGCGAGAAGGACGGCATCACCAGATATGCCATCGCTGTAAGTATTGCCTTCCTTACTTCACTTTCTTTTCTGCTTTCGTTTTTTGCTTTGGCATTGATGCCAACTCTCATACTGAAATTGATGACCTATTTTTAAAATGGGCTTTTTTTTAACCAGTCATTGAAGTCACTTTCAGCTGCTGACACCAGTGAAAAAGGCCCAATGCTTTCACTCCTACTTATTGAGCCTTAGATTTGATATATTGTCTTAGGCGCTCAGAAGAAATGCGTCATGTTTGAGCTCTTTTCAGGCTGATTTATTCTCGACGTTCTTCTTCACAACAGGTACTGGGCTACTACAATCGCAGAGGCATCAACCCTGAAGCTTTCCTTAATGAGATCAAGTACATCGCTAGCGACCCCGATGATAAGCATTTCTTTAATGTGACAGATGAGGCAGCTTTGAAGGACATTGTGGACGCTCTTGGAGAGAGGATCTTCAGTTTAGAGGGTTGGCGATTTTACCACAGTGGCACCATACACAGCATTGCATCATATCCATAACACAGCCCAAAACCTCAGCCTGTAAAATCTCTGCACAGCACTACACTGTAAATTGCATTGGACCTAATCTTCAAATTTATACCACATTTCTTTGCTATATTCTCAGTGCCAACACTTTCTTTAAGATCACTGAAATCTGCAATGCTCTGTTGTTGGAAATGGTGGACTATTTTCTCCTGTGTGTTTATGTTCTCTTTGTGTGCAGGGACTAACAAGAATGGGACAGCGTTTGGTCTCCAGATGTCTCAGGCTGGCTTCTCCACACACATAGTGGAGGTGAGTCTATATGTCCATCAGTCTGTAAGTGCATTTAAATGTGGTCATGTAAACGCATTAACCTGTTTTCCTTTATCAAAGTAAGGTCATAAATGGCTTAAGCATAGACCAATCAACACAGGTAGATTTTTAAACCTTACCCCTATTTCGCCCAGCATGTAAACACATCAATCTGCATTCTGTCAGGTTATTGAAGTGTGCATGTGTGATATGTGACAGTAAAGTGTCCTTCAGATATAAGCACATCCAGAAAGAGTGAGCATTTCACGGTAAGGGAGGGGGAAATATATTGCAAACTCCAACTCTTTCTTGACCAAGAAATTATAAAAATGTGTTCTCATCTCGTGCAGCCGAAGTAGAAGTGGTACAGTGGTACACTGCTTATTTATTTAAAGGGATATTTCACCCAAAAATGAAAATTAAACATTGATTTACTCACTGGGACAATGGGTTAATTCAATAAGCTGATTTTTGGGAGTTATCAGCGTATCGGTGCGAATATAAATGTGCTTTGTAAGTTCTGGGTCTACTTTACTCCTTAGTTCACAGCTCCTTTTTTCCATCTCAGCTGAAAGAAAAACCTAGACAGTTTAACTGAGATCAAATTAAGAACTTTGTCTGAACCAAAAGTCAAACGTTCAGTGAATGTTTTGGTTTACTTTCTTTAAACTGAAAATTGAATAAAACTAAAAATCTTTCTTTCTTTTTCTTTCTTTCTTTCTTTCTTTCTTTCTTTCTTTCTTTCTTTCTTTCTTTCTTTCTTTCTTTCTTTGTCTTTAAACATTCTTCATTTATTTTCTTCTCTTTCTTTAGGTCATCTTTATATGTCTCTGTCAGTAATATGATACACCAAAAATATTACACCTTTACAATGGTGAGCAGATAAGATTGCTCTCTGATAATTCAAACAAGCCTCTTTCTGATTCTCATTCCAAAGAAAATTATATAAGGCCCAGGCTTTCCCAGGGAAGGGGTTATTGTGGTGAGAAGTGTGTGCACCTTAGGGGAGAAGGAATATTTTTTTCTTGTCTGTCTGAACCCAGAGCTGATATTAGAGCTGGGTTGTCCTCCAGCACATACTCAGCATCTGACTCTCCCGTACTGTACCTGCTGCTCTGGCAGGCAGTCTGCCACGCTCCGTCCACAAATCAGCCCAAACTGTACCTGGTGGTCTGTATCCACCCAAGACCTGCTCCCAACTGTAACGCTAATCATCTCTGTCCAGGCTGCACAGTTTGCTGATGCAACCCCTCCGATTTTTCCACTCCGTCCCCTAAAGGCAAGCAATGAGAGTTAGTAATATCAAGTCTTTTTTTTATGAAACTCCAGATGGCCATTGGGGTGGCTGGAAATCTGGAATCCTGGAACAACATCTGCAACAGAAGCATCTTGAGTGTTGAGAGGAGGGATAAGTTGTTGGAAAGAATGTTTGCACTCTAGGAGAAAATCATACCCCTAAATCCAGATGGTACTCTCTAAAGCGTGTGGGATGTGTTTAGGTTTAAATGTGTCTAGGCTTATATATATGTGACACATATTCGACTTAGACTTTATTTTATGCCCCAGAATTTTTTTTCTTATTTTTTTTTTTATTTTATTTTTTTTATTTGTTTATATTTGTACATTTAACATGATCACTAGACAACATTATTTCTGTCATGACAACTCTCAGGAGATTGGTATGGTAATGGATATGGCAATGGTAATGTATTTGGTCTTGGCAGAATATGTCTGCTTTGCTGCTGCTGCTGCTGCTGCAGAGCAAGTACAGAGACTTGCTACTGCCAATACATTCACAGACATTGCTGTGAGCATGTAAGACATGCTACTGCACATATCAATACCACCCATAACAGACCTATACAGGTGGAGCTGGGGAAGGTGGAGGGTTTCTAAAAGCACTCTGCAGACTGCTAATGAGTTATTGATGACAAATTAGTTAGACCTATTAACATACACCATCTAGAGTTTATTACCAGAACTAGGTATTTCTGTCATGACAACTCTCGGGAGATCGGTATGGTAATAGAGATTGGCATGGTAATGGATATGGCAATGTTAATGTATTTGGTCTTGGCTAGATTGCCACCTGCTGCTGCAGAGCAAGTACAGAGACTTGCTACTGCTAATACATTCACAGACAATGCTGTGAGCATGTAAGACATGCTGCTGCTGCACATGTAACATACATGAATGAACCCCCCATCAAAGCAGGAAACAAGAGAAAAGGGCAGAGCCCTCTTCAACAAACATCCAAACAGATCATTAACAAGTTGTCCAGCCAGTAAAGCTGTGGGCAGGAAGACTATTGCTATACATTTGTAAAGCAACTTTTCTACCCTACACAGTTGCACAGGGTAATAGGAGAAATAGACAGTACAAGTAATATACACATGATGTTGAGTGGTAAAAAAAAGCTGCTGCATCGGCAGATATGCATACATACATGAAGACATAGACAGGAGACAGGAAGGGATAGGAAAAAAACATCTAGAACAAACAGCAGATCTATCGCAAAGACATGTTCTACTTTTTTTTCATGGGACTACATGTTCTGCTATCTAAGGTAGCCTTGGCTGATAAAAATAGGAACCCAGCAACCTCCTGAGCAAGTATCATCAATAAGTCACTTGATAATAATTACAAAACCGTTATACTCCATGCATTATGATATGCCATATGATAAATGAAAAGCCATTAGGAGCGATAATGAATGACAGGAGCATGCTCTCACTCTGCATTAACATGTTAAACATAGTTAATGAAAACATTACTCTTGAAATAAAAGAATGTTGTTGTTGTTGTTGTTGTTGTTTTCTTATTTACTTTAACCTTCTCATCCATAACTTACAAGAGATACAAACAATAGACCATTTAATGCTTCATAGACACAACTGCAAACTGTCAAAATTAGACGAGAGTCTTAGGCGAAAGAGGGAAATGAGAAAAATCTGTCCAGTAAAATGTGTCCAGTAAAAGCCTTAAAGCACTGCAGCCCTGCAGTCCTGGTAGCATCAGGTTTAGAGGCAGTCCTGCTTTGTGTCTTTGTGCTGGTCCCTTATCACATCTTCTGCATGCTTATGTGGTGCGGGTACAGTAAAATGAAAAGCGATGATGGATTTATGGTAGCGATGATGATGTGCAATGGTACCAGGTGCACAACATCACACTCAGCCAGCACTGTTCCATTTAGATGTGACTCCTTTTATGCTGTGAAAACCAGGATGTAGTAGAGCCGAAGCATAAGTTGTTGAAAGGATGAGTTCACACCATAAAGGCACACAAAGCAGGATGCTTGGATGCAAAAATCTGTTGGATGTCAGAAAAACTGGCAACTTAAACAATAAAAACAATAGATGCTCCATTCATCCCTTTAAAGACCCAAAGTCTGTAGTTTGATGCTATAAGAGTTTACAGAAAAGAAAAATATAGTCAGTGAATTGTATGTAATTGTAAAGTTAGTGAATTGTATTATGTAAAAATATATTTTTTTCTCTGTCTGCAGGACGGTATTTTAGTGGGAGCTGTGGGAGCTTATGACTGGAATGGCGCTGTGCTGAAGGAGACTCGTCAGGGTAAAGTGGTTCCACCAAAGTCCTCCTATGAACAGGAGTTTCCAGATGAACTGAAGAACCATGGAGCTTACCTGGGTAAAGAATCCACAACTATACATTCAACCATGGCTGTCACTGAGATAAATGCCTTGTGTGATATGTCAACATCTAAATGTTTTGTTTTTTAATTGTTATTCATTCTACTTTTTTAACTGTCTTGGTCTCATTTGATCTCCACTCTGTTACCAAGCAAAGTGATACATCCAGTATACAGTCTTTAGTTGATAAGCATTTAATTTTATCAGCTTTCTCCTTTTGTGTTTGTAGGTTACACAGTGACGTCAGTGGTGTCAGCTCTTAGTGGTCAGTTATATGTAGCAGGAGCTCCACGTTTTAACCACACGGGCAAAGTCATCATCTTCACCCTGAAAAATACTGGAGAGCTCACTATTTTACACTCACTCAAGGGACAGCAGGTAAAGCACTTACAAACATGTTTACAAACATTTGCACCACACAGTGTTTGTATACAATGCTCATGTATTATCCAATAGCATTCTGCTACTCTGACTAATTCTTTTCCACAGAGTGTTTTACAGCTCTCCTGTATCCAAGTACTCAAAAGCTTCTTTTCCATTGTCAGGCCGAACAGTTTTAAGAACAGCAAGGTTTCAGTTATATTTCCACTTAAGCCTGGTTTGACACAGCACGATTACAAACCGTTTTCAGCCTGGGATTCTCAGCACCAATGGCTAACCATACTGAACCGTGGTAGAATGCGTGTAGTGACGTCACCAGTCAGGATTGGTCACTTGTCTGTTGCCTGGCTACCAGTTTCTCTGTACCTGGCCTGGTGCTCTATTTGTAGCGACCTAAACACAAGTTAATAATAAAATGAAAAGAATTATCTGAACATCCTCCATAAAACAATCGTCTCATATTGTCTGTAGACTCTTGCGTTACCAATGTAACAACAGTGGAAAATGAAACCATATCCGTATCGGCTGGGCCAGATCAGCATGGAATGGGTCGATTTAGCAATGAGAACGGTTTGGCCGGATGGTGGAAAAGCAGCTAGACTGTACAAATTGTCATTGTGTTTTTGAAATCTCTCCTGGCTTTCATTTGCGATGAGTGGACTGTCTAGAGTCTAGACCACAAACCCAAATCCATGTGCTACTCATCCCAGTCCTAAAGCATGCAAATAAATTAACTCTCACAAACAAAGCACAGAGTTATTGAATATTTCTAAAAGAGGTAAACATTTACCAGGTGATTATTACCTCAGGAAAATGCCTTGAATATCACCCCTATTAATCAAACTGCATAATTGTGCA
This sequence comes from Meda fulgida, assembly GCA_030578275.1. NCBI lineage: Eukaryota > Metazoa > Chordata > Actinopteri > Cypriniformes > Leuciscidae > Meda > Meda fulgida. The sequence continues at coordinate 34,456,499 of CM060622.1, forward strand.
TGAAACTCTTTATTTAAAAAAAGCCTATACTGTACAGAGGATTGTAATTGAGAGACACATGAGAAATAAGCATTTGTTTATGCTGTTTTTGTTGTTGCTTTGTCTAGATCCATATATATATACAGGTCCTTCTCAAAAATGTGCAAATTGTGATAAAGTTCATTATTTTCCATAATGTAACGATAAAAATTAAACTTTCATATATTTTAGATTCATTGCACACCAACTGAAGTATTTCAGGTCTTTTATTGTTTTAATTCTGATGATTTCGGCATACAGCTCATGAAAACCCCAAATTCCTGTCTCAAAAAATTAGCATATCATGAAAAGCTTCTCTAAACGAGCTATTAACCTAATCATCTGAATCAACTAATTAACTCTAAACACCTGCAAAAGATTCCTGAGGCTTTTAAAAAGCCTGTTTCATTACTCAAAACCGCAATCATGGGTAAGACTGCCGACCTGACTGCTGTCCAGAAGGCCATCATTGACACCCTCAAGCAAGAGGGTAAGACACAGAAAGAAATTTCTGAACAAATAGGCTGTTCCCAGAGTGCTGTATCAAGGCACCTCAGTGGGAAGTCTGTGGGAAGGAAAAAGTGTGGCAAAAAACACTTTCACTTGTGGAGAAGGACCGATTCCAGACCTTGGGTGACCTGCGGAAGCAGTGGACTGAGTCTGGAGTAGAAACATCCAGAGCCACCGTGCACAGGCGTGTGCAGGAAATGGGCTACAGGTGCCGCATTCCCCAGGTCCCCACTTTTGAACCAGAAACAGCGGCAGAAGCGCCTGACCTGGGCTACAGAGAAGCAGCACTGGACTGTTGCTCAGTGGTTGCATGTCAGTCGGAAATCAAGGTGCCAGAGTCTGGAGGAAGACTGGGGAGAAGGAAATGCCAAAATGCCTGAAGTCCAGTGTCAAGTACCCACAGTCAGTGATGGTCTGGGGTGCCATGTCAGCTGCTGGTGTTGGTCCACTGTGTTTTATCAAGGGCAGGGTCAATGCAGCTAGCTATCAGGAGATTATGGGGCACTTCATGCTTCCATCTGCTGAAAAGCTTTATGGAGATGACGATTTCATTTTTCAGCAGGACCTGGCACCTGCTCATAGTGCTAAAACCACTGGTAAATGGTTTACTGACCATGGTATTACTGTGCGCAATTGGCCTGCCAACTCTCCTGACCTGAACCCCATAGATAATCTGTGGGATATTGTGAAGAGAAAGTTGAGAGACTTAAGACCCAACACTCTGGATGAGCTTAAGGCCGCTATCGAAGCATCCTGGGCCTCCATAACACCTCAGCAGTGCCACAGGCTGATTGCCTCCATGCCACGCCACATTGAAGCAGTCATTTCTGCAAAAGGATTCCCGACCAAGTATTGAGTGCATAACTGAACATAATTATTTGAAGTATTAAAACAATAAAAGACCTGAAATATTTCAGTTGGTGTGCAATGAATCTAAAATATATGAAAGTTTATTTTTTATCATTACATTATGGAAAATAATGAACTTTATCACAATATGCTAATTTTTTCAGAAGGACCTATATATATATATATATATATATATGGATCTAGTTAAAGCAACATTTTATAACCCCTTAAAGTATGAGATTAAATACAAGCCATACATTTTTTGAAGTTGCAAAGACTTTGGAATGAAATTGTCCACTTAAATTGTCATATTATGCCATTTTTATTTTGCCATTCACTGTATATATTTATATGCCCTTATGCTTGAGGACAGTGTAAGTAAAAAGTGGTACAGCTCATGCATTTTTATGCTTACATTAGCTTATACATACATATTCAAGTGATGTGCTTCATAGGCACAAATTGCATGTCCTTGTACTCCAGTAGTAATCAGTCTGGCTTCAATGGATGTGTTTGTGCAGATAGGGTCATACTATGGCAGTGAGATTGCTCCAGTGGACATGGATGATGATGGAGTGACTGATAACCTGCTGGTGGCTGCGCCCATGTTCTTCAGTGGAGGCTGGGAAAAGGGCAAAGTCTACATATACAGAGTCACAGAGCAGGTACGGTTTCTTGTGAAAAACACGTTAATTAGCCATTGACAAGCTATTATATTACCTCCTGTTTACTTCCCACCCAGAAAGCAAAATTGCAGATGTTGTCTCTAGTCTTAAAGCTGAGGGAACCATGCTCTGAAAACTGTGCCTGTGCATTAATGTGCATTAATCCCTCATTAAAGGAACACGCTGACTTTTTGGGACTTTAGCTTATTCACCGTATCCCCCAGAGTTAGATAAGTCCATACATACCCCTTTCATTTCCGTGCATTCACAGAAGCTCTGTCTGACGAACCCACCACTAGCCTAGCTTAGCACAAAAACTGGAAGTAAATGGCTTCAGCTAGCATACTACTCCCAATAAGTGACAAAATAACGCCAACATTTTCCTATTTATATGTTGTGATTTGTATAGTCACAGTGTGTATAAATTACAAGGTCGTATGAGATAGTCATTTTTTTAACTGTATACATGCTGGGAACTATATTCTCAGAAGCACTGCTACTTGGGCGGAGTGATTTACACGCAGCGCCTGAGAAGCCCCGTGGTGAGGAGCGGAGAGTTCCCTCAGAGTGTTGCGCTAATCACTCCGCCCAAGTAGCAGTGCTTCGCCTTCTGAGAATATAGTTCCCAGTATGTATACGGTCAACAGATGTCTGTGTCTCATATGACATTGTTATTTGTACACACTGTGACTATACAAATCACAACATATAAATAGGAAAATGTTGGTGTTATGTTCTCACTTATCGGGAGCAGTATGCTAGCTGGAGCCATTTACTTCCATTCTTTGTCCTAAGCTAGGCTAGTGGTGGGTGCGTCAGACAGAGTTACAGCACGCACGGAGATGAAAAGGGTATGTATGGACTTATCTAACTCTGGGGGATACAGTGAATAAGCTTAAGTCCCAAAAAGTCAGCGTGTTCCTTTAATGGTCTCACATAAATACTGACAGGCGTTTGCCACCTGCTATACCTCACAGCAGAGAGTAGTGGAGGGTGAACTCAGCAGGAAAATATTTCCCCCTTGAAATGTAATTATATGAATCGCACAAAGAGAGAGAAAGCTGCTTAAATAAATGGAAAAAGCTGGAGTGCATGCAAGAGCATTGCTTTGAATAAAGCAGACCTCCATCTTTATTCATTTAGCTCTTATAAGCTATTTCCTTGTGGCCTTAACCAGGGGACCACAATCTGTGTGATACCTCAGGTTGCAGCCAGACATAGTACATCAACATCGTTAACTGAAATAATTGACTATAGTTAAGTCATTATTCAAATACCGTAGTACATACTCCATCCATTTATTATGCAAACCATTCTCTTCTCTTTTCTCTTCTCTTCTCTTCTTCTCTTCTCTTCTCTCCTACTGTAATCTGATGCTATTTTAGGAAGGATGCAATTGATTTCATGTGTCTGTCGTCTATGGCCGTATATTTTCAGTGCGAGTGAGAGATTTAGGAATTTAGGAGGAGAGTTATGTGCATGGCTAATTACTCTCCCAAATACTTGGCTAACTTGAACAGTTTTTGCTTTGAGAAATTGCACCTTTCCCTCAAACTTTCCACCCATTTGAGACTAAATGCCTTCTTACTGACCTCACCTTAAGTGATAATACAGGAACAGTTCTTGCATTTGACCTTGGGAGTCTGGTTTGGACTGTTATTGTGAATGTGTACGCGTATAACTATTTATTTCAATCATGTGGATTTTTGGATAAAGGCAGCAGTTTCATCCAAATTTCTTACAAAAACGCATGGGTTGTCATTGTCTCTGGATCTTTAACAAAATCCTAAAAAGATTGTTTCTGGTCAAAGAAATGTTTAGCCCTGGTCCATGACCTAAGTGGATATTTACATCATAAGCAGAATTTTTTTTAATTGTTGGTGTATGAAATAAATATAAACAATGATCCTATTCCTCATTAAAAGTTTACATTTAAATTTTTTGTACAACATTAATATAAACTTAATGTAAATTGTTACGATGCCGGAAGGACGAAGCAGAGAGGGAATCCAAGTGCAGCATATTTAATCAAAATCACAAGAGAAACAAGGAACACGAAAGCAAGTACAACGACCGACAAACCACAACTGAAACACAGAGGTATAAAAAGACAGGCAAACAAGCTAAACAAGATAACAAGGGGGCGTGGCTAATCAGAAACACATGGGGAGACTAATCAACAAAACAGGGAACAGCTGAAACATGAAAGGACAGGGGAACACATGACAGACAAGAACAAGATACACAAACACAAAACCCACACCGTGACATAGCCCCCCCCCCCCATGGGCGGCTCCCGACGCCCCTCGGAACAAAACACTAAAGTTCAGGAGGGTGGTGAAGTGGAGGCGGTCCTGGGGGAGGGACGGAGGGCCAGGCCCGTGCAGGGAACAGAACCAGGGCCTTGCAATGGCGGGCATGGGCCATGGAACGTGGGCGGAGCATGACTCGCAGGCGGCGGCCAGGGCGGAGACGACCCCTCGGGCGGCCAGGGCGGAGGCGACCCCCTCGGGCGGCCAGGGCGGAGGCGACCCCCTCGGGCGGCCAGGGCGGAGGCGACCCCCTCGGGCGGCCAGGGCGGAGGCGACCCCCTCGGGCGGCCAGGGCGGAGGCGACCCCCTCGGGCGGCCAGGGCGGAGGCGACCCCCTCGGGCGGCCAGGGCGGAGGCGACCCCCTCGGGCGGCCAGGGCGGAGGCGACCCCCTCGGGCGGCCAGGGCGGAGGCGACCCCCTCGGGCGGCCAGGGCGGAGGCGACCCCCTCGGGCGGCCAGGGCGGAGGCGACCCCCTCGGGCGGCCAGGGCGGAGGCGACCCCTCGGGAGGCCAGGGCGGCGAAGACCCCTCGGGAGGCCAGGGCGGCGACGACACCGGCTCAGGAACAGCAGACACCGGCTCAGGAACAGCAGACACCGGCTCAGGAACAGCAGACACCGGCTCAGGAACAGACAACACACACACTGGCTCGGGAACTGGCTCGGGAACAGACAACACACACACTGGCTCGGGCTCAGGAACAGACAACCCACACACTGGCTCGGGAGCAGACAGCACACACACTGGCTCGGGAGCAGACAGCACACACACTGGCTCGGGAGCAGACAGCACACACACTGGCTCGGGAGCAGACAGCACACACACTGGCTCGGGAGAAGACAGCACACACACTGGCTCGGGAGCAGACAGCACACACACTGGCTCGGGAGCAGACAGCACACACACTGGCTCGGGAGCAGACAGCACACACACTGGCTCGGGAGCAGACAGCACACACACTGGCTCGGGAGCAGACAACACACACCCTGGCTCGGGAACAGACACCGGCTCAGGAACGGGAACAGACACCGGCTCAGCAGCCACTAGAACAGTAGCGGCCACAAGGACAGACACAAACACAGAAACAAACATTGACTCAGGAATATCAGACACCGGCTCAGGAACAGACAACACACACACTGGCTCGGGAACTGGCTCGGGAACAGACAACACACACTGGCTCGGGAACAGACAACTCACACACTGGCTCGGGAGCAGACAGCACACACACTGGCTCGGGAGCAGACAGCACACACACTGGCTCGGGAGCAGACAGCACACACACTGGCTCGGGAGCAGACAGCACACACACTGGCTCGGGAGCAGACAGCACACACACTGGCTCGGGAGCAGACAGCACACACACTGGCTCGGGAGCAGACAGCACACACACTGGCTCGGGAGCAGACAGCACACACACTGGCTCGGGAGCAGACAGCACACACACTGGCTCGGGAGCAGACAGCACACACACTGGCTCGGGAGCAGACAGCACACACACTGGCTCGGGAGCAGACAGCACACACACTGGCTCGGGAGCAGACAGCACACACACTGGCTCGGGAGCAGACAGCACACACACTGGCTCGGGAGCAGACAGCACACACACTGGCTCGGGAGCAGACAGCACACACACTGGCTCGGGAGCAGACAGCACACACACTGGCTCGGGAGCAGACAGCACACACACTGGCTCGGGAGCAGACAGCACACACACTGGCTCGGGAGCAGACAGCACACACACTGGCTCGGGAGCAGACAGCACACACACTGGCTCGGGAACTGACAACACACACACTGGCTCGGGAACAGACAACACACACACTGGCTCGGGAACAGACAACACACACACTGGCTCGGGAACAGACAACACACACACTGGCTCGGGAACTGGCTCAGGAACTGGCTCGGGAGCAGACAGCACACACACTGGCTCGGGAGCAGACAGCACACACACTGGCTCGGGAGCAGACAGCACACACACTGGCTCGGGCTCAGGAACAGACAACCCACACACTGGCTCGGGAGTAGACAGCACACACACTGGCTCGGGAGCAGACACCGGCTCAGGAACGGGAACAGACACCGGCTCAGCAGCCACTAGAACAGTAGCGGCCACAAGGACAGACACAAACACAGAAACAAACATTGACTCAGGAATATCAGACACTGGCTCTGGAACAGGAACAGACTCTGGCTCGGAAACGGCCATCTTGTCCGTAGACACTGGCTCGGAGGCGACCATCTTGTCCGTAGACACTGGCTCGGAGGAAGTGATGTAAACAGTCTCTGGATCAGCAGAAGTGATGTGAACAGACTCTGGATCAGCCATCTTGTCCGTAGACACTGGCTCGGAGGAAGTGATGTGAACAGTCTCTGGATCAGCAGAAGTGATGTGAACAGACTCTGGTTCGGCCATCTTGTCCGTAGACACTGACTCGGAGGAAGTGATGTGAACAGTCTCAGGATCAGCAGAAGTGATGTGAACAGACTCTGGTTCGGCCATCTTGTCCGTAGACACTGGCTCGGAGGAAGTGACGTGAAGCGTCTCTGGCTCGGCAGATGTGACGTGAAGCGTCTCTGGCTCGGCAGATGTGACGTGAAGCGTCTCTGGCTCGGCAGATGTGACGTGAAGCGTCTCTGGCTCGGCAGATGTGACGTGAAGCGTCTCTGGCTCGGCAGATGTGACGCGAAGCGTCTCTGGCTCGGCAGAAGTGACGCGAAGCGTCTCTGGCTCGGCAGAAGTGACGCGAAGCGTCTCTGGCTCGGCAGAAGTGACGCGAAGCGTCTCTGGCTCGGCAGAAGTGACGCGAAGCGTCTCTGGCTCGGCAGAAGTGACGCGAAGCGTCTCTGGATCGGCAGACGTGACGTGAACAGTCTCTGGATCGGCCGGAGGCTCAGGAAGGGCCTCCGGGCACTGCAGGATGCAGGAAGTCCTCTTCCTCCTCCTCCGTCTCCGAGAGCGAGAGGGCGCTGGACTGGACGGCGTCAGCGGCGAGGGCTCTGTGCTGGACGGCGTCAGCGGCGAGGGCTCTGTGCTGGACGGCGTCAGCGGCGAGGGCTCTGTGCTGGACGGCGTCAGCGGCGAGGGCTCTGTGCTGGACGGCGTCAGCGGCGAGGGCTCTGTGCTGGACGGCGTCAGCGGCGAGGGCTCTGTGCTGGACGGCGTCAGCGGCGAGGGCTCTGTGCTGGACGGCGTCAGCGGCGAGGGCTCTGTGCTGGACGGCGTCAGCGGCGAGGGCTCTGTGCTGGACGGCGTCAGCGGCGAGGGCTCTGGGCTGGACGGCGTCAGCGGCGAGGGCTCTGGGCTGGACGGCGTCAGCGGCGAGGGCTCTGGCTTTTGCTCGAAGACTGGCTCTGGCTGGACGTGGCTGACGTGAAGCTCCGGCTGGACGTGGCGGACGCGAAGCTCTAGCTGGACGTGGCTGACGTGAAGCTCTGGCTGGACGTGGCTGACGTGAAGCTCTGGCTGGACGTGGCTGACGTGAAGCTCTGGGCTGGACGGGACCAGTGGCGAATGGGGCCCTGGGCTGGACATCACCAACCCAGGGTCGAAAAATGGCCAGCGTGGAGAGTGGTGTCGGGGCTCCTCTCGACCACCTCCTCTACTGAGGCCTCCACGTGTCCCACGAAACTTGACCAACCGGGTCCCCTCAAAAGAGTGGCCTCTCCTCCGCTCGGTGGCTGGAGATGAGGAACTGGCGAACATGCTGCTGGATTCAGTGTGGTCGGTCGTTCTGTTACGATGCCGGAAGGACGAAGCAGAGAGGGAATCCAAGTGCAGCATATTTAATCAAAATCACAAGAGAAACAAGGAACACGAAAGCAAGTACAACGACCGACAAACCACAACTGAAACACAGAGGTATAAAAAGACAGGCAAACAAGCTAAACAAGATAACAAGGGGGCGTGGCTAATCAGAAACACATGGGGAGACTAATCAACAAAACAGGGAACAGCTGAAACATGAAAGGACAGGGGAACACATGACAGACAAGAACAAGATACACAAACACAAAACCCACACCGTGACATAAATAGACTTATTTTTTATCTCTCTAAAACCATAATATTTATTCTTACTGTATTTATCCCTGATTCCTAATGTATTCTCAATATATTTTTAGTCCAATTAAGACTTCAAGATTTCAGTTTTAAGCAAAAGCAACATTGAATTATAGGTGAGATGAACATCCAATAATATGGAAATAGGAGTTCATAAAACATTCAGTACTAGTATCCCACCCACATAGACAGAGTACATGCATCACCACATTTTCAATGGATTGTGCCGTCAGTTGACTTTATTAAAGGGCAAACTATCTGTACATTGTTGCTTTGTAAAACCCATTAGTTGACCCTCTGCCTTAGCCCCTGTACACCCCATCAAACTGGAGCAACACGGCTCATGCTGTATCTAAATTGTGTCTTACTACCTCATGGCAGCTCTTTATGGTTGTTTTCCCATCAGCCTCGTTTCATATTGGAGGGCTCACTGGAGATCTTAGATCAAGGTCAGAATGCCCGTTTCGGCTCTGCACTGGCTCCTGTGCCTGATCTAAATGGGGATTCATTTAATGATGTGGTGGTGGGAGCTCCACTAGAGGATGATCACAAAGGAGCCATTTACATCTACTACAGCCAACGCAACAGAATATTGAGGAAATATAAACAGGTACCACATAAGTGTCCTACTGTTCTCTTGTGTATTAATTATTTGAAAGTGTTCGCTTTGAATAGTTATTTATTTTACACCCATTTCCTCTCTCTGTCAGAGGATTGCTGCAGTTCAGCTGGCCCCGGGTCTGCAGTACTTTGGTCGTAGTATCCATGGCAATATGGATATGAATGGAGATGGCCTGGTGGATCTGGCTGTGGGCTCTCTCGGTGCAGCTGTACTTCTGTGGTGGGTCTCTAACACAGGGTTCTTTACACTGTTCGCTTCTCCTTAATAAAAAACTCTATAATATTTGCTGTACTACAGGTCTAGAAGTGTTGTCCGAATCCATGCCACGGTTCGATTTGAGCCCAGCAAGATCAACGTATTCAATAAAGACTGTCGGAGAGGAGGAAAAGATGTGACCTGCATGTCGGCCATTGTATGTCTGAATGTCACAGCTCGGACTCCTATCAGACCCTCACAAGAAATAGGTCAGTTTTTATATTTTTATAGTAAAAATTTCAAATACTTTTTTCAATAAACAAGCAATACTGTACTTTGATGTCTTGTATGTTTTCTGCAGATAAATAAATCGGTAAATAAAAAGTTTAATTTCTGTGTAGATTGTTGATCATATTGGAAATTGGTGCTTATTTATCTACTTATGTAAATAATATGGTCTTTTTGCACTGAATCCATCTGTTATAGTGTTGGATTGCAACAGTTCTTTGGTCAAAGAATGACATAACACTTAGCTTTCACCCAAACACACTCTGAATGGAGAACAGGAAGTTTTGGTAGTGCTTTAAAAGCAGCAGTTTTCTCTCATCAAATAGAATCTGTTGGTTAAAGTATCATTAGAAGAGAACTAAACAGCTGACATTCTCACACACCAACCAGCTGCAATATCAGTGTAGTTCAGTTAAGGTTTCCCTTCTAAGCATGCCACGTATTAGCCTGAAAAATATTCAGTTGTGATGAATTGTTCAACATTCAGTAATCTTTTGATCTTTCCTTTGTTGCTCTGTTGATTCAAGATTTGCCTTGGGAGGGGAAATAAAAACTGCTTAGCTAGCTCTGGAAATTTAGAAGTTAAGTAGACACATTGTATGATGACTCTGGCTGAAACAACAAATTAAATTAGTATAAAAGTCTTTTTAGCATGTGTAATATTGTGTCAGGCCGCCAAAAAATCAAGTGAATAGTGTTATAAATGGTTCCAGATATAATAGATGTGAATGGTTTGAATATTGTGTTTTATGGGTCCTACCTATACATGAAGTCAGTGCTGTGCAAAAACACTAAGTAGAAGTGACAAAGTGTGGCAGACTGCATTACTGCTTTAAAACTGCTTTAAGAAAGGTCGAAACATACATCTTGACTGTCTTGAAAGTTGTATTCGTGATGATTTTATTTGGAAAGAACATGTTGTGAAATCCAACTGAAGATAAACAAAATACAATCTTGGTCAACGCAGAACGGTTTCAAGTGCTCACAAACTGTAAGCCCGTCTAAATCGGGCCAATGGCGTCTCTGCGTGTTACTATATTTCCTTTTATGCAACACAACAATATTAAATGCAATACATTTTTTCATATGTATTACCTCATTATTTCATCTGACTCCATAAATTAAAAAGGTTTTAATGATATCTGAGCATCATTAAATGTGAGCGAATGTTTGATTATTCTTTTTAACTCTTTACTTATATTTTACCCGTTCATATTAGGAAACTGTCGCTTTGAGGTCCTCACGCCTTCTGCTTAACGCGCGTCTCACGATCAGAAGCTTGTCAATTTTGGGTCACTAAACAGAGGTATTTGGATATATACCTGAGATGGTCGCATTCACACGTACACAATCAAAGATACTTTTATATAGCTCCCATGATTTTGCATTCACTTGAATTTAAGTAACGTAAAAGTAGAGGTATGGCCACTACTACAGCTAAAAGTCAACCAACATTACTTCTCTTATAATAGCTTTGGATTGGCCATGCCGTGGTTTCCCACGTACACTTATCTAAAGTAACATTAAATTAAAACAGAGGTAAGACACCTAGATTTAGGTTGGTCAAGCAGCATTTTTGCTGTCCTAAATGGAAATTCACTTCTTGTTTTTGCAAACCAAGTACACTTGAATTGATGCCAACTATTAGTCATCTGATGCAGTCTTGCGGTAACATACGAATCCGTTTAATCTACTTGGGAAAACAATTTCAGAGTCAGTCAGAATAAAATCAAAAGTAACACATTGATTATATCAGGTAAATATATCATGCCAATTTCATAATCAGTTCAAAGATAATAAATCAGAAAGCAAAGATGCGAACCTGACATTATAAAATACAGGCTAATTTGAGCTACAAATCGCGCTGAGCCTCTCGTTGCATTTCTATATCGAACTTTTTTACTTTTTGGTTTACTTCTTTGGGAATGAGACATTTGTACCAGTCGCACTGAGACGTTTCAAATGATACCAAACATGTATAATACTGTATGATAATTGTTCATATTAAACCATATCGATTTTTGGGTGAATTCAGGTAGGGATGGGTGAAGGGAGTGATGTGTAAATTGGGAGGTGATCAACTCAAGTGTGATCGTGTCTCGAATGGGGATGGTAATAGCAAGAGATTTCAAATGTTAATTTCCTTTGTTTTCTCAGAGAGAAGCCCTCTCTTCCAGTTCTTCCAGTTTCTCCAGTCTTACAAAGCCAAGTTACAGTACATATGTCCATTTGGTCTACGCATTAAAAGCCATCTGAGGTTCTGAAAGTGGATGTAAAAATTTTGGAACATAAGAGCAATATCCCCACAACATCCCCCAATTTACACAGATGGATCTAAATCTGAAAATCAAATGGCTGCAGCTTTTGCAACAAATCAACAATGTCAGTGTATATCTGCATTCCTGACCAAAGTTCACTTTTCACTGCAGAGGCAAATGCTCTATTCTGTTGATACTTTTGAAAAGGTTTTTAATGAAGTAAATCTTAAGGTTTTTAGGGGAAAAAAATCGTATTTATTTTACAAAATGTAACAAAATTTGGCTCTTGCCATGAACATAGCCAGCTGGAATGGCGTAAAAGGAAAGAAAAAAATGCCTCAGTCCCTCAGGACAGGTCTAGGGTTTGACACATGCAGTTTGACTAAGGCCTCGGTCGCCATCATATGTTGTTTTGAAAGTCAAGCAAGTGCTGGAAGGTCAGGTTACTGTGTAATGTGTGGGACAACAGAACTGCACAACTGTTTTTAATTAACCTTCACGACCCCAGAGCATCTTCATCAAAAATGTCATGGGTGTGAAACTCTGGAGTATCATAAATTTCACCTCTAGAGTGTCTTAAATCTCTGTCTTAAATCTGCCGTTCAAAACATTTGGGGTCAGTAAGAATTGAATACTTTTATTCAGAACGGACACATTTAATTGATCAAAAGAGACAGTCAAGGCATTTAAAATATAATGTATAAAGTTCCAAATACTGTTCTTTTGAACTTTATATTCACCAAAGAATCCTGAAATAAATATCACAAAATAATATTAAACAGCACAACTGTTTTCAACATTGATGATAATAATAAATGTTTCTTTAGCACCATATCTGCATGTCATGTACTGAAGAATCATGTAAAATTACATTTCAAAATATATTTAAATAGAAAACAGTTATTTTAAATTGTAATGACAATATTATTATTTTTTTACTGTATTTTTATAAAAAAAAACTGCCTGGGTGAGTATAAAATACTTTATTTCAGAAACATAAAAAGAATCTTACTGACCTCAAACCTTTGAATGGTTGCGTATATACCAACACGTTATCTAGCATTATTTGCAAATAATTTGTGACGTGATGAGTAAATATTTCACTGTATGTTCACTTTTATTACTTCCACTTCTCTTAGCTCTTAGCTATAGTGCTTTCTTTGAGGAGAAGCGTTTTAACCCTCGAGCCGTGTTTGATGATCCAGATCGCCAGCAGCCTCAAAATCTTACACTGCTTCCTGGAGAGGAGACCTGTGACCACATCTACTTCCACGTCATGGTTAGCTTTCACCTCTTAGGTTACAGTATCACAAGGGTGCATTGCATTGCATAAATCATTGATAATGATAACATAATCTGCGATAACTGCCAAGTCATTATTGGTTCTATTAATTATGTGCTTTCATGTCTGTTCATTCAGATTTTCTATTGAAATAACAGCATTCCTATTTTATTAAGTTTACTTTCTAGCATTACAGCAGCATATTATATTCTTCCAAGTTACTCTTTTATAGCCATTCATTTATATTGAGAGATTTATGATATTGTAATGTTGACACAGGAGACTACAGACTACGCCAGGCCCATTATATTCACTGTAGAGACGGAGCTATTGGACCTGGATCAAGGCCCAGCTCTGGATGATGGCTGGCCAACTACTGTGAAAACACAGGTAAGTGTTTTTAGGTCAAATGGAACTTCATTGTCACACTATATATCTTTCATTAACAACATTAACACACATTATGAAACTCTTTTGCATGTATATTAATATAAATGTAATGGCGTTGTTTTTTCTTCTTCCTGGTTTTCTTCAGCTTCCCTTCTGGAACGGGTGTGATGAAGACGACCATTGTGTTCCAGACTTGGTGTTACAATCTCAGACTGATCTAATAAATCGCAAGTAGGATAAGTCACGCACACACATGCTAACACACTTATTCACATGCTCACACACTTATTCACATGCTCATGCCCACTCCGATGCTCTACAGGCAGTTCTGTGCCCAGGCGTTTCGGGCAGCCAGTCTGTTATGTCGGAGTCAGACAGCAGCAGAACCTTCCGAACGCATTATGGAGGGATCCAGAAGGAGGATGGTAGTGGATGTACGTCTAGAAAACAGAGGGGAGAACGCATATGGACCCCAGCTTAACATCACTTTCACTCCAAACCTACGCTTCTCCAGCCTTATCGTGAAGGTACATCACTCTAATACCTTTGGTTGTTTGGTACCTGACAAGGATTGATTGATTGTTCCTTTGTTCATTCATAATCTTGATTGATACTAATTACGTTCTAGAAATGCATCTGCAATAGTAATTGTTACTGTAAGTTAAATGATCTCTCTGTCTTTATTTATAGGATAACTCTGATACACATATAGACTGCCGCAATGAGAACAAGCGAAAATTTGAGAAATCTTGCGATATCAGTGCACCCTTTATGAGAGCAAAGTCCCAGGTGAGTTGTCATTGCAACATTTATACAGTTAGACAGTTACACTGAACCATATCAAAAACCTCTAGCCCAAAAAATTATTTGATATTTTTTTCAAACATCAATTTTCAAAAAAAAATATTTAATGTTTTTCAGGCCCCTTAGCTAAGTCAAATGTAATGTAACTTTTAGCACGCTGTACTCCAGCCATATGTGCACAGGTAACAATTCGCCAGTGACTGCATATTATCGTATGTGCAGAGTTTTATAATGTATAATTCTAATGTGAGATTTTTTTATCGCCATATTCAGCAACACTAGACATTTAGAGGTTAAACAAGGGTTAGCACTAGCCGTCTGTGCTCTAGAAAGCCTTGCTTACACACACATATTGGACCACACAGTCAAAAACCCTATAGACTTCACATTACCCATCTGCAGAACTGTCAGAATCTTTCACAGACATACCAAATCTTTATTTCTGGAATGTTCTATGGGGCATAAATAAACTCAAGGTCACCAGCACTCTTAAGTCACAGAATGATTCACTTAGTGTCCTTTTTTACTTCTGCTCATGTTCGGCCCTCTCCAGAAAAAGAAAAACATGAGGCAGGAATGTAATGCAAGAATACTGCTGCAAAACGGTTACTACATCTGTACAGAGCCCATCAATCACATGGCCTGGACCACAGAAGTCTGTCCTGTGCTAGGGCACTGCTTTGATAAGAAACGGGTCAGCAGCTTCTCACAGAGTCCTGATTCATTTCCTTGAGGTTTGGGGGTCATTGGAGCTACACTTGTGGCTACAGAGAGAGATTTTATGGGCCCTCATGGGAGCCTGGTTCAGCTCAGAACAGTTTGAGATGGTGCAAAAGTGTAATAAAAGGAGGAGAACCCAGGAGGAGAGAAAGTAAAAAGGATTTTCCATGCTGCTTTGTGCAACTACTCACCAAGAGGGAATGAAGAGTTTGCCCACGTAGTTATTGCTGTGTCCAAGAGCTTCCGTTTCT
Source organism: Meda fulgida (assembly GCA_030578275.1). Lineage (NCBI taxonomy): Eukaryota > Metazoa > Chordata > Actinopteri > Cypriniformes > Leuciscidae > Meda > Meda fulgida. The sequence goes on from CM060622.1 coordinate 34,471,730, forward strand.
CTAAGCAAGAATCAAACTAAAAGCCAATTTATGTGCTTTACAGGGATTATTCACATAAAAATGAAAATTTTCATAATTAATTCTGTCATAGTTTCCTCACCCTCATGTCGTTCCAAATCTGTATAACTCTTTCTTCTATTGAAAACATAACAAGATATTCTGAAAAATGTTCCTGTGTTTTTGTTGTTGCTTGTTGGTTTGTTTTTTGTTTGTTTGTTTGTTTGTTTGTTTGTTTGTTTGTTTGCTTGTTTGTTTTTGTCCATATAATGAAAGTCAATGGGGTTTAGTGTTGTTTTGGACCACACTGGTTTTCATTGTATCGGCAAGAACAGTTCTTCAAAATATTGCCTTTTATTTTTCACAGAAGATAGAATGTCATGCAGTTTTGGAACAACACTATAGTATCTAGATATAGTATATATAGTATATTATCAAATAACAGAGAAAAAAAAACAAGCATTCATTCTTTTAACTGAATGGAGACTTGGATCACCTTATAAGTGGTGGCTAGAGTAGATGCTTCATGAACTGGAGCAGATTTTCTTTGGCAGAGTCTATATCTTTTCTATCTGTCGCTTTTTACGTGATGTATATGCAGGATATGGAAGTTAATACTTCATGTGGTGGTTAGAGAATAGCCAGCAGTGCCAGATGAAGTGCCTTCTCCCACAAAAACGATGTTATTGGTCTGTAGAATAAGGCTAGGGGTTGACTAGCACGGTCTTGGCCTGTTTGTGTCATTGTTTTATATCCAGAAAGGTTGTTTGCCCTGGAAAACTTTCTTTCTTAAAACATAATTGTATAATGTTCTGGATATAACCTCTGAATATAATGATTTAGGAGCTTGCGTTTGCAGCACTTTTAATTTTTTTGTAAACGTGTGTTCACAAATCACCAAAACAAACACACCTCTACCTAAAAGGATCACACCCCTATCTTGAAGCCTCCACCCCCACATTCACATACACACTATCCAACACAGGCAACAACTATGGCGGAATCTGCTGTGCCTGCCACCTGAGGGTATGATGTCATCAATGAGTGAAAGCAATTCATTACTACTGTATGATAATTCAGATTGAATGTCTAATTATTATTTAGCTCCTCTACTCCTTCGATGGCAAAGTCATCCTTTCCATCCCAAAAAACAAAGTTTTCATGAACAGCTCTTTACATAACATGATAGTCCAAACCAATATATTACAAATGTGACAAGCTAAAGGGATTATAGCGATCGCTAAAAGTGGAACCAAAAGATAAAACATATATTAGGAGTATGTTGTCTCACTTTTCGTACACACTTTATGAGCTGACGCTTGAAACGGGCAGTAGAAGAGGGTTTAGACATTCCAGGCTTATAATAATAATACTAATAATGCAAGTGGGTGATTCTATAATTGCAGGTACATTTGGTGTCCAAAGTCATTATTTTTTTCTGCTTTTTTCAAATTGTTATATTTTTTACTATTTTAATAATTTTTTACTCATTGTCATTGATCACAAGTTGTTACAGGCCATAACCGTATAACTTTTTTCTGTAAAAACTGTCTTATACATCTGAAAATCTTTCTTGTTGTCCAAATTAGTCAGTGTGTTTTTTCCATTATGTATCATTGTGTAATCAAAATATTTTATTTTACTTTTCTTTTGGTAATATCTCATTTATTTTATTTATAAAAGCCCCATGTAGTCGTTTTCCTAATTCTAATTGAAATTCCATAAATCTTGCGTCAATTCTGTTACCGTACCATACTTTGACTTTAAATTGGCAGAATTATCTCAGACAACTATGTAAGATTCAGGAAATGATGTGACTTTCCCTCACTGATAAGATCTGAAGCACTGAAAGGTAAGTGTGCTCTCTCTGAGAAAATATTTTAATCTAAAAAGTTCTTACACCAAGAGCTATTTTGTAAAACATCAAAACTGTTACCACAATATCAAAAGGAAAACAGAATGTATCACTGATCACACAGTGGGTTATGTAAAAGTATTTTAATCATGATTTCATTGGTGCCATGTGCTCTTAGCATTTATGCTAGCAAGGGTAGTTTTTGGCTAAAAAGTTTAAAATTGACAATTCTATTACCATCAAACTCTGTTACTCTCTTACCATTGCCTAATTTGTCTGTAACAGAGTTAACAAACAGTACTATAAAGACTTTTTTTCTTCTTTAAAAGTAAAACAAAACAAAAAGGAAGTAACTTGTGTTTGGAAAGCACTTAATTATTAAAATTGAATATGTTTTCAGTAAGATACTGGAAAGAATTTCTATTAGAGAACAGTTTTTTCCTTTACTTTTTGAAATGCAAAATGCATCTCCAATTATAGAATCACTCGAATGAACAAACAAGCGAAGGTGACACGCGAGTATGTTCAAGCTAAAGACAGCATATCTTAGTTCTGTGAAACACAGCAAAACAACGTTACTCACATATCGAGAAGAAATAAAACAACCTCGGCATTCATTTTCAGGCCGTCCCTCACCTTAAGGTCTCTCAAACGCCGGAAATCTTCTCTAATGTTAATGCGGGTCATACCTCTTGCCTGATCGTAACCCTTATTTTTTAAAGTTATATTGCCCTGGCCTTTTCCTCTTTTGTATTTTCTCTGCCTTCTCTGCACTCTCTTTCTATAGTCGTTCTGCTAATATCTTGTCTTGTGCACTGAGCTCTCTCTCCTCCCCCATCATGAGTGTTTACGCCCCTTACTGCTGATTTACTACAAGTGTGTTTTGGGCCACGGTCCGATACACATTTCAACAGCGTTTCTCAAAAATTGCTTACTGTGCCTTTAAGGCAGGTTATTGCAGGATACACTCCTAAATTTCTCTGCTAAAGCTCTGGGGCTTTTCTTTTCTTTTTTTACTGTTTTGCTTTTTTTACTGTTTTGCTTTTTTGTTGGTCTTTTTTGTGCTTTTTTAAATGTTTTTTTATATATTAAAAAGCTACTAACATTAGTCAGTCACTTGTGTTACTATCATGTGGCTTTTTTATTAAATATTACTCTGACTCTTACTCCCCAGGTAACATTTCGTTTGGAATTTGAATTCAGTCACTCTGTGCTGCTGGATCACATACGGCTCATTTTGGAGGTTACCAGGTAGGACATCGCTAACATTCAGCCAGTCTCACATCTATCTGAGATAATCGATTGCTTTAAAAAATTTAATATGAAAATCATACAACTTTTATCCCGTGGACCACAAAACAAAAACACAAAATATTCATGGATCACTGGATTACTAAATGGCCACACTCAGATTGAAATGAGTTAGATCTCAAAGTATCTCGAGCATAGTCGATGGTTTGGAATGTTATGAAACTCTGAGGAATAAGGATTCTGGACCACGATGATACCTAAGCTGGAATGTTAAACTTTTCATAAACGCTACCAATCGTCACTGCACAGTGAATTACAGGGTTAGTGTATCTGCCTGGGAGGTTTCTCATGCTTGTTCTTATGTTTCTGCAGTGAGGGTGAGGAAGTTGTCCTACACGATAACATTAATGACATTTTCCACACTCTAAAATATGAAGTTGATCTGCTCTTCACAAGGTGAGATAGATGTGTTTGATTAAACACTCTAGTCAGTATGCGTGGTTGTGGGAATTAGAATAGTTACAATATATTTTCGTTCTCGCAGGGAGTTTTACCCAACCCGATATGAGCTTAAACCTGATCTCTCTCTAGAAGAACCGGGTGATTTCAACCCTCCATTCAACTTTACCTTTCAGGTGAGCTCCACTTCTTTGCTATCTGTTACTAAAGAGAGCAGGACCCCAAAAACTGATGTTTCAAAAAAACAAACATGTTTCTTCTATGCATCACAGATCAAGAACCTTGGTTATTTTCCTGTCCAAGACTTGCAACTGTACATTGCAATCCCTGAGGTCACGAAAAATGGCAATCAACTCCTGAAGATCAGAGATTTCCATATTGACCAGGTGAGGAGGACACACCTAGACTATAATTTTACCTTTTACTTCAGATTTTCCTTTAGATGTTCAAAAATGTTTTGTCATTTCGATCAGATTTTTGCATCTATTTACAGTCTGGATAAGTTGACGCTAGTTGCCAAAGGTGAGAACCAGTCTGCTGATTTGAGTTCACAGAAAATCACATCATGTATCATGGGCAAATGATTTTTTAGCTTCAGAATATGATTCAATCCAGTTGGAGGATATGTTATTGATGACCAGTTTGTCCTCTGCAACTATTTACAAAGTTGGCAAGTGTATGCCTAGTATTCTAAAATCTGTTCAGATTTAAAAAGTCACAGTGTATTAAAGTCTTAAAGTTCTATCATTATGCTTTTTCAAATATTACTTTTCATGCAGTGTATAATATAGCTGTTTGTAAATGAAAATGGTCTGCAACATTTTAAATATCAAAGTGCATGACAAAGTTATCGTCTTCTAAAAGAAATAATTCAGAATTGTATCAGCAATTCCAGTCTGTCTACCAATGTAATACATTTGCAATACTACAATACTATGGTTTTCATTGGCTGCCTGTGAACAACGTCTACTTTGACCCGCCCTCCAACTGTTGTTGTAGCTGAGGCCTGGAAGAGTTTGGTTCGTGTTGGTGACTGTGGTCACTGTTTTCAGTGCTATGATCCACTTTGATGCGGTTCAAAAGAATGAGGACTTGCACTGTAATTGATACAGAAAAAACGATGCTATCATTCATATCACTGTGTATCAAGTGCTGAGATGGCCTCCGGAGCTGAAATTTAGGTATAATAATAGGCGTTTTGTTTCTGACACGCGCTGTAAACGGTAGACCAGTCCAACAGATAGACTCATCTGACCAATCAGAGCAGAGTAAGGTCGTGGGATTTAAAAGTGGGATTTAAAGACACTGAATCTTCGAACAAACAGTTTTCAGAATCTTTGAGAAATGAGATGATGTGCAATGTATATTATGAGACAATGAATGTGTTTTTGACCTTGGATGGATGTAGGCCTATTGCAGGAGACCTTCAAAACAAAATTAGGAACCTTTAAAATAGCATAAATGGTGCACTTATAGTCTTTTATTCAAAGTGATCTACATATCAAGCAAGGTAGCCTATTCTTTTTTCAGTTCTTGCATTCCGTGGGAATCAGACCCATGACGTTTGTGCTGCTAGTGCCATGTTCTACTGTTTGAGCTACAGGAATGATATTAATATTGATTTATGTCATTGTTCCATCAGGTAGGTGGAAGTCATTGTATCCCCCCTCAGCATGTGGCACACAGTCGAGCCTCTCCAGAGGACCTCTCACGAACATCACGACTGGTAAGACCCTTTCTGCACAGGCTTATAGTTTCTGCCTGTTATCACAGACAAAGCTTGCGCCACATTCAGGCTAGCACTTTAACACTTTATAAAAGTCTGGTTTGTGCTGTTTTAAAGTTTGCCTGATTTAGGGGCTTTCAGATATGACATATGCTGATTTGATGCACAGCAGTAAAGCACTTCTCTGCAAATAAACTACTCTCTACTCTTTGAATAAAGCCACTTGAGTTTAATAAATTGTGCCATAAATAAAGCTTATTATTGGTAAATGTGGTTCATCTTCAATCAGTTCTAGAAATGTTATTGTTTTTGAAGATTCTCATATGTCTGAGGTGGGGAGTTTTGTAATGCAACTCTAACGCATGTCAGATTTTCACCACAAGCAGCTGGGTTTCATCAGTAAGATTGTCTGTTTGTGAGAGAAATGTTTCTTGTTCCTTTGCACAGAACTACTCCAACACCCTGGCAGTGCCAGTGCAGTGTACCGTCAACCTGCCTTCCTACAGAGACGTCAGCGTGAAAATCAGCGGATCCCTTCGTACTGATGCACTGCATGCGGTGAGTAGCAATCTGATGAAGATGAAGAAGTAAAATGTGGGAAGAACCTGACATCCAGGCATGGTGTCTGCACAGAACATGAAGTCTTTAGTCAAGAGGATCTCCCAGAACCAATGCAAAACTGTGACTAGAGCAGTAATTAGAGACATAACTGAAACTAAATCTGGTTAACAACTAACAAATGCACTAAAAATCACCTTGAGATCAGTGTGTTAAGAAAAAATTGTTAGCTCTGAGAAAAGCTCTTGCATCATTTGTTTGTAGATTCCAGTTGATTTTATATTTTGTATCTAATGCAATGAAATTCAGACAAATTATGACAAATGTGGCTTAAATGTCCAAATACACTGACTCTTTCTGACACCTCTCTAGCCTCTCACTTCTAGTGCTGGTCCTCTCTCACTTTCTCACATTCACTGGAGTAAGTATCTGTCAGAGAAACTGAAAACTGTTTTTCTTGTCACGGCAGCTGAAGTTCAAAACCCTTGAGCTGGTGACGACAGCCTCAGTGGAGCTGAACCCTTCCAGCCCAATGTTTCTGCCTGAAGAGAGGCCGGTCAGACATGTGAGTCACCCTCTGTACACATCCGCATTTACAGAAAGCCACGTTGCAAACATTGCAGGACAGCATGTTTAGAATAGGTAAATAAAAATTCATGACCGAATACTCGAAGACGTGGTTAGTATGAGAGGTTGCATTTGTCTTTTCCATCCTTGGCAATATTGAGGGAGAAAAACATAGACATGCGATGTGTTTTCACTCAGTCAGAAAGAGTAAAGAACAATAGGCATGAAACATAAATACCTTCATGCTAACATTACTGAATATTTGACTTTATGCAATTAGGCTCGCTGGTTCTCTCATGCCAGAACCTTCCCTTTACACATCAGTGTGTCCTTTGGTGAGCTAATAAGTGAGTTGTTTCACCACAGTAAAAGAACCTGGAGCCAAGCGGACCGAAAGGACCAGCAGCACACTTGAGTTCTGTTCTTTTCTTTATTTTTGTGTGGTGCTGCCATCTATAGGCAGGGCAGGAAATAGACATCAATTCTAACATCAGCAAATCTGATCTCAGCTGCAGCAGATGAAACATAATTTTGATAAAACATGAAATATGTCAGTGGCAAGACATACAAAGGGAAAGCTATGAGGTAACCAGCAGTCAAATAATAAGTCGCTATATCATAATTGCAATGTGAGGCATCTCTGATAAAGCAGTATAGTGTTTTACATTTTTCTTATATTTGTTTGTTTTCTCAGATAATCCTGGAGATTAGGAAAGAGGAGGATTACCGTGTTCCCATCTGGATTATCATTGGAAGCACACTTGGGGGCCTGTTACTCCTCTCTCTCCTCATTCTGGCACTTTGGAAGGTAATGTGTCCTATACATACTGTAAGCACACACAGACTGACTGGAATACAGATAGACACATACTAATACATACATACAAGATAGATAGATAGATAGATAGATAGATAGATAGATAGATAGATAGATAGATAGATAGATAGATAGATAGATAGATAGATAGATAGATAGATAGATAGATAGATAGATAGATAGATAGATAGATAGATAGATACATAGAGACAGATACATAGATAGATACATAGAGACATAGATATATAGATAGATAGAGACATAGATACATAGAAACATACATACTAGATAGATAGATAGATGATAGATAGATAGATAGATAGATAGATAGATAGATAGATAGATAGATAGATAGATAGATAGATAGATCAATAGATAGATAGATAGATAGATAGATAGATAGATAGATAGATAGATAGATAGATCGATAGATAGATACATACAAGATAGATAGATAGATACTGTACATACATACTTACATACATACTAGATAGATAGATAGATAGATAGATACATACAAGATAGATAGATAGATACTGTACATACATACTTACATACATACTAGATAGATAGATAGATAGATAGATAGGTAGATAGATACATACATACAAGATAGATAGATAGATAGATACTGTACATACATACTTACATACATACTAGATAGATAGATAGATAGATAGATGATAGATAGATAGATAGATAGATAGATAGATGCATACATACATACATACATGTATGTATGCATAGTAAGATTGGATAGATTATTTGATTAGTGAATCTTTAATATCCTTCTTATTTTATTTTTTTTATTTTTTTTTATTTTTTTATTTTTTTTACTCAACTAGTTGGGGTTTTTCCAAAGGCAAAAAAGGCGTGAGGAAGGTGAGAATGAGGCTAATGGCAAGATGGCGGAAGAGCGATAACGCAGGCTGCTCAAGAGGGTTCAGACAGGCCTACATCTCAGGGACCAACCAACAGCAACATTAGATGTCTCTGAAACTGAGAGAAAGAGAGAAAAACAGAACTTGAGGCAATGAATAAAGCAGAGGGATATGCTCTTCGCACTGGACGACCTGTTGTTCAACCATGAAAAACACTGCAATTATCCTCCTCATGCCTGCACTGCTTACTGAGCCGACCCTATAGATGGGTCTCCATCTCTCTTCTCACTCCAGATCAAACCCCTCCGATGACATGATGTTCACAAGGATGTTGTTCTGAGAGACACATTCAAAAGAGAGACTTTTGGAAGATGCAGTCGAGTGAAAATCTTGACTTTTGACATGAATTCAAAGAAAATAACTTTTTCACAGGGTCTTTGGAATCGCAGTCAATACATTTGATCCTTGGCCAAATCCAGTGTCTGACAAGACAAGAGAATATACAAGAGAAACCTCAAAGTGCTGTAACTCTATAAAACAGCCATGTTTTCTGGTGCTTCTTCTTTGACATCTAGAAAAAAGGGACATCTTGGAGGAAAAAAGTGCAAAAGTTGGCTCACTTTATTGTAATGGCCATTGTTATTATATGTAATATAATATTAGGCACTGGAGTTTGTAGCTCTGTTTTTTTTTTGTGGTTGTAATTTATTGAATAGGAAATGAACCTTATTACATTTGTATAAACTATCATTCTCTAATAACCTAAATAATTATACATCTACATTTTTTTTTACTATATGCTCATTGTTCAATCTCAAATAACAATAGAGGTGGACATTTACTATTTTACTTTTTTTACAACATTGATGCACTTTTTTATATATATATTATAGTGATACAAACTTGAATTTTGTAAATATACAGTTATTTTATACAGTATCTTTGTAAAACAAATTTCAAATGTGTGCTTTCATAAAGATTGTGGCATCACAATATATCTCTTGCAAGACATCAGCCCTAGTTTAGCTTCCATGATATGCTTCACGCCTCAACAAGTAGCCTTTGAGAAAGGGTATGCTTCCTTTACAGTACGTCAGCCAGACTTATGACTTATTCATTTCAAATATTAAGAATATTGATCAAATTATCAAATTCCCTAACGTTAAAAGTTGTTGAGTGTTGCAGATGTATTTTTGTCAGGGATCTCTATTCTTTGATTGATATATATATATATATATATATATATATATATATATATATATATATATATATATATATATATATATATATATATATATATATATACCAGATAATACAAATAAATATAAAAATAAATAATTTGGAAAAAGCATGAGAGTTGGAGCAAATCCACTGGATTTATTTAAAAATTTGTTTATATAAATATATATATATATATATATATATATATATATATATATATATATATATATATATATATATATATATATATAAATTAACAACAACACATGAATACTGAGAGCGTTAAAGTATACAGTAATGGATATGGATTTAAAAAAACTAGCAGAAACTTCTCATTAAATGAACACCTAAAATTCCCACTGAATAAACTTCACTGATTCTTAGATTACAGAACAATATAAAGGATATGTTGTAAAGAAATACATAATTGTGCATGTAACAATCAGACGTTAATTAAAGCTACAATATGTAATTTTTTTCGCCACTAGGGGTCGCTAACCTCTTACAATAACAAAGGCATAGGTTGATGACGCATAAGCGGAATTATGGAACTTGTCGTCATGCTGATTGGCCTCATTTATAAAACGTACATACACACAGGTTTGATCTTTGAGAAATCGTATAGGCTAAAAATCCACACAAACGTTCATATTTATAAAAACAGTCTGTAACATGGAAAAGTGTTTTGGCCACGTCAGGGTCTAAAGAGGATTTAAGCACTTGAGGCAGATAGGAGTACTGCAGGTGTTTAGAAAAAACTAACCAATTACTGCTGCTCGCAAAAGCATTTGGATGTTGACAGCTCTTTTATGCTAATGACATTCATTAGGCGGTGATCTAAAATCGTTCAGCTGCGCACAGTGGCGAATTAAGACTCTTTGGTAACCCTGGGCACTGACATGTGGAGATCGTATTCGGAACAAACTTGGTAAATGTCATCACAAGCATGACCTGAGGCTACATGCTGCGTTTTGCCACAACGCCACCTACTGGTACAGAGATACGAAAAATTACTATTTCTGCTTATAACTTCTGAACGGTAACTCGTTAGATGCAAGGTGTCATGCCGAGTCGACTGATATCCAATTTTTCCATATCGACCATTTTAGACGTCAGCCATTTTGAATTTTGTACCAAAATGCAGTATTTTATGAACGCATGAACGTATTGTTAGAAAAATTGTTCTGGGTCATCAGTACGATGCCCTGAAGAAGCTTGAGAAGTTTCAAACCAGCTAATGGTAAAATAAAAATTTCAAATGCTTATAACATTGGGTGTGGTTGACTTATTTTTACGCTAGTCATCTCCTTAGATTCCTGAAACCTTGCCGAGTCCAACGATACCAAACATGCTAGGATTTGCCTTACGGTTTGTGTAGGGTTGTGATTTAGTGCTTTAAAAACATTTGCCAATATCTTCGAAACCGTTAGACCGATCGAGATGAAACCACCGTAGGAAGTTTGGGAATATAGGTGCACCCTGATGCCCAAATGTCAAAATATTAATAGTAAGTGGCAAATAAATTCAAATAAATACATATAAATGTCTATTACTCTAACTCTATATAATATATAATGTCTATACGATATTTTCACCAAATTTGACACACACATGTATGGGCTCACTCTGAGGACACACAAAAAAATCGGTGGAACTGCGCCATAATATAACAAAACATGAAATTGCCATTGACTTCAATATGGATGTGATATAAAATGCTATATTTTATGAACACATTAGTGTATCGTTACAAAACTCGGTATAAGCCATCGGCACCATGTCTTGAAGTTACTCCAAAAGGTTCAGGGCAGCGCCACCTTGTGGTCATTTTTTTTTTTCCAGAAATGCAAAAAACTTTTGAATAAATGTACCTATTGTAATGACACTGGTCTTAATAGATTCCTTTGGTTATGCCGAAAACATAGATACCAATTTTGCCATAGCCAAACTTCCTGTCCACCATCTTTATTTTCTTTTAAAACCTACTTTTTCAAACTTCTCCTAGACCGTTTGCCCGGATTTAGTGTCGATAGACAAAACTGTTTTCATATACCGCAGCAGCAAAGTTGAGGCATGATGCCAAAAGGACTTTTCAGGCTTTATCTCTGCAATGCCTTGACATATTGACACCAAACTTTGTATGTGTCATAGTCACCTCACTCTGACCACACCACATCAATTTCATAACTGCACCACCTATTGGTCAAAAGTGAAAAACAATTCAATCATATTATTAGTGACCGTATATATGATTTTTACACCTATTTTGCCTAAAATCATCAAATTGCTCATTGTTGCAGTTGGTCTGACACTCCCAGACATGTTGGGATGGTTTATTGTCTTTTTTGCGCTTGGCCCCGATAATGGCTGCTTGCAGCTATATTTATTATTATTATTTCAGTTCCAACTAAAATCTGTCTGTATGACGTTGGATGTTGACGTCAATACGACGTTGGGTCCTGACATCAATCTGACGTTGGCTTCTTCTTTTCCAACCAAAATATAACGTCTGTCTGACGTCGGATGTTGACCTCAGTGTGATGTTGGGTTCTGACTTCAACCCAACTTTTATTTCCAAACAAAATCCAATGTCTGTCCAAACGTCGGATACTGACGTCAATCTGACTTTGGATTCTGACGTCAACCTAACTTTCGGCACTGACACCTTTTTGAACTGAAAATTTTAAAACTCACTCGTTTACACTCTGCCTCTTTCTGCAAAACTTTTATGCAGTACAATGTGGAAGTGCAAGGCTGATGCGCTGTAGTGGATTCACACATACTGTAGCACAGGGGTTTTCAAAGTGGGGGGCCCGGGGGGCCGCAGCAAGTTGGAAGTAAAAATATGTATATTATTATGAGTATTGTTATGAAATAGCATTATAATAATTTGTCTCATTTGTTTCATTGGCCTATCTAAACATTACACTTGTAATGCTAATCTTTTAGAGATGCACCGATTGATTGGCTGGTGACCAGAATTGGATGATTTTCATGTGATCTGCGACCGGCTGGTCAGTCTGATATATGCCGATTTTATGCCGGTCTAATGCACTCAGATGCAAAAATATTTGTGTGTGATGTAAAGTGGTTAGAAAAAATGAAATCAGAATCGGCTAAAATCTGTATCGGCAGGTCAAACTCAATGAAAAATTGTAATTGGCCTAGAAAAATTGTAATCGGTTAATCTCTATCTTCCTGATTGGCTGGTATCAAACACCATCACATAATCTGATGTTCAACTAGAGGTTTTATTTATTTCTACATTTGCCTAGTCGATGGGTTTAATAATAGGCCTACATCCTGCAAAAGGGAGGCCTTGGCCAGAACCAAGTGGTATTTGGGGGGCCTTGTCATGGAAAAGTTCGGGAACCCCTGCTGTAGCCTATGACACGCGAAACTGCACAGCACACTCCCAACAACTGTAATGGTGCGTTTCCACTAGCCGGAGCAGAGCGATCGTTTTCAGTTCATAGAAGTTTAACTTCATGCTCACGCGCGAGCTTAACGCTCAAACTCCATTAGAATTCATGTAAAACACTCGCTCTGCTCCGTGCCGGTGGACACGCTAGTGTAATATGTCCGTTGAAATGAAACGCGCGTGCTCATGCAGTAGTTCGAATCTTGCAGTAGGGCCTAGATCGCGCGTCCACACACACAAAAAACTTATAGCCTACAATAGGCCTAATGAAAATAATACACTTTCAAAAAAACATTCAGGGAATTTAGAACGTTCTGATGAAAAGGTATAATATAGCCTATATAGGCTAAAAAATACGTTTAAGAATGAATCGCTTGTTTTAAAAGAGAAAAAAAACATTTGCGTGCTGGTGCCCCCCTGGTCGTGGTGCCCCTGCGCACTTGCCCAATTGCCCATGTGGTTTATCCGCCTATGGCTGCGCACAATTTCAAGATCATTTGAGATTGATAAAATTTCACATCTGGGTGAGAGGCGTAGGTACGCAGTTTTTATTTTTGTGCGTAGGCCTATTCGTTCTCTGGGGCCTCAGTTATAACCGTTGCATACGCATACGCACAGAACTGGCCCCGAAAGAGGCGTACGCCACTTCCGACGCATAAGTTGTGATTTGACAAGATGGGAAAATGTGCCCACCTGCACACAAACTCTAACCAATGCGTACAGACATTTTGGAGACGGAGCAGTTTGGCGACATCGATGGTGAGCTGAGGGACTGACGGCAGATGAAGGAAAACCACTTAAAGTGCATGTTCACAATAACAGTTTAAAAAAATAAAAGAATGACTTTTGTTTTACATCTGAAATACACATTTAGATGAAATATGTCATTCTCATTAAAGGAGTTAAGCACTTAAATTACATGAAATCATTACAGAGAAGTTAAAACCTTTTTTATATTCTAATAAATATAACTATTTGTAGTGGATACAATAAAGGGAATTTTGCGCAGGTTCTTGCGTACGCACGGTTTTATAAGTCTGAATATTTTTTGGCGTACGCTATTTTTGGCTTTCAGGGCGCACGCACACTTTTAGTAAGGATCCTACGCACAGTTTTATAAATGAGACCCCTGGACCGTTGGACCACTTGTAGTTATAATGTCATCAGAGTTTTGAAACTAATTTTACATTTAAAGGTTGTAATGCCTTTGTCTTTTTTGTCCCATTTTTCTTTTCTTTTCTTTTTTAAAGAATATTTTATATCTTTGTGTCATTGATTGTGTTAAACTGTTAAATAAAACAAATTGACTCAACTGCTAGAAAGGTGTCATTTATATTTTAAAAGGTTTACCCCAAACTTGGGTAAAAATGGTGAGGAATTTGTTGACATACCATGGAAGTGTAGTTGAAATTTAAAAAAAAATGTTTTTCCAACTTCCCATGTACCCATGTACAGTTTTTTGTAAGCAGTTTTTTGGCACCCTAATGGTGTCTAGTTAAGAATTTTTGATGTTGCAGAGGTCAACTAATGTCCCATGGGGTTTGTTTTGTGGCCATCTTGAAGTGCTGTCAACGCGAGTGGCGAAAAATGCCGATTTTCATGACTCCTGAACCACAACATACAAAGACAAGTGAAACCACTTTTTCAAATAATTCTGACACCAGGATTCAAACGGATAGGTCTTTGACATGGTATAGCCTAGCCTACCACTCTTTATTGGTGAAAACAGGCAAATAACACGTTATACTCATAACGATGTAACTTTTGCTATTTTGTTTTGCAATAGTTTCCTGTTTGTTCCCTCATAGAAGGTTTTCTATGAATGAATGGGGAAAAGCCCTTTTTTATGAGCAGTAGGCCTATGTGTGTTTGCTGTGACCTATGTCTTACACATTTGTGTAAAATGTGTAAATCTCTGGCGTGCCATGGTAACCAGAGGCCCTATCTGCCGTTCGGGGGATGGTTCACATTACTATAACAGTTTGTTGGGAGAGTAGATTTGCTGCATTAAATATAATGAATTGTGTGTCTGTTCAATGATTGCTTGCTATCTGGGTTAAATCTGGATAGATACTGTTTATAGTTAACTGTAAGAGTTATATTGTCAACAACGCGGTTAAGCATTTTGACTGTCTTGTTTGTGAAGAATGACACTCTGATGCCATTTGTGAACACTCAGCTTGTTTACTTTCACTTTAAGTTTATTTCAAAACCATAAATAAATTAAATAGACAGGTATCTGCTTAATTCACTTAATTTTTTTCACAATATTTTCTTACATTTCATATACATTTGCTTCTCTGATTTAGCATCTGGGATTTAGCATCTCTCAGAGAATGTGCATGCCCAAATTAGTAAACCTAATTTGGTGTGTATACGTGGTAATGTGTTTGAATAAATTACATTTGAAATATTACTTGCATTATAGTGATACATATTTTATTTTGTCTATTGAGTTTTTGTTGTTGTGTTCAATTTTTTTAGTTTTTTATTTTGTCAACGGTACCTGTAATTTTTACCCTTCTATTATTGTCCACAATAGTCTCTAAATAAAGAATTTGGAAAAAGAATGTGTGTGACATGAGATGATGAATGTTTCAATAGATCTTACTGTAATTGCTATTTGTGTTTTGTGTATAAACAAATTGTAAATGTTTCAGTTGGTGGAAATCCACAGTATTTATTTTTTGTTTCCACTTTTGAACAGTTGTTAAAAGGAACACATGAACACTGAGAGTTTTAAAGTATACAGTACTGGATATGGATTTTAAAACTAGCAGAAGCTGCTCATTAAATGACTAATTTTTTGTTTTTATTAGTTACAAACACCTAAACACGGTTACCTAAAATTCCAACTGAACAAATGTAACTTATTCTTAGATCACAGATCAATATAAAGTATATATCTTTAAATAAATAATTGTCCATATAACAATCAGATGTTAATTAATGTGATATATCTCAAGAGAGAAGAAAAAGAAGCAGGTCATTTTAGTTTCAGAGTGTCAGCGATAAAAAAAGAAGTACAGCTGATTCAGTTATCTCTCTGGAAGCACTCCATTCTGTATGAGTACCATAGCCATTCCAGTCTAAACTCGTAAAGTCTCCACACTGTCTAGGGACCCCCTCAGGAAAGTGTCCACCTCCACCAATACAGAACTGCAAAAATATGAGTGAATTAATAACAAAACAACATACATATGCATTTCTTCATATAAAATTGGTGCAGTTCATTTTTTTTTCTGTTGAAATTGTATTATCAGATTTCCTCCTGATTTCTACAATGAAGCATGAATAACTGCCTGTGGTGATCAAATGCTGTTCATAAACACTGTTGTAAATAATCCATTATTTGTTTAACTCACATGTTCAGTGTGACAGCCGGTTGGTTTAACGCCCGAACAAAGAGCCATGGCTGCCTTTTCAGTATTGAAGACTCTGAATGTGATGAATCCAGGATCAAATAGTGCTGAAAAAAAGCACAGAATATATAATTGATGATCTGCCATGAAAGGTCCATGAACACATGACATGGCTTTCATTCATTAAAGTGATTGGATCTCAACATTGATGATGCTTTGCAAAAATAATACACCATCACTGAATAATACACAGATTGTATGGCAGTCAGTCGATGTAGCTATACTTTCTTTAAAATATCTGAAAAAAGATTGGCTCAGGAGGTATTGCTGTACCTCTTGAATTAGCTCCATGCAGTTTTTGGGTAGAATCCTTACTTCCAGTATCATACACTATTGGAATAGCAGGTCCATTATCAATGTTGCATGTCCCAACTCCAAACCTCACAGGAAATTTCTGGGAAAATTAAGATAAAAGTTTAAAAGTTTGGCAACCTATATTTCTGGGAATGTTTAAAACTCAAAACTGGCATTAAAGTTTATCTGACCTTAAATAAATGTAAAAGGTTTCCCCCATGTAGAGTTAAGAAGCGATTTTCAGTGTGATATCTCAGGATGGAGGCAGTGGTCCAGTGTTCAAATTCCATATTATTAGGAACATGCCATACAGACACATCCTGTGCCGCAATGTCAAAGTATCCAGGATTCTGTCAAATCAAGTCATATTTATTTATATAGTGCTTTATAACATGTAGATTGTTTCAAATCAGCTTTACAGTAATAAAAAGGAAAATAATGATAATGTTGCAAAACTGAATTAATGAAACAACTTTGGTTTCAGCAAAAGTGCAGCTCAACAATAAAGTAATTATACAGCTCAATTTATGTTGATTTTATACAGTTCAATATAAGTGTGAATGAAAGTTAATTTCGTTTTGAAACAAATTTGATTCAGCCATAAAGCAGCTCTACGGAAGACAGTATCATCTGACAAAGTTTGTCAGCTATGAAATCACCACCCACAGCTATAAAGCAGATACAAAAGACAATATAATCATCCAGCTCATATTCATTTAAAGTTTTGCTCTCATTCAATAGTGTCAGTGCAGTCAAATTGATAATAACTTTTCAGTGACAGAAAGGACACAGACTGTCAGATTCTGTTTTAGATTCTAGATAAACATCTTCTGATTGTCAGTCCAGTGTCCTTTATTTCGCTTCCCTTAAACCAGGGTTGTAAAACCATTAATGTAATAAAAAATGACCTTGTAATCATCACTTGTAGCAGCCTCTACGGTTCCAAATGTGACTCTGTTCGCCCACGTCCCTTCACCATCAGGCCGGTTTGCGTTGCTGCCCTGCTCACTAGACCAGCGATCACCAACAGTACACTTTCCATACATGTTGTTTCATGAACACTGGCCACTATTGTCCAGCCGCCGCCCGCAGTGGTCATATCACAGAACGTCTGGTAAAGGACCCCTCTTGATGAGATCAGATAGTACAGGCCATCTGAGTGAACAGAAGCATTGAGTCAGCTACATTGAGTTATTCCTTAAGATAAAAAAAAAATTAAATAAAAAAGACCATACCCTCATAAACATGATGTTTGTCAAGAATTTCTTTGCAGCTTCGAGCAACGTATTTAATTCTGTCGAGAAGTTTTTCAAGCTCATGGTTGCTTTTGGTATCACTGATATTAATACATGGTGCTTCTGTTTCTTGTATTACATACATAGCTCCCACTGTAGAAAGATCATAAAAAGAGTAAACGCTGGTTTTCAAAAAGTCAAAAAGTGAGTCCGAAAATGTGTCACATAGTGATATATATATTGTGATAAAAAAATGATGAAGTTCTTAATATAAATGAGTTTCAATCAAATCAGATAATTACACTTACTTGTTTTAGCATCACAGAACCATAAACTCAATGAGAGACTGAGAAGGATCCCTAAAAACATTTTTATAAGAAATACAGTCTGCAAACAAAAGGAGAAAGGTTCTTCATAATTAAAAATAAAAACCATGCTCTGAAAATATGCAAACCTGAAATTGTGATGTGTTTGGTTCCATGTTTTTGTGTGAATGTTTACTAAAAGCAAACTGTTGTTGACAAATCGATTTCACATATTCAGCACATTTTTCTTCAATCAATTCATTACATTTCAATTCAATCAATTCAGCACATTAACTTACCATTTCCATGAGCCAGTAGTAAGGTAATAGGTTTTGTGTTCTTGGTGTCTAAAGTGGCTTAAAGAAAAATGTTCATTTACCGGTAGGCTATATCCTTTTATTATCAAAGGATGACAAAGACTTACTGGCAAATACAACAAGAAAGAGATATTGTTTTCTCAGAAATCCAATGAACCTTATCAATGAACAACCTGTAGATGTTGCTGAACAATAAACAACAACATGTAAAATTTACCAACTTGAATAAATTGAAAATTGAACAGGTTTCCTCTGTAGAGGCGTAAGAAGTGATTTTCAGTGTGGTATTACAGGACAGAGGCAGTGGTCTAGTGTTCCATCTGAATATTATTAGGAACATGCCACCCATGCTGCAGTTTCAAAGTATCAAGGATTCACTGACAGAGGGTAAGAGGTTATCAGATAAACATATTTTTATTGGCATTCCAGTGTATCATTGTCCTTTATGTTGCTTCATTTAAACCTGGGTTGTAAAATAGCTTCTGCGGATCCAAACATACAAAACACTCTGTTTGCCTGTTTGCAATGGTCTAGGGGTGCTTCTCATTATCCCTCCTCGTCTCCTCGCTCCTCTGTCCTCCATCCTATGACCCGGAAACCAATCAAGCACAGCCATCTTAAAGGACATCTCAATTGTCTAATAGCACGGCGAGGAGTCGAGGATCGAGGAGCGAGGAGGCTTTCAGAGGAGTCATGAGCGAGGATACACAGGTGTATCCTATGCGGAAGTATTTTATTGACTTCTTCTTCTTCTTTGTTTTTAACGGCGGTTGGCAACCAGCTTTTGGTGCATTACCGCCACCTTCTGCTCCGGAGTATGAATCAGACATTAGGCTTTCAACAAAAAAAAAAAATTACAACACACTCACATTCATTAATTTCCCTACACACTTTCCTATATCCCTATTTATCCTCATAACCTATCATACAAACCAGTTTCCCTTAAAAAAGTTAATATTCTAACCTGTGCTCTGTCACCTATATTCAACACTCCATTTAATGTTAATTCCTGTACCCCTAATTCCCTCAAATTATTCCTCATTATCACTCTCTGTACCTCATACCTCCTACATCTTATAATTATGTGCTCCACTGATTCCTCTTCCTGACACCACTCACACAAGCCTGTCTCATGTTTTCCTATAGTTTTCAGTGATTTGTTTAAAGCACAGTGGCCCAGCCTTAACCTTGTCATTACAGTTTCCTCTCTTCTGTGCCCACCACCTAACCTAGTTATTTTTACACTCTTTTGAATTTGATATAAATGCCTTCCTTTCTCCTCTCTGTCCCATCTTTCTTGCCACATTTGGTTAGTTTTTTCCCAGATAATACTTTTGACCTCTGCTTTACTTATTTTAATTTGCATTTCTATATTTTCCTTCTTTAAAGCCATTTTTGCCAATTCATCCACCTGCTCATTCCCTTTCACCCCTACATGTGCTGGAACCCACATAAATTGTACCTGTCCTCCTTGATTTGTTATCCTTGTAACTGACTGAAGGACTTCATACAATACATCCTGACGGCTCTTAGAATGAAAAGACCTTAAACTCACAAGGACTGAGGATGAATCGGAGCATATCAGCACCTTTTCTTGCCTTGTTTTTTCCACCCACCTTAACGCAACTAACACTGCCAACATTTCCACTGTATATACTCCCAAAAAATCTGATGTTCTTCTATTAATTCCTATTCCTTTTGCAGGTATTGCCACCCCATATCCTGTCACCCCTGTCTCGGGTTTCTTAGAACCATCTGTATATATATGTATGAATTCTTTATAATCTTTATTTATATGGCATTTGAATGCTCTAACCAAATCTATTTGATCTTTTTCTTCCCTTTTTAAGTCTAACAAATACCAGTCAATATCTGGCCAAACAAGTACCCATGGAGCCACCATCGGATATACAACTGCAGGGCTCAACTTCATATCAAACACTCCAAATTCCATTGCTACCTCATTACCTACTCGACTAAAATGATCTCCATTAAATCTTGCGTTCTCCCATGTCTCCGCAACACTACTTTAGTGGGGTGGAAATCATTATGTCCCTGCAAATTGGCCCAATAGTTTGTCATCATCTGCCTCCTCCTTAATGCTAACGGCATTTCTACCATTTCTACCTGAAGTGCAGGTACTGGTGAAGTTTTAAAAGCACCACTACACACTCTTAATGCCTGTGCCTGAATCATATCTAGTTTCTGTAATTGAGATTTGGCTGCTGACCCATAAGCTACACTTCCGTAATCCAACACAGATCTTATCAATGCCACATATATTGCTTTTAATGCAGAGCAACTTGCTCCCCATTCCCTACCTGTCAAACATCTCATCACATTAATAACTTTTTTGCATTTTCCTTCTATTTTCTTTATATGATCTACCCATGCTAACCGAGAATCGAAAATGACTCCCAAAAATTTGAACGTTCCAACCCTTTCTAATTCTTTCCCATACATATTTAACTTCATCCCTTCCTTAATTTGTTTCCTGGTGAAAAAGACTGTTTGTGTTTTTTCTATTGAGAACTTAAACCCCCAATCATATCCCCACTCCACCACCTCATCAATTGCTCCTTGTACTTTCCTAATTGCATACTCCATATTCCTTCCCCTTTTCCACAAAGCCCCATCATCCGCAAACAGTGACCTACCTATATCCATTGGCACCTTTGTGAAGACATCATCTATCATGATGATAAAAAGTCCCACATCGTACTGACTTGATACGTCTGACCCTATTCGTACTTCAATTTTTCTTCCAAACAAAAAATTCTTTATCCAGTTAAAGACTCTGCCCCCTACACCTACCAAGTGCAACTTTATTAACAATCCTTCCTTCCACATCATGTCATAAGCTTTTTCTATATCGAAAAACACTGTAATGACTGATTCGTTATTTGCCTGAGCCTTTCTTATTTCATTTTCTAGTCTTATCACCGAATCCATGGTACTCCTTCCTTTCCTAAAACCACTTTGATAGTTTGCTAGCTTTCCATTTTTTTCTAGTATATATGATAACCTTTCTGTTATCATCCTTTCCATAATTTTACATGCATTTGATGTTAATGCTATTGGTCTGTAACTAGTGGGTTTAGAAGGATCCTTTCCAGGTTTCCTTATTGGAACAACTACTGCCTCTTTCCAAGCTTTCGGTATTCTTCCCTCCTCCCACACTCTGTTATAAAAGTGCAGCAACTTTAAGAGCGCTCCATTCCCTAGATGTTTTAGCATCACGTAGCATATCTGATCTTTTCCTGGAGATGTTGGTTTAGCTCTGTTTATTGCTCTCATTAACTCTGCCATATTAAAAGGTTCATCAATTTTATCATCAACTTTATCCCTCCAGTTTAATACACCTGGATGCTGATTCATTGTTCTTTCCTTTCTCATTTCGCATACTTCTGATAGGTTATCTGAACTGTGAATTTTTACAAATGCTTTTGCCATCATCTCTGCTTTATCCTTATTGGAGATTGCTGTTCCTTCCTCAGTACTTAAAACTGGAATATCCCATTCCCTCCTTACTCCTCCCATCCTTTTTATCATTCCCCAAACCCAGGTGTTGTTCTTCCAATTTCATTGCAAAATGTCTTCCAACTTGCCCTTTTAGCTTGACGTACTGTTCTTTTCACATTAGCCTGTGCCTTTTTATACTGAATCAAATGCTGCAAGTTATGGGTGTTTTTAACTAGTTTAAATGCTCTATTCCTGTTTTTAACAGCCTGACGACACTCTTCTGTCCACCATGGTACCAGTTTTTTAATCCTCCTTTGTTTACTTTTGGGAATAGATCCACCTGCTGCCACAATAATTGCTGATGTTATTTGTTTGTTTATTTCGTCTATATTCCCAGAAATGTCTATCCTTGATATTGATTCCTCACTTAATTGCTGAATTTTTTCCCAATCTGCTCTTCTAAAACCCCATTTTAGTATTCCTTCACCTTGACTTACTTCCACTCGCTCTCCCACTGAGCATGATACTGGGTAGTGATCGCTGCCCACTGTTGACTCATTCCAAACGTGCCAGTTACTTATTCCAGCCAAGGTATTAGACACTAATGTAATATCTAATGTCGATTCATTTTCTGTTGTTATGTTTATTCTTGTTCCTCTTCCGTCATTCATACACACTAACTCCTTATCATCCATCAACTCTTCTATCACCCTTCCATTTACATCTGTATGTGAACCCCCCCAAATTTTACTATGAGCATTAAAATCTGCACACCATATTACTTTTTGTCTAATAATTCCTTGCATCCTTGATAACTTATCTACTTCCAACCTTTTGCAAGGATTATAGTAGTTTATTATAACCACTTCCTCCCCTCTTTCCCACAATACTACCACAATGTATTCTAGATCCTTTCCCTTTTCTAGAACCCTATATGGAATATCTTGTTTAATAAATGTAGCACATCCTCCTCCTCCTCCCCGCCCCCCATTAACTCTGTAATTCCTTATCCCTATATATCCATGAATCACAAACTCTAAATTTGGCTTTAACCAAGTTTCCTGGATACACACTACATCTGGATTTACTTTACTGTCTTTGATGAAATGTTTGAATTCCTGGCCATTGGCCAGTATGCTTCTAGCATTCCATTGTAAAATAATAACCATTAATATTAACCAATACATGGTGCATCCTGGCTTGACTGATTAGTGAGATTCTCCCTCACTTCTTCCCACGTCAGTCCTACTAGTCCTAAATGATTTACTGCTGCTTTGACAACCAGCTGTATTTTATCATTTTTTTATTTAACTTCAGCAGTACTATTTATCACTCCTGCAATAAACGTTACCAAGTCCTTTTTGTCCATATACATCTTGTCACTTGTTCTTTGCTGTTGTTTTTCAACCCCCAATTCTGCTTGTTCGGTGGTGATATTGTCATGTACTCTTGACACTCTTGCAGCTTCTGCATAAGTGATCCTTCTTTCCACTCTTATTTTCTGGATTTTATTTTCCTGCCTCATCACCTCACATCCTCCATATGCCACATTATGGTTCCCTCCACAATTACATTATTTTGGTTGCACTCCTGTTCCACACTCTCCATAGTCATGCTCGCCCCCACATCTCGCACATCTCTTCTTCTCTTTACAGTTATTGGCTATATGTCCAAACCTCTGACAGTTAAAACACCTCAATGGTCTTGGCACATACATTCTCACTGGGTAGCTCATAACCAAGGTATACCTTTTTTGGCATATTCTCCCCCTCAAATTCAATCAATACCGTTTCACTATTCTTTTTCACTACTTCTCTTGTTGTTTTAAATCTTTGCGCACTCACTATCCCCCCCCCCCCCCCCCCCTTTAAGATGTCTTTTAAGTTCTTCCATTCCTACATTCATGGGTACCCCTGTGATCACTCCTTTACATCCTCCCCCATTTCGTGCTCCCACCCTCCTTGTGTTGATCAATTTTAGTTTTCCAATCTCTTTTACTTTGAATGCTTTCTCAAATTGACCCTCATTTGCACATTTTACCAACAAATTTCCATCATTTAGGACCTTTGCATATATTATATCCCCTATCTTACTTGCCAGATGTTTTGTTAATACAAACGGGTTGATAATCTTCAAACTCTCTTGATCTTTGTCATTGCATCTTATTATGACTATAAAATTCTCATTTATTTCCTTCTTATTTTGCTCATGTCCTTCTTCCTCACTTTCCAACCCCTCATCATTTTCATTTCTTATTCTTTATTCCCTTTTACTTGATTTTCTTTCTTTTTTTGAAAACTCTCCCTTCCATATTCCCTCATTTTCTTCTTCTTTCCCTTCACTATAATCCATTTCTGCCCACCTACCTATGTATGATCGATTCACGAAGCAGTCGTGCTCAACCGCTCCTAAAACAGTATTTCCTACATTTTTTGAATTTCCTGCTTTCAGTCGATTACTATTTCCTCGATCACGTCCTGCTGAAGTCGCCGCCATTTTTAATTTTCTAAGTCCTTTTATTGACTAAATGTGACGCACGTATACATTCTCCTCCCACTTCACATCGGTCACAATCTTTTTAATTTATAGTTTACCTTTGCAGTTTATATAAACCACACATCTCACATATTCCAACAGGGTATCTTGCTTTATTATTATTCATTATGAATTTCATAAATAAACAAACTTCAACAACATAAGGGCAGATCCTTTGAGCGCTGCTGATGACGCTATGAAGTGTCGCTCGAGTGATCAAGTATTCCAATGTATAAAAAAGCTTTCATTCGATTCCTCCGTCCTCATTTTCTTTCCTTGCGTCCTTCCCTCGCATCCTACAGGGGGTGGAGCTGAGACGCGAGGAAAGGAAGCGAGGAAAGGAAACGAGGATGCACAAATAAGAAATGAGAAGCACCCCAGGTCTAGGCTTTTTGACTTGAAGTGGTACTGCGAAGAAGTGTGTATGACATCAACGCGTTTCGAAAGCATACGGAGCTGTCTGCTCTCTCATCACTCTCGCGGTATGTCTTGTCAAGTCGAACACACCAAAGCCGCTGGAAGGCAAGCCTGCAACCTTTAGCCAAAAAAGCGTAACGACTAACGCTCCGGCTTTGTCATGGGACGGATATAAGAGGCTGTTTTTGTTGTTGTTGTTGTTGTTGAATATCAACAATTGTTTTTAATAAATAAATGTACTCTTTCTATGGCTTCCAGATTTCAACAATTAAACTATATGTTTACTAATGGAAAATTGGTCACAAGACGAACAAGCTAATTCACAAGAAACTGTGTGCAACGTAAACTGTAACTGATTGTCATATGTGGAAGAAATTTAATATGTTTTTTATGTTGGCATTTGATTATATATAGAATCTTAGAAATATGATGAATTAAATTAGATTAATGTAGTGTCGATATATGTGCATGCCCAAGTTTATGACCGAGACAGAGGGTCTCCACTCAAGGGTATGATAAAACAATCTAAACAATATGTTAGTTATGGCTGACATATCTTCATTTAGCCTCGAGAAACAACCTTGGGGGAGGAACAACTATAAAGAAGGAAGGATGCCCCAAATCGTTGTCACACTCTCAGGCACTATATGACTATGACTGTTGACCTTTTCTTGCAAGAAAATAACCTTTAAAGACAATTGGTACATGTTTGTCTCTTATTCAGTAATGTAAAATTGTTTGCCACCACACATCCAACTCTGAATGCTGGCCACTGATGTCACTGCCATTATAGGTGCCTCAAGTGATCCAAGTTAGCTGTTACGCTTTTTCCAAGAGCCAATACCCCTCATCTTCCAATAATAAAACAATCTCAAGAACTCACCTCTTTTCTTTCCTATTGTGACTTATGTGAGAGAAACAGCTTCTCGAAAAAGAAAAAATGTAGGACGGGATATGATTTTGTCTATCATAGTTAGCCAATGCTATGATCTCATGTGAGTGACAGGTGAGTGTCCTGCCCTCACAAAGAAAAACATGTCATCAGGGAAGTTATTTTGATAACTTTAAATTACGAGGAGAAACTAAAGATTACAAGAAAACACGATGTGAAAAAAATAATGATGTGCACAAATAAATCTTTTATATTAAATACTGCAATTTTTCTGTAAAAAAAAAAAGTTCAATAATGATTTCATGGTAACTACAAAGGGATAGTTCACCCTAAAATGAAAATTAAGTCATAATTTACTCACCCTGGTGTTGTTCTGATGCCATATGCCCTTCTTTTTTTTTTACCACAAAAGGATAATTGTTTTAAAATGCCTGCCCTCGTTCAGCAGCGAATAGTTAAAAAAAAGGTTGCAAAAGTAGGCTATCACAGAATGATCCCATGTGACACATGACGTGGCGTATTACAAGTGTTTCGGGGGGTAACGTTAGGCCTACGGGGTATATTGATTCAACTACATTTTTGACCTTTTCTGTTCTTCTCTGCACAGCTGCACGACAGCACATTTGTAAGACTTAGCTAATGTGTTCACAACGAGTTTGTCCTTAGCCTAACTTGTGTGTTTTTTTTTGGGGGGGGGGGGGGGGGGGGGGCAAAGAGGGAGTGAACTTATTGTGCAGCCGTGCAGAGAAGGTAGTCAAGAATTTCGTTAAATAATACATTCAATCTCGGTTTGTTTTTCACTAAACATATGCACCCAGAAGAACACGTGTCATGGGATCATTTTGTGACATTTTTGCGTCTTTTTCACAAAGCTTGATGCTGGTCACTATTCAATGCCAAAATGGACGAGAGCGCGCGGGACATTTTTTTTTTTTTTTACAGTTTTCAGTTCTCTATATAGATCAGTGTTTGTAATTAAGGAATCCTTCAACATACATTTCTGACAAAATAATTGACAAAATAATTGACAAAATAAATGTTTGTTTACTTCCGGGACCTGTTGCGCTTTATTGGCTCTGCAACAGTTGCGCTGGCCAATAAAATTTGTCTTTATTCCCAGGTCCGAAAGCCCGGTGTTTCTAGGACAACGACTCACAAACAAATGAGTGTGGTGTTTCCTACTTTGTTTGGATAGAAACAAAAGCATTTCAAAAGCAAAATCGACGGAGCTGTCGAGCACACCTGGGGAATGGTAAATATGACGTAGATTTTAATAGCTAAAATGTCATGAACAGTCTTGTTTGAACAAACTAATCGTTGTATGCAGATGCTCATGCGATGCGAGTTTGCGAGGTTGTGTTGTAGAACTTATACGTGACCGTGTCGTTGCAGTCTTTCACAAGCCAGCGTCGCAACATCTCTCATGACCACCATCAGAAGATGATCCTAGATCACCGCAGACAGGAGGAAATGCGTGAAGATCAGACCAAAAGCATCGCCAAAGAGCGGCAGCTGCAAGCCAACCTCCAGTGCGAAGAAAGAGTCGAGAGAAAGCGCTTCTTGCGCAAGATGCAAGATGAAGAGTATGGCAAACAAATCGAGGAATCCCTTCTCAAGGTTTGTTTTTATAAAATACGCCATCTGTATGCTCAAAAAGAGATGCATGGTCTCGTTTTCGTTTATTTGTTTGGATCCCCATCTGTGCCCTATGGCACGGCAGTCTTCCTTCCTGAGGTCCAAAATAAAATAAAAAACATAGCCTACATCACACATTTAAGAACATGCATGAAACATTAATCATGCATTTCAAAACATACATAGATCATCACAATCTATTCTGAATCAACACATTTAACATTTAATATTATAATTAAATGTGAAAATAGAAAATCTAAATCTAACACTTGACTCCTGCAAAATGTATGTTTTTAGGCAGAAGAGCACAGACAGTTCAGAGAGAGGCAGCTTGAACAGGAAGAGAGGATGGCCAAGGAGCTGGCGAGGATTAATAATGAGAAACTCCGAGATGAGAAGATGAGGCAGTACATTAAAGAGAACAGGTAACAAACCATGGCACTCTGTAGCGCCGTATATATAATTTATATATATATATATATATATATATATAAAAAATTTAATAGCTTTACCATTTATTAAACTTTGTGTTTTGTTGGCAGTGTTGAGCTTCGAGAGCTAGAGTTGAAGCTCAAATCTGCTTACCTGAACAGAGAACGGGCAGCACAGATGGCAGAAAAGGAGGCCATGCGATATGAGACAATGGTGAGTGTGAACTCCAAAGTAGTGTCTTGCATTTGGCCATCTATTTTGTGGTTTTGCTTATTGTGATTTAACATATTACCAGCGACAAGAGGCTGCTATTGCCCATAAGATGAAGGGCGAGCATGAGCGTGCAGAGATGGAAAAGGAGAAGCTGGAGCAGAAGAAGTATGAAGAGGTGGTGCGCTACCAGCAAGAGCTTGAGCAGCAGCTTGAGGAGAAGGAGCGCAAGAGGCAGGAAGCCTATGATGAGTTTCTTAAAGAGAAACTCATGGTGGATGAAATAGTGCGAAAGATCTATGAGGAGGACCAGATGTGAGTGTGTTCCTTTTTCTTAAGTTTATTATTTGCTGCTACTTTTTAAAAAATTATTATTCTGGAGCAAACAGACAGTATCACAACATCTATTTTAGATGACTTGATCAGATGATTCTAGGATGGTTTGAAACTGGCAAGCTTAATTTACAGGGAGCTTCAGTTACGACTCGAGAAGGTGACAACCACTCAGAGATACATTGAAGATTTTAAAAAGCAGCAAGCAGAGTGGAGACGTATGGAGCGAGAAAAAGTGGAAGCAGAGAACAGGCGCATCATCGAGTTTGCCCAATACCAGCAAAGGAAAGAGGAGGACAGGATGGCCAAAGTTAGAGAGCGAGAGCAGGAGAAAGAAACCCTGCACAAATTGGTACATGAAAGCTCACCCTCTGGTTCATAAAGTACAGGCGAGTAATCAAGATTCAAATATTAATGTGTTCTTTTTTTTCCTTCTGGTTTAGCTCTCGGAGCAGATTGAGATTGAGAAAAGACAGCGTGAGAAGCTTGAGCGCGTCCGTGAGGAACTCTACTTGGAAGAGCAGGCTGAGGCTGCAAGACAACAAGAAATTGTGAGAACTGTCTTACTACATCACACTTTACTGGATGCTCTTTAAACATTTTACAAAGATGACAAAGGTCAATCTCATGATTCCTGTCAATGAAATGTCCAATTCATATTTCAAATAATCCCCAAAAATGAAGCCTGTTTTAGGGCCTTCAAGATTTCCTCAATCAATAATGATTCTTATTTTTGTAATATATATATATATATATATATATATAATATTTGTGTTTTTTGTTTGTTTTTTTACTGTATTAAAATACTGGGTTACACTATTTTAAATTGTCCATGTTACAGTGTAATTATAAATTTAAGTACTTAGAAAAACAAATTAACTACATGTACTTACTATAGGGTTCGTATTAGGTGTGATTTTTAGGGTTAGTTTCTTGTAATTATGTTCAATATATATTAATTATGCACTACATGTAGTGAATTGTTACCAAATACTATTTTATATTAATAATAATTTGTAATACTTTGTTAAAATTACTTGTAATAATTAGTATTTTTTATTGATGCTTTTTTTGTGAGATTCACTAGCACCATGTAAAACGTTTACCATCTCTTTACCATCATGTCACTCACAGGAAGAGATGGAGAAGAGGATCCGGCAGCGGTTGGAGCTGCAGCAGACGCGTCGGGAGATGATGGCTTTCAAGCAGTTGCGTATACAAGCCGAGAAAGAGGAAGAGGAGGCCTTCAGACAGATGATGATGGCCAAGTTTGCAGAGGATGACCGAATTGAGCAGATGAATGCCCAGAAGCGTCGTATGAAACAGTTGGAACACAAACGGGCTGTGGAGAAGCTGCTGGAAGACAGGAAACAGCGATATCTGGCTGAACAAGTAAGACCCAAACCCACAAATCAACCTGCAAATGTGCAGCTTACTCATTAGTTCCTTCCGAGTCAGACTATACCAATAACTGCTGATAATGTGGAATGAATGAATCTAAATATTCAACAGGAGAGAGAGGAAGAGGAGAGAGCAATGGAGCAGGAGAGAGAGACTCAGCGTCGGAAGATCATCGAAGAGGAGAGACAGAGGCTCCTAAAACAGCATGCGACAAAACTGCTGGGATACCTACCAAAGGTGAGAGCACCACACCATAGGACACAAATATTTGTGGTTTGTTAGCCATCTTGCATGCTCCGATTCATTATTTAGACTTTTAGAGGATGTATTGGTCATCACACAACTGTTTTTCTTGTTTTCCTTGTTTACTAGGGTATTTTCAAAGAAGATGATCTGGAGCACTTTGATGAGGATTTCAAAAACAATTTCAAACAACGACAGGCTGATATTTTCTCAGATGAGGGTTGGGGAGATGACTAGCAGTAGGGTAATTTCTGTCATGACCACCACATGGCGCTCTCTTTTTTCTTTTTTCTTCCAATCTGTTAGTGCTGGTATACTTAACAGTGCATCTGACACTTTCACAAACGATTGGAACAAATTTCAAATTGATCTTTGTCTTTAAATAATGTAACGGTATATTAAAATGATATTGTATATTGTGTTATTTGTGGCAAACTCTGATTTTGGTTTATGAAGAAACATTGGCCCCAAAGGATACTACTTACTAGACTTAATTAAGATGAATTTATCACATTTAATGCTCATACTGGGTAATACATTTTTCTGAGGCTTTGAACCTTTGAAGGTGAATTTCACTTGGACATTTTTTTTAATGGTGATACAAACCATGTTCATGTCCATGTTGTTTGTAGACTTGGTCTTTCTCAATCGTTGAACAGAAAACAAGAGTGATTTAACTGCTTCCTTAGAAAGAACTGGATATAGTTGATGGTTGTCTGGCAGTATATCATACAAGCAAGAATTTAATCAGATGTGACTGCTCATGTACAGTCAAGTGTGTCTGTGTCTCAACAGCTGTCAGTCATTCTGTCCAGTTAGTCCATTACCTTGGTCTGGCTGCTGTCATGGCTGTAAAATTCTTCCATCTAAGTGTTTACTGTTATCCATACCTGCATTGTGAAAAGGTCAAGCCTCTCTTGATTCTGCTCTTTGAAAATCCCTCTAAAAATTGTCACTGTAACAAACATGAAAGAAACATTTCAAGCTAATCATAAAATTAATTTAATTGAAAATGACAATAAATTGATCCCGCATAGTTTAAAGCAGCATCACTATCATGATTAGAAATGGTTCATTTTCAATTCTAAGCCTGGCAAATATAGTTTTATTAGATCACCATATACTCTTTTTAGATGCAACACTGATAATAAAAGACCCTCCACATAACACATCCCATTCTCTAAATAATATTCTAGAAATTACCTCAGCGTAGTTGAGAGGTTAAAAAATGAACAGGATGAACAGTATGTTCAACAGGATGAACATAAACCTTTTTATGTGACTTATAGCTAATTTCCTGCTTCATACATCTTCAGCGTTTAATGTCTATTATGCTAACACTGGCAAGTCATAGCATGATTGTGGAAAGTTTCTTAGAAAAGCTGTGTTGTTGATATTGTTACAATTTCAGTTAAGGTTTTAAATGAGCATAAACAAGGTTGGCTATTGTCTTATATTTACACTGCTGTTCAAAAGAGAGCGGTCAATAATGTGTTTTTTAATGTTTTAATAACTGATGTTATTTAAAGGTTTACGAAATCAAGTAGTAAAAGAATTTTACTCAAAAGCAACTCAAAAGCAAACTATTATATGAAAATTCTAACTGAAGCTAAAGGAAATTGTAAAGCAATGTGGTAACAAATAAACAGTCTAATTAAACTTAAAGCAAATACAAATAATTCAAATGAACTAAAATGTGAAGGAAAAAACATATCAGACCCTGTCCAAGTTGCTAATGATTTAAATCAATTTTTCATTTAATCCGTACAAGATCTAATTTTTTAGATGGCGAGCCCAATAGTAGCATCTTAAACAAATTGTCATTAGCAAATGAGAATTCCTTTAAAATTAGAGAAGTAGATCAGTCAGTGGTATTGAAAGCTATTTCAGACCTGAATACCAATTTATCCAAAGACAACTACAACATAGACCCAACTTTTCTCAAAATATATGCATGCTTAAATTATCATTCAACCTTTGACCCACATTATAAATGTCTCTATTAAAACTGGATTATTTCCAGATGCTTGGAAAAAGGCACTGGTTAAACCCATCTTTAAGTCCGGGAATACCACAGACGTTAGTAACTATAGACCAATAAGTCTAGTTCCGGTAATGTCAAAAATACTAGAAAAAATAGTTTCAGAACAGCTAACTCAATATAGAAACACATCCGTATATACACCCTCAACAGTATGGTTTCAGACAGAACCATTCCACTGAATCAGCCATCTGCGCATTATTGGAAAATATTGTGCAGCCGCTTGATAAAGGAAACATCGTGGGTGCAGTATTCCTGGCCTTAAAGAGGGCATTCGATACATTAAACCATAGCCGTCTTATCTCAAAACTGTCATTGTATAACACGTCACACCAGGCATTATCATGGTTCGAGTCATACTTACAGGGCCGAGAACAATGTGTTGTTATTCATCATGTAAAATCTGCCCCATGTAAAGTTGAGACCGGAATCCCTCAGGGAACCATACTGCGGCCATTCGCTTCAGCCTGTATGTGAACGAGCTGCCTGAAGTGTGTCCTGAAGTTGGTCTTCAGATGTATGCCGATGACACTGTGGTTTATGTGTCTGGCAAAAGCCCTGCTGTTATCGGGAGTACACTGACCAAAAGTCTTGAGGAAGTGTTTAATTGGCTAAACAAATCCTGTTTAACACTTAATCTGAGGAAAACTAAATCGATGTGTTTTTCTATAACAAGAACTCGGACAATAAATGACCTTAACATTAAAATGAATGGCGAACTCATCGATCGGGTAGAACAAGAAAAATATTTAGGAGTGATTTTAGATTCGCAGCTAAACTTTAAAAGTCATATCCAAAACATTTCAAGAAAAATGAAGGCCAGTATGAACTGTTTCAGAATGATCAGGAGCGGTCTAACATTTGAATGTGCTCATGTCTTTCTGAACATTATGATCCTGTCCCACCTGTCGTACTGCACAACTGTTTGGTCCCAGACCAGCCAAACTACCTTATAGCCTATTGGGAGGCTTTATAACCGTGCCCTAAAAATGTTTAATTAAAAAGCCCATTTGATTCCATCACTGTTATATTTTAAGTAAACATAAAATATTAATTTTGTTAATCTTAGACACATAAAGCTTCTTTTTTTTTTAAATGTTTGACTGGACTTGCACCTGAGCCACTTTGTAAATTTGTGAACAGACTGGCATCATCCAGATCAACAAGAATATGTGGAGACTGTAAAGTTCCATTTTGTAAAATATATTTTGCCCAAAATGTTTTTTTTCTGTGAAAGGAGGCAATCTGTTGAACTGGCTTCCTACAAATATAAAGACTAACTAAACTGTCCACCTTCAAAAAAACTAGTTTGAGTGAATGTGTTTATTTACTACACTAACTTTTATTGGTGCTAACTGGTTTCTGGACATTTTATTGTATTTACTGTAAATTTTTACTCATATTATCTTAACTGTTAAAAGCCGTTCTAGGGACAGGTGTTGCGAATTAGCCACGGCTATAAACACTGTGATACAGGCATCAGATTGTTCTTTGTGTAATAATCTTTTTTTGTTGTTGTCCCTATTCAAATAAACAATGAATAAATAAAGTTTTAAATATTTTTGAAAGAAGTGCTTATGCTTAACAAACCTGCATTTATTTGATCATTAGTACAGTAAAAACAGTAATTTAGTGAATTATTATTACAATTTAACTGTTAAAAATCTTTCAAACTTCAGAAATCATTCAAATAAGCTGATTTGGTGCTCAAGAAACATAATTATCAATGTTGAAAACAGTCGTGCTGCTTAATATTTTTGTAGAAACTATTATACCATAAAGAAACCATTCAGGATTCTTTGATGAATAAAAAGCTCTAAATTACATTGCTTTTATGCTTAAATGCTTTATTTTTTATTTTTAATAGAAATCTTTTGTAATGTTATAAATGTCTTTACTGTCACTTTCGACCAATTTAATGCATCCTCAATAAATATAAGTATTTATATCTTTATATATATATATAATGGAAAGAGTGGTGTCAATGTTGAAACAGAAAGTTTTTTTCTAACGCCATAGAAAAAATTCCATCATAATTAATCTTTTCTGTCACATAGCCCTGTTTTGCACTCTCCATCATCCATACAGGATGATGAAGAGATCACAGGTTGTTGAGCATGCCAGATGCACAAGCAGCATGCTGACGCACATGTTCATGCCTGCCGCAGACATTAGGAATTAGAATTAGCTCTCAGAGCTTTTGAACACATGGTCTATACACATTCATTTCTTCCTTCCTTTGTAAATCAATGGAAGGAGACCTTTACCTTTAACTAAAAGATATAAAAGGTCAGCATGAAAATCTACAGTCTCATAAAATGTGTAGACCATGCCAAAACTTGACTCAGGTGCCTTGAAGCAAAGTTAAACCACTAATGAGGGCTGCCTAATTCTTTTTCCCAGCACTGGAGCAAATCTTGTTTGGTCCACCTATACTGTTATAGACTGGCCAAATATTTCTCACGATTGTCATCTTTCAACTAAAGCTCAGTGGTCATAACCATAGTTAATTTTTCCTGACATTGTTCTGCATCACATACCTTGTCTTTCTCACATGGGAGGACAGGAAGCACTAATGCCTTGAAGGGACTTCAGGTTGTTTGACAGACCAATGAACTCTTACAGCATGTATCATTGCTTATTCTATCATGGCTTTTTCTCACAACATAGATTAAAGGGAACTTCCTGTTGCTGAGACTGACTGTAGATTGAATTGACTCTGATTGCAGAAGCTGTGTGCATACTTTACTGTATTCTAATAGACCAGACTCCAGCGCTGCATTGGATTAGTCTAAGCATGATTTGACTTGGCTCAATCACACTGTACGTCACGGGTTCGGCGCAAACATCATTACTATATATGGAAAAAAAGGAAATGAATGGAAATCTCATACGTACTGTAAATATAAGTTATACATGCTAACCATAATAAGATGAATGCATATTTTTTCCCTGGTTCTTCTGTACCCCCTGATGGTTATTACTACAAAAATGTCAAGCATTTCTTGTGCCTTACCTCTAAATGAGTTGTGGTGAATGATATTTTCTTTGAGTCATAAAGTTCAAAGCGTTTTGATTCACACACATTATTGGTTTTCAACATTTTTATGATATGGGAAATTGGTTTGCAGAGCTAAAGATATTCGACATTTTTAGTGCAAAAAAAAAAAATCTCAGCATGCTGTTGGAACTGGTATAAACTGGCTGTGTTTCAATAGATGGTGAATCTCTCACTTCATGAAGCCTAATGAGATGTGTACTTATGGACTGCTATACAAAAGACTGTCAGTCTGTCCCCCTGAAGAGGGGTATGGAGGTCTTTCAGATCAATCACCAAGCAGTGGGAGGCACAGACAATGGACCACTAAAGCACAGAAGTAGCGTGAGAATGTCTGAATAAAAGATTAGTCATGTTGTTTGGAAATGGACGTACAGCAGTACCTAATTATATTGCATTTTGAGCTAATTAATGCTGGTGTGAGCTTGTAAACAGCCATTGCTCATAACTACCACATCATTATTAATCTGAGCCACGCTCATTGACGTGCTTTTATTATTTTCCATGTTTCTCCCTTTGGAAAAAAATCACCCCCGGACTGGAACTATAGTGTGGACTGGGCCCTTTAGTTTGGTTGGGAGACAACAGGAACCAGTGACAAGCACATTCCGAATCAGTCGTCACCAGTTAATCTAGACCCGCTGCCGTGTCTTATTAGACCATTATCAACATCACTTTCATCACTGATTTTTTCCACAGAGGCGTGGAAATAAAGCTCACTGATCCCAGACCAACCTTGGAAAGAGTAAATAAATCAACAATATGCCCCACATGAAAGATTGGGTGTGTTTAAATGCCAAGGTCCTCGACTCGATGTTTATGAATCTTTTAATGCATGGTCGGAGCTGTTCATTTGGCAATAGTGCTGAAACATATCAGCAGAGATCATTGCATGATTCTTGATTTTCTATTTTATTTGAATTTCCTTACCTTTTTGTTTCTCAGTTTTTTTCTTCTCTTTCCTTGTGATCTGCTGAAATGCTGGTGTTTATTATGGCATATTCCATTGACATTATGTGATACTGTTGTGATTCAATATTAAATATCAAAATAATAAATTAATGAACATTATGAATAGCGCACATGTCTATTATGATCTGACTCTTCGCGCTTTCAGGGTGATAACCAATATGATATCGATAATTATCAATATGTACGCCAAATAAGATGAGACTGTTTAATATGACATTCTAATGACATTGTGATACTGTTGTGATTCAATATCAAATATCACAATAATAAATTAATTAACATTATGAATAGCGCACATGTCTGTTATGATCTGACTCTTCACACTTTCAGGGTGATAACCAATATGACATCAATAATTATCAATATGTAAACAAAATAACATAAGAGACTGGGGCTAGTTGGCAATGGGATATTTCATTACATTTTCTAGCAGAGGTTTTATATTTGTTTTATTTAATTGTTTTAACATTTAGTTCAAACTAACCTCATATTACATTAATGAATACATTTCCAACATCGTCATTATATTTTTGAAGTAGATGTTGGAAAAACAATTGAACACAATAAAAGCAAACATAGGCTACATTCAGACTGGAAATTTTAAAGTACGTTACTGTCAAAAGTAGGTTAGTTACTGGACAAAACATGTCAATAGTCACCGACCGGGGTAAACAAAACAAATGTGACAAGCACCTTTCTCATTATAATAACATTATTGTTATTAGGCTATTCGTTTTTATTTGTTTCTTAACGATCTAATGGTTAAATAGTTTTCACTTGCTGAACCTTTTTGCAATTTGTGAAATCTTTTGGTCGGTCTGGTCGCGCTCCTCCCCCTCCTCCGCCGGATCTCTTTATAAATCCAAAGAGAAAACATCATTACCAGACTGATAGCAGCGTCTGTCTGATCCACGCACCTCTCCATATTCTACTAAAAAATCAAGAGCACCCATTCATGCTCGCCAACAAGCTTGACGGACCGCGTCGAGGACGGTCTTTTGACTCCATCAATAAGAGTTACGAAGAGAAGCAACTCAACAATGAGGTAAGAACAACTTTTTACATGTAGGCCTACTCAAAATGCTTGGCCTAATGTTTGAATACGGATGTATTCTTGTATTGCTTTGCTTTTACAAGAACTTGACGAGTTATAATAATCTGCAATCATTATTATTGAGGTTCAAATAAAGGAATACAATAGCTGATATATATATATATTTTGATATGTATTCTAACTCTTTGCAATAATTTTCATTAATAATTTAATAT
This sequence comes from Meda fulgida, assembly GCA_030578275.1. NCBI lineage: Eukaryota > Metazoa > Chordata > Actinopteri > Cypriniformes > Leuciscidae > Meda > Meda fulgida. Next base: position 34,508,956 of record CM060622.1, read on the forward strand.
TCTATGTATTTTGCGCTTAACATATCATGAATGTACATTTAAATAATTGAAAAGAACTTCCATATATTTTTGGTTGCTGTCCACCACATAGTGCTGGTTTAGTCATGTAGGCTAAGTATTTATTAGAACTATGGATCCTACCCAACCTGTTGACAATAATGTTCTTTACATGTTATTTGCCTTTGAATAACGATTCCCTATTTGAAAAGCAGGTCCAAAACAAACAATTTCACTCATGCAGGATATTACACAAAATATAATAGCCCCTCTCTCTCTCTCTCTCTCTCTCTCTCTCTCTCTCTCTCTCTCTCTCTCTCGCTCTCTCCCTCCCTCTCTCTCTCTCTCACTCTCTCTCTCTCTCTCTCTCTCTCTCTCTCTCTCTCTCTCTCTCTCTCTCTCTCTCTCTCTCTCTCTCTCTCTCTCTCTCTCTCTCTCTCTCTCTCTCTCTCTCTCTCTCTCTCTCTCTCTCTCTCTCTCTCTCTCTCTCTCTCTCTCTCTCTGATTAAGCTGAACAAAACTACTTTTCATAAGAAAGACGAGAACAAAGACAAAACACTTTCCTCCAAGAGGGAACATGCCGCAATTGTCTTCTCTCTGAAGAATGAAGTTGGAGGGCTTGTGAAGGCTTTAAAATTATTTCAGGTACATAAATGTTTTCTATTCTATCTATCTGTATTATTTGGTTATTCTTAGCTTTAGTAGAATTATGTTATACATACAGTAGCTGGCACTTTAAAAAGGTAAGTGGTTAAATAACTAATTGTTTAGCAATTCCAGCTAAAACAATAATTTACAATAATTGTCAAACCCTATCATGGAAAGTATGGACTATGTGAATGACGAAATTCTGGTGATATATCTATACATTTAATTACCTTCTCACTGCAGTTATCACACATTATAAATCTAGTACATCTCCAAATGTATACTCTGATTTCTGATTTTTTTTTAATTACATTTCAAACAGTAAATTTGGAAAATTTAAGTGGATAAATGATTTATTTTCATTTGTTATAAACAGGACAACCAGGTAAATCTTTTGCATATTGAGTCACGTAAGTCCCGACGGCGTAACTCGGAGTTGGAAGTACTAGTGGATTGTGACAGTGATCGAGAAACTCTGAAAGATATTGTTCAGCTGCTGCGCAAACAAACAAGCATTATAGCCATGGACTCACCCGATAAGTTCTGGATGCCTGTTAATGGTACTGTGTTTTACTCCTTCATTAGATTGACAAGTACTGCACAGAAAGTTGTGTATCACTGTGAAAATACATTTTTCAGATCTTGCTGAAGTGCCTTGGTTCCCTAAGAAGATCTCAGATCTGGATAAGAGTGCCTGTCGGGTTCTAATGTACGGTTCAGATTTGGATGCGGATCATCCGGTTTGTATTGTCTGCTTCAGAAATGCACTGGTTATTAATAATAAGTAATACTTATGTCATACTGATCATGTCTTCAGTATTTGAGTTGTGACCCTGTGTATGAAAACTTTTTTGTTCTTAAATGATTTCAGGGATTCAAAGACAACGTGTATCGTAAGAGAAGGAAATATTTTGCTGATCTTGCCATGAGTTACAAACAGTACGTTTAATAAGGTTTTAACAATAACTGGATTAATTCCATATGTTTTATTAAATATCTTTATACATATATATATTGATATGGTTCTATCTCACTCTGCAGTGGAGATCCCATACCACACGTGGAGTTCACAGAGGAAGAGGTGAAGACGTGGGGTGTAGTGTTTCGGGAGCTGAATAAGCTGTACCCCACACACGCCTGTAGAGAGTACCTGCACAACCTGCCTCTGCTCACCCAGTACTGCGGCTACAGAGAGGACAACATACCACAGCTGGAGGACGTGTCCAACTTCCTGAGAGGTGAGAACGAGCACGCATGATCTGTACACACACAGTTTCTTTTAAAAGCTACATTTTAACCTTACAATAGGTCAAAGAGGAGCTGAAGAGAAATATTAGTTGTGTCACCAGCAGGGGACTGTAGATGGATGGCTGTGTATATGTGTGTTTCAGAGCGAACTGGCTTCACCATTCGCCCTGTTGCTGGATACTTGTCACCGAGAGACTTTCTGGCTGGTCTGGCTTTCAGAGTTTTTCACTGTACACAATATGTGCGTCACAGCTCAGATCCTCTGTACACTCCTGAACCGTGAGTACAAAGCATATGTCCCTTTATCTCTTCAGCCCGATTTATCAACACAATCTTTTAAAATAGTCTTTTATGAAGCAGTACCCATAATTGAAACAACACACTGTCTGTCAAACTTGATGCATGAAGAAGTTACACATGCAGGATCCAAACTAAATCCAGATGATTTAAGCAGTTCATATTTTGTACTTTAGGCTCCATTTCGTGTTCATTCATTTTAACATTTGTCATGTGAAATAAGCACATACAAATAAATGAATAAATTAAAGAGATCTTCATGTTTATGTCTTTCAGGGACACGTGTCATGAGCTGCTGGGTCATGTTCCTCTGTTGGCTGAACCAAGTTTTGCACAGTTCTCTCAGGAATTAGGACTGGCTTCTCTCGGGGCGTCTGATGATTCTGTGCAGAAATTAGCAACAGTATGTATTTCAGTACATTTGCTGTCCTGGTGTGCATATAAAGCCTTAATATTTTTTTGCAGTAGTTTTGATTGTTGTTATGTTGGTGTGTGCCATTGCAGTGCTATTTCTTTACGGTAGAGTTTGGCCTGTGCAAGCAGGAGGGTTCACTCAGAGCATACGGCGCTGGACTTCTCTCGTCCATCAGCGAACTGAAGGTACACTAGATACGGAGAATCGGTTTTAGAATTAAAGATTAGAACAATCATCTTTTTATGTTTAATTAATAATTTGAATAATAAAATATTAGTTGTTCCCTATTTCATTTTTTAATGTTTTCAAAAGTCTATTCTGCTCACCAAGGCTACTGTATCAAAAATACAGTAAAAACGGTAATATTGTGAAATATTTTCAAAATTTAAAATAATTGTTTTAGGAATTTATTGTTTTTTATTCCTGTGATGGCAAAGCTGATTTTTTAGCATCATTACTCCAGTCTTCAGTGTATCATGATCCTTCAGAAATCATTGTAATATGCTGATTTGCTGCACATTTATTTTATAAGAAACATTTATTATTATTATTATCATCGCACAAAACAAAAATCAGGATTTTGTTGATGAGTAGAAAGTTCAAAAGAACAGCATTTATTTGAAATAGAAATATTTTGTAATATTATAAATTGCAACATTACTGTGATATGACACTGAAACACATGTTTTGTTTTAAAGCACTCTCTCTCAGGCACTGCTAAAATCCTTGCCTTTGAGCCCAAGGTCACCTGTAAGCAGGAGTGTCTCATCACGACCTTTCAAGATGTTTACTTTGTTTCAGAGAGCTTTGAGGAAGCGAAATTTAGAATGCGGTAAATTTATCTTTTGTATATGTGACCTGTTATATTTCTATATCATTATTATTTTGTTTTAACCATACATTTTATCCTTCGCAGTGAGTTTGCAAAGACAATCCAGCGTCCATTCTCCCTGCGTTATAACCCGTACACACAGAGCGTATGTGTGCTGAAGGACATGCCCAGCATCAACGATGTGGTCGAGGAGCTCAGACACGAGCTGGACATTGTAGGAGATGCTCTCTGTCGACTCAGCGCACACCCTGGTGTCTGAAACCAATATGACTCCCGCTCATATTAATAGGCTTTTATTCCAGCTATCTCTTATTTCAAAGCACGTCATTCAACATTCAGCACTGTCATAGTATTATCTCATTATCTGCCTTCTCTGACTGCAGAGGTGAATCACTCTTAATGTCTCCCGGAGCACCTTTCCTCTGCTACTGATAATCTGCCAAATACCACAAAGCACTTGAATATCCAAGCACTGCTTTCAGGAGAGTCTGTAAGTGCTCTTTAAATACACCAACAAGCTCAGAGTCCTTCACTGCTATTCAAACACCACCACAGCTAAAACTACAGCCACCACTTTATCTCATGACCACTATATTCATAAAGTCTAACTTCCTCTCCACTATGACTTCAGTCTCTGTAAATACACAGGAAAAATAGAAATGGTTAATCCTTGTCTGGAGTCTATCTACAGAGACAAAGCTCAGGTTTGAAAAACACTCCTACAAACATTGCATCTTGAGACTTTCTCACAATGTGTGAAAGTCTCAAGATGCAATGTTTGTAGGATGTTTGTCGTAAAATGATCAAACTCTTAAACTAAAACTTAGATTACTCTAAATTCGTAAATTGCTATGTACTCTCAACCAGTTAAAGGATTTTTCCAACATTAAACCTGTATCTTCAAGAAAATGTACCCATTTCTTACCATGGGTACATTTACAAGCTGAATAATTTATTTATTGGCATTTGTGATATAAAAATATGCCTTATAACCAAAATGTTTCATCTTTTTAATTATCCTGATGTGAAGCTGAAGCTGTTGTGTGTATATTGTGTTTTGTGTTCTGAAGACTGTATAGCCTATTTGCTGCTTGTCCGTGTCCATTTGTGTTTTACTGAGTTCTAATTAAGAAAGTTGATACTAATAGTGAACAAGTAGAAATCAAAATGTAATAAATAGATTAATGCACAAATTAAATAATTTATTAGCAAACTTAATCTGAAACACACAAATGATTCAGGTGAAATGATTGAAACAAAGCAGCTCACAAACCCCAGAATGTTGATATGTTTGTTGGCCTTTAATCATCATCTCCATTAATTTTTTCCATCAAAGATTGTTATTAGTTTTTACAGACACAAAGGTAAAAATGACCCCTCAAACATTACATTTACCAGCAGAGGGCAATGCTGTTCTATTACAGTGGTTACTTAACAGAACACAAATACAGTATACCCTGACATTTAAAGTAACAAATCACATAGCAATGTTTGCACACACACACACACACACACACACACAAAAAGTCACCATTGTCACATTCATTATGCTTTGATTTGATTTATTTTGCATGTAGTGTGTAAAGTTATGCGTTTACAGTTGTGAGAAAACTAACCCCAAAACAGAATAATGCGCCGTCCGGTTTAACAAGTTTGACGTGCACTCTTTCGTTGGTCTGTCTGCAATCAGGCCTACTCAGGGGGTGACAATACAGATGTTTGTAACACTAAACCAGATGTGCTATTGATTCAGCCAGGTAGGATGCATCCAAAATCGCATACTTCCCTACTATATAGTTACTATGTCCGAATTCACAGTACTCATAAAAGAGGTGACAAAAAGTACCCGGATGACCGAGATTCAGAAGTGTGGATACGATGGACATTTGGGAAAATTCAAAATGGCGTTGGTGAACCCTTGAAGGGCACTTCGGGAAGGGGATGCCATTTGTAGGGGTGTTCCAAATGAAAATGAACAACTGGATCCCTTCACGAAGGGCCCTTCAACAAGGCCGTTGCGAAGGGTAATAGCCTACATGCGATGGTCACTTCAAGGAAGCAATTTGATCATTTATGGTCATGTGACCCAGCGAATACTCGTGATCCATTTTAAATCAACACTATGTAACATTTTTTACCTTAAAATAATGTTTCCAAAATCCTATCAGTGGTTCATCAAGTTGTAACAGGGTGAAAGGCACTTCTGGATTCGCTGTACCTATAACCACACTATGCGAGTTTGCCAGATTGGGTCGCGTTTCTGTAGTCCTAATGAGACATGAGAAAACTATTTACGACAGCGGTAATGGACAATTTCGTTTCCAACCAGTAGGGCGACCGAAGAGGAAAAGTTCCATGGTGTTGCTTTAAAGCTAGATGGCTGGAGAGTTCGTTTTAACTTACAAACAGAGCAATTCAAGTTGTTTTGTTTTGTTCATGAGATATTTCACACATTTTTGTCATGTTATTTTAAAATAAGTTTCAAAGGTAAGAAATGTTTTGCAGGGTCAAAAGATGAGATGGCAATTTTAAAGTTGAGAGCAGAGAAATACACACACACAAATAGCACATATTTTAAAAACCTTTTGTATATAAAATGTATATTTATCTGCAACAGTTATGTTAACAGTAATAATAAGAAATTTCTGAGAAAACATTCTCAGTTTATATTCATGCACATGAACTTTAATTCCATCCCATTCTTAATCCGTAGGGTTTGTGGAGTTGGCCCACCCATAACAACTGTTCTGGGAAGGCTTTCCACAAGGTTTAGGAGTGTGCTTATGGGAATTTGTTTAAGAAAACCATTCTTCTAGAAACATATTTCGGAAGTCAGGCACTGATGTTGGATGAGAAGGCCTGGTTCACAGTCTCTGCTATAATTCATCCCAAAAGTGTTCTATCGGCTTGAGGTCAGGACAGTCAAGTTCCTCCACACCAAACTCGCTCATCCATGTCTTTAGGCCACACGAAGTTTGGAGGTCTGTAGTTATTGACTCTGCAGAAGGTTGTTGACTTCTGCGCACTGTGCGCCTCAGCATACGTTGACCCCTCTGTAAGATCATATCATATTTTATATTATACTATAAATTATGTAATATAGTTAGTTGCTGTTGTTCCCGATTGATGATGAACAACAAGTAACAATAATATTCGCAATAACATACTGTATCGTTTTACTGAATAATTAAGTAAACCTAATTTCTTAATTTATATTTGTAAAGAAACCTCAATGCTTAACTGGCTACTCTCTGCTGTCTCATACGACGGCATCTTTTCCTGTCGGCCACCGTAACTTCTCTTGGTTGCAATTTGCAAGCTCACCACTAGATGGCACTAAAAATTACACAGTGCACCGGAGGGGGTCGCACACCGGACGAGAAGCTCAGCGCCGCACCGCGTCGCGCCTAGGACAACTTGAGGTATCGCACATCGGACACAAAAACTTTCTCAGTTTATGTCCATCAATATTGTTATGTTTAAGGACATTATGAAATTAAGATAATGTCTGTCCTATTACTGTACTGTAGCCTAAAATTAAATACAATCGTTGCTGATCTGCAGTCTGAACACTCACCTCAGAGCGTCCGTTAAATGGTTAGTTCACGCAAAAATGAAAATTCTGTCATTAATTAGCCTACTCTGGCTAACTAACTAGCATGCATCATGGTGTTCTCATGAATGCACGTCGGGAACTGATACAGAAGAGAAGAAATTACTGAATGAATTAGATATTTATAATTTTTTTGGCGCACAAACGAAGCATTCTCGTCGCTTCATAAAATGAAGGTTGAACTACTTTGGACAGGTGTGTGTACACTCATAGAAAATAATGTGACGTGGCGCTACCCTGCGCTTCTCGTCCGGTGTGTGACCCCCACTAACAGTTTACTGTGGAATATTTAGTAGTGAGGAAATTTCATGAATGACTTATTGCACAGGTGGCAACCTATCAAGGTACAATGCTTGAATTCACTGAGGTCTTGAGAGCGACCCATTCTTTCACAAATGTTTGTAGAAGCAGTCTGCATGCCTAGGTGCTTGATTTTATACAACTGTGGCCATGGAAGTGATTGGAACACCTGAATTCAATGATTTGGAGGGGTGTCCTAATACTTTTGGCAATAGCCTATACTCAAGAAATTTTGGATGCAGCCACTTATTGAGCAAGATTCTCTTAATAGGGGTGTTTCATATTAATTGGTCACAAATATAAAGTTGTCTGTTCTAGACAGACAGGTGTTATCACTGACTGATCAACTGAGATCTAAAAAGAGAAAAGCACAAGCTAACTGCATTTCCATGCTCAATTTTTTATTGAAAATATGAAGACGTATAATTAGATTAAAAGCTGAAGTAGCCTACATTTCAAGATTTGATTTCATGCACATTATAGGCCTATTGTGACAAATGAAGGAGATGCTTGGTTTGTGTTTAGTGGAGGATTACTAAAATAACATCACTTCAACTGTCTCCAGAACCGCTTCCAACAACAGAACATTCAAAGTCCTCTGGAGATTTCTGGTTGACAGCCTCATTAAAAATCAGTGGTCTTCAGTTTACATCTTTGAATCCTTATGCAATATCATAAAAATGTCATGATGCACTATGATAATAAAACATGTTATATTGCTTAGACAATTAGATGTATTGGGTTATTTAGATTTTGTTGCATACATACATGGTGTGTAATGTATTGCCCACAGACTGGGTATGTTAATCCATGCAGTTATAAGTATTTGTTGTTGGATCCAACTCCTTTATGATGCTTGGATGAGTCTCTGTCAGTTGCAGCAATAGGCTACATATTTTCACTGATTGTTAGACCACATATGTTTTCCTATCTGCTTATTATATCTGTGCATAAACTGAGTGTGCATTTCAAGCTTATTCCAGTGGGGCAGTAAAATATCTGTATACTATAGAGACCTACTCACAGCAGTACTGCTTTTATTGAAGAGATAGAAAGAGAGTTAAAGGGGGCTTGGCTGCTTTACAGGGTTCCCACCAGAAAAGATATGAAAGGGCAGACAGCAAAGAGCTGTAGATGAAATGCATGTTTGTCAATGTTTCATGTGGGCAAGCAGTCAGTATGCAGTCAGAGCTGCTCTGAACTCAGCATTGATATAAAGATCACAGGATGACACTAATAAAAAAAAGAGAAATATTAAAGGGCATATTGGAGTAGCACATGAGGTGCAATGGTAATGAATTTATTAAATATTATGACATTCATACTTTGAAATAGTTTAAAGTTTTATGTAATCTTTTATAATCGGCTTCATTTTCTGTTTTCCTCTCAATTCGTTTTCTCCTCTCTCCTTATTATCTCATCTCATCGCTCCTCTTCACTGCCAGTAGTCCAAACCACTTAAGCGATTGTGAAGGCTTAATTGGTGTTCATTAAACTTTCAGGTCTGGCTGCTCGATGGCAGGCCGTCCTGTGACAGCACAGGAAGATGAAGTAAATGCACGAGCAGCAGAAGGCCCTGAGCAGACTTACTGCACATGCTCAGTGGCCTTCAGCCACAACATCAGCACGGTTACAGTTTATAGTTTAGCTCATTACTCACCTCCAGTGATCAGCTGAGGAGGGTATATCCTACAGGAAGAAGTCCCGTCATCAAATATGTAACTGTCATTGCCCTGGAATCATTGAATTAAGCTATATAAAAAGCAATTATTTTAAAACTCTTATGTCCTGAACTATTGGAATCTCTGTCACTCTCATTCCCTCTGTAAAATATGATAGTTCCAAGGAGAAGAAAAAGACCCTCCAGGGCTTTCCTGATTTCAGGTCCAAAGGAAATTCAACCTGCCAGTGAAACCCTGCCCTATTCCAATACACAGCATTGATCTTTGAAAAGATGGTTTCTCTTACTTGTAATGTATTATAGTGCAAGAGAACAAATACTTCTTGTTTGCTGATGTGAGACCACGTATGCTATACGTGTGCAATATCTGTGAATCCATGAACTTAGTTACCACATTTCTGCATTTTATGCACAGTTAGCAAAACAATACACTTATAGCCCACCACATTACTTTCCCATAAAACTGCACATTAATCAAGGAAAATGCATGGTAAGGAAAATACCCATATACTGTAAATAACACGCAGTCAGACACACACAAACAGTATAAAGTGTTTAAATATTTTATTCATCCTATAGAACACAATTGTAGAAGAAGTGTTATGAAACTGTGCTAAATAATTACTACAAAGGTCAGATGCATCTGAGAAAGTCCCTCAAACAACAGATGGCTGTGAAAGACCAAAGTAGATTTCAAACCATTATTAAGAGGAGTGAAATAAATTTGTCATTTGGAGGCATTTTGCCTCTGGGAAAGAGTTGATTGTCCTTGGAAAATGTTACATATTGCCACTGAGGAAGGGCTGACCATCACTTGGCAGGATTCCAATATTAGAGAGAAAGGCACAAGAAAAACTTAATTGTGGGAAAAAGGAGGGGTGAATCTTACAAAAAAATGAAGTCACTTGGTTATTGCAAAATAACAGATAAGAAAAAATTTATAAGAATGGCGTCCTGGCCAGAGATAAATTCAGATGTCCTGCAGGAAATGTAAGACTGTTCATAATATGGGGGGAAACGTGTGACATGCACACTTAGACTGCCTCATTCTAGCATTTAATGCTGAGGACTCTAGCCTACAAGCCTCCAATAGACACAGCCTCACTAGGATGCAGACTTCAGTTTGAGAAGCACCGTATGTCATTTTTAAGTGATCCTGAAGTGATACTTTTTTCAGGATTCTTCGATGAATATAAAGTTACAAAGAACATTATATATATAAAATTGACCACTACATGCTACTCCATTACACATTTTATTAATCTCTACAGCAGGTGTGTCAAATATTGCTCCTATGCCACTATCCTGCAGAGTTTAGCTCCAACCCCATTTAAACATACCTGAATAAGCTAATTAAGGGCTGTGTCCGAAATCGCCCCATATACCCAGGGCACTATTTGAGGAGACAGCCATTTGTAGTGGTGTCCGAAACCATAGTGGACGTAATCGAATGCACTCATTAAATCACAAAAACGAGTGTAACCAATGTACACTCAACGGCAAGAGAATACCCATAATGCACTTTGTGAAAGTCATGTGCTGGATGAATTCATCCGTCTGACCAGAACATGGCCCCCGCAGCTGAATCGTCCATCAATCCATTTTCCAAAATTTTGGTTCAATGTGGCTACAGCATAATATCTGTATATAGCTGTTGGGAGCATAAGGCTGGTTAAAACCCATTGTTGCACTGCTAATCATGCTCTGCATTCAGAAGTGTAACTGCTTGTCTCTTTACCTTAAACTTGGGCCAACCTACAGAACTTTATAGGTGTTCAGCTTCTTGTGTGTGAAGGTATGTATAGTAATGTATGATAACTGCTGACGCAGAAGGTGAATAACCAGGGTTTTGATTTCATGCACACACGTAAACACAGGTATGTAATTACTGGTGAGGTAATTATCACTGTGAAAATCCCAATTATCACAGGGTCTAGTTTTGTTTATGTACCTCATGAACAGCACTGGATCTATGCAGATGCAGCAGATTGTAATGATACCATTACTGACATAGAATAGCACCAGTGATAATTATGTGAAGAACGTTGTTTTCTGATGTGTAAACGTGTCTGATGAATTGTAGACCCAAATTGCATGTTGTAACCAGGCAGCAGGGAGGCATGGGAGAAATGCTGCCCTTGAAAGCAGATCACATACTTGTGTTGCTATGGTTATAGTCCCTATTAGGTAACTAGGTTGCTACAGTCTGAAAAGATCAAAGCTCAGCCGCAGAGCAAAGATGGGGGAACATGCACTCAAACAGAAAACACACGCCCTTGCACCCATACACACACTCTCACACGGCCACACATGCACGTAGCCTAAGTTACTAAACATGGCATTGAATCATTTGGAAGGTAGCAAGACACATGTCAAGCTTTTATTTATTGATTTTTCATTTGCTTTTAATACCATAAAACCTCATATTTTAGCAGATAAGTTAATTAAACTTTGGCCTTGATCTTAATTTAGTTGGTTGGTTGAAAGAACTCAGAGTGTTAGTAAATGGCAGTTTATCTGCTTCCTTGACAACATCTACAGGTTCTCCACAATGTTGTGTTTTGTCTCCTTTATTATATATTTTATATACAAATGATTGTACAAATAAGTACAACAACAGGTATTTCTTAAAGTTTGCAGATGACACAGTCATTGTGAGTCTCTTGGAAAATAATGAAATTTGTTATGGTCCAGTTGTTGATGATTCGTAAAATGGTGTGAGGATCCTTGTCTGCAGCTGAATGTATCTAAGACAAGACACTGATGGAACTGTTTTATACGTTTCACATAGAATCAGTATTGTCCTTCTCCATTGGTTGCTGGTTTGGGAATCTTAATGTGAAAAATAAGAATGCCCTAAACAGGATTGTTACTAACAGTGGGAAGATTATAGGAAACTAATAAAATAGTCTATCAGTTTTATTTAGAGTGCCCCTATTATGCTATTTTAAAGGCTCCTAATTTTGTTTTAGAGGTCTCCTACAACAGGTTTACAAGCAAAACTGTCAAAAAACAGTTTCATTTTCTCATTATATACATTGCACATCACCACATTTTTCAATAATTCTCAAATGACTCGATGGATGAATCAGTCTCTCTAAATCCCACCTTTCTGAGAGTCTGCTCTGATTGGCCAGAAGGCATCTGTTGTGATTGATCTACCGCTTACAGCACCTGTCGGAAACAAAACGGCCATTACCATAACTGAACATCAGCTATGTCCGGAGGCTTCCTAAACTTAACGATTAAACTGTAAAGACAGTAACGATGACATTGATTTTACCATATCAATCAGAGCATGAGTCCGATGATGAAACATTGGAAGAACTATTTATTCAACCCAAACCTCCATCGCAAGGACGATAGCAGTTATCTCAGTGATACACTACTCAGTTTGAGATACATTATGAGATGTTTCAACTGTAATTAATTATTATTCATACTTAAAGGTTGTGATTCTGAGGAGCATGCTGGACCACATAAACTGGCTAGAGAGCAAGAGCAAGCGTTCCGCGTTTGAACTTTTTACAGCTGTCAGTGAAATGACGTTTCGTGGGCGAACAGCTACAACTTAGGTGGGCATTATGCAAATGTATCTAGTGTATTCTAGTGACATAGAACCGTAAAGCAGTAGGATTCCAATGAAAAACGACTCGTATTGGTGGTTCAGAGTCGATTCTTTCTTTTGGGAGACAATAACTTTATTTATCGTGCACTTTTGATTTTACAACTTTGTAGAACGTTTACATTCACAAACAGCTGTATTACACACTGCATGAAAGGGAATATTCGAAAAACCATAATAGGGGCACTTTAACAGAAATGTCCTTAACTGTGCTCAATCTGTTAGACAGTCTCATTAGTCTATATCTCAATAGTGCTCAACTCTTAGATTGTGACCATTTTGTGCACTCAGAGTTCTCTATTCTGCCCTCAGGCTAATTTGTCCCCTGTGCAATCAGACGTTTAAATATTCTGAATAGTAAACATTAGTATTTTAGATTTATATGTACTGTTGTAAGTTCTTATTTGTTTTATTTTATATTGTGGAGTGTATTTTATGGCTACTACGCTGCATCCAAATTGCCCGCAAGGGAACTTAAGAAAGTTGAATTGAACTGAACTTGACTGAAATCATTAGAGGTTCCCCTAAAAATATTTAGTTGGTTTACTAAATAGTAGGTTATCATAACGCAGCCTTTCTGACAAGCAGATAACTAACGGCTAACAGCAAAAACGATAATCTGTTAGAAGCGTAAAACAGCCTTTGAAGCATCAACTAAACATAATTCGGTAATATTTAGCTTATTGTGTAGAATCATGCAGATAATGTTTTTTTCCACAATATTTTGCATTCATTAATAACAACTCTTTCTCCACCAATACAAATGCAGATTGTACAGTATATCTACCAATGGGTGGGAGGAAAATTTACTTAAGAATAACCTTGCAAAGTTTAGCTACATATTATAATATATAATATATTAGTGTAATTAGTGTAATATTTACAAACATATAAATGCTTGGTGAAAGATTTAGGGTCAATCGTGGTTCTTAAAATAGCCTATAAATACATTAATCTGTGAGCTTCTCTTCAGTGTAGAGAGAACCACTCGATCTAAAGAGTAGCTTTGTGCTAAAAAAATGATAAAAAGACAGATGCTATTTATTTATGAAAATTTGATTGTTTTAAATAAAAAAATTTAGTAGTGTCTATCTTGGTATCATTATTGATCATAACATTTGCTGCAAAGGTTCTGAGGAAGTATTGCTACTTGTCAATCTAGTTTATCCACCTGTAAATTGTAAAAACTCCATAGAAAACTAATTGGCAGTGAGTTAACTTCAAACTAACTGGATATAGATATACTGAATGGTTGGTTAAAATATCTTGCACATTTTGACACGTCAATTTGATAGTTTCTGCTGCATGATTCAATCAGTGCAGTCCACTTTCTGTTTGACAAGTTTAGAATCTCACTTTGTTTAAATAACCTCTCACTTTCACTGGAGTGCAGTGATGTCCTTGCTGGGATTGGGAAAAGAAAGAGTTAGAAAGTGATTAAGAACATTATAAATACATACACTGCAAAATTACCAACTCGAGATAATTGGTCCACTAACATTTATAACCTCAGCGAACACATGACTCAGCAGGACTAAGGCCAGAGTGAAAGAGTTTAGGGTCAGTTGTCAGATTCTAGTAGGGCTAGTGTTGTATTGTCACAGATGTTCACTGATCATTTTTTTATGTCTTCCAAACCTTTTCTCTGCCTTTCTGTGATGTACTGAACATTGTTGTTGCAAATTCTGCAAAAAAATCAAGGTTAACATACTGTGAAGTTTCTTTTAAAGCTGTATGCAAATTAACTCAAAAAAGAAAATTCTGTCATAATTTAATCATCCTCATGTCATTCCAAACCTGTATTCCATTCTTTTTTTTTTTTGCAGAACATAAAAGAAGATATTTTGAAGAATATTGGCAACTCATTTGGTTCCCATTGACTTCCATTATATGAGCAAAAAGTGTAAGTCAAAGGGGAAAGAAATGGTTTGGTTCACAGCATTCTTCAACATATCTTCTTTCATGTTACATGGAAGAAAGAAAGACATGCAGCTTAAGAACAACATGACAGTGAGTAAATGATGACAGATATTACATTTGGGCTTGAAATATCTCTTTAAAGTAACGAGTAAAAACCGAATGTAATGTTCAAATATATGTTTTTTTTCTAACCTATTTAGCATATATTTAATAATGTTACTAAAAATAACATTTATCTGTGACGGGGCCAGCAGGAAAAATTCTTATTGTTGAGTCCCAACAGCAAAGAAAGGCAACTGATGATTTACAGCAGCAACTCAACAGAGAACAACATCATTAGTTTGAGCGCATTCTAATTTAAAGGCAGCTTTGTGAGTATTTGTTGTGATTCACAAAAACAACTAAAAGTTAATGGATAGGTTTGACTTATAACACTGTAAAGATTACTAGATACTAGTCTAAATATTCAGTCGCAAGCATGGGAAACACGAAAAGCATATTTACAGTACAAACACATATTGAACACCCATGCACTCAAATACACATTTTACACCACTACAAGTTGACAATGCTATCAGCCACCAACAAACATGTCCCTCTGAAATACATTTAAATGTGTCAAAACAGGTCATTCACCTATCCGTGAACAACAAACAAACTTATAGAGCGTTATCAGGAAGTGGGAGAGGTGTTCTGGGCCATGCACACAGTGGTTGGAACACCACGATTCATGACACACACAGATTCTGCAGACGGTTTGTGCCGGCCCTGCCGGGAAGCCTCTACAGACATGAAAAAGAAGAGAGACAACAGACGAGTTATTACCCAGACACCTAGAAAACAAAGACGGGTGAAGAGGGTGCAGGATGACTTGCGAGCCAGCGCAGAGGAGAGATGTAAAGGGTCAGGAGAAGTAGGAAGAAGGGATGAAAGGAGAGGGTGACGTTAATGCGGTCTGCTAGCAGGCACGTTCAGCAGGCGCAAAGCAGGCTTTAGCATCATACCTCATTG
This sequence comes from Meda fulgida, assembly GCA_030578275.1. NCBI lineage: Eukaryota > Metazoa > Chordata > Actinopteri > Cypriniformes > Leuciscidae > Meda > Meda fulgida. The sequence continues at coordinate 34,524,543 of CM060622.1, forward strand.
AGCAGAGTGTATGTTGACACCACTTGTTCAAAACTTCAGCTTGTTCACAGCATGCAGGTGTTTCACTGTTTCCTTCAAATGTTAATGGGTTATTTCATCAGCATGCTCATCAGTGCAGTCTGCCATGCTGCTCCACCTGGAGATACTTCCCCCTTTTTCACTTGCATCAAAGACCTTCCAATCCAGCTCTTTGTGCCTGTCAACTTCAGGTCAAAGAGAGCATTGGTACATCATCCAATGAAAGAAACATTCCACTGCAATCAATGAAAGAAAACCCCCAAGCACTCTAACAAGTTTCATACAAAATTTATTTCATGCTATGATTGTAGTCATGTTTTTCTGTTTTTCTATGCAGTTATTGTTGCATAACATAGTGCATGCATTTGTTTTCCCCCAAAGTTCTCAATTGCATACAATTCTCTTATAATGTAAATATACATCTGTCTTTTTTGCTTTTCTTTGTGTTTTAGTACCTAAAAGCAATGAGAGAAAATCTAAAACATCTCGACAGGATGACGTTTTTCTTATTTTTGATGTTTTTTCTCCAAAAATAACACTGTCAAAAGTCTGCACTTGATATGTGAAATAAACAGTTGCGCACAACAGATTTCCACAGGATCTATTCACTGATAATTATGACATGAAACAGAAAAATAACTCATTTTGCTCAGTTTTTGTTTTTTCTCTATAATATCCAGAATCACAAGCATGCCAGACAGAAACAATGTTGAATAGTGGAATTTACAATCTATCTCATGGCAGTAACTACTAGCTTCATTCAGAATGTGAGGTCAATGTGACCAGAGCTGAGTCACGTGGTTAGCAACAAAGACAGAATAACATGAAAGAAATCTGTTGCTAAAATAAAGAACATGGTCTCTGAAAATCTCATTATCCATGGCTACATGTCAATTCTGCAAAAATTAAGAACTCTTGAAAGAAAATATTTGTTTTATACAGATATTCATAACAGATATAGATTATTTTCCTCTTTTTTCAATGTAACACCATGCAGCTCATGCTAAAATGAACAGGTAACAGTCCACTACATCTGTCACTGCAGGTACTATCATTAGTATTATGATTATAAGCTCATTTTGCTGGCTTCAAAGCCATCCATTCGCGTCACTCTGCAGTTGATGGTCCTTAAGGTCTTCCTTATAAAAAAAAATCCTGGTCCATGAGATCACTCACACTGTCGGAATCTAAATCAAAAACGATTGCCACTGTGTCGACTGGCAACATCCTCTATTGTGCTCTGTTTCCCTCTACATATACGTCCCTCCTTTGGATTCCAGCCTGAAATCCCTCTGGCCATTGTGGAGTCCAGCAAGGCTGGAGAAGGTTTTGAGATGCTCCTGCCTTCTCAGGTCACTTTAAGCACCTCTGACTGCATATACTTAACTAGGGCAGTGTCCTCTTTGCATGGATCTGCAGTAGAAAATACAGGGGAGGATGGGATTGCTCAAGGTCATCCAGCCATTGGGCTTTGTTTTCATTCAGCTCACAGAATGAGGAAATGGGCTGAGAAAATAAGACTTCCTTTTTTTCTGTATGGTAAGAACATTCATTTGGGTTGATTTTGCAAACCAGGGCTTACAAGTTTGGAGAAAGAGAGATGGACAGAAATGCACAGGGAGAATGAAAGAATTGCAAAGGAAGTAGATACATTTGCAGTTGACAGCGGAGGAGAGAAAAAGGGAGTCCTGATACCTCCTACCTGGGGTCTCATTAAAGAGGTGATAAAGAAAGAAGGGAGCAAGACTCCAGAGCAAAGGGGAAGTACAGTAAAAATTAAATGGGGAAACTAAACAAAAAGAAACCGATAGAGGATAGATTGTTTCGTCTTCCAGATGTCAGAAAGGGTTTTATGCAAGAATATACTCTGATGGGAGAGGATTTAAATATTCATTGTAAATCTAAAAAGAATCATGATTTATATCATTTGAAGGGAGGTTTTGCCTCATTAGATCGCAGTCTTTCTATCAGAAGTTTCCGGTTCTAATGGTCCCTGCAAAAATAAAGAAAGGTTTACCTTCCTCCTCCCCCTTCCTCCCTTTTATTATGTCTAATAAACACTCGTAAGGGAATCCTTAAAAATGTCCCTGAGATCTTTTGGAAGTTTTCTTTCTCTGATGGCTTTGTGTGAGTCAAGTCAAATTCTGTACATGTAAAGACAAGAAACAAGCAAAGCAGACAGAAGAGGAGAGGAGGAGACAGCTCCAGAAGACAAGGACCAGAGAACAAGACAATCCAGACCAAAGCAAACACAGCAGAGGACAGAAGGCAGCAGAGCAGGAAGAAGACCCAGGGAGACAACTCTAACTATACCACTGCTCCATTTCTTAGAGAATGGAGGGGATTGGAGAATGGGACCTCCGCAGGAGAACAGGTGGGCCGCAGGACCGGGTGGACATCGATACTACCTCGGCCAGTGTTCGGGCCTTGCTGGTTATGGTGCCCAGGCTTCGGGACTTTTGAGACCCCTTGGTTTAGTGGAGAGAAATGTGCACATGGCAGTTGCGGAGACTCAACGGTTTCGTCTTGACATCTGTCAGTTTTGCTGCTATGGGTCAGGTTTAAAGGGTTTTAGATTGCATGCAATCTCTGCGTGAGGGCATGCACAAAGATCGGTTGGTTAGTCTGGCATTAGAGTGAGCAAAGAAGGCTGTGGATTGCAAGGCAAAAGTTTTGAGTAGAATTTAGTATTATTAACTCATAAATTTGAAATTAAGGCAACTGAGAATCCAGTAGATTGATATGTCAGGGTCAGATTCTCAGTTTCAGGCACTTTTCTATAGTTTAAATTATATAATTTCAAAGTAATTTCGACCAAAAACATTTTGAGTGTATGCACAATGAAAAAGGAAAGTCTCTGCTTTCAAATGCTATAATTATAATTATTTAAATGGTGGCTGTCATGAAAACTGTATCATCTGGTGACATGAGTCATTTTGATGACATCATAAAACATTTATTGGGCGATCACTTGAGAGATGACGCTGATAAATTGTACTGTATCAAACCCTCTCTGATGTTCATTCATTTTCACTTATATTTAGTGCTACAACTAGTAGTAAAAAGGAAATTATCAGTTTATGTACATTCTGTAATTGTTTGAATTTTGTAATAAAATGTACATAATTTGAAAGCAGAAGCTTTTTTATTAAAAATAAAGTATTTTTTTTGCTTATCACATTCCTCCACTAATGGCTCATTGCAACATTTGACTCAAAATGAAAGAGGGTGTCACACATGTCAGTGGTGTAAACATCATCTCATCAAATTATTTGCCTTTGTACAAAACCAAGTCTTCACTTTCTCATCCAAAACCATACAGGCATCAAGACAGATTGCGGCAAGGACCGTAGGACTGTCCCAACACATGCACAACATAATGCTACAGAAAAAAAACGGCACTCCAAAAAAGCACTACACACACACACACACACACACACAGACACACACACACACACACACACACACACACACACACAGACACACACACACACACACACACACACACACACACACACACACACACACACACACACATCTCTAAAAACACTCATAAACTTACACAAACATATATAAAACACAAAGACAAGGGAACATATTTGTTGGGAACAGTGTGTGTAGTTTTGCTTGGTGATGATCTTGTGGTGTTTTTGGAAGTAAGTAAGATCTGGAGTCAAACAGAGCATGCTCACACAGAGCAACATGTCATAAGACACAGACAGACAGCGTTACTGGTTAGAAAATTATCACATGAAAAATTGGTCGGCGGTAGCAGGAAATTCTTTTGAATGTGATCAGAAATCGCAGGTTTATGTTGTCGTTGTAAGTGGTGTAATTGTTGTGGAAAGTTCGCTCTGTGTGCAATCTGAAGTCTAAACTAGAACAGTGGTGTCAGATTATATGAAAACGTGTTGGTCTTAATATAACTGTATTTGGTGATGTTAATTGACAGCCTGTGAAGCTACATAGCATGTAGGGGCCTTTTATTTATCTAAGACTGCTGTGAGCGGTTTGAACGCTATTGTGTAAGACAGCGAAACATGGATGGATATCAGGTGGTGACCCTGGCATGGCCGTCTTCTGGGCTGTGTGCCCAGCCTAGCTGCAGCAGTGGGTAACCCTGTGTGCCATGCGTCGGGCCGGCCGGCTCCGCCCCTGACCTCCCTGAGAACATTCCGGCTATGAGCCAATCGGGTAGCATAAGGAAGACGGGAGAGAAGGAGAGATGGAAGGAGGTACAAACATAGAGACAGACCACAGGCATGTACAGTGGTGGAAGAAACAAGTAAAAAAACAAACAAACAACAAAGAAAAACAGAAAAAAGGGAATATTAAGGTTGGCCCCAGAAGGCAGCTGTATGTGTGTTAATATGAGTTTGACGTAATGCAGCGTAGTGTGGGGAAAAAAAACGTATTTACATTATGTTAAAGGAAATTAGAAGAAATGTGGCTTGAGGAAGGATTTGAACGTGCAGGGAAGGGACTATTGGAAACTCCCTGTCTCATCTTATTTACATTTGAAAAATGTTGATAGTAGAATTTGAAATATAATAAAATAACTAATGAACGTGAAACTTTAAAGGGGACCTATTATGCCCCTTTTTACAAGATCTAAAATAAGTATCTGATGTCCCCAGAATGTGTATGTGAAGTTTTAGCTCAACACACCCCAAAGATAATTTTTTATAGCATGTTAAAATTACAAGAATTATGCATTAAGGTCTTATCCATAAACTCTCTCTCTGCCTTGCATTATCATCAACATACGCAGCGAATTACACAAAACCACTCGTTACAACTAACAATAAGCAAATATATACAAACCGTTTGCCTTTTTTGGGGGGTGCTTAATAAACTGGTAAAACAAAAGAATCGGTAAAACAACTGCAATAAATTTTAATAAAGTGCGCGCTCTCTCTTTCATTACTGCTGTGACCAGTATGGCTCCGGGGACTATAAGCTGGATCATGAACAGTTGGTACTGATCCATCGTTGAGTAACAACTTTTTTTACAAAACCTGTGTTTTGTATTGTCTCTTTATATTGAGCCCACGGCCTGGAGAAAATGGCAGACAGTGTACAACCCACTTGGGGTCTGCGCTAATACGGCAGGTAGGGTTGCCAACTTCTGAAAAGAAAAATGCGGGACAATCGTGGTTCTTTACAGGAAAATAAGGGACACTCAAAATATTTGTACTGTATCACACAGTAGCCTAGGCTATATGTCATTTTAGGTTCGTATGTGTTTAAAAGGTTCTCAGACATAAAGATATTTGTTTTGCTGAATCTGTTTATGTAGCCTTAAATTTAATTCTAAAACGAATTTTAAGATCACACAAAAGTCATATTAATTACACACAAAATATAGTTCAAAATAATAGCATTTATCTGAAATAGAAAGCTTTTGTAACATTATACACTTAAAGAAATTCAAGAAAGTAACAGCCTACTTTTATTCAGCAAGGACGCATTAAATGAATCAAAAGTGACATAAAGACATAATGTTACAAAAGCTTTTTTTATTTCGGAATAAATCTCCTTTGAACCTTCATTTAATCAAATAATCCTGACTTTTAAAAAAAAAAAAACATTAATAATAATCAGACATGTTTCTTGGGCAGCAAATCACATAAGCATATTATTCCCTCGGGTAGATTGCATGTTTTCTTGCGTGCCTGGATGTTGGACTCATGAACAATTATCACGTTGTTTAAATTCACCAAAACTGATTTGGCGAAATCAAAACCCGGCCGGACAGTGAAAGGGATTTGCCATTAGCGCGAGACCGGATCAAACCGGGAGCGACCAGACAGCAGAGGATCCTGTTCGCAAATCAAATTATTTCTCCAAAAAGAACAATTAATTCTCAATTTATAGTTTATTGGTAAGGTCTGATGCGCGTGATTGGATGATGACTGGTGTCGTGGTCATTCTCAAGTGTCGTGTCGCTGTTGAATCAGTCAGCGTAGCACTCAATAAACGGGACAAGAGAGATCCCGTACGGGAAAAATAAAATAGGCCCAATAATCGGGATGTTTAGACTCTCCCTAACGGCAGAGTCCGTCAACAGTCGTGGGCGTGCCCTATGCAATGTGACGTCACTTTGCCCAGAATCTGCAAACAGCTTGTTCTGAGACTCTGCTTGATTTATGGGGATAAAAAATAAAGGAGTGGGTGGACTTTTATCTCTGGTTATGTACACACACTGCCAATACAAGTTTATGTTCAAACACCATGTTAAAGTGAATGTTGCAAACTAGGTCCCCTTTAAACAAAAGCTGCGGTTTGTGAGCCCATGTATATAATGTCTTGTTCTGACTAAAATCTGAGATGGCAGAGGAAATTTAAGTATAAATTTGGTCTTTTATTTAATTTGTGATAAAAATAGCAGCTTTGCATCATTATAAACTGTCTGTTGTGGGCGCGCTCTGCTTGTTTGTATGCTTGGACTGTCTATATTTACTGTGTAATGCACCTGGTATATACATTTGTGTGTGTGTGTGTGTGTGTGTGTGTGTGTGTGTGTGTGTGTGTGTGTGTGTGTGTGTGTGTGTGTGTGTGTGTGTGTGTGTGTGTGTGTGTGTGTGTGTGTGTGTGTGTGTGTGTGTCAGACAATAGCCTCACGCAGAGGTTACATACCCTTCCTCACTCGGGTGCCCGTGTTTGTAGATCGTCTGCCGACGTTCAGCAGAAAACGCGGAGTGTCTCCCCGTGGCTCACTTGGGTTAAAGATTTGGCCGTCCTCAGGAGAAAGGGTTTGGTCTATGTGGGGACAATCCTCATTGGCCAGCGCTGCTTTAGCTGCATCACCATTCACTTTGGGATCTTCAAACACACAAGCACATGTAAGAAGAACATGTAGCAATGGCGATACATCAAGACTGATGCAAGCGAGGACAGGAAAGGGTAATGGGAAGCCCTGCTTGTGACATGGATGTAAATATATGTTAGGAATGCATGCATTTAGTAATTTAATTTGAGGTTTAAATAAGGGACTATAAAGCATACTCATTCAACAACAAAAGCAATGTTAACCTGTTCTCCTGATTACAGTGTTTCATGAACTGATAAAATGCATAGCTTAGAATAGATGCAGTTGTAAATCGTATTGTTTTGTATTTGATAAAAATGGCTGCTAAATCCATAAATGTAAATAATATAATTGTAGCCCATGTTTTTACCCTATGGGAATAAATTTAGCTGTGAATTAGTTAAAATAAAAAAATCTCCTAAAAACCTAAACCTCACTTGTTTTCAGCACTACATTTGACCAAACAGCAGGGTGCAGCTCTGGTTTTGCTCCAAAAAAAGTGAGGGAGATGCATTGAATTATAACCCCTAGCCACGGTGTAATATATAGAAACAGCTCATGGCAACCTGCCTTTTCACCTGTGAGCTCTCTAGCAGCCAGAAGCTTCTGCTCAGGCGATTTACGCCTCATCGATCAGACCTGTGAGAAGGCAGAGCACTGTCAAAGCTCCTCAGAGGAAAAAGCGCTGTGAACTATCATTTCTCCCATCTGGATTTTCCATTGTATCTCTAACATTGATTGAAGCAGGCTCTTGCTAACATATTACTGTCAACAAAAGAGCATCTATCAGAAAGTACAGCAGGCTTACGGTTATTTAAATGGGACAGGAGTCCTGTTGGTATATTAGATTGGCTACATTTCATTAGGGCCTATTGATAGACAGTACAACATGCATACCCTTTAGACACATACGCACTATTGTGTACATTACCACGATGACTCAACATATTATTGATACCTACTTAATATAATTGATTTAATCCAAATATAAAATGAAAATTCTGTCATCATTTACTCACTGTCTTCCAAATCCATACAAATGTTTTGTAATGGACAAACTGAAGCTGAATCAACTGGAAAGATTCAAAAGAATGATTTGTTCAACAATTGGACATCATAATTTCTCATCTAAACTCTGATGGTTGCACCAAGGAGTCTGTTCCTCACACAAATATATCATTAAGCTTCTGACTCAGACTTATATAGAGCACGAGTCATATGAGCCACTTTCATGATACTTTCTGATACAGCGCCAGTTTCTTTATTTTTTTTTCATTTTCATTACAATGAAAAGAGCGGTCAGGATATTCTTCAAAACTAACTGAAGAAAGTCATACAGGTTTGGAATGACATGAGGGTGAGTAAACGATGAAATATTTTTCATTTTAGTGAACTATCCCATAATTTGGTGTTTTAATTTCCTTTAGGTCATATTCTTTCAGAAAAAGAAGACCACGGGTTAGACCACCCATAGACCACCTTGGTTGTTGATGTACGCAACGGTCGCAGTGCTGTCCGTGTGGACCAGTACGTGCTTGTGCAGAAGCAGCCCCCTGAGGCGGCACAAGGCTAAGCGTACTTCTCGCAACACTAGGCAGTTGATGTGCCAATGCAGTTGAGGCCCCGTCCACAGACCTGAACTGTATGCCCGTTGTACGTGGCCCCCCATCCGTTAGCGGGGCATCTGTGAAAACCACAGCAAGCCTGGACACCTGGACTAAGGGCACTGCGGCCTGTAGAAACGCAGGGTCCGACCAGGGACTGAAGGTTTGGTGACAGTGCGGGGTAATGTTGACCCGGAATGTGCTGCTCTGCCACGGCCATCTCGGGACTCGATCGTGAAGCTGGTGCTGAAGTGGTCTCATATGAAGCAGGCCGAGCGTCGTTACTGCGGCTGCCATATGCCCAGGAGCCCTTGAAACTGTTTTAGTGGGACCGCTGACCTGCCTTGAAAGGACTTGAGGCAGTTGAGCACTGACTGGACGCGCTCCTCTGTGAGGTCCTCCGGGTGGGAGAGGTGCGGACACCACCTCCTTGAGAGCAACTTCCTCCAACGCTGGATCGCCTGTCTCAGGGGTGCTGAGACAGGTGGCGCCGTCTTCCTGCGAAAGCTAGACATCACAGTAGAGCTGGCTGTGACAGCTTTTCCACAGGGGACTGACACCCTTGGAGACAAACAGACTGAGGAGAAACCACAAGTGACTTGGTAGCACATCTGGTCAAGCTCTCGGTTTCCTCAGCTTGGTTCTGAACTGTGGAGAGCCGCTGGGCACAGTCTCCAACAGCGTCGCCGAAAAAGGCAAACCTTGTGAGATAGGAGCATTGAGAAAGTGAACTTTGGCGATGTCTCGCACCTCTGCAAGGTTTAGCCCTGGGACGCTTCTGGACCACCAGTGTGGACATCGTCTGACCGAGGGCCAGTGCTGTGACTTGAACCACGATCAGTCACTATGCACAGCTCAACCCCGACTCAGAACTACCCTCATGCACTGCGTGTTTTGGCCTAACACAGACTTGTAGTGTGGCCATCACATGCAGGGAAGAGGTGGTCTGCCATTGGCAAAGCCACCCCACCACCAAGGGTAGCGAGAGAGGAAAAAAAAATTCTGCCGATTTTGGCATGTTTGGCTTTCCACATTGGCACCAATATGCTTCCTTACTGCCAAAGTTTTTCACACATATCCGGGCAGGCACGGAGGCAGGGCAAGGCGGGAAGTGTGGCTGTCAAGTCTGAATCTGATTCAGCACACACCATTACAGTGGGAACTCAGCGTCATCATTTCCAGACTGTAACAGCCCTCTCTCCGATGCAGCCATCGACATCTGATCCTCCCCTGGAGCCCCGAATGAAATACTTGGTCCCTCATGAGAAGGACCAGTAATTCCACCCGAAAGCTGCCAGGCATGCGAGACGGTGAACGTGACCATCAACCGTAATGAGAATGGCAAGAGGAACAACATGCCGACATGGTCATGCTCTCATAAGAGAGCACAAACCACCCACGAACACAGTCTCAGCATGTTTGCGATGCGCTAGAGGAGTGAGGGGCCCGAGGAGGTGGTCTCGTCAGGGAATGCTCACTGTAATCCTCAGATCACCAATGCTATTAGCCAAAGTAGCCCTATTCTGATGGACACCAGAAGAGGAACTAGATCGGGGAATAGGCAAAGGGACTTCACTTCGTTTGAGGCACTTGAGTCTCGACCGCGCATCTAGACAGATGTCACGGCAACCCAGCGTGCGTCATTCGGTACGCTGAGCGCCTCAAGCCTTTATGAGAAAGGGGAGACGAACAACGTGCCAACGTGGTCATGCTCTCATGAGAGAACATGAACCACCAACGAACGCAGTCTCAATAAGCCCAGGCTTGTGAAACAGTGAAACAGGAAACAACCGCATCCAGAAACACACGGGTGAAAAGTCATCCTGAAAAGGACGCGAACTTCACCCGTGTTGCTCTTTTACAGAAACGCTCTCTTATTGTGCTGAAGCACACAGGGATCAACGCGGCAACACGGCGGGGAAACTGCAAGCCAGCTGTGTGCACTCATGTAGATCGCATGCAGTAACAGCCAGTGCTCGGGAGCTCGCGAAGATCACTGAAGCGCCGTCACACCAACACAGAGAGGTCTCGTTTTTGAAAACAGAGACTCGTTGTCCATCCACTCAGAGGACACAACCGGTCGGCTCCGGAGCAAAAAAAATGTGTGTGTGCAAGTCCTGCATGTCAATGTTGATTGGCTCATTTTAGTTTCACTCGAAGGCAATTGGTCTCCCTAGCATGATTCCAATTCGTTGGTAACTCCTACCGACGAGACGTAGGAGTTCCCGAACGAAAGGGAACCGCATTTTTCCACCTTAAAAATATATCTAAATGACACCATATGCTCTCATTGACAAATGCGGAACAATTAGTTAAAGTGTTCATGACCTCAAGGCTAGATTATTGTAATGCTCTACTGGGTGGTTGCCCTGCACGCTTAATAAACAAACTACAGCTAGTTCAAAACGCAGCAGCTCGAGTTCTTACCAGAACCAGGAAGTATGACCATATTAGTCTGGTTCTGTTAACACTGCATTGGCTGCCTATTAAATATCGTATATATTTTAAAATATTGCTGATCACTTACAAAGCACTAAATGGTTTAGCTCCGCAGTACTTGAGCGTGCTCTTAATGCATTATAGTCCTTCACGTCTATTGCGATCTCAAAATTCCGGCCAGTTAATAATACCTAGAATATCAAATCGACTGCTGGCGGTAGATCCTCTTCTTATTTAGCACCAAAACTTTGGAACAGTCTTCCTACCATTATCCAGGAAGCAGACACACTCTGTTAGTTCAAAGCTAGATTAAAGACACATCTCTTTGACCTAGCATTCACATAATACATTATCGACTTCTATAATTCAATGTTAGGCTGCATAGATTAGGTCAGCCGGACCTGGGAACACTTCCCTTAAATCCTGATGTACTCGTTACATCATAAGAAGAATGGCATCTACACTAATTTTAGTGTCTTTGTTTATATGGCCTGCCGGATCCAGGCCGTATCCAGATCTGATTAGGACCTTCGCCTGGACCCGATGACAATGCAGTGCTGAAGTGCGGAGGATCTCCCTACGGAGGATCCATTTACCACTCTACAGATAAAGCGTTGTGGGAAAATTCAGTTTGCGTACCTACCCTGAAGTGATAAAATAAAAATAAAATTCTTTATCAAAATGTACAGGCAAGACAAGTAATTTGTTTAGGCATGGTTTGTTGGGAATTACAAACCTGCGCACATATATTCAAACGCACATAACTACAGAATCAATTTTTTTTTTTATTATTATTATTTTTTATTTTGCAAGTACAAAGAAAAACAGAGACAAACAACCTCTATGCAATAGGGGAGAAAAAAACAACAACAACAAAAAAAACACAATGCACATCCCCCTTCACTTTATACCTTCAACACTCTTTTCTTTCTTTTCTTTTTTACACACAAGACAAGAGAACATGGACAAGACAAACAGAACAAACTAATTAGACACATTCTGGACAAGTTACAACACACAGGGCACAAGTCTCACTAACAAAAAAAAAAGTAATAATAGTAATAATAATAATATCTCATTCACACACACATGACCACACCCACACCCACACACAAATTACACTGGTGGTGCTCCTTGAATGGACTGTTGAGAGAGAGAGAAAAAAATTGTAGGGTGAATATAATTTAACATTGCCATGCTAGATTTACAAACAAATAAAATAAGATAAAAAATAAGTTGAGCAGAACTAGCGTTGGGCTAATTACAGAGCGTCAAATATTATTTTCCACACAGAGTTGAACTGTTTTTGTTTATTTTTGTCCACTGACAGAAATTTCTCTATATTTAGGTAATATTTCGTTACATATTTCCATTTATCCAACCCTGGGGTATCTGTGTTTTTCCAATTTTGTAACAGCAACTTTTTATAAACTAATGAAGAAAACACTAATTGCCATCCCATAGGATGTTTAATTTTTTTTTACATTTTGGAGTAGGCAGGCTTCTGGTGTAAATACAAATTTCTGCTTACAAACATTAGAGAGCCATCTCTCAATATCAAACCAGGTTTTCTTTATTTTTTCACAGTACCAAAATGAATGAGTAAGATAGTCAATACTACAGTACTTTAGGCAGGTGGGAGGGGAAGATGCATCAAATTTATGAATTTTGTCCCTACTATAATAAACTCTAGTCATTAATTTATATTGAATCAATCTAAGATTTCCGTTAGTTGTGACTTTATATGTTAAATTTAAACACTCCTTCCATTTTGTTTTGGCATTGAAGTCCTTAATATCTCTATCCCAGCCTTCATATATTTTACTTAGCAGATTACAATTGATTACGACATTATTGAGATAATTACACATAACACTTATAAATTTTTTCTTTTCCTTACTATGTTCCAAAAGGGTCTTTATCTTTTCCGGAGCATCATTATAGATAGTATATAGATGGGATAGTATAACTATAGAATCAATTCTTAATGCGCATGTAAACGCCATCAGCGTTTATCACAGGTTCGCGTTTAAAGTCTCATTCCGACAGAAGTACATCAATCAAAACTAACTTTAGCTGAAAAATAACATTATTCAAAAACCGCTATAAATTCAAAACAATCTCTGTTACCTTAAATAATGTTTATCTCTGTAAAGCTGCTTTGAAACAATCTACATTGTTAAAAGCGCTATATAAATGAAGATGACTTGACTTGACTTGACTGAGCGGGCCTCAAGTTCCACTTTTAGTGTTTAAGCAATTTGAAAAAATGTAAGCTGATATTTTCTGTTTCTACATAAACTGCATGTCTGAATGCTGATTATTGAATCTGTATGGTGTTTGGTGCTGCTATGCCTGGCTTTGCTATATCGCAGTCACATTTGTGATGTCACAACACATGAATAGTCACAACACATTAATAATTTGTAACTGGTTAAAAATGTATGAAATTTATTGTAGACATTTTGTCATCCAATTATTCATCCAATAATGATTCTCAATTCAACATTGTCTCTTCTAAAAAAAAGTCTGTACAGTACGTGGTGAAACATAGCATACGAATACAGGATATAAAAAATCCAAAGACTTCTAGATGCAGACTACATGTTATCTCCTCAAGCAGGAATCTCCTCAGCTCTAATTTTGTGTGAATGAGGATGGTCATTATTATATTTACATATTTGAGGTAGAGCCCCAGTGAAGGACAGATCTGCTGGGGTCCTGCTGCCCCTGCCCTACTTCCTCGCTGCTAACCATCAAATCCTTCTTTTTCTTGATCAGTCTCCTCTCTTTCTGCACTCTCCTCATTTTTATCCATTCATAAACCTCTATCATATGAATAACAGACATAAAGTTTAAGCATCACTTTAGATCATGGCCACACACATTCAAAAGTTTTATGTTCTGTACACACAGTTCAGTTGTTTATGGATTACTGAGAACAACTACATTCTACTATCAGATTCATGTAGTGACACACACACACACACACACACACACACACACACACACACACACACACACACACACACACACACACACACACACACACACACACACACACACACACACACACACACACATAGCATACACATACATAGCATTTTCTTTCCTGCAGCTATGACTGAATCCAATTAATAGCAACTATTCCTTGAAATACACAGGGGTGCTGAAACATACTGAACCCAAACTATATATTTATGATACATATGATAAAATGTATATTATTTCAGATCTATGAATGACACAATTTACAGCAGCTCTTAAAATACCATTTGGCTGGATGTTAAGTGTGAGTGGACCATTTTGAATAAAAAACAGGGCCAAAAGCATAATGATAATTACACAACTCATTTCTCAGGAGACCTCAGATTTAGAAATAACTATACAACAGGGATGGATATAGGCACTGTCTATAAAGGACAGAGTGTTGACTCATCTCAAACAGTAATTCTCTCTCTCTCTCTCTCTCTCTCTCTCTCTCTCTCTCTCTCTCTCTCTCTCTCTCTCTCTCTCTCTCTCTCTCTCTCTCTCTCTCTCTCTGTGTGTGTGTGTGTGTGTGTGTGGCCTGGTAAACCCTACGTTATGGGGACAAAATGTCCCCACAAGGATGGCAATATCCGAAATCCTTGTTCATGTGGGGACATTTTTTGGTCCCCATGAGGAAATCAGCTTATAAATCATACTAAGTGATGTTGTTTGAAAATGTAAAAATGCAGAATGTTTCCTGTGATGGGTCGGTTTAGGGATAGGGTTAGTGTAAGGGAATAGAATATACAGTCTGTACAGTATAAAAATCATTATGTCTATGGAAAGTCCCCATAAAACATGAAAACACAACGTGTGTGTGTGTGTGTGTGTGTGTGTGTGTGTGTGTGTGTGTGTGTGTGTGTGTGTGTGTGTGTGTGTGTGTGTGTGTGTGTGTGTGTGTGTGTGTGTGTGTGTGTGTGGCACAGAGCTGAGAGTGTTTGCTGTGTTTCTCTGCAACCGTGGCCAATTCAACAGATGCTTTCACTCTATGTGCTGGTGATTCTTACGGTTCTCTGCCCAATGTCAAATGGATGGAGCTGATAATCAAGGCCTTTGTGCCATCTGTAAACTCATTTACAAGAGAGATTTAGAAAAGCTGTGAGAGAGAGAGAGAGAGAGAGAGAGAGAGAGAGAGAGAGAGAGAGAGAGAGAGAGAGAGAGAGAGAGAGAGAGAGAGAGAGAGAGAGAGAGAGAGAGAATAAAGGAAAGGAATAACATCTATAAATTGTTTTATGAAGAGAATGTTTAAAATGTTCAATCCAATTGGCATGGAGACCAAAATTAAATTGGTTTCAATATGTATTATGTGTCTCACTATCATCTTAAGTCTAAACATTACAAATGATGCAGATGAATCCCTAAAAAAAAACCTGCCAGAGACATTTTATTTTATTTCTAAAATCCAGAGAGCCAATTAACAGTAGGTCACGCATTGATTTATACTGCCTTGTGTGTTTTTGCAGTACCGTGTGAACGGCACAGGAGTCGTGCAAGGCGAGTGAATGACTGCAGCTCATTGCAGAGTGCGATTCCTATTGTCTGGTTGCTTGGACACTGTTGCCATAGCAACAGGCTCTAGTGCAGTGTAAAAATACTGAGAATTAAATAATAAAGAGATTGTGTGAAAACCCATCCTTTCACTTCATAACAAAGATTTGCCTTAAACTAACAGGACAGAATGATCACGTATGTGAAGACTGGAGGAAGGACTCTCCTTTTATAAATAACTGACATACTTGAGCTCTTAATAGTATCATTATTCATTGAGTGAGTTCTCAAAGTTAAGAGTTTGTCACAAACTCTCACAACAAAGGAGTTGTTCCTGAGGCCAATGAGCCACCTTACAAAGCTAGAAAGCACCGTATGGCCAATTCAATCCAGTGGTTTTCATACAGGAGTTTTTGTTGGGATTATATATATATTTTATATATATCATAATATTTGGGGGTCCTTGGCATCAGAAAGCTTGAAACCTCACGGATTATTCCATGTAAAGCAGGAATGCTGTTTAGAACAAGGGGAATCCCTCCAGTCAGATTTATGAAGGAGTCACTCACAATTACTCTCAACAGATTAATAAGAGATTCTTTACCCAGTCTGATCAGACACAACCAACAAGTTTATCTCTTCACTTCTCTTTTACAGCTATCCATATGATCTCTACATGAGTGGCTCAAATGAAGGCACTCACCACCACTCTCTCATGGTAAGAATGCTGAGTGGAGTGGTTGGGAATATCTTATTTATGCTGGTCAGGCCCTCTTACTGTGACTGTGGCAGATAGGCAACGTCGGATTTAGTTCTTATTTACTTATCTTATATACAATTTTACAACAAAACTGAACTCAAACCAACATTAAGTAACATGGATACCAGTTGTGGACGAAGTACACAAATCAAGTCGAGTAAAAGTGCAGATACTATTCAAATATTGTTCTAGAAAAAGTGCTCATTTTTGGTTTACTTGAGTAAAAGTGCAAAAGTACTTGATTTGTTTAATGTACATATTAAAAGTAAAAATACTTATCGATGAACCATATATTTATTCAAGCCAGACAAGTCAGCACTAATAAGATAAGTGCATAGGCCTACATTGAAAATGGATTACTAATAAGCAAATGTTTTATTTTAATGGATACACTTATTATACACTATCAAAACATTAAGCTTTGTTAGTTACTGATATTTTAATTGTGCAAACTAGTCAAATAATAAACCATATAGGATTTTTTTAAATCTATTTTAAAAATAGAGGGAAACGATTTTGAGCAAATAAATATTTTGAGTAATATGTACAAATTCTAAAAAATAAAAAATTTACATACGTCACATTGGACAAAATGTGTAAACATTTCAAGAGGAATGCCATGCAAATAATGGGGAAGATGTACGGACATTTAATTTGCATTATTTTATCTAAAATCACATACAGACGGTGACACAAATGTCCAAATTTAAGCATTTCAAAGCTTAAAAAAGCTTTGCCCTTTTACTGAAGACATATAATTTCATTGACAATAATCAATACTAAAATTCATAAGTAACTTTGTGGTGACCCACAAATAAGACTTAAGAGACATTCACCAAGGGACTATACCTTGGGAAGGGGAGGGGAATTTAGGTTCCGGTTTAACGTTGTGTTGTTGTGTCGATCTCACTGCTGTACAGCTCTGATTTATTGAAGTGGAGAGTAAAGCTGACTCGACACATCTCCGTCTCTTGTCTCCTCATTTATCACACTCCACATTGGTGACCCGACGCGAGTTGGATACAGCTGCTGCGGCGCCGGATGCTGTTAGCGGCACGGCTAATGTTGGCCGAGGTCCTGGGGGTGAAGGTCCACCGTACCACAGCCTATAACCCACAGAGCAACGGACTTTGCGAGCGGTTTCATCGGGACATGAAGGCCGCGCTCAGGGCCAGCCTCACGGGTAGCGACTGGGCTTACCGCCTCCCATGGGTTATGCTTGGCCTTTGCTCCGCCCCCAAGGAGGATCTTCAAGCCTCCTCAGCCGAGCTGGTGTACGGGGCCAGCCTCTGCGCGTCCCGGGGGAGTTTCTTCCAGATGCCACGGCCCCGTGGTCGCTTGCCTCCCATCGTGATGGGTCTCAGGACATTGCTGACTCTTTCGTTCCCATTCCAACGTGACCTACGGCATACAACGCCTCCCCCAGACCTACGTACCCAAGAATTTACCGTCGGCCAAGTATGTGTTCATTTGCCACGACGGCCATTGTACTCCGCTGCGGCCCCCCTATGATGTGCCCTTCCATGTCCTGACGGGAGGGTCTAAGAACTTTGTGGTGGATATGGGGGGCAAGTCTGAGCAGGTGGCTATAGACCGGCTCAAGCCTGCTCATGTGGATATTGGCGAACCGCTGCAGTTGGCCCTGCCCCCACGGCGAGGACGCCCCCCCCCCTGCGGCAGCCTCGAGCCATGCGCCTGCCCCGCCCCTAGCCCCTTGCCCCTCTCCTGTTAAGCGCAGCCGGTATGGCCGCCCGGTCCGCCCCCCTATACGTTGACTTTTCATAGGGACTGTTAGGAGCTGGGCTGTTCTGTTTGGCACTGGTGAATAGTGCCCTATGTTCTGTTGGGGGTACCTGTTCGGTTTGGACTTGTCTATGGGGGAATTCTGGGGGGGTGGCTGTGTGGTGACCCACAAATAAGACTTAAGAGACATTCACCAAGGGACTATACCTTTAAGGGAAGGAGAATTTAGGTTCTGGTTTAACGTTGTGTTGTTGTGTCGATCTCACTGCTGTACAGCTCTGATTTATTGAAGTGGAGAGTAAAGCTGACTCGACGCATCTCCGTCTCTTGTCTCCTCATTTATCACACTCCACAACTTACTTTTTGTGCAATTAGTAACACACACATTCAAGCTCGGACGATATCCTTGTTTTTGGCTCATTTTGACCGGATCGTTGAATCAGTGAGACATTGACTCAAGAACAGCTGCAAATGGATCAGTCCAATTCGATTATTTGTGAACCAATTTAACATTCATTGGAAAGAATGAACTTGTTCACAAATCAGACATCGCTTTTGCGTCTCAGAGGGGGAGGCGATTTCTTCAGTTCAAAAAGAATGAGACGTTTTTATGTAGTGGAGTAAAAAGTACAATATTAAGCTTTAAATGCAGAGCAGTAAAAGTAAAAGTTTCCCAAAATTAGATTAGTCTGAGAAAGTACAGATACTTGAAAAAAATGTCCTTATAGCATTATAATCAGCATCCATCAGTGGTGAACATTAACAAAGTATTTCTACTTCTACTTTTCTGAACAAAAAACATGTTACTCCACACCCGGGTGTTTCTCAAAACCAAGAATGCAAAGAACGGACTTGTGTTCTTGGGGAGAACGCTCTTGCTAATTGTTCTTGGAAGAATGAACTCACAAGGTGACTAGCACACAGAACGCTGCCGACAGTTTGAGACGATGTGTTCTTGCTGTTATTGCGCAATAATACCCCCGCACAGACGCTGTCTGCAGTACCCAAACAAAACGAGAATTATTGACGATAACAGCCAGGCTTCATCGCCCAAGCCTACCCTCAGCTCAAGGGATTACTCTACAACTGTACACTACAATGTAATGTATATTCATAACAATAAAGCTATGCCTGTCTCCTTTTCGTTCTGCTTCTGTTGTTTGTTTGTGTACATCACTAGCCAACATCAGGAAAAAAACGCCTGTAAAATTGACCTGCCTCTCTCTGCTTCCCGCTCCTTCCTCGAATGCCGAAATGAATGCAGGGATATTTCTGCCGTAAAGTTCACACAAGTTACCAACCGATGCATCCTCTGTAAAATGGGCGTGTCAAGAACACTTCTTTTAACCGTTCTTGCCAAAATGCAAACTTGTGTATTGGGACAGTACTTGGGCCACAAAAGATGACGTTTCACAAGAACACAAGAACACAAGTACAGACAAGAACACAGATTGAGAAAGGCCCCCTGTCCTCCTATAAAAAGCTACAAACACAAATATAAGTATATAAATGTAAGCTAGGCTATGCATTAAATGCATAAAAAAAATTAATATAAACATTACATTATTTGAGACTCGCTGCCTGGACAAGCTTTTGAGGAAATATGAATATAGATCTAGTACAGATAAGATAAGAAAATAGCACTCAAATGCTAAAAGGTTATGGGCTGGGCAAAACACTTCTCAGCACCTCACAGGGCAACCCATGGAAAACTGCTTATGATCAGCTTTGAACCATTTAATAAGGTTATCTCCTGCTTTGCACAGCTTATGACAAGCACTTTTCATGTAGCACCTTTCTGCCACCTTTCAAATGTGTGACAAACTAATCGATAATGGAATTCATTATTATATTTTCACTATAGATTATTTGTTGCTGCCCTACTGTATAATCTTCTGTGAAATTTTCACTTCTTTATAACCATTCAACTGCAGCTACTGAAAGCCATACAATCAAATATGCTTAATGTCACAAAAGCAAACAAAAAATACTGCATGATGACATTTAAATAGTAATTAGGGCAGGCTGATGAACAAAAAGAAAAGCAAGCTGTTGAATGAGTGTGCTCCTGTTTGTCTGGGTTGATATAATTGACCCTCACAGGAGTCTAATGGAAAAACATATAGATATGCAAAATGTTGCATGGGGTATTGGTCGTTATGCAACCATGGTGAAGACTTGTGTTTGTTTCTATGCGCGTCTTTGTAAAGAGGCTGAATAGAATGCAGTGCGATGAGATTTTATAATGTCTCCAGATGGATGATCTGTATTTGAACAATTCCCAAATGAGAGACTTGTGTGATTTCAGGCAGGTCTAGAAACATGGTGAGGTGGAAGGGAAGAAAAGGTGAGTTCAATCTAATTTCTGTGCTTAAATATATTACTAAAACAAGTGTCCTACCTGCTCTGTTCATTTCTAAAATCTCCTCCTGGGCAGCGGGAGCACAATGGTCACTTTGTGGACTGTGGTGGGGTGAGTTCATGGTGGACTTACAGTAGTTAGGTGAGCCCAGCTGGGGGGCACGGGGAATATGCTTGTTCTTTTTCTTTGGTAGCTTCTGCTTAGCCATGGCTAGAGAGTAGTACATCCCAAAGTTATTGACAATGACAGGAACAGGCATGGCGATTGTTAGTACACCCGCCAGAGCACACAATGCACCCACCAACATGCCTGACCAAGTCTGAGGATACATGTCTCCATAGCCTAACGTGGTCATAGTCACAACTGCCCACCAGAAGCCAATTGGGATGTTTTTGAAGTGGGTGTGCTCGCTGGCACGTGGGTCATTGGGATTGGCACCGATTCGCTCGGCGTAGTAGATCATGGTGGCGAAGATCAGAACTCCAAGTGCAAGAAAGATGATAAGCAGGAGGAACTCATTGGTGCTGGCGCGGAGAGTGTGTCCCAGTACGCGCAGACCTAC
This sequence comes from Meda fulgida, assembly GCA_030578275.1. Classification (NCBI taxonomy): domain Eukaryota; kingdom Metazoa; phylum Chordata; class Actinopteri; order Cypriniformes; family Leuciscidae; genus Meda; species Meda fulgida. Next base: position 34,545,360 of record CM060622.1, read on the forward strand.
GAAGTGTCGCGTCAGCTTGAAGATTCGGAGGATCCGAACGAATCGCACCACTCTGAGGAAACCCAGAACGTCCTTTGCTTCTGAACCAGGAAGCCCGCTCAGGCCCACCTCCAGGTAAAATGGCAGGATGGCCACAAAGTCTATGATGTTTAGGGTGTTTTTGATGAATTTCTTTTTGTCCGGACAGAAGGTGACACGCATGAGAAACTCAAAGGTGAACCACACCACACACACTCCCTCGATGTAGGTTAGGTAGACCACCGTCTCTGTCTCCAGGTGAAACTTGGTAGTGTTGTCAAGAGCGTTAAAAAATGTGCGGTTAACGATGGGGTTGAACGCCTCGTGTGTCTCCAGGCAGAATGTGGTTATGGACACCAGTATGAAGAAAAGCGAGGCAAATGCCACCCACTGCAAAAAAAAGAGAGAGAGAGAGAGAAAAACAAGGGGTAAAAAACACAATGGTGATTTAAAAATCATTTTGTTTTCATCCAAAAACAACTTCCCAAGGAGGCAAGCGTGTACACAACACCTTCACTGGTTATGACCACTGTCAGTGATTTGCTAAGTGATTTGAATAGGTGTTTTTATTTTTTAGCCTAGAGCTGATTTAGAAATACTAGCCAAATGTGTCTGATAAGGGCTACACTACCGTTCAAAACTTTGGGGTCGTTATTTAAAACATTTTTTTTTTAAAGTCACTCAAGGCTGCATTTATTGGATCAAAAATACAGTCAAAACAGTAACATTGTGAAATATTATTACAATTTAAAATAATTGACATTTTCTATTTGAATGTATCACATGATTCTTCAGAAATCATTCTGATTTGGAGCTCAAGAGACATTTTTATTATTATCAATATTGAAAACAGTGCTGCTTTATATTCCTGTGAAAACGTCTCGGGTTACGACTGTAACCCTCGTTCCCTGAGAAGGGAACGAAACGCTGCGTCGAAAATCGACACTATGGGGAACGCCTTCAGCGGGACGCGTCTGAAGCCTGTATGGAACTATTCCAATCTTGATTGGTGCTGCGTGATGACGTAACTCGTGACGCCGCATGTGACGGTGAACCGGAAACTATAAAAGGACACCGGCAGCATAACAGCGCTAGCTATAAATTGGTCGAAGCAAGTCGTTCTCAGGAGCGCGGAGGAGTGGCCGAGGGACGCAGCGTTTCGTTCCCTTTTCAGGGAACGAGGATTACAGTCGTAACCCGAGACGTTCCCTTTCGAGGGAACTCCCGCTGCGTCGAAAATCGACACTATGGGGAACGAATGCCCACTGCGCCACTCTTGAGAGAAACGCCCTGGTATGAAATCTGGCTTACTCAAGACGAGAGAACTTGTGATCCCGGTGTAGAGGGCAGATCCAAACTGTAATGTTTTATGAAGGTGTGAGGGGAGGCCCAGCCTGCAGCATCACAGACCTCTTGAAGAGAAACTCCTGACAGAAGAGCCTTAGAGGAAGCTACTCCTCTAGTCGAGTGGGCTTTCACTAGAAGAGGCGAAGGCAAACTGCGCGCCTCGTAAGCTAAAGATATAGCCTCTACTATCCATCTACTGATAGTCTGTTTAGAAACAGGAGAGTCCCTTTTAATTGACCCAAAACACACAAGAAGTTGGTCTGACTTTCTCCAGCCCAAGGTCCTCTGAGTATAGACCTCCAGGGCTCGGACCGGGCACAATAAATGTTGCTTAGCTTGCTCATCCGACACATGCGGTGGAGGATGAAACGCCTAAGGAATTATAGACCTTGCTACATTTGACGGTCTAGGGTGGAGAATGGCCTTTACCCGCCCAGGAGCGAACTCGAGACAAGAGGGAGCAACCGATAAAGCCTGCAAGTCCCCAACTCTCTTGAGGGACGTAATTGCAAGCAGGAAGGCTACCTTAAAGGACATAAATTTCTCAGCAACCTCATCCAAGGGCTCGAAGGGGGCCAGGGATAACTCTTCGAGGACCATTGTCAGGTCCCAAGAGGGAACTCCTCATCCTCCTTGCTCCGCGAAGGAAACGAACAATAAGTGGGTGTCTCCCCAAGGTGCCCACCCCTAGAGGCGTGTGGAAGGCAGCTATGGCCGCCACATAGACCTTAAGCGTGGACGGGGAGAGCCCTGTCAGAGAAGCGACTCTGGAGGAACTCCAGCACTGAAGCCACCGGGCAGTTAACTGGGTCCAACTGAGGTTCTCTGCACCATAGGTTAAAAACATTCCATTTTAGTGAATAAAGTTTCCTCGTGGAGGGGGCTCTAGAGTTTAAAATGCACACGTCTGTACCAAGGCATCCAGCCCCAGGGGAGCTGGATGCGATAGGGAGAACCAGAGTGGACAGTGAGTATTCTCGTGAGTGGCAAATAGATCCACTTCGGCCTGTCCAAACTCCTTCCATATTAGCTCCACCGACTCTGGGTGGAGTCTCCAATCCCCGGGCCTCAGCCCCTGCCTCGACAGAATATCTGCTCCCACATTGCTGCAAAGAAGTTTGCCCTGGGCCCACAGGAGGACCTGGTGCGCCAGTCTGCATAGAGGGCGCGATCTCAGGCCCCCTGCCCCCTGGCAGCAGACCCACGAGACTGGGGACGACGACGGGGGATTAGCTGTTTCAATGCAGCTGATTGGCGTTTTGTCTCCTGAAACCTCTCGACGACAGTGTCGACTTCGTCGCCGAAGAGGCCAGAAGACGAAATCGGGGCGTCGAAGGAGGAAGGCCCTGTCCCTGTCCCCGATGCCCGACAACTTCAGCCACAAATGCCTCTCCGTTGCTACCAAGGCTGCCATAGAAAGGCTGATTGCGCGGGCCGTCTCCTTGGTAGCACGGAGAGACAAGTCAACCGCTCGACGCATCTCTTGAATATCGTCGAGGGCGACCTCCCCGCTATTGTCCACCTCTTTTAACAGGTCGGCCTGGTATGCCTGCAGGAGCCCCATTATGTGCAGGCATGCACCAGCACGACCTGCCGCCATATATGCCTTCCCAACCAAGGCCGATGTTGTACGACAGGGCTTGGAGGGAAGCGCCGGAGCCCTCAGGGACGATGCAGCTTCGGGCGAAAGATGAGATGCAAATGTCTCTTCAACCCGAGGCATCGTCCCATAGCACATCTCTCTCGACCCCATTATGGGGGAATAAACATTTACATTGGGGCTGGAAAGTCGAGAGGAGAAGGGCTTATTCCACGATCTTGACACCTCGGTGTGGAGATCGTGAAAAAATGGAAGACTCCGGCGTGAAGGCTGTGACTGGGTTTGCAGGAAGCGCTCATCGAGTTTACTTTTTACTGTCGCTTCCTGCACCTCTGGTGGCCAACTAATGTTTAACTTGGCCACAGCCCTAGTCACAACCTCCAGCAGCTCCTCAGATGCAGGAGAATGGGGTGGCAGATCCCCACATTCCCCTGCACCAATGCTCAAATTATCCACCTCCTCAGAGGCAGACAATTCGAGCATCTGGTCCTCATCACGGGCGGGAGAAGCTGCAGAGCGGGTTCCCGAACCGTGAGCGGGACCATGGGAACTGGTTGATGAATGTTGAGAAAGGGCCTCAGCCGTCTCAACATCCCCAACCAGATCCCTTTGCGATCCACAGGAATGCAAGCGCCGCGCTGCCTCGACAAATGCGGGACCTGATCCCTGGGGAGCGCGTGCCTGACCTGTTTTATCACTAAACAGGCCCAGGTGGGAACGGAGCGTTCTCATAGGCATGAGATCACAATTTGCACAGACAGCACCCTCGAATGCTGCCTGTGCATGCTCCATTCCCAAACAAACAACACAGAGCGAGTGTGTGTCACCCTCGCTCAAAAAGCGTGGACAAGGGGACGCACACTGTCTGAACTGTTTCTTTGCTGCCATCTCTATAATATATAAATCACAAACAACACCAAATAAGACACACAGTCACATAGAACGCTTGCTGAAGATCAGAAAGCTAGCGCTGTTATGCTGCCGGTGTCCTTTTATAGTTTCCGGTTCACCGTCACATGCGGCGTCACGAGTGACGTCAACACGCAGCACCAATCAAGATTGGAATAGTTCCATACAGGCTTCAGACGCATCACGCTGAAGGCGTTCCCCATAGTGGCGATTTTTGACGCAGCGGGAGTTCCCTCGAAAGGGAACCTCTTTTTTCAGAACTGATTCGTTTTCAGAACTGTTTATTTTAAACATATTTTGTAACACTATAAATGTAATTTCTGTCACTTCTGATCAATTAAATTGATTTAATGAATCAATTTAATCCTTGCCAAACAATTTCTTCATTTCTTTTCTGTTTTTGCTCTTTTACTTAAAGGCATACTACGTAAGATTTTTCTATCAAAATATTCAAAAACCACTATAACAATGTGATATATGTTGTTGATTTCAGTACTTACATTATCCTAAATCTTTCTAAAAATGTTTAAATCCAGAGAAATAAGCTATTTTAACCAGGACGCAGGCCGTGTCTGTGCATCGCCAATCATACACCTTTGTTTTGAATAAACAACCTCTAGTGGCCTTTAATGAACCCAAACTTTTAAATGGTAGTGTAGTTCTGTTTATTGTCAAAAGACTACTAAAAAGCTCATCCTGACACCTAGAAGAAAGCATTGTGTGTAGAGCAATATGAACAAATACAAAATAAAGTCACAGGCAAATAAACAGTATTGAAAAAAACCACTCTCAAATGCAAGCTAATGAAAAGCAAATGAGTATAGTTACTGAATAAACAAGTCCAACAAAGCAGCACTTCTATTAGAATTTTTATATCACTGGCAATTCTATTCATATAACATCAAAGATATAAACTCCAATGTGCATTTATTTAAAAAAGAAAAAGGATGTCTTTATGTTCAAATACAAAGTTCTGTCATGGCGCAGTTTGAAGGATCCTTAACTCAATTTGTTAGCGATCACATCATTATCTACATAGTGCAGCTGATTGCTTGCTGTGGCATCAACGGCCAATGAGCTTGGTACTTAATATTCAAATTCTTGGCATTGTTTGCTGTTAGCAGTCTGCAGCATGCTTTAAGAAACCCTCCATCTTCCCCAGCTCCACCTATATAGATCTGTATACAGGGGTTATTTCACGTACTGTATGTTATATGTGCAGCAGCAGCAGCATGTCTTACATGCTCACAGCAGCATGTCTGTGAATGTACTGGCAGTAGCAAGTCTATGCACTTGCTCTGCAGCAGCAGCAATAATCATTATCAGCAGCAGCAGCAGTGTAGCTAATCTATTCCGCCAAGACCAAATACATTAACATTTCCACATCCATCACCATGCCAATCTCTCTGAGAGTTATCATGACAGAAATAATATTTAGTCCCCAGTCTGTGTCTTTATAGTTAGAAATGTTAGCCAGAAAACACATTCCAACACTGTGGCACTGTGATGTATATAAAAGTTCGAAACAATATTCTAAAAAATGTTCTAAAAAACATCTAAACAAAACTCATTGTACTTCAAATATATATAATTAATATGCTGTGAAAATAAAAATAAAATTTTTAGGACAGCTTGAGGATACATTCTGTCAGGTCATTTTTAACAGTAAAAATCAAATGCTCATGGTCAAATTTTCCTTTAATGACTGAGAAATGTATTTGGGCATAAAAAGACAATACAGTTTATTATAATAGCATACATTTTGTAAGCTCAGTTCTCAGGGAAGGGCAATGGAGTAACAGTCTATATTTATTAGACTAGACTATTAGGGCATAAAGATGAAATAAAACAAAGAAAAAGATAAATGGCATATTGCTGTATATCATAGTGAGTGAACGACCAAGGGAAAGAAAAAGTGATTTAGTTTCCATGAGTTGCAGACAACTCAGAGTTTGTTTCTTTATTGTTCCTTCATTGTGCTCATCACAACATTTCTAAAGCATATTTTAGAGCCCCTAGCTCCTGAAATCACTGCTATTATCTTTCTAGCTAAATTTAATCATCACTGGTTCTCCGCCTGTTAGCGTGTCCTTACATTTCTTTACAGGTGAGAAGAATGGTCCGCATAACATGGCCTTTTGCAAACCTCCTACAGCAAGTCCCACGCATAAAGTCTTACACCAAGACCACATGCTTGAGCAACACTTCCAACATATTTATATATTTCATGTCATTTTTTACATATATACACCATTCATTATTTAAAGAAATTAACATTTTTATTCGGCATGGAAAAATGTACATCTTAAATAAATGTTGTGAAAGAAATGTCTTTTAACTTTCTATTTATCAAAGAATCCTGAAAAAATAAAACTTTCAGAGAATCAAATCACAATTTCTGAATTTCTCATTAAAAGTTATAATTCATCAAGACAATGCCCATTAAAACATTACCAAATAAATTTCTGTAGGACTGACAGGTGGCTGAATCCCAATGACCAGTTCATGTCCATGTTGAATGGCTTGGTCAGCACAATTGTTTACCCGTGATATTGATTCTTTTCTCTTTATCAAAACAGATGAATTACGCCTGCTGGACTGTTTAGGTTGAGAATCATGTTACTCCGCTTACTGTCATCAAAAGATTAAAGACTAGTTACCTGAAACTCTCTCGGTCAGTTGCTCTGCCTCAACAAATCACTCAATGAATGGATTGTGTCTGATTAAAATGCTGAACACTATGTATGTTGAACACTCAGTTTGTTTTTTTAAAGAACATTCAGGGAAATTCATTCAGACAAATGGCAGAGTTGTTGTTGTTTTCTTCAGTGAAAAAAAAACACTCATGAAACAAGCTGTTAATTTATTGCTATAATGAATATGTAAGTTAAAAAGCACTTTAATAAACATAAATTTGAGTAATACAATAAAAGTATCACCTTTTGCAGACAAAGATGATGTGCATAAAATATTAGATGAAAAGTGCTAAGTGACCCTTTTGCCAAAGTTTTTCTGCAGCACTGCATGGCAAAATGGTGAGGGTGCAAGAGGGAGAGACAGAGTGAAAGAGAAGGAAATAGCTCATTCAAGTGTCTCAGAAATAGCACAACCCCCCCCCCTTACATCACCTCTTACTCTCATTCTCTGGTTATACCTCTCTTCTGAAGATGAAAGCTTGTCACGTTCTCTTATGTAACCAAACACTGCCTAACACAGTGCACCCACATTTGGGACTGTGACTGTATTTGTAGATTTGTGTGTTTTTCGTCTGTGGGGAGGGGCCTGGCTATTGGGTTTTTTCGTTTATGGCTGTGAGTGTTGCTGCTGCTGATAGAAAAGACAGTTGGGAATTCCAGATTAATTCCTGCCTGTTTTGGCCGTCTGTATTAATTATAAAGGAGTGGTGGCAACGTTGGCTTTTTTCTTTACTCAAAAATAACAAAAACACACTGATGTCAATCAATCTCACATATTTGTAGACTGTCTCCATTTGCTGTTCCATCTTTTCTGGCTATTTGTATTATTAAAATATACAATATATATTCTGCGTAAATGAACAGTGTTCCAAGAGTGTATACTGGACACCAACATCATTGGGACTTTTTTAGTGGATCTTTCTGCAGGTTACACCTGTAGGTGGCAAAACCTGATAGACTGCGTCCGAAATCGCATACACTCTTTAGTAGGTACTGTGTGTAGTATGAATGTAATGCGGACATACTACATTCGCTATGTTATAATTATCATGTGACCTACCACTGCAGTGGCGTCGCTTCACTTTCTTTCACAAATATTAAGTGTCCATCGTACCCACACTTCAGAATCTCACTGGAAGTAGTCATTCGGGTACTTTTTGCCTACTCCTTTATGAGTATTCACTCCTGTGATTTCGGACATACTTCTTTTGTCACATATAGTTTTTTACCTCCTATGTAATTATGCCTAGTATAGTATGCGATGGACACAGCCATAGTCTTTATGAGTGAATCAGTGAATCATTCAATGAACCAGTTGGTTTTGTATTAATGTAGGACCAAAACAAGTGACTGCCTTTATGAATTGAATCAATCATTCACAGAGGTAATTTGTTCATAACACTAACAAAACTCAACTATGACAATGGTTTTGCTGCTCTGTTTGGAACTAGTTTTGTTTGTGGAGCAAAAACGTACTAACATGAATTAAAAATTGTGTCTAAAATGCAAGTTGTTCAATATTAACTTATTTTTATATATGAACAAACAAGTGAACTCATTCTGTTTCACAATAAGACTAGAACTGCAAATTATGTCTCCCTATGAGTGACTCTTTCTGGGATTTCAGATGCAAATAACAGGGTCAGAAATCCCGCCCTCAGAGATCACTTGTAACGGTGTGGTGGCAGTTGAAGGCACAAGACGAAAATGAGGGTATAACACAATGTTTACTGCAAAAACTCAGACAAGATAAACAACCACACCTAACATTAACAATAACAAGGGACTGAACAGAACAGGGAGTATAAATACAGGTCCTTCTAAAAAAAATTAGCATATTGAGATAAAGTTCATTATTTTCCATAATCTAATGATAAAAATTTAAACTTTTATATATTTTAGATTCATTGCACACCAACTGAAATAATTCAGGTGTTTTATTGTTTTAATACTGATGATTTTGGCATACAGCTCATGAAAACCCAAAATTCCTATCTAAAAAAATTAGCATATCATGAAAAGGTTCTCTAAACGAGCTATTAACCTAATCATCTGAATCAACTAATTAACTCTTAACACCTGCAAAAGATTCCTGAGGCTTTTAAAAACTCCCAGCCTGTTTCATTACTCAAAACCGCAATCATGGGTAAGACTGCCAACCTGGCTGCTGTCCAGAAGGCCATCATTGACACCCTCAAGCAAGAGGGTAAGACACAGAAAGACATTTCTGAACAAATAGGCTGTTCCCAGGGTTCTGTATCAAGGCACCTCAGTGGAAAGTCTGTGGGAAGGAAAAAGTGTGGCAAAAAACGCTGCACAACGAGAAAAGGTGACCGGACCCTGAGGAAGATTGTGGAGAAGGACCGATTCCAGACCTTGGGGGACCTGCGAAAGCAGTGGACTGAGTCTGGAGTAGAAACATCCAGATCCACCGTGCACAGGCGTGTGCAGGAAATGGGCTACAGGTGCCGCATTCCCCAGGTCAAGCCACTTTTGAACCAGAAACAGCGGCAGAAGTGCCTGACCTGGGCTACAGAGAAGCAGCACTGGACTGTTGCTCAGTGGTTGCATGTCAGTTGAAAATCAAGGTGCCAGAGTCTGGAGGAAGACTGGGGAGAAGGAAATGCCAAAATGCCTGAAGTCCAGTGTCAAGTACCCACAGTCAGTGATGGTCTGAGGTGCCATGTCAGCTGCTGGTGTTGGTCCACTGTGTTTTATCAAGGGCAGGGTCAATGCAGCTAGCTATCAGGAGATTTTGGAGCACTTCATGCTTCCACCTGCTGAAAAGCTTTATGGAGATGAAGATTTCATTTTTCACCACGACCTGGCACCTGCTCACAGTGCCAAAACCACTGGTAAATGGTTTACTGACCATGGTATTACTGTGCTCAATTGGCCTGCCAACTCTCCTGACCTGAACCTCATAGAGAATCTGTGGGATATTGTGAAGAGAAAGGAGAGACGCAAGACCCAACACTCTGGATGAGCTTAAGGCCGCTATCGAAGCATCCTGGGCCTCCATAGCACCTCAGCAGTGCCACAGGATGATTGCCTCCATGCCACGCCGCATTGAAGCAGTCATTTCTGCAAAAGGATTCCCGACCAAGTATTGAGTGCATAACTGAACATAATTATTTGAAGGTTGACTTTTTTTTTGTATTAAAAACACTTCTTTTATTGGTCGGATGAAATATGCTAATTTTTTGAGATAGGAGTTTTGGGGTTTCATGAGCTGTATGCCAAAATCATCAGTATTAAAACAATAAAAGACTTGGAATATTTCAGTTGGTGTGCAATGAATCTAAAATATATGAAAGTTTAATTTTTATCATTACATTATGGAAAATAATGAAATTTATCACAATATGCAAATTTTTTGAGAAGGACCTGTACACAGAGTGAAATCAGGAAACTAACTAGACACAGGTGGAAGAAGATTAACTAATCAGGGATTAACAAGAACAGGTGCAGACAAGACAGAACATAATTGTGACATTACGCCCCCATCGGAAAGGCACGTCCTCGCGCCGTGATGGAAACAAAGTTCAATAAACAGAAAAAGGGTGGAGGCTTAGGCGGATGGCATGGAGCTGGGGACGGATTGGACCCTGGGGACGTCGGCCATGGGCACCATGGTGGCGCAGACGGGGGGAGGAGCCAGGGTGGAGCTTGAAGTGACTGGCAGGATGACACCCGGCAGCCGATCGACGGCGGCGGCGGCGGCACTGTGGGTGGCAGAGGAGTGGCTGACCAGAACCATTGGACCAGAACATTTTGTTTGACAAATGTAATAGTTAGTTATTTACTGTAACAAGTGGATTGTTAGTTTTCCTGTCATGTTCCCAAGGGGACAGATTTGAGTGACATACAGACAGAGAGCTAGGCTATGGCACTTGTAATGCTGTTATGCACATGTGATAAATAAAGTAAGCAATGATACTGCTTTAATCGTCCATTCTGTATAGTTTGATAAAACAGAACAGTATGAAACATGGTGGCAGCGGTCCTGAATTCAGCCGAAGTTAGTAACGAGCCGTGAAGACTGAAAAGTGCCGCTAGCTTGTTGTAGTTAGCGTAGCCCGCGAGCTCGGGCAAGGGACAGCCCAGTGTTTACGGAGCTGAAGCGGGAGCAGAAAAGAGCGCCAGACGTCGCGATGGATGGTCTCAGGCCGCCTCCAATACTTTGTTTGGATACAGCCAACTTAGCGAAAACTTGGAAAAGTTGGAAGGAGGAGTTTACGCTGTATACGGACCTCACGATGCCCGATGCAGAGGAGACAACTAAAGTTAAGTTGTTTAATTACGTTTTAATTAAGTTTTTTGTTAGAGACCAAGGCCAAGACGAAAATATTGACAGATATGTCACAGATTTGAGAGTATTGGCCAGTACATGCAATTTTGGTGACATTAAGGACTCACTAATAAGAGACCGCATTGTGTGTGGTACACAGAGCCCTGCGATGAGGGAAAGACTGTTAAGGGAAGAAAACTTAATGCTGGATAAGTGCATGCAAATATGCAGAGCTACTGAACTGTCAAAAGAGAACAGCAAAACCATACAAGGTAAAACGGTGGAAGAAATACATGCAATGAAGACAAATCCAAGGAGAGACAAAAAGGAGGAGATTAACTGTAACTTTTGTGGCAACACACATGAGAAAAATAAACACAAATGTCCAGCCTATGGAAAGAAGTGTAAGAAATGTGGAAAAGAGAACCACTTTGCGGCAAAATGCAAGTCCAAGTTTGAGAAAAATAAGAAAAACAGACCGGTACACACAATATCAGAGTCAAGTGAATCGTGTGAGGACATCATGACAATAACAGACATCAGAGAAAACCAAGAGACAATAAATCAAGTGAAAGACGAACACAGCAAAAGTCAACATCTCTTTGCAGGGATGTTGTTGGACAAAAAGCTAGTTAACTTTCAGATAGACTGTGGTGCTACTTGTAATGTTATCCCAATGCAACTGTTGAACCCAAATATACAATTGGATCACACAGAGAAAGTACTTGTCATGTACAACAAAAGCAGATTACGCCCACTAGGAAAATGTAATGTCCAACTCCGATATCCGAGAAATGAGAAACTATACAGACTTGAGTTTCAAGTGGTGGACCAGGAGGACAGGATCCCGCTACTGGGAAGAAAGGCTAGTGAAGCCATGAAATTGATCAAAGTGCAGTATGAGAACATACTGGCGATTGACAGTATAGTGAAAACACAAAGTACAGACAAAACGACTGGCAACAGTGTGCAGCTGACAAATATGGAAAAAATAAAGTAAGAGTTCGGAGATGTTTTCACAGGCGTTGGCTGCCTAGAAGGCGAGTACAACATTGAAATAGACAAAAGTGTACCACCAGTAAAACTGCCTAAACGCAGAGTGCCTGTAGCAATGATGACCCCCCTCAAAGAGGAACTAAAGAACCTTGAAAGCCAAGAAATCATAGCACCTGTGGAGCGCAGCACTGACTGGATAAGCAGTATGGTGTCAGTGACAAAACCAAATGGAAAGCCAAGGATCTGTATAGACCCCAAACCACTGAATAGAGCACTAAAACGGAGCCATTTTCCTCTTCCGACTATTGATGATGTCCTACCAGGACTCTCAAAATCGAAGGAATTCACTGTTTGTGATGTAAAGCATGGATTTTGGCACGTCAAACTGGATGAAGTGTCCAGTTACCTCACCACGTTTGCAACCCCATTCGGACGGTATCGGTGGCACAGGATGCCAATGGGTATAAGCCCAGCTCCGGAAGTCTTTCAAAGGAAACTCATGCAAGCACTAGAGGGCTTACCGGGTTTGTATATCATTGCGGATTATATACTGATCACGGGGGAGGGTGATACACAAGAGGAAGCGGACAAGGATCATGAGAAAAACTTGAGATGTTTTCTAATGAGGTGCAGACAAAGAGACATTAAACTGAATGCAGAGAAGTTTAAACTGAGGAGAGTCTGTACCCTAGATTGGACACTTGCTGACAGCAGAAGGCCTCCGCATTGACCCGGAGAAAGTGCGGGCAGTGCAGGAGTTGCCGAGGCCTACAGATGTTAAGGGGGTACAGAGACTTGTAGGTATGCTGAATTACCTTTCAAAGTTTTGTGATCATCTTTCTGATGACTGTGAAGTTTTGAGACAACTTACACACAAGGACAACATGTGGGAGTGGACTGAGGTGCACGAGACAGCTTTTAAAAGATTGAAAGACAAAATAACAAACACACCACTGTTAAAGTACTATGATCAAAATGAGGAGTTAACCCTGCAATGTGATGCCTCAGAGACAGGACTAGGAGCAGCCCTGACACAGAAAGGTAAACCAGTGGCATTTGCGAGCAGAGCGCTGACACCCACAGAAAGGGGTTACGCACAGATAGAAAAAGAATGTTTGGCCATAGTGTTCGGAATGGAAAAGTTCCATCAATATACTTATGGTAGAAAAGTGACTGTTCAAAGTGACCATAAGCCACTGGAGAATATTGTGAGAAAACCGCTACTTAGTGCACCAAAGAGATTGCAGAGAATGTTACTCAGACTGCAGAAATACGACATTAATGTGATCTATGTGCCTGGGCGAGACATGCTACTAGCTGACACACTAAGCAGAGCTTATTTACCTGAAAGCAATCAGGGAGACACAGAGGCAGATCTAGAGACTGTTAACATGATCACATACTTACCTATCTCTGCAGAAAGACTAACAGCCATTCGCGATGCAACAAAGGAGGACGCAAAGTTGCAAGAAGTGATTAAGTTGATTCTTACAGGATGGCCTAAGAACAAAAAAGACGTTGGGCAATACATTCAACACTATTTTGCTTTTCAGGACGAGCTGAGCTTTCAGAATGGCATAGTGTTCAGGGGAGAAAGAGCAGTTATTCCTGACACACTACGAGCTGACCTGACCAGCCGCATACACTCAAGACATCTGGGCGTGGAAGGTTGCCTCAGATGAGCACGCGAGAGTGTGTACTGGCAAGGGATGACTGAGCAAATAAAGACGTTTATTTCCAAATGTGACATCTGCAGGTCAGTTGACCCTAAGCAACAAAAAGAGACATTGCATCCCCATGACATTACCTACAGACCTTGGGCTAAGGTAGGAACTGATTTGTTTTCTTGGCACAATAAAGACTACCTAGTAACTGTGGACTATTATTCAAATTTTTGGGAGGTGGATTATTTACCGGACACCAAAAGTACCACAGTGATTCACAAACTGAAAGCACACTTTGCTCGGCAGGGGATTCCAGATGTGCTCATCTCTGATAACGGACCACAGTACTCATCACACGACTTTAAAATGTTCAGCCAAAAATGGGAATTTGTCCATAGAACATCGTCAACCGGGTACCCACAAAGCAATGGAAAGGCTGAGTCAGCTGTCAAAACAGCAAAACGTCTTATGCAGAAAGCTGCTGCTGCTGGACAGGATCCATACTTAGCCCTACTGGACCATCGCAACACACCGAGCCAAGGTCTCGCCACCAGTCCAGCACAGAGACTTCTCAGCAGGAGGACCCGGTCCCTTCTTCCTACTAAAGAGACACTGTTGGAGCCTAAAGTGTCAAACAACAAACAGGGACTGATTAACAACAGACAAAGACTGGAGAAATACTACAACCGTACGGCAAAAGACTTGGACTGTTTCACATCAGGGGACAGTGTTCGAGTCCAACCATTTGAGCCTTGTAAAACCTGGAAAACAGCTAGAGTGATTAGACCAGTGAGTCCCAGATCTTAAGAGGTTGAGTTGGAGTCGGGTAGTGTTCTGAGGAGAAACCATCGCGTCCTCAGGCACAACTACTGCCCACCCTCAACATCTGAACAAACAGGGGTTTTGACAAACACACGAACTGTAGCTGCTGAACGTGGTCAGGGTAGTGATCAAAACACTGTTACTACAAGGTCTGGTCGTCAGGTTAAAATGCCTACCTATTTGAGGGATTATACTAAGTGAGTTTAACATATGACCTGTTTGGTCATTTTCTAAATATAGTTGTGAGGTGCGGTTGCACTGTAAAAGAGAGGGGAAAAGGGTAAATGAGTTATTGATTGCAGTTAATTTGTCAAGAATAACTTTACAAAATATACACTTGAAGTAATATCCTAAGAGGACATATTATAAGTTTGCTTTTGAGTTTAGGTAAGATCATTACATGCATTTTTCTGAAGCATTAATGTTTACATCTGAAGGCACTGAGAGGAAAATGTTAATTTTGTTTACAAAGAAGAAAATGTTAATTTTGTTTACAAAGAAAATGTATAACTTGTGAGGAAAAGAAAAAGAAAAAAGAGAAAGGATGTAACAAGTGGATTGTTAGTTTTCCTGTCATGTTCCCAAGGGGACAGATTTGAGTGACGTACAGACAGAGAGCTAGGCTATGGCACTTGTAATGCTGTTATGCACATGTGATAAATAAAGTAAGCAATGATACTGCTTTAATCGTACATTCTTCATAGTTTGATAAAACAGAACAGTATGAAACAGTTACTAGAATAACTTAATTTACCAATTAATTTAGCCTAAACCAATTGTGTTGACCTAACTGATTTATTTTGATTGAATAAAATGTAATTGAGTAAAAACTTTCTTCAATTAAATGAATGGTTTTTAATTCATTTTTTGAATTGTATTATGTGTATTATGTAATTTTAAAGTAATTAGGCCATCACCTAAAAATGTATATAAATAAACATATATATATATATATATATATATATATATATGTTTATTTATATACATTTTTAGGTGATGGCCTAATTACTTTATATATAAAGTATATATATATATATATATATATATATATATATATATATATATATATATATATATATATATATATATATATATATGATTGAATGTACATATATATATATATATATATATACATATATATGATTGAACGTATTCTATATATATAGAATACGTTCAATCAATCAATCAATCAATCATACTTTTTTTAATGTTGGGGCATTTTGTCCCAAGCCCCCATTTTTTTCTGAAGCTCATTAAGCTTTAGAAAAAATAGGGTTCTTATAGGAAAAGGCATTTTTTTATGCACAGTTTACATCCTTATCTCCACTTTTGTGTTTATGCCAAATCCAGTCTCAACTCTTTTATAAGCACGTCTATCAGTTAATATTGCATTAGCAAGGACAGCCTTTTCAAGCTTCAAATCACATTTCTCTAAATTATGTATGCTAAGTATTTTAACAGAAAATAAAAACATTCACAGGCAAGACATAAAAGGCTGTGGGCCACATTAACACAAACTTCCTGTGTATGTGTTTGTAGCAATCTTGACATTGAATCCACAAAACTAAATTCCTTTAGCTTGAAGTAATTCATAAATACAGTGTATATTCCACTCAAGCCTCAGATTGCCCAGCTTGCCTGGTCAGTGAAGATGGCGTACAGATAGGAGGAGGGCTGTTAAATGTACATTACACTGTTATGCCATTAATGTACAATGAAGTTCCTCTCCTCAAAGCAGAAATAAGTGGCCCTCTCCACAGAATGGGAGATTAATGGGGAAGATGGTGCCGGCCATTCCTGAAGGAGCAAGAGGTAGCAATTCATCTCTTCAAATATTTAGCAATTCATTCAAATATTTAAGAAGGGCTAACCTCTTTAACATTGTCCATTGCACATTTAAGACTTTCCACTAATTAGTAACCAAAATTACTTGACTTCATCTCATAATTAACTTCAAACTAGTCAAGAAGCCTGTACTATAAACAAGAACTGACAGCAGTTTATTTAAACATACTCAATCACAAACCTCAACTGTAATTTTTTTTACAGCCTTAAATCCCGCCAATATAGCTAAGCCTCTTCCACACTCTTTTAGTCACAGGCAACACCCAAACCAGCACTTTACTCTCAAAATGTAAACACAGCCTCTCAATTGGCTTACTCTCTAACATTGGTCAACCTTAAGTGCCGACACTCTTTCGTCTGGTTTGTTGGGTTTTCTGTGTTCATGGCTAGCAGCAGAGCGGCTCACGAGACACTTGAAAATGAAAGAAGCATTACTGTATGCTATGTACATGGTTAAAGGTGAAATTTCTACATCAATCAGTATTTAAATCTATTAATTTGAGTGTCCTGATGGGTGTGACAGAACACTGGCTCAATGTGTAAAGATGCCTGTTCTTGCTCATTGCGTGCAGTACACAGGGACACACCCTGTCTTTTTAAAAGCTCTGGATATTGATCCAAGAGTGAAATCCTACTAAGTGCAAATGTGCTTTGTCATTTAAAAAGCATGCAAACAGAAGCAGGATGCCACACAATCACAAAATAATTTGTCTCAGTCTGCGAAAACATGATTTTGACATGATTTACTGTAATTCCTGATTAGCTGGCTGCATGTTATTTGTTATGTAACAAATAAAAATGTAAAAAACATTGATTGATGCATTCAATTGTCTTTGGCCAGCAAGGGGCTTCTCAAATCTCTCACATTTGCACGCTTTTTGCATTTGCAAGAAAGGGAAAAAACTGTGGAAGGGTTTGAAACACATTAATTGCATTTTTTGTTTTGTTATTTATTTACATCTGTTTTAATTTATATTTTTGCAATTCTGCTCCGTGTCACTAGTGGCACAGATACACTTCACCTCCAAGCTTACTGACCTGGTTTTAATGGTATAGAAGTAATAAAGGCTGTGTAGCCTACTTTAGTATAGGCCTCCACTATGCAAAATGAACATCTGTAAACAGATTTATGAAGTCGTCAGTTAATTAACCTGTTAAATAACTTCATTTATCATGTTTGTGTTTGTTCATGTTATCACCATTAGATCTCAAATGACAACAGCATTGTCCAAATTATTATTAATGGAGCAACTCGTATCAACACAACAGAGCACACATCACAAATAGCTTAACTATATTTATCCATGTGCAAAATCATCAATTCAGTGCATAAAACACAGGTCCATCTCAGCAAACAGTAGGGTTGGAATCGATTCACATAAGTCGTGATTGTATCTTCTACCAATTCGAACCGATTCACACACACACACACACACACACACACACACACACACACACACACACACACACAAAAGTTTGTTATTAACGTGATGTTATCGGAACAAGGAGTCAACTGCGAGTGAGAGCATAGCAGCACCCAGACAGTTTAGAGAACGCACAGGCTTACAACGGGGGGAGCATGAATGAAGCTTGACAACAACAGTTCCCATATCAATATCTTAATAAAAAAGAAAATAGCCTTAAATAATGTAGTTACCTGCACATCAAGCTTTTTGATCTTGCCACTTCTTATGTGTAGGCTACAGGACGTAGGCTACTTTTTACACACGAGAAGCGCGTTCAATGTATTCAATTCAGTTCAATTCAGGTCTGTGCAACAAAAGTAGCCCAAAAATCCCATCGGCTTTTCTCCATAGGGCGGCCGAATGCTCCACTAGATTTGTGCATCTAAGGGATGTTTTGGGGGTTTTGGAGCATCGAAATCATACTTACGGGGGTGGAAATCAACCCGCGGAAAAATATTTACCCTTGGCAACAACTTAAAAGTAGCCCAATTCCGAATACCTCGGACTTGGAAACACTGACGGTAGGCCGCACTCGAAGGATCCTTCGAATTGGGACAGCCTTGGTCGCGCCGCTATGACGCAATCGGCCTTCAAATAAGGCCTTCGGAGGATGCAGCTCCTGAATTGGGACACAGCTTGTTATGCTGTACCCACATTGGACCAGCGGTTTGGAAAATAGATGATTCAGCCTCGGACGCCATCTTCTGGCGAGACGTGAGAATTCATTCGCTGTTACCCTCACAATGCATAAT
Source organism: Meda fulgida (assembly GCA_030578275.1). Classification (NCBI taxonomy): domain Eukaryota; kingdom Metazoa; phylum Chordata; class Actinopteri; order Cypriniformes; family Leuciscidae; genus Meda; species Meda fulgida. The sequence goes on from CM060622.1 coordinate 34,563,766, forward strand.
GGGTATTCTCTCTAGGCATTGAGTGTACATCAGTTGAACACTTGTTATTGCAGTGCATTATGGGATTGAATGAGAGCACTCGATAATGTCCACTATGGTTTTGGACACCACTACAAATGACATTTCCTTAAAATTAGCTAGTGCCCTATTTAAGAGTAAAGGGGGCAATTTTTGTTTTCTATGAATGTTCGCACACCAGCTTCTGTCCTCGGCGTTTGTCCTCGGGGCCCAGGATTTTATTTGAATCGTGAGATTCTAAAAGATTCCCACCCCTAGCAAACAGTATCACATTTATTTATAATGATTCCCTTCATTAACATACGCTTCTTATAAGGAACAATGACCCCTGCCTGACCTCTTACGTTTAGTCCACAAGTGGACACAAAGGGAGATGACGACAAGATAAATATTTTCCTGAACAACATTAAAGCGTGGCACGTGTCTCCTATTTTTCTGTCATCTGTTTACAATCAGAGTGATAACGGATTCTTGAAAGAAACCCTTTAGAATCAGTTCTTTACGTGAACAGGTCGAAATGGTCTGAATTGGTTTATGATTCAGTCTGAATGAATGAGGCAGCCAATTTACGCACTGAATTGTTTGGAGCGGTTTCTCAAATAATAATGAGACACTTGAGAAGAATGGAAAGGTCTTCATGAAGTTCAATGTATGCAAGTGCAGCTTGTGAATGTGAAAAAGTCTGTGCAGGTAAAGACATTTTCTGTCTAGGAGAATCGTACAGTAACACTACATGAAAACACTAAAACATTAATTTTGGGCCATGCTCCTTGGAGTACCATGGAAGTTCATTTGAATGAGTTGCATATTACATTGTCCAGTTTTCTCCCTGAATGATGATGTGAGTCATGATGCAGCATGAATGACCTGTAAGAGCGTTATTTTTCACAATCACAAAAACTACCTGGCAGAAATGTATAACGATTCTCTTAATAGGGCGTATAAACAAGATAGTTACCCAGAATTCAACACAGCGTGACATCAGCTTCACATTCTCTATTAACGTCCATGTTCAATGGCTTTGTCAGCATCACTCTTCTCTGTTTTCAGATAAAATGCTGTTGCTGGACTGTTTTGGTTGAAAATATATATAACTCGCTTATTGACTGTGGAAAACAGACAGCTGGCTCTGCCTCAATAAAGCACACAACATTGTGGTCGACAGTGGTCTGACTAATCTGCAAAGGAAGCATAAAGTCCATTAAAACGAAAGGTATCAGTTATCTTCTCTTGATTACACAAATGCCTTTCTGCTATATGTATAATAAGCCACCCCTCAATAGCCATTAGAGCATTCATTTCTGTGAGGCTGACAGGTGGTGCAGTAAATTCTGAATGACCAGTTCATGCACTGTTGAATGGCATTGTCAGCACAAATGTTTACCTGTGATATTGATTCTTTTAATTTTCCATATTCAAACAGATGAATTACCCATGATGGACAAGTTGGGTTAAGAATCATGTCATTGTTTACTGAAGTCACAAAAACAAAGGTAGAAACTCTCTCTGAACAACAATTACATTTTAAAAAGAAAGGTATATCAGCTATCTTCCTGTTTTCACAGAGAAGCTGCCACGTCTCTTGCAGTGAAACCGCTTCTCCAGCCCCTCCTGCAGTAGGCTACTTTATACCCCAAGCTCTCACTGTGTGCTTTGTTTTAAGCAACGATTAATATGTTGTTCTATTCTGGGATCTCCCTTCAGAATAAAACAGGATTTTACATCTACCATGAATTAAATGGCTAAATTCTAAATGAACACTGCTACAGACATACTGTTTTAAAATGAACTTTTTTCTTATTTGAAAATTGAATATTTAAAGTGCAGTTTTTATATAAAGTTCAAGATACCTTAATAAACATATTTTCTTGTTTGAGTTAAACTTTTGTCAGTTAAAAATATTTCTACGAGATACTTTAAGCGGAAAAAATGTGTCATTCCAAACCTGTACAGCTTCTGTTGAACACAAAAGATAATATTTTTATAATATATTTCTATATTGAAAATATCTGACTTATTATATATATTACACAGACTCACCAGACACTTTATTAGGTACACCTGTTCAACTGCTTGTTAATGCAAATATCAGCCAATCACATGGTAGAAACTCATTTAGTAGACGTGGTTAAGATGCTGAAGTTCAAACTGAGCATCAGAATGGGAAAGAAATGTGATTTAAGTTACTTTGTACGTGACATGGTTGTTGGTGCTAATCTGGGATTTTCACACACATCCATAGGGTTTACAGATAATGGTACAAAAAATAGAAAATATTGCTGCATGTCAGAGGAGAACGGCCAAACTGGTTCACGCTGTTAGAAAGGCAACAGTAAGTTTAATAACCACTCGTTACAATTGAGGTCTGCAGAAGAGCATCTCTGAACGCACAACACATCAAACCTTGAAGCAGATGGACTACAGTAGCAGAAGACGCACCAGGTCCTGCTCCTATCAGCTAAGAACAGGATACTGAGGCTACAATTCACACTGGCTCACCACAATTGGACAATAGAAGATTGGAAAAATGTTGCCTGGTCTGATGAGTCGCGATTTCTGTTGCAACATTCAGATGGTAGAGTCAGAATTTGGGGTAAACAATATGAAAGCATGGATCCATCCTGCCGTGTATCAACAGTTTAGGCTGGTAGTGTAATGGAGTGGGGGGTATTTTTTTGGGAACACCTTGTGTTTGTTAGTACCAATTGGGCATTGTTTAAACACCACATTCTGAGTATTTGTTGCTGATCATGTCCATCCCTTTATGACCACAGTGACCATACCCATCTTCTGATTGCTACTTCCAGCAGGATAATCTGCCTTGTCACCAAGCTCAAATAATTTAAAACTGGTTTCTTATGAGTTCACTACACTCAAATGGCCTCCACAGTCACCAGATCTCAATCCAATAGAGCACCTTCGGGATGTGGTGGAACAGGAGATTCGATCATGAGCAGCTGGCAAATCTGCAGCAACTGCATGATGCTATCATGTCAATATGGAACGGAATCTCTGAGGAATGTTTCCAGCACCTTTTTGAATCTATGCCACGAATAAGGCAGTTCTGAAGGAAAAAGGGGATCCAGTGAGTTTGTTGCCAGTGTATGAGCTATATCACACGAGTAGCCGTGCAATGTTGCTCTATATTGGCATGGCTGTGATTTGGCCGTAGGCGTTTCATCACAATAAAGTTCTGACACTGATTCTCCTAGTCAGCAATATGATATTTGCTAATGCCTCAAAACATGCCATGATATGATTTGATTAGATTCAGGGGGCCTGATATATTGATATTATGTATGTATGTGCCTATTTCACACAAACCGTTACATTTTTATTAACTCACAAATGTAACAACAATATAACACAATCATGAAGATCATAAAATCCTGATGAAGGCTCATTAGCTGCAATGCATTGGTGTGCTGTTGCTTGTCACCTGTTTTTAAAATATCTAAGCCATGAAAGAATAAAGGCTTTTTATATTTTTTCTAAAAACAGTTTACTCAAGTGCCTTGGATTGTTTTTCTATGAGCTGAACCATCCCTACACCCAAAGAGTACAGAGATACTGAATTATGATACTGAAGACACAGCACTTTTTGTGCTTTTGAACTCTCTGTAAATTACAAATCTTGTATCCAATTTAGGGCATCCAGAACAACAACAACAACAACAACAATTCACTTTAGTATTTTAAATAATATAGAAAAAAAAATAATGAAGAAAAAAATCAAGTTGCATATGAGATCATCAATCGTCTGATGGCAACTCATAATTAGCTTGTGCAATGACATCTGTTAATTTGTGCAAATTTAGCATTCAAATTAGGACATAGTTGTTGAAAAACAAATATTAAACAAACGATATTTAAAAAATAAAGTTTATCAAATATATGATGGTGTCTCAGAGACATTGATACATGAAGAGAAGACATGACAGAATAAAGTTGATATTTTGTTTTGTTGGCGCAAAAAAAGTATTCTCTTCGCTTCATAAAATTAAGGTTGAACCGCTGTAGTCACATGGACTATTTTAACATTGTCTTTACTACCTTTTTGGGCCTTCAAAGTGTTAATTAAATAGCTGTCAATGGAGGGTGAGTAATTAATGACAGGATTTTCATTTTTGGGTGAACTATTTCTTTAATGCATTTCCACCTTCCTTGAGCAAAATCCACCTTAAAACCAGGACTCTTCGCATTTGGGTGCCCCAGTTTGCGCATCTATCAACAAATTCTCATGGCCCATGGTATCAAGGCTATTCACAGTTGCTGGGTCTCTAGAGCCACTGTCCTGCAGCTTTATTAAAGGGTGTCCTGCTCTACTTACTGCTCATAGACAGAACTGGGAGCGATGGGGCAGGGTACCGTAGTCAGAAATAAAGGGTGTCCTAAAAATTACGGGGGATGGGACAGCAGGGTTTGTATATTACAGTATATATGTGTTTGTGTGTGTGTGTGTGTGCGTGCGTGCGTGCGTGCGTGCGTGCGTGCGTGCGTGCGTGCGTGTGTGTGTGTGTGTGTGTGCGTGTGTGTAATGTGCCTTTTGGCTACAGATAAAGAGTACCTAACTTCTTCCCCTTCTCAGCAGATCATTTTCAGTGGAACGAGCCGGAGGTTGCCATGCATGCTGTGTTAAGGTTCTCCACTCTCTCCGGTAATTAAGGGGGTCTGGGCTCTGCTCTGCAACTGCAGCCTAATTAACGTTAATCACTGAAGGCTTCCTCTGGGGCTGACTTCTGTTCTGAATTTATAGCTAGAATCTGTGCAAGTCTCACCCCAAGGTTCGGATGAGAGAAAGGTTAGACGTCTCACAACAGGTAGGTCTGTCTTATCACTAGCCTTGACCCCTAATCATTCCATGGCTGCCGGTGCTAATGTCTTATGTCTTTGAATTCTGTCTCCAAGAGAAAAACTTGAACTGTACCATATTAATGAAAATGAGCATGTAAACAAATGATTCACTAAGGGAGACAGAGAAGGGAATAAAGGAAAAATAAATAAATGTGCCTGTGGCCACTAGGCATATAAAAAAGTGTTCTATTAAATAGAAATGAATTCAGGGATTGGGAAAACTCTTTCTGTCCTGTTTCAATTTTCCATGCTGTCTTATATTACATTAAAAAAATACATAAATCCACTTATGTGTACCAAAATGCTCTATACCATATGTTCCCAATTCCTTACTCTGTCTCGAAATATTCCAGCACTCACCCACCTTATTTTTCAAAGCAGAAGTAAGCTATTTTCTGTGAATGTGCCAGACTTCTGATTCATTATCCAAAATAGGTAAATAAGAATATCTAAGTTCTGTAAAACTAAATGCGCATGCAGTGTGTTTATGATTACTCTAAAATAACCTGATAACATATATCAGTTTGCAACATCATGCAGCATAACAGACTGTTAACTAAAATAACTGGAAGTGGCTGACACCGAAAGCCTCGCACGATCAAGTTAAAAATGGTCACGCTCATTCTTATGTTAAAAATAAGGTGGGCAGAACTAACACTGACAGTAAACATTACGATCAGAAGCGATCCCATTGCATTTTAAGGAGTTGTTTGTCCTGAAAGACACTGCAAGCAGAGATATTAAATTTTAGCTTGCATGTTTAGTTTAAAAGCTGGACCAGGCACCAGTCATGACTCTTTCCATTTAAATCACAGCCATGCTTAATGGCTCAGCATAAAAGAACAACATCACTCTCCAATCTTCTGGAGCCTTGGTACCCACAGTCTCCAAACACACAGCAAAGCACACACAGCTGGAGTGTGTAACCTGGCCTGAACAAAAACACCCGTTTATTATAACAGATGGTATACCTGACTTGTAATGTGTGTCCAAACAGCACAGTGAATGATTGTGCACATTATTATGATTACGTAAGAAATAAAAAAATTAAAATTGTCAATTGATTTCATAAATTTAACCTTTTAAGATGAAAATGTTTACTTGTGGATTAATATTCTCAAACATATATTGGCAGATTTAAAAATATATATTTCCTCAATTTTGAAAGTGTTTGACCCTCTTAAATTGTCGTCTGTGGCCCATGCAAGAACATAAGAGCCTTGTCTCTTTGATAAATATTATAATTATTGAAAGTCATTAACATATTTTATCTGGTCAGCTCTGTCAGTTCTGTGTTGGGGTTCCTTTCCCAAATTATTCCTAACCCCCCTTCTAATGTCACTATGGCAAACAAGATCAATTTAATGAGCATCTTTTAGATTTCATGCTTCTAGAGTTTAAAACTAACTCACCTTATACACACAACTTTTTTTTATAAATATAAATATGCATACACATATATACATAGTTGTCCCTAAATTTGAAATAATTTAAAACATTTCTCCTTTAAGAACTGAATCATATCTTTAAAGCCTGTCATTATACATTCAAATGGCACTATTAGAAAAAGCAAGTCATCTAAGAACTTGTTTTGTTCGTAATTAGGCTGTTTCGAGATCTGCCAAGGGGCAGGTAGGACAGTCTTGATGAGATTTAGTGTGGAGAGGAAAGTGCTTTCTGCTTTGTGTTTATAACAGTATCTGATCAGTGGGTGAGCGGGTAGGGGCTGGAGGGAGTCGGGGTGTTGAGGTAAAGGTGATAATGTGTGAATCCTCCCTCTCGGCAGGTAAAGACACAAGAGTCTGTGGTGGGAGATCATGTGATCTTACTGTGACAACAAACTCATAACAGCCAGGACAAAGCAGAGGACTGAAAAAGACACTTGGAGTTGTTTTCATGCTTCATAGCGACAAAAAGAAAACACCAGACTTCTCTCTGGTGAAATATGCAGGACTTCTCCAATCATTTAGTCCACTTTAGTCCACAAATCAGTTCCCCTCCAGAATTGACTGCAAACTTCCATTTCTATTACTTTTTGAGTAACACTCACATCGTAAAATCCAATCAACAACCAATGGATAGAACCAAGTCCTCGCCACATTTTCTTTTCCAATAATCCGTTACACTTGGATGTACGCCACAATACAGAAGAAAACATCTGTCACTATTTCTGTTTTATTGAGACTTTATTTCCCATATACACATGACACAGTATCGGATTCCAGTTATTTCCAGTTATATAGTTATTTTCTATATATATATATATATATATATATATATATATATATATATCATTCCGTACAATCAGAAATAAATTCTTACTGTCTATCCTAAACAGCTGTTAGTGTCACTGACACTTTCATATCCCACTATAAGCTTTTAACTGGATCTGTATTTTTACAACCCTAATGGCCTGAATCTTTTATTAAATGTTAATAGACCTGCAATGCACTTAACTAGCTTTTTCCTCATCAAATTACATTTGAAATTTTTGTATTGCAGCACTCTTAATAATTTATGGCTTGTTTTACCTTTAAACGCAAGTTACTTTGGAAAAACTGTATCTGCTAAATAAATATTTAATTACTGCTCATGAAAAAAGCTCATGCTCCCTTATTTTTATCTTTGTTAAAAAAGTTGTTGCTAACCACAGGCAGATGTGGCGGAGAGTGAGAATTGCTTTGTTTCTCACAAGACAAGTGTGACAAAATAACTAGATACTGTAAATCCCTAGCAGCATCCATTCTCTGTCCCACATTGGTGGGGCTTCCATTTGGAGAGCCTGGAAGGAAGAAGGAAGTCTGGGAGACATGCCAATTCCCTCATCAGGAATCAGCCAGCAGGTGCATTCACATATCGACCAGTGCATTTATTACCAACACTTTTCCTGTTGTTGTACAAGGCAAGGTCCACTGGAGCATGTAATGGCTATTGATGACCTCCTGGGAGAATGGGACATTATGGGAATATCGCATAGCACAACTGGGAAGACGTCTGAGTATGGGCTGTGTTTTAAGCAAATTGCCTTTGTTATTTGTATAATTCATCTGGTGTATGAATAATACGTGGTTTAAGTTGTGGTCTAGCAAAGGTTTGTGTTTATTGTTAAACTACTACAAACTAAACCTTTGGGAACTAATAACAAGCTCTCACTTCCTCTAATGTGCTTGAAGATTTGTATTTCACTCCAGTGTTTTAATAATATGTTAGCTTATATTTCGTCACTGGATAAACAAAACTACATACTAAATGATGGATTCATATTGAAATTCAACACAGAAACATGGGGCAAAAATGTACATAGACAAATCATCACCAACAAGCCTCCAGAGAAGTTTGCCGCGTTTTCCTGCAATCTCACGAGGAAGACCAGCTTTCATCAGAGCTCTGAAACCGTTGCCATGACAACTTATTCCCAAGACATACACTGTAAAATGCAGCATCTTGCCCTGCCAAGGACATAAAAATATCAGGTGTCTTTGGGAACCAGAGTAAACATCTGCCAGATGACAAGGGGATAACAACAACTTATCTCTCAATATCATGCTCCCATACATGTGCAGGAACAATAAACATAAAGAATGTCTGAGGCATGTCCATTGTGTGTTGGGTAAAGCCTGCAGTTCATTCAGATGTATGACTCATTTTTTATTATTAATTCAGATGTGCTAAATAGCTGATTCACTGATCGTATGCTATAAGGCTGACTTGCTTAGATCTGATTCAGAGCACTTCACAAACATTATTCATAAGAAACATAAACATGAATATATAATGACAGGAAACGTCATTAATCATATTAAAATTATTCATATTCAAAACAATATTATTATGTGCCACATTATTAAAAATATTTTTGTGAGTGTTTTCATCATCCATATGAACTAACAAAACATACATTTGCTACATATTTTGAAAAATTGTGAAGATGGAAACCTGTAACAGTTTTGTTAATTATTGTTTAAAATTAAAATACAAATAATTTACAAACAAGCGGTACTGTATGGTCATACATTTCTTGTTGCAAAAGCATACTCCCTTGCCTTGTTAGTAATAGCACACTTCAAGCACCCTTGCCTCTGGCTTTGAGAAGTTCAATGTTGTCTAATCACAGAATAATTTCATCTGATTGACTGATTCCTGGCATAAATCTACTCTACTTCTAACTGTACATCGACATTCCTTGACTCGTTTATCAGCGGTCCGTAGCCTTATAGGGTGCAATACCCAGATCTTGGCAGTAGCCCTGGTCCATTTTACTTCTATTAAACAACAGGCATAAAACAAACAGCCCAATCCATTGCCATGAACAGAATGCATAAAAGTCTATTGACTGACCACATTTGGCTAACACTTTTATAAAATACACTTTGCATTGAAATAGGTATATATTTGATCAGTTTTTGCATTCCCTGCAATTGAGACCTTGGCTTGGCTAGAGCCCTGCTGTTTGAGCAACAGCCTACAGCAAATACAGTAGGCCTACACATTACAACAGCTAATGCCCACTATAAAAGTCTGACAGGACCAAACTAATGCTCAACACGTAACACTAAATCATCTAGCATCTCAAGTGCTGTCACTCAGAGCTCCTGATCAGAATGATGTTATCGGCCTTGTGTGTCTTATCTCAAAGCAGCATGGGCACATAAATAAAGAAAAACCTTTGCTTCGTGATGTATTCTCTTCAATGTCCTCCCGGAGTGATTAATTTGTGCACGAGCACGCCTGCGGTGGGGAAGGCATCCCACGGCGCGTGGCACAGCAGTGTTGCAGTCAGAGGAGCTGTCGATCAATGGCTACATGCAAGACGCCTGGAATGACTGCACATGTTTTCCCCAGGGTGACCGAATTTATTCGGTTGGATAAAGGCCTATCACTAATAACGCTAAAGGAAAACCAAGGAATATAATTCGATCGAAAACCCTGTCAGATATAGGCTATAGACAACCAGTTGCCTCTCGATTGTTTCAATAGCTACTGAGCATTGTGATCAGCTTTCAGCCTTTTAGCAGAAGTGACATACAAAAGCTTTTCGTGGTTCAAATAATGTCAATTATAACAAGGAAAAATACTTTAAAATCTAAACATGTGCCAGGTTATTATCTTTTAAAACATGTTTCATAAATTGTTTTTTGTTTTTTAAATGTAGTCTTACAATAATATAGTTTAGCCTATAACATTTCATATAAACATTCTGAATGACAAGTGCTGTAACATTAAGTAAAATGTATAGGCTACTATACCTTCTTTGCACCTTGAATACATGGACGTGCAACTTCATTATTTTCCAATAAATAAACATATATATATATATATATATATATATATTACATATTTTTCAAGATTAAATAGGCTATTTTTTTAATGATTTAAGATTCTTTTTGAGTCATGGAGTATATTTTTTAATTGGGTCACTTAATTTGACCTGGGGGGAAAAAAAACTTAAGTCACACGGGAAGTCTTCTCTGTTTTGTGTTTTTTTCTTGTCACATGGCAAAATGGCTAGCTCCATGTCGGTTAATCACTCGGTAAAGCTTAATGATTTGGATTTGGAGTAAAAATGTTTTCAACTGTTAATATATTACGTCAAACTTTATTCAAAAATATCCTTCTGTTCCTTCACCTTTTATTACAGTCTCCGGACAGTTGTTCAGTAGGCTATATATTTTTTAATGAACTGGATTTTTAATATATATTTTTAAATTAGGCCTAACTCATAACATCAACTCAAGAGCACTTTAATATAAACAGGATATTCTTATCCAATGCAACATGTGCTTGGATATATTACGAATATTGAATAGCAAAGTTGCCACTTGTGTTCATAACTCACCCTTGCATATTTCGAAGAATACGGATCTTCAAAGAGCGCCCAAACACGACGCTGCCAACGTTGCCACAACCCTGCACCTTTGGCATCAGGCGAGTCGCCGAGGGAAAGGCGTTTAGTCATCTCAAGTTCATCGTCTCCATCCCCTGGATCACCCAAAACTTCTGTGTCCATATCATCGTTCCCCATTTCAGGTGGCCCTCCACCGAAACTGTCCAGCGCTTCTTCGGCCTCCCGGTGCTGCCGGTACGTCATCCAGCAGCAGGGCTCCACATCTGTCTCATCGATGCCCCAGAAGGCCAACTCTTCCTCATAAAGAGGGCCACAAACATCAGCGGGGCAATGCAACTTGCCAGTCCTATAATAATTGAGAATGTGTGCAAAAACTCCGGGGTGGCGGTCAAAGAAAAACTCGTCGATCTGGGCGTCATAGTCAAAGTGACTGTGGGCATCAGGCTCGGCGAGCCACGCTAAACGAGTGCCGGGGAGAGTGCGCAGGGTGCTGCGGTAGGTCTGGTGTCGAATCCCTCCCACGTTAATCACAACACGGTCTTTCTCGTCGCCCTGGCCCATCTCGTCCTTTAGGCATATCTCGAGCCCGGGCCAGGAATTAAAACGCTGAAAGACCCGGCGGATACATGTGCGTAATTGATAGGCAACTGAGAAAGGAGACTGGGATGAATAAACGCAGAAAAATAGGTGCGCAAAGGCAACTCATCTGCATGAAATCGGTGCATGAGCGTTTAATGTTCTTGTCAGGTGAATAAGAGAAATGCTAAGAGAAAATTAGAAAATAAAGATGTTAAACAAACCAAATGCAGAGGATGTCATAAATCTGCGCTCCACACCATCAGGTCCAGATGAGGTGCGAGGCTGATGGCTTGTGGTGCACCGCTGGTGGCAGAGTAATGTGTGTGTGTGGTTCTGAAAGGACAGCTCCAGGGCGCACGCTTTCCCTCCTCTTTCCAAAACGAAACACATGCACTGCCCTGATTCCCATAGACTCCTCAAATCCGACAAAGTGGAGGGATCGAGGCTACACAGAAACGGTCACATTTTAAGCGGTTTTTCGATCTGACATCAGTCGTTTTCTTCAAAGCATGTCCAGATGCCCACGACCAGAAGCCGTTTGTTGACAAGCACGACAGACATCACATCTAGAAAAGGTTTTGCCACTGGATGTGAAGCTATACTTGCTCAGGAGAAGTCAGGTTTGAAGTGCAGGGATGGGGTCCTTTAAAAATCTTCTTTTGTCTCCACAATTTCCTGTTTGGCGAGGTCCTCCGATGTATGTTCGGAAGTGATTGGTCGTATCCTCTTTATTTTCACCATATGAATATGTTCAGTCTCATTTTCCGCGCGTGCCTGTCGAGAGTGGAGCAAGACTCGTCATTCCTGCGGAGAGACAAAATGAACCTTCTCTAGAGCCCACCGACGCGCATGCTCAATTGCTGAGTGGCTGAGTCGACGCGTGCATGAGATCAGATATTGGGATGGTTTCTGATGGTGGAAAGCTCAATTCAGAACGACATACAATATAATTGAGAAGACAACGCTTGCAAAAGCGCTGCGCCATGCTGTGCTTTCCCTCTTCATCCTGTTTCTGCAGGTTTCATGAGATGCGAAACATATTTGCTAAATTGAAAGTCCAGAAAATAAATAATATTAAGTGTGATGTAGGATCGATTATATTTAAATTGGGGGTAAATAGATAATATTATTTGTTATAATATTTTAAGATTATTAGACTATTCTAAGATTATTAAAGGAACGCTCCACTTTTTTTTGGAAATAGGCTTTGAGTTTTGAGTTTACGTTTTTGAATCTATTCAGCCGATCTCCGGGTCTGGCGGTAGCACTTTTAGCATAGCTTAGCATAGATCATTGAATCTGATTAGACCGTTAGCATCTCTCTCAAAAAAATTACCAAAGAGTTTTGATATGTTTCCTATTTAAAACTTGCCTCTTCTGTAGTTACATCGTGAACTAAGAACGACGGAAAATGAAAAGTTGCGATTTTCTAGGCCGATCTAATCAGATTTAATGATCTATGCTAAGCTATGCTAAAAGTGTTACCGCCAGACCCAGAGATCGACTGAATGGATTCGAAAACGCTAAAACTCAACAGTTTAACTCTAGGGGAATTGGAAAATGAGCCTATTTCCAAAAAAAGTGGAGTGTTCCTTTAAGTTATTGGTTTAGTTGTGCTTCTGAGGACACTGTAGGCTACATAGCTGTCAGATACCTGAATTCACTGTTGTTGAGTGTACAGTAGCTTAGGCTATATCTAATATGAAGTGTGTTTTCATGAATAAAAATAAAATAAAATCAGCTCTGAAAACACGGAATGTGAAATAAACAACAATTGCATCCTAATATACTGTATTCTGTGTGTAATGTGACTGACAAATAATTTATTGCTAATTTATTATAATAATTTAGAAGTCCATTTTTTTATTATTTATTTGTAGATAGACTTTATTTGAAGTTAATTAGATTTTTGGTTGTATGGAAATGCCCTTGCATAGACTCAATAAAAATAAATTAGATAACAAATATTTCTTCTTCATAAAAAGGTTCATTTCTAACACTAAATTTAATGTATATGTTTGGTTGCAGCCGTTGCACTTTATTTTGGTACATGCACTTACGTGTAGTTACAGTGCGTGTATTGGGTGATATAAATGGGTTAATTTTAGATTTGGGGGTAGGTTGAGGGTTAGTACTAGTACTATTACCCTTGTATTGCAATTACTATTATAAGTATATGGGAAACAGGACTGTAAAATAAAGTACTACCTGTTTATTAATATGTATCAGAATATCAGTCCATTAGATGCCCATTCAGTCCTTGTAATCTTTGAAAAGCATTAAAACATAACTTCAAATCATGAAACATTATAAACTGACAATTTAAAGGCAGGTTACAGTATGCTTCGTCTCAGAAAACACATAATGGGCTTTATCCCAAATTATCCTGTTCTGGTGAAGAAGAAATGCAATTAGGCTTCAAAGGATAGATAATGTCCACTCACACTAGTGGGTTCTTTGGTGCGTGGTCCCATGGGCATCACCTCCACTGTCAGAAACCCATAGTATTCGTCTACTGCTTGTATAGCAATTAAATTAAAAGTAGGCCAAGGCGTTATATATATATTTTTTTTTACATTTTTTCGAAAATGTTATAATAAAAACCGTATAGCCTATTCTAAACCTATAGACTGAAGGCTATATCTTTACTAATTTTGATTTACCAGCTTTTCTACTGGTCCCTATGTGAACAGATGCTATATATCGAAATATTAGTGACATCTAGCGGCAGAAAGTGGTCTTTATTTTATTTTTATGTTTTTCTTCATGCGTAGCCTAAAACACAGTGCTGCAGCTGCCTGCTAACTGCTGAAAATGTTCGCAATAGCACTTCTACTTTCAATAAGTGGGGTAGGCCTATAACTAATATTAAATGAATATAGGGCATAGGCTACAATATATGGATCAAAATGTATTTGAATGATTTATTTAATTTTATCATTATGTTTATAATATATGAGAGTTACCAATTTTACGTGAGAAAATAACAGTTATCTTTGTCTTGCTCCTTAACAAAAAAAAAGGTTATCATAAAGTTTCTGTGGTAAAACTGTAGTAGTGCATCCAGATTTATCATTTGAAGCTCTGTTTCCTTTTCAGCCACAAGGTGGAGACATCTTATTTTGGATGAGTGAAAATCATCCTGTAATCTGATTTATACCCCTGACCTGCCATTATTTGTATTCAACAAAGGGAATCGTTATTTTTAACATCCCAAATCGATTTTAAAATCGGTGTGACTAAAACGCATCAGAGAATAAAAGAGCAGCTGCTTTTGAGCTGTATTATAAGAAATCAAAACAAAGGAAAAAAATCTAAATGTTCAGAAATGAACCAGACAGCTTATGTATTTTGAACAAGTCTCAGTATATTCATTTATTTAGTACCGAATATTTTTGTACGGTCTCTACGGTGTTATTTGGCCGTGTTTAGGTGGACGCTCTAAGGGGGAGGAAACTGGGTGTTGCCCTTTTTACGTCGTCTGAATCCAAGCAGCAGCAACAGACACGGAGATTGGAGTTCAGTTTGCGCGAGCACTGCGTAACGGCGGCTTCATTGAGACAGTTCTTCGTTAACCATCTTAAAAAAACACCCTAAAAAAACCGAGACAATGGGCGTTGAAGGCGGCACGAAATGTATTAAATACATGCTCTTCTTCTTCAATTTCATCTTCTGGGTAAGTGGTCATTCATTCTGTTCGATGTTCCTGTGTCTGGCCTGAGAACCCGCCATTGTTTTGTTTTATTATTATTATTATTATTATTATTATTATTATTATTATAAAGATGACTAGTATTCTTCGTGTTTTCCGTTATGAACAGGAATGTAATTCGCAGACTTGCGCCGCTAATTTTGAGTAACGTTAACTTCTGGTTGGCTGTAGCTAATTCGCTGAACATGAATTTGTTTTAATACAGATGTTTTATGTAGAAAACACAAGATAGAATCGCTAAGACAAAACGATAAAGTCAGTTCGCTGTAAAATGCTCTTTTTTTCCGACCTAAGAGCGAAATAACGGACATGGGGCGGAGGAGTCCATTAATAAGACTTCATCACAGCTGTTATCTATTAAAACTCCAACAAAGACTAGTCTTATGTTTATTATGCCTGTAAAACTTGTTTTTAATTTCATAAAACTACGCTACTAAATAATAGGTTCCCAATTCACACTTGGTGATACATTGAAGGAATAAAATAGCGCAGTAATAAATTGGCTTTGTCTGGTCCCTCCCACTCGCTGTAACGTTAGTTTGGAAAAGACCCTGGAAAAGTAAATGGTACTGAAATATTAGTATTAGTACGCCATTGCCAGATTCTGTTGAAAGTTGAAAGTCCTCATCGTGCAGGTGTGTAATAGTCACATTAGTCAGTTCGTCAGGTTGCCTGTGTCTTCATTATTTCTAAGTGTTTTTTTTTTTTTAAACTCGTTTCCTTTTAGGAGCTTACTCTTACCAAACAGTCTAAAATGAAATCATTCACACATGTGTAGGCCTACAGTGTTCCATCGTATGTCTCATCTACAGCTCTTTCTAAATTATTAGTCAAGATTAGTCATCCTCTCAAAATGGCTGGTAGAATAATCAGGCTCAATTTACATTTAGTCTCATGGTTGGTTAGCCTATTTCTAAACCAAAGAAATAAGAACATTGCGTAACTGCATTAATAATTACGTAAGAAAGTACCACATGTTTAGGCTATACGTGCTAAAACTAAATGTTTCTTATTTTCTTCCCAGAAAGTGGCTTCATGAACAAACAGGAATTCAATACAGTTGCAGTGTTTAGGCCCAATCAGAATCCATCTGCCTTTAAAGAGCTTGAACATTTAAAGCTGCAGAGACAAAACTGCAGTGCACACTTGGGATAAAGAAAACGTTATTGTCCGTTGGTGTGGATGCAAATATAGTTATCGTTATAGTTATCTTTAAGGTTATTGCTCTTGGCATGAATAGGCCTTTAGGCACATTGAGAAACAAAATCTTGTAACCATTGACATGAAACAAGAAACCATCATCAACCATTAAACAGAAGCATATTTCCCGCTGGCTAATGGGTTTAACACCCACACTAATTTCTTTACAGGCCCAACAGGTGGTGAGACCACTCATGTGTGAACATTTCAAAACAGCATAATGGCATCTTACTTTGAAGAATTTTGCTATGAAAACTGACCCATAGAGACAGTGTTGGAAAAATACCTATAAAGAAGGTGTTAGATCTAAGAGTCCATTGCCAAACCCATATAGGACGAGTTTGACAGTAAGTTGTGGTTAATGCAGAATGGGTGCAGGGGTTTGACAGAATGTCTGGGCCTTTTTCTTCAGTGCCTCATGCTTTGACATGCCAAGCATTCTACACCCACCTCACTCCGGGCCATCATGGGTCAAAAATAGAACCCGCACCGGACTGCTGGCAACAGACGGGAGAGGTTTGAGAGGGGGCTCTATTTCTAAGACCCTTACACAGGTTGATAACAGTGTGTAAGAGATAGGAAGAAGTGTGCGTGGGAGGGCAGATGCAAATTTCGTCATGTTGCTGGAAATATTAAGCAACATGATGGTGCAAACAGTTTTTTGTATACTCAACCCAGGGCATTGGCTTTTATTTGTGTTCCCTTGACAACCCACTTATAAAGGTGAAAATGACTTCATGGCTGACTTTGCTGAGTTAAATAGTTTTATGTATGTAGACAGTTGTATATGGAAGGCATTTGCTGCCAATTGATCATATTATATTCGAGACAAGTCACTATAGCCAAAACTGTAAGCCAGCCTAGGAACAACAAGAACAGAACAGCACAAACCAGACTGTCCAAGCGTCAAACCCAGCCCAGGCCCTCCGTCTGGCTCCTTCGGTTGTCAGAGAAACTGTTCAGCGTAAGTAGGCCATGCCACTAAGTTCACAAGGATTGTCCATCATACTTTCCCTCATGGTCACACTTCCTTCCCTATCAGGAAGGTATTTCTCAAAATATTGATATTTGCTCTGCATAAATGCAGTAAAACACTTAAAGTAGTAGAAAAACACTGAGAACGGGAGGGAAGACATTCATGTAGATAAAGTCTTGTGTTCTATTATTCCACCGAAAGACACAAGTTGTAACTCTTAAATAGTATTTTATGTAATCAAGCTTACACCAGAAAAACCCTGTAAACCTAGTAGGACACCAGTAGGTTTTTTGCATGTGTCTGGTATGTGGCTGGGCAAAAAGGTTGTCCAATAGCAAGACAAGTTTCAATTAGTCTCCTCCAGCAACCTGTCATTCACATGAAACGGTTTTTGGAGTAAGCAAATAACAACAATCCAACCAATTCCTGGTGGACAAAATGAAATCTACTTTTTTTTCTCACTTGAGAAGCTGTTTCACTTAGAAAAATGTCACAATAGGGAAGACGATCACAATTTTCAGTTTATGCCAACTTAGTATTGGCTTTTTGCACTTTTAGCAACAGATTAAACCTGTAGCATTGATTCACCAAGCATTTTGTGACTCACGATTCTGCAATGATTGAGTAATCACTGTCCATGTTTTTTCTGTGTAAACAGGCCATTTGATGTTTTAAAATTCACAATAAAATGACAAAAAAATGTTGTAATTCAATCAGTAAAAGTTTTTATGAGCATACTCAGCTTTTATTTAAAAGCATTGTAGCATGGATTGCAATGTTATTGGCTGTAATAGCTTGTAATAGGGCCAAATATCCTGAATGACAAATAGATAATTATTAAATTAACCCTTGTGGTTGGCATTTCCTGCCTTTTTGTACATAAATTCAGTTAAAGTATGGAAACTGAGAAGGGAGGATGCCCCCAGATCGCCCCACAAGAATAATGGCTTATTCTGGTTTTAACTCCCCCTGACACCTCTGGTCAACTGGAAACTCCTGTGTTTAGAGGAATCTCTGATTACTCAGATATTCCCAAACTCTTTATGAGTGAATGTAATGTGGAATCCACCAAGAACGGGTTGCTTGAAGTGACAGAGCTTCTCCATGAACATCACTTTAGAACCTCTCCCTTTGGCTGGCCTCTGTTTACTCAGTTGCTAAGCAGCGGGGCTGCCTGAGCGCTGGAATGGGCCTATCTGGCCTTTGGAGAGAGACTGAGAAAGACAGAAAGAGAAATGGAAAGAACTCTTTCTCCTCACACTTTTACCCTCTCTGGAAAAGATTTTTCTTCTCTGTGTTTAGCCGCAGAGAGAATTCCTTATTCAGAATTTGTTTATTATTCAGCATGCTAGTCTGCAAATTTAGGCAAATAATTAAAATATCCAAGAAAACCATTCGTATTAAATAAAACATGTTTGAACAAATTAAATTTTGAACTGGATTTTAATTTAATTTTTTTCAGTTCGTATTTTAGTAATCTCGTCGTGCCTTTGTCATTTGTGTTAGTTTTTTTTCCTATTTCTATTTAGCTTTAATTTATTTTAGTTTTAGTAATGTTATTACTTCAATTTCAACAAGTTATTTCAGTTAGTTCCCAAGGCAACATTTCTGATTTTTACGTTTAAGTTATCTACTATTTATGTTTATTTTATTTTAGCTTTATTTCAATTAACAAAAACAATTTTTGATCGTTTTAGTTTCAGTTCACAATACCAACAATGGTTATAAATTCTCAACATTTATTTTGTAGAGGAGAGGCTGTGGTTTCTTTTTTACATCAACAGGTAAAAGACCAGTAATGGTGGGAAAAAACATTAAGAGAGAAGAGAAAGTGCCCAGTGTTTCCCTTGTGATACTTTATAAAGGGGTATGGTGTGTAAGAACCTCACCAACAAAATGCTTTTGATTTGACCTGAAGCAAATAACTGTGGCAACGCAGCTGTTTCGCATATGTAGAGCTGGTGCGAGTCTTGGATTCTTGATTGGAAAGGGGTAGCAGAACGAGAGAAAGGAAAGGAAGTACGTACACGTCTATTGTTTTCACAGCCAGAGCTGCACGTTCTGCCCATCCCAGCGTTCCTGCTAATGGTCTTTGCTCTGTCTCACATTCCCATTACTCTCCTCTGTGCGGTGTAGCCTCATCACCTTGCTTCTAACGGCACCCACCATGTTATTGGCGGTCTCCAGTGCTCTTTATCTGCACTCTGCATTCCTCCACAGAGCCTACGCATTCCTGACGAGATCCAGCTGCTCTCACAGGGCCCAGCTCTTGTCGGATTTGACAGTGATTTCGCTGTAAATAAAGTCGTATAAACAAAGCCAAATAAACTACTGCTGCAGTCGCCCCTCCCCCGCCTTAACTTTCCCGCTTCTTATGCGCATACAATACCACACATTGTTGCGCTACTTTAAATGGTCTTCTCGACTGCCTACGCCCTCTTTACTTTTCCCCCATTTTCTATCTCTCCCTCCCCCTAGCCGCAAGAGTCTCTCTTGTGAATATGCCATGTGTTTATGGGCCTCACTCAACTGAATGCGCATCACTGTGAGCCGTGTAAAGAGAAAGCGGGTTGAATCATACTGCTGTGGTGTACAGTGATGTTTTGATATTCTTAACCCTCGGCACTGTGGGCCTCTAGATGGGGTCTGTGACAAGATCCCTCCCTCCCCTTGCCTCAGAGAATGTATCTCTCTTTCTCTTTGTTGAATCAAAAATAGGCAGACTACAAGAGATAGATCCAAGGAGACTGACAAAATACGTCAACACACCGCTTTAAATGTTAAGATGAAAAAGAAAGTACTATCTCTAAATATGTAAATGCTTAAAGATTAGAAAAAAATGATGTATTAAGTTCACAAAAATCTTGCTGGTTTCTTTTGTGCATTTAATAACAGAGACCAGATGTGTTAAAGTCACACAATTTCTCTTCCTTAGCTGGCTGGTTGTGTAATCTTGGGGGTTTCACTCTGGCTTCGTCATGACACTAAAACAAGCAGTCTTCTGGACCTGAGGTTTGAGGGCACAGAACCACCCAACACCTTCTACATCAGTAAGTACATCACTTTCTCTCTTTATTTCTCTCTTTACTCATTTAGTCTCTTTTTTCCATCTTTCAGAGTCTCTCAGCCCATCCATAAATCGTATCACACAAAGTCTTCGACAAAGTATTGAGTCTTGAGTGGTACACACACACACACACACACACACACACACACACACACACGCACACACACACACACACTTATATATATATATATAAATTATTTCAAATAAGTAGGGATGCACCAAAATGAAAATTCTGGGCCAAAACCGAAAATGACATTTTTTTTCCCCTAAATAATTATTAATGTATCTTTTATTTTTGTATAATTGTACTATTGTTTGACTTTTTAATTAAATTCAATAATTTTACTGAATCTGAATATTACAAATACAAGCCAATAAAATAACCACTCTTGTATTTTAAGGAACACCAAAATTGGACAGATAATATTAAATATCAATATATTATTCTTCATTTAGTTCTGTGCAATATAATAAGATTTAATTAGGGCTAAACCCAACTAAAGATTTTTCTAGTCTACTAGAAGTCATTCATTTAAGCCAGTGACTAATAGCAGAATTGCCATAGGAACTCACATCCTCGTTGAGGGAGAATTCTTGGTTCAGCAATAATGACCTACAATGGCAACATTTTTTCACAATCACGACAGAAAATCTAAATACTGCCCTAAACTCACTAGCAGAAATGCAGCACGATACACTGCCCATAAACAAGCCAGCCTAGAATTCAACACGGCGTGACTGTAGTTTCACATTCTCTCAATTCAGTAGAAAAATTGCTCCTCTTCATAACATAAGATCACGACCAACATATGTTGTGATTTTCTGTTTATACCTTTCTAAACCAGAAGAGTATGGACTTTTCTCCATCTCGTCCACTCTGCTTTTCATTGCCTGTCCTCCATCTGAATTTCACACGTCTTCAGAATCACGTGTCTGCAAACAATCTTATTTCTCATGAATGTGAGGCAAGTAGCTAATTACTAAGCAACCACTGAATGGAATAACACAAAATGGGTATCATTTTAAAGCTCAGAATATCAGCTTTTTAATGCATATAACAATTTTTATCAACTCTTAATTAATAATTAATCGCATTTTTCAAAACTACTGCCTTGATCAACACAGAATAGGTGTCATTTGAAAGCAAATACCTGAATTTTACAATGAATGTAGCCAATTTGATTAGCTCCTAAGTAGTGCTGAGTTATTTGCTGATAAAAAAAAAAAACATAATTTATGAAATACTTTTTTGTACTATGTACTGTAATATGTCAGAAACATCATACAGCTCAGATAATCATGTGTCATATGTCAATTGAAAGGGCTCACATAGTAGAAAAGCTTTGACTAAACTTAAGTGAGTTTTTGACAACTTTTTGTATGTGAAGCCCCGCAAGACCCATATGTAAATAATATAAGAATGTGGCATTTATGTCACGTTTTCGGTTGTAACTCCATGATACATGCTCAGATAATAACATCATTACTTACAGCAGATTATCACGCTAAAATCAACATAAACCATTGCTTCGATCATGAGATATTCCTCACGGAGTTACGACACATAAAACTCCTCAGGCCCTAACTAAAAACAAATGTAGCTTTCATGTGGTGTTTTCGCTTGTAACTTCAAGAAACATGCACAGATCGTAGAAATTCACATCATTACTTACAGTT
The DNA here is from genome assembly GCA_030578275.1 of Meda fulgida. NCBI lineage: Eukaryota > Metazoa > Chordata > Actinopteri > Cypriniformes > Leuciscidae > Meda > Meda fulgida. The sequence goes on from CM060622.1 coordinate 34,585,694, forward strand.
GATGCTCCTGACTGAAATGAGTCCAAAATCAACATAATCCATCGCGTTGATCACAAGATATTCCTTACGGAGGAACAACCATTTTAAAAATGTCCGTTAGGGGGTGTCAAGGGCTAAACAAAAAGGCTGCCTTGGTTCCAAATGCTGTAACTTTTGATTTTGGTATGCTATCACCACAAAATTTGATCCAGATTCGGCTCACATGTAACCTAAGGGAACTTCAGCAAAAGAATTGTCCTCCTATCTTATCTTATTAGTTATTGCACGTCAAATAAGAAAGATATTAAAAATATATATTTTTGTCTTTTATCAGCAGTTTCTCAGCATGAGAATGCCCAAATGTTATTTTATTTCTACACATTTTTAAAGTTTTCTATCAAACAATACCTACCTTTTGACTCTCCTTGCTATAGTTTTGGTGTTATGAGTCTTTACTTTGTGTTTGTCAACTCTAAAAATCCCATCAGGGCTAAAGGGGTATAGTCCCTGTAAAGGCAATTCTAAAAAAAAAAAAAAAATCTAACCACATTATAAATGTTAGAAATATAATGCTAAAACACATTACAAAGACTGTGAACTACTGAATTGTGGAGACCGTTAAACAGTTTTTCAACATTGCTGTGTTCAAGATTTTTTGGGTGGGGCTAAAACGGTGGCACGATGACACACTGGAGCCACTGAGCTCCTGGCCCCACCCCTTCTCTCTATGATGCACTGGAACCACTGAGGCTGGCTCCTCTCTTAACAATATAACTAGAGCACATTCGCATCAGTTCGCCGCTCAATCGCGAGTTACTTTCAGTACTATTAGTTACTACAGCCTATAGTTTGCTAGCTAGCTATGCCTTCGTCACGGAAATGCGTATTACCTGGATGCCATCATTTACAACAGATCGGTGTCCTTATTTAAATTTCCGAAAAATGATCATATCAAGAATAGGTGGATTCATTTTGTGAAGTGCCACCTTGATGGAGAGCTGAGGATCACCACCAAGACCCGTCTCTGTAGTGATCATTTTACACAGGATGGTTTTATAAGCTTTCGTCGGAGACAACCGGGATTCACTGATAATCCGCTGTTATTGGTGAATGGGGCTGAACCTCCCGCCTCGGGCTTCATCCTCCCGTGGTTTCAGCGCAGCCAGCAGACACGCCCCCAGCATTTGAGAGAAGAGAATACTGCTCATTTTTTCATGATTTTGATAGCTCATTTTATGTACTTGGCTGCTTTTTTTATCATTCAAATTTGGCTGGGTGGCTTATAACACATCTTTATGTGGCGTGACAAACTCAGAACACATACTTAATTTTGACATTACAGGGACTTTAATGTTAGAGTGAGCGGTTATGTAAAGTTGCTACTACTTAAATGTTTCAAACATAGACTGTATAAAACAATGGACGTAGTGTCCGTGACGTCACCCATAGGTTTATGAAGAGCATTTTTGAAGCCCAAAAAGGCATCTTGGCAAAAGCGTCACCGCGCGTCACTCCCGGATAACCGAAAATGGGCAAAGAGGTGGGACGTGGGTAGAGCTGAGGTGCCTGGTTTTATACAGTCTATGGTAATTACAGGCCTTTTTCTTACACATATTTTTGGGGACATGTCAAACAAATACTTCCAATTTAGTCTGTGTTAGTAAATGTTATGCTATTAATGAAATGCAGGCGTATCATATGACAACATTTCAGACTGTTACAGTCTATGGTTTCAGTCTACAGCTAATCACAGTCTGTCGGATTCTGGAGTGTAGTAAAGTTTTAAATAAAATTATAAATAATAAATAAAAATGGAGCCCAGAGTTCTTGGATGGTCTGTTAGTACAATTAACCGCACAGCAAGCCATATTATTTGATAATTGTATGAAATAATGAATTCCAGTTTAAGTCTCTTCCGTGTTGGATTCTCGAGGGACACCGGAAGGTTGCCTCTTTGTTTTAAAATAAGCCATATCTGAGGTTGATGGATGATAGGTGAACATTTGGATTTCCTGCCTGACATACTGTAATTACAACAAGGACCTTCTGCTAATGATCTGTGTGACAAACTGCTTAACCTCACAACTTCCTTTAGTTTTGTGGTGCTAGTACTCACAAAATTACAAAACATGCCATTTTCGGCGGCCGAAATGGGACAACATGTAACCATCCGTACTGTCCACACTGATACGTTTTTGTTTGAAAAAGCATCTTTTTCTCTCCATTTGGCCTTCCGTCCACACTGAGACAGAGTTTTTGTCCTGAGAGAACTGAGCTTTTCGAAAATGCTTTCCCAAGTGGATAGATTTGAAAACAGCGTTTTTGTGTTGTAGTGTGGGCTGTGAAAACAGAGGTATTTAAAAACGATGCATGTTTAGTCATGTGACGCATGTTTAACTGATTGGTTGGTTCACATGGATATTTGTGAGGTCAGAGGTTACTGTCAAGGACTACAACAGATGCACAACTGGGCTGTTTCAGGTGACGAGTGGCAACTGTTAAAAGCCTTTTGTTTATTCAGGAAGACCTTGTGCCATTTTAGGCACAGAGTTTAACAACTGGGTAAACCATTTTCCAGTTCATGTTATTGGTATTATAAGACCTAATATTTATTGAGGAATGGATATCAAGAGAGGAATATCTTATCCATACCTTAAGTGTGAACAAAAACTATTTAAAGTCAACATAAATTAAAATTCTGTCATCATTTATTCATCTCTTTTTTTTTTTTTTACATTGTGTTAGATTCTTTATTAGATGTATTTTAATGCAAATGAAAACATTGAGTTTTATTGTAATATTGTTATTGCAAATTGTGCTTATTTAAATGTGAAACCAATGTTTGATACAACTTGACATAGTTGAATTTTTGTTGAAATAGTAAGAATGACTTGTGATGCATCAGTAAGAAATGATTGGAAATTGTTAGAAATTGCATACCAAGCAGTCAGATATGTTTTGCATTGTAGACTAGGCCTATTGTTTTCCAGCTGTAGTGTTTATGAATGTAGATTTCATATACATTATAGCTTACAGCTATTATTTAAAATGAACATGAAAAGTGAAAAATATAAATACTATATATAGTTATATATACACATACAAAAAATATTATTGTTGAGCTCTGCAACTGAAGCAATCCAACTAAATTGATAGGGACTACAGAGCATAGAAAAGAGAAACTAATGAGGAAATAGGGTGGTGTTTCGTCATTCTAATGTTTTGTTGAAAAATGCAAATACCTCTTTAAAAAACATCTCTTTGTCATTTTATTTTTAACCCTGCTGTGTATTTAATCTTGTGATACATGGAAACTTTAACATGTTTGAGTGCAGGTGTCTGCTTTCTCAGGCTATGGAAAAAGCCTTTTTGTGAAGACACTGTTCTCTCTCCCATTTCCTCTTCTATCTGTTGGTATTAAAGGTATTTGCCAGAGTTTTTCAGCTTGATCAGTTTGCCTGCATTACAGAAAACACATGGCTCACATTCATCCAAAAGTGAAACCTATTATTTCCAACATGTTTGTTAATGAGCATATAACTAATGGAAACAGGAAAATCAATTTAAAGAGCCACAGAGGGTTTGTACTGTGTGTTCTCCTTTTCTGTGCAACTTTCCATATCCCCTACCCCCAAACGCACAAACACACGCTCAACATACACTTTCTTTCTTCTGGAATGCAGAATATCTGTTATGCTTAATTGGAGATATTATTGCAACTCTTTGTGCTAAAGGGAGGAGTTTAATACGAGGTCCTGCTTAGGGTGTGAAAAATGTGAAATTCCCAGTGAGTCATGTTAAGTATTTCCTGAACATTTAGGGCTGGTTACAGATGTGACTAACTGTGTGTGTTTATGTGTGTGTATGTCTTGCGTGTAAATGTGAATATAGTTTAAACAGTGGTACAAATAACACCCCTGACTGGATTGCCTGAAGCAAAAAGTTTTTCACAGTATTGGAAACTAATTTTGAACAACTAGCCTATTTGGCAAATTGGCACAAGTTTCCAAAAGGATTTTTGTGTCAGTCATGTTAAGCATCACCAGCTTTGTGTCAATTTTATTACTAATTCATGTATGAATCCCAACGTTTTTTTTTTTTTTTTTCAAATAGTTTCCTTTATCTCAATAAATGATTATGTTAACATGAGAATATGTGAAATAGTGGATTAGAGCCTTAATGTACCTAAATCAAGGGATGCACCGGTCATGATTTTTCATGGTCTATTACGATTTCCAATTTTTTACAAGCTAATGGGTCATTACAATTTTTTTTTCTTTTTTTTTTTAAATGTAGGCGATATTTGTTTATTTGCTCTACTTCAGGCCAAACTGGCCTTAAAACATATGTAGCCATTTGAAAATGATTCAAACTACACACACGTAGCAAGAGCAGTTGTTTTTTATTTAAATTAGATAGAATTTAAAGATTTAAAACAAAAACAGAATGATTTGACTTTAGCTTTGTGAAATTACATACCTGCGCGAAACAAACACAGCAGACAAGCTGAATGAAAATGCAAATTCACTTCGTCACTAGGTGGCACTTATGAAACAGCAGCGACATAATGTTTCCTTGGTTCCTTACCACTGTAAACAAAGCAGCGCTACACTTATAAACACTACTTTAATAGGAATTATACGGAGGTAAGAGGGAAAAAAATGCTATTGAAATTTTTCTGAAGACAGTCAGTTACCTTCAGAGATACATTCATATAAACCCCACCCATACATCCCCACCCGGAAAAGTTCACTTTGACTGGTAAACACATTTGAACAACCATTGGTTGGTGACAGTATATTACTGCTCAGGTATTTCAAACTTCATTTCACCCCTAAGCAAAAAAAACTAAAAAGGCCTTAACCTTTTGACCATCAAGGTTCAGCGCTTCAGTGGTATACAGCCACTATTATAAAAGCTCAGCGGGTGGGCTGCCTGATGTCTGGGAACAGCTGAGGGCTTGACTGGACAAGATCACATATGGCTCAGGCACGATGGGAGTGGCAGTGGTTGGTCGGGGGGGGTCGGGGGATGGCCATAAAGCCGAGAGGTGAAACTCAGATTTGTGGCACCTAAGCACATGGTAACCTAATAAAGAATACTGTCAGGAAAAAAAAACAGAGCAGCTTATTTCTGTAAGTTACCAGATCTGAATGCAAAGCCAGAGAACCAGCAAATATGCATTTGGCAGAATTAGAGATTTAAGGGAATGATGTAATACAAGTGATGAATGACAGAATGCGTTTTGGATCCCAGGCTGAAACAGAACGAGTATACTGTGATCTTTTGTCTGTCTGCAAAGTGCAAAGATGCCATGTAAGGAGCTGCAGATGAAACATTACAGCTCTCAACATCTTAATGTGAGGAAATGGCCTGCAGCCAGAAGCTCTATACACCCTGCCTTGCTCTTTATGGAGTGTAATGTGAGGGAACACAACTAGAGCTCAAGTCCATCAGAGAAAGAGCATTGGACGGCTCCAGGTGGGGAAGCTTTTTGTTTTGAATAGAATAAAGGATTGTGCTTGCTTTAATAGTCTCTTTAAAAGTCATAACTTTGTCTCATGGCTACAATATAGAATGCGATTAAAGAATAAGCACTCATAAATATTAAATAGTAAGTCCATTATTAATTTCCATAAATCATTGTTATGATATTTACCAATACATTATGTTTTATAAACGGCATCAGGATTTGATATACTGTAGCTGAACACAAACTCAAATGACTAAAAATATCCAAGACTCATCATTGTTTTTGTTGTACACAGATTTGAGATGCTTTTCCTTCACTTATCTTTACTTGAGCAATTCCCATCAGCCATTGTGTAATCTCATGGTGGTGTGTGGTCAGGTCAGCCATTCCCTGAAAATGCCTGCTGCTGAGTGTGAGGGGAATGGAGCTGGCCCGGGTGACTCAATTATTCCATGTTGGCAGGGAAGGGATGTATCCATAGCAACAAAATTAGATGAGTGGCTGCTGCTGTACTCAAACAACAGTTTGAATAAGACTGAATTCACGACCCAAACAACAATGACTTTAGTGCCATTAGTGCATCTTCTTGCTGTCTTAGCTCTTGTTCACAAAATTGCCAACTATTCATAGAGCTCGGCAATAAGAATTTTTCTGCTGTCCAATGCCTGTTTCAAACTGATCACTCAAGCAGTACATAAGTGAAGTACACTATCATTCAAAAGATTGGAGACATCAGTAAGAGACATTTTGTTTTTAACTTTCTATTCATCATAGAATCCTGAAAAATGTTAGTTTCCACAACAAATATTAAACCGCACAACTGTTTTCAACATTGACTGCATTTCACAAATCTGCATTTTATAATAGATTACATTGTAAAATATATTAAAACAATAAAGTAATTTAAGTAATAGAGTAAATAATTTTCAATTAAAATAATATTTCACAATATTACTGTTTTTACTGTAAACATTTACTGTAAATGTTTCAGATTTTACATTTTTAAATGAATCAAGATATTAAATTTTCCTTTTTTTCAATATATTCAAGAGTGGATGCGCCTTATGCAAGCAAGCCTCCGCTAGCCCTCACAGACTTCACTGAACGTGGGCCGCCACGTTCATATGCGTCTAACAGATGGAGCGCCATAATTCTGACTAAAATTGAACTAAATAAATCAATACATTCCTTAATTCAATATTGAAATTTTTCAAAACAATTCCTCACGTGTAATGGTGGGGACGTTGAAAATGATTTCAACATGCAAAACTGTTACCGCACTGGGCGTTTACTTTCAAGTCTTGAATGCAGCACGCCTATCAAAACTGAGTGTTTAAAAGAGTGTCAAAACTGGAGAGAAAATAGCTTATTACTTCTAAATTAGGATATTTTTTGATGTAAAGAAAACATTATAAATGGAATTCAGAGAACATTATAATAAAAATAATAAAACAAAAACAGTTCATGACTGCTACAAGACTGGGTAAAAGTTCCTCATTTGACAAGTGTGTAAATGCAAGATCAGTTTGAAAGCGGCTCTGGTGACTTATAGCAGTATGTTCAGAGGTGTCAGGCTCTTTTTTTAAAAAAAACTTTACAAAATTTCAGATTGAAAGTCTCATAGCAGTCATCACTAAACTTTATACGACTAATCACTTAACCAATGTGTAAGGTAAACCCACACAAAGGTTTGCTATTAAACCAATCTCATTTAAATTTGCCTACATTTTGTTTATTGGGTTTTTTTCCCCAGAAAGGGTGTTTTTTGATTGATTCAGAGAAATCCCCTGATTTTCCTTTTAGTAAAGAAAACATAATGAATGAATGTCTTATTTGTTCTTCCTTTAGAGGCCAACCCGACCCAGTAACCACAAGCTGATTGTGGCTAAAGACAATGTGTTTTTCAAACAATATCAGACACATGACAAACTATAAACTCAATGGCAATCTAATAAAAACATCCCATGGAGATTCCCAGTGGGAGCTGTCAGTCTGAAAGAAAAACTCAAGTACTCCTGCATGAATTACAAAAAGAAACCTTGTTGACCAACATACTAAAAGTAAGCTTAGCATTATTTGTTGAATGTTCTTATTTGAAAAGTCTCCACCCTTTGGCATAACCAACGTGTGATCGCATAACTGTCAGCTGGCCTCATGAGACACTTAGCAAAAATGTTTTTTTCAGTCAATACCTAGAATTCATTTATATTTAGTTAGCACAAATGGCTTCCTGTTCCTATCGCAATCACTTTGAAAGTCCATCAGCACTCAGCATTAGCTTTGCGGCTCATAATCTTGAGTCATTTGTACCACAGATCTGATGTGGATGTATTCTCTTCTCCACTGAAAGCCTTTGTAAGTGTACAAATTAATTTCAGGAGTTTTACTGGTTGCCAGGTTGAAGCACTTTGTGAAGAGTAGATGAGAAAAATAAACAATCATCAGACCTTACATTTTAGACCAGATACATTTTAAGCAATCCTGCTACTGCTAGTAATTGTAATGTAATATTAGCTCATTTAATTTTAGTGTTAATAATGTAACTTGTTTTTTGTTTCTATTTTGTACAGTGTACAAATATTATTAGCATGAAAATCACTATATCACATTTTAATAAATGTAAAAACATAATACGTTAATGTTAGTTTTGTTCTTCAAAAGCAGTCAGAATGTTGTGGACTTCCTTGGAATGCAAAACTAATGCAATTTGTTCCGATATGCTCTTGCTTAACAGACAGGCTGCAGAAATGCATTTGTATACTTATCTTCAGTTCTTTTCTGGCTTACAGGCCAAACATGTATTTCAAATGAGTATTGTTTTAAAGTTTTGCTTTTCCATAAGAATGTCTTAATTTGCTGTATTGGTCAAACTGTGTTTCTTAGCTGACCAAACATTACACTTCCTTCTGAGGAAGTGACCTTGAAGTATTGTGACATGGCCTTTTGTGTTTTTCATTGTTTTCTGCCTTCGATTTCTCTAGTTTCTTCAAGTTTGAATGGCACATCTTAAGAGTCCAGTTTGGGCTGTTAATTCCTGACTTGCTAAAACAAAGTTTGTGTCTATGAAAGAAGAGTACTATCCCAGATTTTTCCGACTCTCTCTTTTCTCTACCACTGTTCAACTTACTTTCATAGTTCGTTGATACCATATCAAATATAGAAAAGCAGTGTCTTAAAATAAGCTTTGGGAAGCAAGCTGAGGGGTGAGCGTGTGAATCTTGAAATCAGTCAGAGATGAGATTAGGAACACAAAGGTCTTGATATCACATCTTTGAGACTGAGTGAATGGTGATGTTTGAGACTAAGGAAAACAGGAAAAGGAAGTAATTATTCTTAGAGAATCAACAAAGTGTACTTCCAGAATAACACTAGCAACAGCCTACACCTTAAAAAGTGCTAACATGCAGTTGTTTCCTCAAGGACCTATTTCCACTTGATCTGGCCCTTAAAATGATATTTATTAGTGTTACTTGATGTATTTAAGTTGATTCAGTAATATTGAAGAATATTTTTGTTTTTCCTGACACAAAGAAATTGTGAAATGTTGTACTTTGTTGAAATGTACTAGGCTAGAGGATAAATTGCACAATTCAAGATTGATACAAAGCATCAAACATAGAGAAAGAGGCTGGTGTTTGTACACTAAGAGTCAGTTAGTTCACTTAAGTAACAGCTCCTTATGTAACAGTTTCAGGTTACCATGTTGCTTTATTATGCAGACACAAGAAAGCAAATAAAATGTGCATGTTTGGACTTTCAAAAGCAAAGATGTTGTGTGCGTTCTAGTGTTGTCACGGTACCAAAATTTCAGTATTCGGTACCAATACCAGTGAAAATCCACGGTTCTCGGTACCAATTTCCAAAGGTTTCCAGGTACCAAAGCTTAATTTAGATTAAATTTACATATATTATTAAAGTATATATCACAGTTACAAAGATGGAAACTAGTATTAAAAACACTTTACAATAAGATTATATTTGTTAGATAACATTAGATAAAATGACCTAACAATAAACAATAGTTATATACTGTAGCAATTATTCTCCTTGGGGTTAATTTAAAAATGTAGGCTACTAATACATTTTTAAAATCAAAAGTTTTATCTGTTAACATTATTTAATGCACAATGAATGAAGTAAACAAACATGAACAATCAAGTGTTGGTATTAAATAACATTCACAAACATTAATTAATGTTTATTGTATATTGTTCACTCAATGTGTTGATAGATAAAGCATTAAGTAATGTTAATGAATGGTATCTTATTGTAGTGTTACCAAACTATACAGGAGATAAAACATGTTTTATTTGACCAAAACTGCAAAAAAATGTCTCTCTTGCCTGTCTTCAAAACTTGAGAACCCTGTAGCTGATTTCTAATGCAAGGGCTAGAAATCAGTTAATTCTTTGCTGATACTTCCTCGTGATCATGAAGAGCGCAGTTCGCACCGCTTTCTCCCTCTGTCCACAAGCGCTTGCTCTCCCGTGTCTCCGCTATGCAACCATGAACAGTGGCGCGCCCGGAGGAACAGTGGCGCGCCTGGAGGAACAAGCTCGCACGTTGCTTCTATTATGAGCGCGCTTGCCGCGCGCCTACATTTGAAATGTCGAATTTGCACGCGCTATGTGAACGGCCCCTTATGGCAACGTGACATTAGCCTAATTCAAAATATTTCCATATGTGGCTCTTTCCTCCTTTCTTGTCAAGAAGTGGATTCAGAGCTACCGCATTAGCAGCGCCACCGGTCGCCATGTCTCAGTGTTTTTATGAAAAGGACGCAACTCTGCACCTTTCGGACAGCGCATCAAGAACTGGATTAACCCCGTATTTCGGTATTACCGGTATTTAAGAAAAGCTGGTACCGTAACCGTTTATTTTTTTAGTATTGACTTGGTACCGAAGCACCGAGTTTTTTGACAACACTGGTGCGTTCAAAGGACACGAGTTACAGAAAACAGTCTCTAGAGAAAAAAAACGAAAGGAAAAATCTGCTCACACATCCCAGCACCTCTCCTCCACTATAGCTCCGCCTCTTGTCTGAGAACATGCCACCCTCCCTCCCTCTCTCTCTCTTTCTGCAGCTTTTCCACTCACCATTACTTCCATTTTGGTTCAACTCTGAACTCTGGCATCATCTGTTTGTGCTTAAAGTTTGCAGCGTGTGCACTGAATTTCCTATTCCTTTTTCTCCCTTAAATGGGAACTGAAATGAAATGGGAAGTAAAGGTGATATTATAACAGATGTGTTATCATTGTTTTTTGTGGTACGACACTTAAACCTGCTGAAATAGTAGGAAACAGTGATGTTAGTTTGTTGTTTTGTTACTAGGGCGCAGCCATCTTGAGCTTCAGCGGTCCGTGACGTCACTGGCATGGTAGGCAACGTTGACATGTCCAGGAAAATGGCATATCGAGAGCATGGTCGAAAAAAATTGTGATCTGTCCAACATGTGAATATAACTCCTCCGATTCCATCAAGGGCCGAGTAACCTGTTTGCAAAATGACTGTGGCATAGAGGTGACCACGGCGGGTCCTGTAAACAAGTTCCACTCACCCCTTTAGTTGTTGTGATGTTCACCTTCACCGTAGATCACCTTGCTAAATTAATCCGACATCGAGGATGCTATCCAATATAAGCAATATCCATCGACGACACCCGCAAGATACTGTTTACTGTGATTTTCAGCCGCTTTCAAACTGTGTATAAGAGACGCGGCGGCGCGTCTTGCCAGTTTAACACTAGAACGGCCATGACGATCATTTTGACCGTTTTGAATTTTGTATTTCCAATAACTTTGTTGAAAAATATATAAAATCCTGCTGGTACTTGACTTTTCCTAAAAGTGTCTGTATTTTCATTTAAAATGCTTTTCATATAAATTACATAAGGCAAAATGTACCTATTTACCTATTTCGACCATAAACTGACATATTGACCGCACTGAATTTATTTCACTGAATATTCTTTTGTAAAAGAAAAAAAATCTATTAACCTATTTTCTCTGTTATTATATTAAAATAAAATGTTTTATAATTAAATAAGATACTTTTAGTTGTTATTATCTTGTTCTGAGTTATGTTGAATGGAAATGGAAATCTGTTGGGAATATGCGATAATTACGGTAGGCTAGTAATGATATCATTTATAAATGTATAATTAAACTTGTTTAAATGTACAGTTTGGTGTTGTTTTGTTTTTAAAAGATATCCTAATACAATAAATGCTTTAATCTCTCAATTGGGTATTTATCATTATATATATAGAGTTTGTAATCTAGCGGTCAAAATGACCGCTTGTGGCAGTTCTAGTAGTTATGGAATTCTGGCACTTCTAGTGTTAAACTTGACGCACACGCCTAAACGCAATGCACAGAGCCAGCTGTCACAGCGCGTGCACTAAACTAAATTCTCTTTATCGTCTTATTGCATTTAAAGTGTCAAAAAAAAGGTTCACATAAACAGTTGGTTTTGTTTTTAATATTATTTTTTAATTTGTTTACCATTTTAATAAACATGTTATCGAATTATATTTTGTTAGTTTCAGTTCCCATTTAAGGTGCCGTCACATTGCGAAATTTGTGGGGTGGAAAAGTCATTTGTATCTTGTAAAAGGGTGCCAATGAACCACAGCTCACAAAAAAATTGACATATCAATACAGGACACATAGGGTGTTGGAAAATAACCATGTCTTTTCTGTTAACCAAATGCTTTTTAATATTCGCTATTACTTCAATGCAAGTGAACAAGCGCGACGTTATTTGTTGCGTAGTGACGTGTGTGTTCAAGTAAGCCAGAAATGCGCAGATTCTGCGCAATACGCTGTATTTAAAATATCATGACTCACGAGTTGCATATTTGCGCTAAATCCGCGCAGATTTGGCTACAAGAACTCCCCCAGAAAAATTAGTAAACAGAAACACGCAAAATTGGCTCGTGATTTGACAGCGTTTCCCGCCAAAGTTCATTTTTACCCGCGTTTGGCGGATTGGCGGGTGTTAATTCCAAACCCTGTATATTGCACTCCTGTGTTTCATTGTGCACGAAACCTCACCCCAATAAATCATCAGAAATATTGCTGACTTGTGAGCGTCTCAAGCGCACTCTTTACGTTCGTCCGAATGCCGGTTAGTTGTCCGTGGATTTGCCTATATTTGGTTTTGGAAATGGAAACGTCTTTAGACATGGAACATTTATTTTACAATCGATTCAATGAACACTTATGTCTCAAAAATTGAACAGGATTTTTTCACAAAAGTGACAGCTCTACACACTTGAAACCGTAGCATAATCTGTGTTGGAAAAATGTCCACTCTCACGCGAAATTCCGTGGATTCCTGTTGAAATGACTGAATTTCAACCGCACCTTTACCCCTGTGCACTCCCTCACCTCCTTTCCTTACTACCTTTGTCTCATTCTTCTCATAATTCTTTTGTCCACCATACTCCTTTTCCTGTTCTTCTCCATCATATCTTCCTGTTTTTTCTTTCTTTTTTTTTGCGTGCTCATTTCCTTATGCTCTCTCCCTCTCTTACATTCTCTTTTTGTTTTTGTTCACTTCCCTGTCTTCCACTGGCCTAGAGCCAGGCGTCTGTTCTTGGAATTAACGAAAATTTAGCTGCATTCAGCAACTTCCTTTGCGCTCACACGTGAATTCAGACGCTCTTACAGAGACTCTCGATCCAGGAGGTTGGGGGGGGGGGGGGGGGGGGGGGTCTCTTCATTGTATTGTCATAAGACATTCCCTACTGGAAGCACCTGCAACTAAGCAAATGCATAGAAATATCCTTATTCTTCTCTATTCACATCAGTTATTTTTGGACTGTACAAGAAATTAATCTCAAAGTAATTACGCTCTTTACAGCTAGTCATTAGTACAGTAGTTATGGACTTGGTAATTGGAGATGGACATCCAAAGACATCAGAATCAAAATAGAAAGAGGGTTGTTTAAAGAGAAAGTGAAAGTGTGACAGAGGGAGAGTTGGAGTGTTTTATGCAGCTGTTCAGTATGCTAGTCACATCGTAGCGCTCCTCTCAGACCTGTCACGCTGAGAAATGGCCTGGTGGCGATTCCTTTAGCCCCATACCCACTGCAATTAAGTAAATGGAACCACGACTCAGTCAGTCCCCTCCCGGACCACCTAACAGTGTATTGATTTTATTTATTTTTTATTCTCTTGCAAGGGAATGGGCACAGTTGCTAAATGACAGCGGGACATTTAGACATTTTAAAAACTTAATTTAATTATGCTCTGGAGATTCAGTTTGTGTTACCAGCAGCATTAGAGCTAGAAGTGCCCTGGGCGTGTCTGTATGGCTGGAGGATGAGAGAGAGAGAGAGAGGGGCCTGGCAGGACAGAATCAACTGAATTTGAATAAGACCTCAAGTTAAAGATCCGACTCTCTAACCATTAGGCCACAACTGCCCACATAAGTTCACATAACTTAATTTTTTCAATTGTAAATTAAATTTATTTACTTTTAAAAAAGTGAGGAAATCCATTTGCCTTAAAATTATTTAGTTATGACAACTGATTTTACTGTGTACAAAGAAAAAATAGTGTGCCAAATGTCCCTGCACGAAGTGAATGACAAGATATAATCAATCAGTGAATTGAGTAAACCTGACAAAATTTCAGATTTCGACCAGATTGAAAGTACATTTTTTTCCTGTGGATTAACTTGCACAAGTTACTTTTGATTTCATGCAGACTTTAAGGAGCTATTCCTGCTTAATCTGACGGTTAAATTTTATTCTTCATTGGAACCCTGATGTAGTGATTCAGTAATATTAAATATTTTTTTATGACTTAAAACCAGTTCATTTTGATGCTACTGATTTTTTTTTTTGACACTTATAGCTTTTGTTGAAATATAGACTATAGACTAGAATAAAATTTATAATGGAAGTATATGCATTGTAAAAAAAAAAAAGGGTGTTGTTTGGACATTTTTTTTTAGCAAAAAACTGCTTGATTTTGGGTTGGGAATTCAGGAGAAGTTCCTGTAGAAGTAAGAATGTGTACTCCATATGCATCTGCATGAAGTGATTGACAAGATCAGTCAAACAAAACAGTTTCCAGAACAGTTCACCAAATTGGATTCTTGTTTTGTTTATGTATGCATTCATTTATTGTTGGAGAGAAGATATAATAGCTAATGATGTTAATAACAAAATAAATAAATAACAAACCAAAGTTATTTTCATAAACGAAAACTGAAACTAAGACTAAAACTTTAAGTCAAAAAACATTTTCGTAAACTGAAATAAAATAGAAATTTCTAAAGCGAAACGAAACTAACAACAGTTACTGAAAAACGAACTGAAATAAAATAATAATTAGCATAAATAAATAATAGTTTTCGTAATTAATAAGCTCTCAATCTGTATCGGAAAAATCACGTTTTTCCACATTGCGTTACTTTATTTTTCAAGTAAACGCACCCAGTGCGATTGCGTCTTTTGCGGCGTCTCGCGCATGACACAGCGTTCTAAAACATGGCACTCAAGTTATAAGTTCAACTTTTAAAAGACGCGTCTTGAGACCTTGCACTTTTCCCCCATTCCACTGGATCCATCATAGGATCCATCATAGAAATAACCATAAAAGAATAATTATAATAATATACAATTTTTTTTTCTGATGCACCACATGTTTAACAAGATTTCATCTTTAATAAGAATGATTATGAATGAATAATTTATACTTTTATACTTTTTAAGTTGCATTTGTTTGGTTCTTTGTTCAATCTCAAACAATTATTTTATTTGCATTATAAAGAGGTTTGCACGAAAGTTAATTGAAAAATGCAAACATTAAACTTTGCTGAAATTAAATTTTTTTAACTCAAAGTTGTCTGTTACCTCTGCTAAACTGTAATTACTAAAACTGAAACTAAATATATAAAAACTAAATAGAAATGTGTTCACAAAATAAACTAAAACTAACAAAACCATTAATGAAACTAACTCAGACTAAACTTAAATTTGAAAATGCTATTAAAATAAAAACTAATTTAAAAATGCAAAACTATAATAACCTTGCAGCAAACAAAACATTTAAATATCATATGGTAAATTAACCAAAAAAATACAGAATTTTACTTTAAAGAGGGAACAGGTATTACAAGAGAGGAAAATACAGTTGCAAGATAATTCATGCTCACTCATATTCTGCATGCTGAGTCACAACGATTTGAGTTTGTGTGTGGCTGATTGTTTCTTAAGAGAGAGAGTTTTCTGTTCTATTTCTCTCTTTCTCTATTCTCTGCCATTTGAACATCCATGCAAATACTGCTGCTGCTCCAAGGCCTACTGGGGTTGCTATGGTTACAGCGGTTATCACTGAGCCTGTGTTACTAACCGATGTAAACACTGGAAAAAAGAGTTCTTTCTTTCTGAGAAAGCTGTTGAATCTTGAACTCCACAGCTCTCTTTTTATTATTATTTTTTTAGCAGTGCACGTCATGTTACATAAGAACCCTGATTTGCTATTAACTGAAGGCTTTTTTTTATGTGAATGAGGAAATGGAAACAAAAAGTTAATTTGGGCCTCTTACTTAGTATGACTTCCAAATGTCCTGCAGTTTTCCTTCTGCTTAAAGTAAACTTACCACCCTATTAAAGTGAACACACAGTGTCTCTTGCTGGCCACGATGAAGTATTGCACCCTCGATATATAAACTATTTTGATTGGATGACT
Source organism: Meda fulgida (assembly GCA_030578275.1). Lineage (NCBI taxonomy): Eukaryota > Metazoa > Chordata > Actinopteri > Cypriniformes > Leuciscidae > Meda > Meda fulgida. The sequence goes on from CM060622.1 coordinate 34,601,853, forward strand.
TTTCAAAACTAGTTTGGTTGTTCAGATTAATTAAACATCTAAACATCTGAGCTTCATGGATCCCTCTTTGATCTCAGTTTTTCGTTTAAGGATCATAGATATTCCCTTAGGATAACACGCTTGCTTTTCGTTTTGTAGGTATCTACATCTTGATTGCTGTTGGTGCTGTGATGATGTTTGTTGGATTCCTTGGTTGTTATGGAGCCATACAGGAATCCCAGTGTCTTCTCGGAACAGTGAGTATCAAATCCTGTGACCATTCTGCAAATTCCTCAAATCACATATTGCCTAACAATAACCGAAATATTAATAGAATGATTGTAAAACCCCACTTTAAAAAAATGAAGGCAACACTGATGTTTGCATTGCTTTTTAGTTGAATTTATCAAATTATTTGAAGTAAAGCATTAACTGAATTTGTTATGGTGCCATGACTTTGTCATTATTTTAACAATTGCTGACCGTTTTACACTACTGTTAGTTTGGGGTCTTGCCCATATGCAGTACACATTAGAGATGCGCGGTTGGCGGTTATAGCCGCGGATAAACCGCGGATCTGGCAAATGACGTGACGAAAAAAATATATTTGAATTAAATTCGGGCAGGTGGCAGGCGGTTTCTAGTCTCGCAGCTGTCATCAGCAGCACCTTGTAACAGCGGATGGCGGGCGGGAAAATTGGTCAAAAACGTTGGTGCGGATGGATGGCAGACGGATGATGAGTTTTGTGATGCGGTTGCGGATTAAATAATAGCCCATCCGCGCATCTCTAGTACACATCCTTTTTTTTTTTCTCTCCAACAGTTCTTTGCCTGCCTGGTAATTCTGTTTGCCTGTGAGGTTGCTGCTGGAATCTGGGGATTCATGAACAAAGACCAGGTTGGTTTCATGTATACACCGTGTCAAGCTGACCACATACACATTTGTTTACATATTTGTGTAATTATATCTTCTTTTTCCTTTCAGATCTCCAAAGAGATGATCAGTTTCTATGACTCTGTGTATGACAGAGGCAATACACTTTCAATCGGACAAAGTGATCAACAGCAGGCTGCCGCTACTATCTTGAAGATCTTTCACGAGACTGTAAGTAGTCCTCGTGTTCTGAGGAGCACAACAATAATCAAGCTAACTCAAACTCCTCTCAGACCAGATAATGTTGTAAAGATGCATCTCTAATCCGTGTCATCTCTGGCTTTCAGCTTAACTGCTGTGGCAAAGGAGCCTCATTGGTAGATTTTGCTGGAATGTTGCTCACAGACATCTGTCCTGGAGATTTGAAACTTAAGGCTGTAGTAAGTCTCCCGCCAGTAAACCCTCGAGATGGAGAATTCTCATCCAAATCATCTCTCATAGCATGACAAAAAAAAAATGTCCCATTTTTTTTTCCCCCCGTTTTTCAGAACTGTCACTCCAAGATCAGAGAGCTTTTCTCAGAGAAGATCTACCTGATTGGCATCTCTGCCCTGGTTGTTGCTGTAATCATGGTGAGTGATTCTTGAGTGTGTTTGTATAGGGGCCTGTGTGTCAAGTTACATTCTACTATCATTTGATGTTGCTTGCATCACATTTTACCCTTATTGTGCCCTTTTTCCTCTCTAGATCTTCGAGATGATCTTCAGCATGGTGCTCTGCTGCGGTATCAGGAACAGCCCTGTTTACTAAAACACAGGGGCAAGATATGTCCTTTAAAAATATCAGCCAAAAAAAAAATCATTTTGTTTTATATCTACCATCTCCTATTTTGTTTTGTATCTACCATCGTTTTATAATGTAGTCACTCTGTCCTGTTCCTAAAGTCTCAGAACAATTTTTGTGCATTTTTGTTCAAATGTGGCAGTGGAACCACCAACAACTAGTCTGCTATTGTTTACGCTGTAGTTGGCGATGACTAGTTGTGATCTGTAGCTTTAGCAGTAGACTAATAAACACACACACACACACACACACACAGACACAGTACATTATCACATGAAGGATGGATACATTTATTTGCTTGTAGTTTTATTTTGTGTGTTAACTTCTAAGTTCTGCTATTGCTATCGGTTACTATCATTCTTTTCGTATGTACATGTATAAACTGTATATATTTGCAGCCCTGTATGGCTGAATAAGCATGAATCTCGTATTGAACACTCCTGTCCATCTTCTTCTCTGAGACTGCTGCTTGTATGTGCACGTTTCCTCCTGAGAAACCACTAAATAAACAGTGTTAGCTAGGTGAGAGAGAGAGTCAGAATACAGTGCTTATTGGAGGTGAGAATGCAAAGATTGAAAAATGTTTAAAGACCTGGATATACTTTGTTTTCCGCGTTCTGCTCCTTCTAGCGCACAGTTGAGCGAGAAAGTACACTCTATTGACCATGCGCGTGCACTACCATGTTGACCTTTGTTATGAAGCGCTCAAATCACTCGCGCAGACACAAAAATCGGGCTACACGCGCCACGCGGACAGGGGAAGTATACTTTGGTCTTAACATTACAGAGTTGACAAGCACTACGTTTGCTTCTTACACTGTATGCCATTCAATAGAAATTAATATCAGTAGACAGCACTTTTCCAAATTAACTGTACCTCATTTTCTTCAAAAACAGCTACAATCTGGGTTACAGCAAAGTACTTACACGGGGGTTGAAAGGGGCCGATTCGCAAAAATTGTATATAGTATATTCAATAGTATAGCCTCAAGATGCAAATAACATGCATGCTGGCATGATTTTAATGTGAAAACCTTTTTTTTCTGTGTAAAGTTGTATCCAATTTTACAACTTAGTTGCCATGAGAAATTAAATCTAAAACCTTAAAATGACCGTAAAAAAAACATTAGAATTACTTTTAGCACAAATGTTTCTGTTAAAAAGTTTAAAGTACACAAGCTTCACATTTTTCCAGAAATGTGCCCCATTCACTTCCATTTTAAGTGTCTTGCCGTAGCCAGAATTAGTTTGTGGCAACAACATGCCACAAATGCTGTCTGTTGAGCTTAACCTGTGAATTGTATTGAACCTGTAATGTTCCTTTAATGGCAGAAATGGCGTTGATCTTTGATCATTATGTTTCTTGTATGTGGAATCACATGGACGAAAGAGCTGATCTTAGATCAGTGTTTTGCTGTAAAAAGCTGTAAACACAGAGCTCCTGATGCCCAATACAATCTACTATCTTTTTATGTCATATAAGACTAATATAGTGCCATGTGTTTTCCCATGCAAGGAGTTGGAATAAGAATTACTACCCCAGTCAAGTTCTGCCTCTCTTTACAGGAATCGCAGCCATGGAGAGGATCATATACATATACCTAACAGCCTTAATGAATAAATGAAAACCCCTATCCCTTAATCACGAAAATCTTGTCAGATTTTCAAAATGTGAGAGACCAGAAACATGACGATAAAGTTCCTATAATGTGTTGAGTTCCGCGATGTGACCAAGACAGCACACCACACACTAACAGATTCTATTCACAAACAACCAGAGAAATCTCCCAAAATCTCACAGTCAAAAGTGACTTTAAAATAAATAAAAAAAACATGGCAGACGACGGGCAAGATGAAATGGCGACAGTTAGTGTTTGTACTGCTTTTCGGATGAAGTCGTGTTATGCTTCTGTTTTCCGTGAGCTTGCTTTCTGGTTGTGTATCGTATAGTTTAGTTAGTTGAACAGATTCGCTCATTAACACACCTCACACCACTAGAAAGTCTAATCTGTAGACCATCAAGATAATCGTGACTTTACCTAGGATTGTCGTAAGGGACAAATTGGCTCCAAATTAGGCCCGATTATCTGGTGGGTGCCTGTAATGTGTAATATCACTCAACTGAAAAATCCAGTGAGTTGTGTGAATGTACATGTATGCTGTATGTTGACAGTGAATTCAGATGGACAGGCTTGAATGGTTCTAGAATGGACAAGCTCTCTTCACTGCCACCTCTATCACAGATTTAGTTGCTGTTATACCGTGCCACTTTCACTAGGTGGCGCAAAGATGTTTCACTTTTACTGGTGATTACACCCTTACTATGCCTGTGTACATGTCTATCGTACTCTTATTCTTCTAGACCGCACTAATACGAAGCGCCCCCCTACCTGATGTATAAATACCATCAGATTTGTGATTTAGGCTACTTCATGCATTATGCAACCCTGTCCTGTTAACACATATTGCCTATGCTCAGTATGCTGATATGCTTAAAAAGTGTCTTGTACAGCTATTTAGTATACTAATGACCATGTAAAGACAATGTATGCCTTTAATTGTGATATCTTTTTCCTGGTACTTGTCAAAAAAGAGAGAGAACCTCAGTAATGATTTCAGTTGAAGCATGTAAGAATAGGGGGTCCTGACAGGTCGAGCATGATCTTCTAACTATTACATATTTTGAAGGTGAAACAGTTGTTTATGAAAATAACTGCTGTACTTAAAACACATCAAGCTATTTTAACACTATCAAATATAACCTTTGTGTTGTAAGGATCTCATACTTATTTGATAACCAAATTGACAGCTGTTGCTCAAATCTCTACCCTTACTCACCAATTGTAGATTTTGGTCTGGTTTTGTTGCCCAAATATTCAGGAATTAAATGGATTTTACAAATAACAAGTCTTCATTTTGTTCTTGTGTCTTCATTTTTGCCTTGTCGGTTGTAAATAATTGATCTAAAAGTTGTCATCAAGTGCCATTGATACTTGTCACACATGGAAATTACATTTGGGTCATTCTGTGTCAAATCAACCAGAGGTCCCTAGATGAATATTTTCATTTCGTTTAAAAAGAATATATAATTCTAGTGAAAGAAATACATAAATGAAGAAGAAAGCCAAAATATTTAATGTTATGAAAAATATACTAAAGGGTGGTCAAAATAATTTTCAGAAGGGTAAAATGGCTTTAGATTGCAGCATCATGATTTTATTTTTACACAGAGATTGATCAATCTATTAAAATATGTTGAGCGATCTTTGTTGCATTGTATGCCAACGGTGACAATTCAAAAATGGTAAAAAAGCACTGCTTTTCCCCTGAAGTTTTCATGTAATTCAAGAAGTATTAAAAATCATTTTAGATTCTGGTACATAATGAACTATTCTTATGGTAGCTATCTTATTTTTGAAGACCCAATATTGTTAATTTCCAGGGGATTTTAATGTGGCTCCATGAATAAATTGGTAAATTAATATTCCGTGGTCAAAAACCAAATGTGGGTCACTTTTAAAGAGGAATATCTGAAGAACAATTAATGTTGAAACTTGAAATGTATCTCTTTTTTTCTATCAAAGAAAATTGCATAGAATACTTGTCTGAGTGCCATAAATATTGTTTTTACAAAGTTTGCGTGCCTGTAACTCAAGACGTATTAGATATCTTTATATCCTTCTAGATTCACATTCTTCATAAAATATTCTTTTGTAATCTCATTTGTAAGGCCCAAATGTAGTTCAATCCCATATGGGGTTCCCATTGCACTATTTCCAAAGTGTTGAATTTTACCCATTTGCAGTGGTCGAAAACGTCTCGGTTACGGATGTAACCCTCGTTCCCTGAGTAGGGAACGGAGACGTTCCGTCGGATGACGACGAATGGGGTTTCGCTTCGAAAGCCTATCAACTTCGAGTATTACAAAACGAGCCAATGGCAAAGAAATGCCATGGGTCTTTGGAATTTGCATAGCGTATCTCCGCCCTACTTCGTGGGTATAAAAGGAGGACGCCGGCAACATGCAGATATGTTTCTTCGCTGAGGAGCCGAGACTGAACTCAGGCGATCCCCACGGTACAGCGGAAGTGGCAGGAATACGGAACGTCTCCGTTCCCTACTCAGGGAACCAGGGTTACATCCGTTTCCCTTTCGTTGTCACTCTGAGTTCCATCGGATGACGACGAATGGGGATACCAGTCTAATCACGCCACCTTCATAGCTGTCTTCCAGTGCCCTGCATAAATCTGAGATCCCTGTCGTGACTAGCACGGACGAAGGACTCCTATTTAACACAGGAATACCAAGGTACACTGGGAAGCATATCTCATATCTCAGAGAAATATGCAATTAATGCCAGCCCAGAGGGGGTGGGACTAAGAGAATACACACATGACCCAGAGGGAAGCATATAGAGAACACTGGGGTGTCCAGCCGCAGGTGGAATATTTCAACCCCAGGGGTGGCAAGGTGGCTTGCCAAGGGAATGACACATGCTCAGAGAGGCTTACAGTGGAAATACACATGTGGGGGTCACTGAGGGGAGGGACCATGTACACGGGAGGCACCTAGCCAACGTGCAGGCAATAGACACTGACGTAGACGTCAACAGTGGTGGAGGAACTCAGGGCTTGCGGAGAAGCTCACCTGAGGATATATCGCACGCATCCAGTCCGTAGAGTGGAATGGCGAGCAAGCGAAGACATCTGAGTGGGTTCAGTACTAGCTGGTTGAAGCGAGTACATGAGAGGACACAGGCTCCACTCGGAGATTGTAGAATCTGGCGAATGTGTTAGGTGTCGCCCAGCCTGCAGCTCTGCAGATGTCTGTTAGCGAGGCGCCGTGCGCTAGAGCCCAAGAGGACGCCACACTCCGGGTGGAGTGGGCAGTCACACCAAGGGGGCACGGTCGACCTTGCTTCTGGTATGCCAAAGCAATGGGGTCCACTATCCAGTGAGACAACATTTGCTTGTAGAGAGCCTTTCCCTTCAGCTTCCCACCATAACAGACAAAGAGCTGGTCTGAGGTCCCGAAACACTGTGTTCTGTCTACATAGGCGCGGAGAGCACGTACTGGACAGAGCAGTGCCAAGGCTGGGTCTGCCTCCTCCAGGAGCAGCGCTTGCAAATTCACCACCTGGTCCCGGAAGGGAGTGGTGGGAACATTGGGCACATATCCAAGCCGGGGTCTCAGGATCACGTGAGAGTAACCCGGCCCGAATTCCAGGCACGCTTCGTCAACGGAGAATGCGTGCAGGTCCCCTACCTTCTTGATGGAGGCCAATGCAACCAGGAGCACTGTCTTCATTTACAGGAACTTAAGCTCCACTGATTGCAAGGGCTCAAAGGGAGCACTCTACAGGGCAGTTAGGACCACTGAGGAACCTCTCAGGAACCTGACGATCAGGTCGTGCTTCCCCACAGACTTACCTTCGACTGGGTCATGGTGTGCGGCAATGGCGGCAACATAGACTTTGAAGGTGGAGGGAGACAGCCTTCGCTCCAACCCTTCTTGTCGGAAGGAAAGCACAACACTGATCGAACATCTCCAGGGGTCTTCTCGGTGAGAAGAGCAACAGGCCGACGAAGAGGTTCCACTTCAAAGCATAGACGTGTCTAATGGACGACGCTCTAGCGGAAGTGATGGTAGCCACCACCGCTGGTGGTAGGGTACTCAAACCTGCCTCGTCCCGTCCAGGAGCAACACATGGAGGTTCCAAAGATCAGGACGAGGGTGCCATAGGGTGCTCCGTCCCTGAGAAAGGAGGTCCTTCCTCAGAGGGATTGGCCACGGAGGTGCTGTTGCGAGGAGAACAAGTTCGGAGAACCAGGTCCGGGTGGGCCAGTGCGGCGCGACCAGAATGACCTGCTCCTCGTCCTCCCTGACCTTGCACAAGGTCTGCGCAAGAAGGCTCACTGGGGGAAACGCATATTTGCAGCCCCGCGGCCAGCTGTGCGCCAGAGCATCCGTGCCGAGCGTGCCCTCGGTCAGGGAATAATATAGGTCGCAATGGGTCGAGTCGTGGGAGGCAAACAGATCTATCTTTGCGTCCCCGAACTGGTCCCAAATCAGCTGAACCGACTGGGGATGGAGTCGCCATTCTCCAGGGAGGGGCTGAAGCTGTGAGAGCTCGTCGGCTGCACAGTTCAGGGCTCCGGGAATGTAAATGACTCGAAGCGACCTCAGATGCTTCTGACTCAATATGAGGAGGTGGCGGGCGAGTTGCGACATACGGCGGGAGCGTAGACCACCTTGATGGTTGATGTACGCTACAGTGGCGGTATTGTCTGATCGGACTAATAATAATAATAATAATAACAATATGTTTATTTTCTATAGCGCCTTTCAAGAACCCAAGGTCGCTTCACAATGTAATACAAAAAACAATTAGCAAACAAACAACAAGCGAACAAATGCAAAGGCCATCTGCTTACGAGAGACAAAATAGATGGAAAACAAGCATACACTGGTTTGCATGAAAAAGAGATATTGCATTATTTATCAAAATATGCTATTATGATAAAGTATGTAGCAAATAGAGTTCGAAAGGTGTATGAAAGGAGAAAACAGTGATAAGGAAGATGATTTATTGGGCAAGCTTGAAGAAATGAGTATTCAGATGTTTTTTGAAGGACCTGATGTTGTCATTCGCACGAAGATTCGGGGGCAGCTTATTCCAGAGCGTAGGGCCAGCAACATTAAAAGCCCTTCCGCCCACCGTGGAGAGTCTGACCCGGGGTACCACGGGCCCGAGTTGGAACATATGGCTGTACCTAGTCGACAAGGTATTTGGGTGCCGGGCAATGTAGGGCTTTAAATATTAGGATTAACAGTTTAAATTGGATGCGGTGTATGACAGGAAGCCAGTGCAGTTGGTGAAAGGATAGGTGTGATGTGAGCAGATTTTTTATTATACGTGAGGGTGCGTGCAGCAGAGTTTTGAACCATTTGGAGGCGGTGTAATGCTTTGGTGGGTAGTCCGCTATATAATGAATTACAGAAGTCCAATCTGGAAGTGATAAAAGCATGAATAACAGTTTCCGCATCTGTAAAGCTCTAGTACGTGTTGACCCTAGAGCAACGCTTGGAAGCGGTGCAGAGCAAGGCGTACTGCCAGCAACTCGAGGCAATTGACATGCCATAGGCGCTGGGGTCCTGTCCAGGAGCCCGCGGCAGCATGTCCATTGCACATGGCACCCCAGCCCGTGGTGGAGGCATCTGTTGACACAACAACATGCCCGGAAGCTCATTCCAGGGGGACACGACCCTGAGGAAACTGAGGTTCGACCACGGGGTGAAGGTCTGACGGCAGGTCGGAGTAACTGGTACTCGGAGCGTGCCTTGTTGCCATGCCCACCTCGGGACTCGGTCGCGAAGCCAAAGCTGAAGCGGTCTCATATGAAGCAATCCGAGCGACGTCACCGCGGCTGCAGATGCCATATGCCCCAGGAGCCTCTGAAAAAGTTTCAGTGGAACCACACTCTTGTCCTCGAATTGTCTCAGACAAGTCAGCAGTGACTGTGCGCGCTCGCTCGTAAGCTGCGCGGACATGGCGACCGAGTCAATGTCCATACCGAAAAAAGAGATCCTCTGCACGGGGGAAAGTTTGCTCTTCTCCCAGTTGACCCGAAGGCCCAAACGGGCTAAGTGCCGGAGCACTAGGTCCCTGTGTTCGCAAACCTGGTCTCGAGAGTGAGCTAGGATCAGACAGTCGTTGAGATAGCTCAGGATGCGAACCCCGAAGAGGAACAAGGGCTGCCTCGACGACCTTCGTGAAGACGCGAGGAGACAGGGCTAGCCCGAATGGGAGAACCGCGTACTGGTATGCCTGCCCCTCGAAAGCAAACCGAAGAAACGGTCTGTGTCGAGGAAGAATGGAGACATGAAAGTAGGCGTCGATCGCTGCAAACCAATCCTGGGGCCGCACACATCCGAAAATGCGTTTGGCAGAGAGCATCTTGAACGGCATCCTGTGATGGTTCAGCACACGCAGGTCCAGGATTGGTCATAACCCACCGGTTTTCTTGGGGACAATGAAGTAAGGGCTGTAGAAGCCGGACCTCATTTCGGATGGAGGGACAGTCTCGACCGCACCCTTCGCCAGTAGGGTAGCGACCTCTGCTCTCATGATGGGGGCATTGCCACCGACCAAGGTGGAGCGGACTCCCCTGTAGCGGGGAGGAGACCGTGCGAACTGAATCGCATAGCCGAGCCTGATGGTTCGGGCGACCCAGCGGGACAGACGGAGAAGCTCTAGCCAGGCTCCCAGGAACTGAACCAGCGGGGTCATGCGAACCACAGACGTCCCCCCGGAGGGGCAGCAAAGCGGAGTAACTGACCCAGACGTGGACGGCATAGCGGCCCGGTGTGGGGGCACAGTCAACAGCCGCTCCCTTACAGAGGAGGCCAGGGAAGGACCAGGCTGGTCGTCCCGCGGGGGCCTGCTCTGCCAGAGGTCTGGCGACAGAGGGGGACAAGTGCAAAACGGTCCGTGGACGGAACGCACTGTCAACCGCCTCTGAGACAGAGGAGGACAAGGGGACCACGGCTTGTGGGCAGCGCTCCGTGTCGCCCGAGAACTCTGTGAGCTCAGGGAAGAGGGGATCGTTTCTTTCTTTAACCACATTAGGGTGCTGCCCACCCGAGGGTGAGCAGCGGGGAGTGGAGAACAAAAGATTCTCCCCCGGCCCTCCACCGGGGGAAGGAGTGGTCCTGCTACCACCTCCTGAGAAACGACCATCATCCCTGAGCAGCCCGTCTCAGGAGCGCCGCTTGGCCCGGCGTTAGCGGGGGACGGGGCTGGAGAGGGCTGGGGTGCCTTCTTGCGGCTTCCTCCACGACCGGGCCCGGGTGAAGGCTGCTGCTTTGGCCGAGCGGGAGGGGCGGGAGCCGCAGGAGGGTGCCCTCGGCGGCGAACAGGCTGAGGCAACTGCCTGGCCGGCTGGGTGGAGGCAGCAGCGGGCCGACGGGGCAGAATATGTTTAATGGCCTCAGTCTGTTTCTGCGCGGTCGAGAACTGTTGGGCAAAGTCCTCTACCGCACCGCCGAAAAGGCCGGCCTGGGACATGGGGGAGTCGAGCAGACAAGACTGCTCGGCATCCCGCATGTCAGCCAGGTTCAGCCAGAGATGTCTCTCCTGGACCACATCTGTGGACATCACCAAACCCAGGGAGCGTGCGGTCACCTTCGTCGCCCGTAGAGCAAGGTCGGTGGTGGCACACAGCTCATCAAAGTGCCCTGGGTCTTTCCTGCCCTCGTGCATGTCTCTGAGCTTCTGGGCCTGGTAGACCTGCAGAGTGGCCATAGCATGCAGTGAAGCAGCTGCCTGTCCCGCTGCTCTGTAAGTCTTCGCCACCAAGGTAGACGAAAATCTACGGGCCTTGGATGGGTGCTTAGGCTCGCCACGAGAAGAAGCACTCTGAGGACACAGTTGCATCGCAACAGAGCGTTCAACCGGGGGGAGCCCAGTGTACCCACGGGCAGCTGCCCCATTGAGGGGAGGAAAGGCGGATGAGACCAACGAGCGGTCCCGAGAAGACGGGGGTCTTCCAGGACTTCGAGATCTCATCATGCAGATCCGGGAAGAAATGTATTGGGGTTGGCCGTGGACGAGAGTCGGCAGCCGCACCCAAAAACCAATCATCCAGCCGCGAGCGCTCGGGACAGGGTGGAGGCCTCCACTCTAAACCGATGCTCGCGGCTGCCCGGGAAAGCATGGCCGTCACCTTTGGATCGGACTCAGGCACAGCCGTATGCACACCGGAAGGTGGCAGCTGTGACGAGTCGTCACTTCCAGATGAATCCTGCCCACCTTGTGATGCTGCGACAGACATCGCATCATCCTATGTAGCGCCGAAAGAAACCCGCGGAACATCCGAAGATAGGCCCGTGGGAATCCCCTGCACGCTAACGGGCACCGTCACTGAAGAGTGGAGTGTGGCGCACGGACGAACAGTCTGCGCTTGTTGCCACACCGTAACCTTCAGATCACCCTGGCCACCAGCCGAAGTAGTGCCCCGCGAGGAGACACTAGAACGGGGTGCGGATGAGGGGACTCTCACTCTTGCGAGCTCATTGAGTCTCGATCTAAGTGACGCGATGGTCATGTTCCCACAGAGAGAACATGAGTCATCCACAAGCGCTGCTCTAGCATGATCTAAGCCCAAACACACTAGACAGCGCTCGTGCCCATCAGAGTTTGACACAAGTCTACCGCAACCAGAAGTGCACGGGTGAGGCATCTTTAAAAAGACGTGCCACGTGCAAGCTCTTTTGTGAGAAAAACTCAAGTGCTGAAGCGCCCAGAGAAACACACACTTGCTGGTGCGCGCTCGCTGGAGATCGCCGTCACACCAACACTTGAGGACTCGTTCGTAAAGCTGACAATCAGAGATGGCTTGTGGAGTGAAGAATACACTTGGCTCCAAAGCGAAAACATATCTGCATGTTGCCAGCGTCCTCCTTTTATACCCACAAAGTAGGACGGAGATACGCTATGCAAATTCCGCAGACCCATGGCATTTCTTTGCCATTGGCTCGTTTTTAAATACTCGAAGCTGATAGGCTTTCTAAGAGAAACCCCATTCGTCGTCATCCACCGTAACGTCTCTGTTCCCTACTCAGGGAACGAGGGTTACATACGAAACCCCATTCGTCGTTATCCGACGGAACTCAGAGTGACAACGAAAGGGAACCAAAGGTGTGTTTAAAGAAGAATGTCTGAAGAGCAAGTAATACTGAAACTAGAAATGCATCTTGTTTCCTTCTATGAAAACAATTGCATAATAACTTTCTGAGTTAGAAAAATATATATATTTTTCCAAAGTTTGCATGTCTATAATTCAAGAAGTACTGAAAAAGTACTGAAAAAAATCTCAATTTCATTTTAGATTCTTGTTTTTTTCTTATGGAATCTTCATTTTTAATGCCCTATGGTTCAATCCCAGAGGTATTGGGATGTCAATCCGATAACGTAGCTATGATACTGCATTTCACTAGGATACTTTAACTCTTGATATATAGCTTCAGAAGCTGTTCAAATTAACAAAAAAACAATTCCTGAAACTAATTCCAAAATTCTTATAGATACACTTTTGAGAGCAAGTTAATGTGCACCAACTTGACCATTTCAGTGTATTTTTAGCTTAATCTAAGCACTGTGTGTGAAAGCGGGCCAATAAGTATCCGCTGCGTGCAAAGTGAACCACATTTTGTTTTCAACGCATTGAACATGGAGCAGCATTGAGATCCCCATATATCATGTTGAGATATCATTAATACTTTATAGGCACTCAAAATTTGTAAAAACAATGTTTATGGCAATCAGAGAGGTATGTCCTATGCAATTGTGTTGATAGAAAATAACGACATATACATCTCTAGTTTCAATATAATTTGTTCTTTAGCTGTTCCTCTTTGTAAGAAAAAGTATCAGCCATATGCAAAGTGACCCACATTTAGTTTTTGACCTCTGAAAATGTGTACAATTTACTAATGGAGCCACATTGAAATCCCCATGTAATCGATGTAAATTAACCAAATTGGGCCTTAAAAATAAGAAAGAAAAGTTTGTTATGAACCAGAATTTAAAAAGATATTAAGAGATAATTAATACTTTTTCAGTTACAGGCATGAAAACACATTTTTAAAATGTCACCGTTGCCATTTAATGCAACAAACAGGGCATAAGTCAACAGATTTTACTAATATAATTACATTTTACTAATAGATTAATAGATTTATTAAACATAAATTTTACTAATAGAGCCAATCTCTGTGTAAAAAATAATAATAATAAGCATGCTGCCATCTTTCTAAAGTAATTTTTTTACCCCTCTGTTATTGGCTTCAAATCTCATGTGAAAACTGTCATATATCCTATATCCATGACATTTAATATTTTAGCTTTCATAACTATTTTAGTTTGTATTTCTTTAGAAAAACATATCAATTAGTATATAACATCAAGAATGCTTTGTGCATTGGCTCATACGTTGTCAGTCAAATCCAATTAAAAAAGAATACTTTTATTTATTTATTTATTTATTTATGTAGCCTGCTATTTTGTCAATTACCTCCAGACAGCAAAGGTATCATGATTTTAGTAGCAGTTTCTCAGTTTCAGTGTTATGGGATAGTGACCACCCTGGACTGCTGCATTGGGTGTGTCTTACTGAACTATGGGGCTTTCCTTTGTTTACAACAAAAGGAAATGGCCATTTCAGTGAGTGGATAAAGCAATCAGCCAAAATAATGCATTCTTTACTGTATGAGTCAGTGATGCTAATCGTATACAAATAATATAATCACATTTAGACCAACTGAACAACCCTGAAATCTCTCTCAGCCTGTTGACTAAACAGTTTTCACATCCTCTCTCCTTAAAGGGATAGTCCACCCAAAAATGAAAAATGATTTGTAATAACTTACCCTCAAGTTGTTCCAAACCTGTATGAGTTTTAAAATAAGACATTTTAAAGAATGTTTGTAATAGCTAAACAGTTGACAGTTAGCCATTGACTTCCATAGTAGCATTACTATGGAAGTCAATGGCTACCGTCAACTGTTTGATTACCAACATTCTTTAAAATGTCTTATTTTGTGTTCAGAAAGAAACTCATACATGTCTGGAACAACCTGAGGGTTATTTATTGATGACAAAATTTTCATTTTTGGGCGAGCTATCCCTTTAGAGTGGGAATTTTTTTTGTAACTGCATTTTTCCTCCAATCTTTTTTTTTTTTAAGGATTAACTAAAGTTCCTGGGAGGAGAGATGATGCAAGGTCAGTATTTGGATGGGTAACACACATTTTAAGATACTCCTCTTTAAACAGAATATTTAAAAACAAGAGAAGAAAGAGATGAGCAAGAGTTGCTAATAAAAGGATATTGTGAGGCTGTGTTCTCTAAGACCAACAAAAGACAAACAAATAAGGAGGAACATAACAAACAATGAAACCAGAGTCTTCTGTATTGGAGGTAAGTAATCATTTTTGTCATGTTTATTTATAGTAGCCTATTAGTTTTAGATATCTTAGAAAAAAAAGATTTGTAAGCGATATATTTATTTAAAAAACTATTAAGCTACCCTAAAATAACTTGTTTTATAGTTTCATTGTTATGTAGTAATAACTATAAATTATGCATAATCGCATGTAACTAACCCTAAACCAAACCCTTATCTAACCCTATAAGTGTAGGCTATGTGTGGTTAATTGTTATTACTCAGCACTTAAATGTATAATTACACTGTAACACGGTCCCCTTTAAAAAAGTGTAACCAAAAAAAGGTTCTGTGCATCAGATAATAATATCATGATCCTGAATGTTTATCACGTTCAAGTAGTAATTAGCCTACAATGTTATTAATACGTAGCCTACAATGTTAACAATTACAATGTTATTGTAATTAGCATACTCAGAGAAAACCATGACATGCATGGTACCATGTCAAAAACATGGTAAAACTACTTTTAGGTGAGGACAGAATCTACACGGTGGATCTCATATTACCGTTGTAACTCTAAACTGTGTGATAATCGCATATCTCAGTGCTGAGAGCATGAGGACGCCCCGCCCCCGTCCGGCTACGCTCTCCCTGTCTCTATTGACGACAGTAGCGCGCACTGCTGCCTACGTAGAGCTGGAGATCAAGTGTACGGAGCGCTGTTCATTTGACCTGCGCTCCGGGCAAATTACTTTTATTGCATATTGGAATTCTTTTAGAAGAACATTCGCGGTGGGGGAAAATATACTTTCTCACGAATTTCGGATTTCGAAAAAAAAAATCATTTTCAACGCGCAAATAAAAACTATTTGGATTGTGCCATTTTTCGAGCGAGTTTTCGGACTTCACGATGAGTGCAGTTGTTGCCACTGAGGGCCTTTTCTTCTCCGCCTTACAGCCCAGCACCTCGGTCACTACATATGCGATCCCGACCGATGACCACCCCAGGAAGGATCACCTATCGAAAGCCAGACGCGTCCAGCAGCAGGTCCAGCAGCGCATGGCGGAGAAATCCTCCTCCTCTTCCCGACTCAACGCCTCTACAGGTGAGGAAAACCTGCTGATGATGATCCCGTATAGGGTGCAGTGCTCTTCACACCTCGGATAGCTAGCATACGAACTGCCTTTAAACATTTAGTTGGCTAAACAATGTACAATTTTAAACCTATTTCAGTTTACACTAACACTGTATAGCAGTTCATCAAAATAGTACATGAAGAATTTTTAATACTAAGTGTATTTAGAATGATTCTAAAGACATATCCCCCCCCCCCCCATAACTTTTACAAATTTTGGTGTTTTCAAATGTTAAATTCAACTGAATTCCTCTTTTTTTGTCTACTATATTTTTATATTTAAAAATTCTAACTAATTTGTTATATCAGAAACACCAAGGCTCATCATACAAGTTATGTATATAACATGAATACTATGAATAATTCTAAAATATTGTGTAGTTTTAGAAAACAATCAGAATATAAGTAAAACCTTACAGCATTCCATCCTACAATAGCTGAACTTGTGAACACAATAGCTCTGCATAGACTCTGGGTGAGACTGACAGGATTTGATTTGCATCAATATGCAAATATCTGTAGGTCTTCATGTGTTGGTCACAGTCTGCACACTGGTTCTCCAGCATGCTTTTTGTGTTGCTTTGTATTTTGGATAATAAGAGACAAAACAGTGAACAGTTGGATCAACCTAAAAAAATTACTGTACTTCAATTGGTAACACCTAAAAAAAATTAAGTTTTCTCAATTTAAATTATCATGTTTTATCAACTTCATTTCACTAGGTCAATAACACTTTTGTGAGTGAACATTTTCATTTTGTTTTGCATTTGGCTGAGTTTGGCTGCTGGAAACCCCCTAAAAAGAGAACACAAATACTTTGAAACAACTGATATCCTGACGTTTTCCTGAAAACTAAACGGCCAGTTGGCCCTCAGAATGGAGTTAAACTTGCAAACGTTACATAAGCTTGTGTGAATGGAAAATCAGCCCATTGTTCTACAATGAAACCTTGACAAGATATATAGAGGCATTCAAATGCAAATGTGTAAAATGGATCACTCAGCACTTGTGATTTAGAGATGTAAACCGTTGTGAGCAGTGTTTATGTGGATGTTTGTGGAGGAGGAGGAGGAGTGTAACCCATGGGAAAGGTATCGCTTTCTTCTCTGGCTTGGAAAGACAGGTAGAAATTAGGGCAAACCTCAGTCTCCACCTCCCCAACACCCCACCCCCCACTGCCCTGTAGCGAAACTTTCTCTTGTCAAGAAGGTGGCTGAAATATAACTGAACTAATGCTTGACAGAAGCACTTGGGTCAAACATTATATTAAAAATCACAAATTAACAGGAATAGGTACCTAAAGAATAAGCTATAGTATAGTATATCATTATTAAAGATGAAGTATACAGCAGATCTCACGCAAATTATAGCAAAGTCCATTTCTTACTTAATATTTCACTAAAATTGTGACGACTGATTAATATGAATAAAGACGTTGCTAACTAGTAACATTTAAATCTGGCAGAAGCTCTTGCCTTTGGGATGCCTGTTAGCAAGAGGAATGTTAGGCATTTAAACTTTGACCCTATTGTTGAGCCTAATCGCAGCGAGTGACATTGAGAGCTCCTATCTGGCTTATGTTAAAAATGAGCTCGGACGTGACCTTTTGAAAAGAGGACGAAATGACCAAGCTGCCGTTCTTGCGTGATTTTTTTTAACATTTAAACTACAACAGAAGAAATCATTGGAATATATATTTGTAATATATATATATATACAGTATATATAAATATATATATATATATATATATATATATATATATATATACACACACACCGTTCAAAAGTTTGGGGTCAATTTTTTATTTTTTTATTTTTTTAAGAAATGAATACTTTTCTTCAGAAAGGACGCATGAAATTGATATAAAGTGACAGTAAAGACATTTATAATAATGCAAAATATTTATTTTTTAATGAAATGCTTTTCTCTTGACCTTTCAAAGAATCCTGAAAAAAATGAATCACTGTTTGCACAAAAATATGAAGCAGCACAACTGTTGTCAACTGTGATAATAATCATAAATGTTTCTTGAGCATCAAATAATCATATTAGAGTGATTTCTGAAGGATCATGTGACACTGAAGACTGGAGTAATGATGCTGAAAATTCAGCTTTGATCACAGGAATAAATTACATTTTAAAATATATACACATAGAAAACAGCTGTTTTACATTGAAATAATATTTAACAATGTTACTGGGTTTGTTTTGTATTTTTAATCAAATAAATGCAGCCTTGGTGAGCAGAAGAGACTTCTTTTAAAAACATAAAAAATCTTATCGACCCCAAACTTTTGAACGGTAGTGTATATATATATATATATTTGTCATATTTATCTTTTACATTTGTATATGCAAGATACTCGTTGTTTTTTTTGTTTTGTTTTGTTTTTTTGTAGTCATCTTACACATGAGCTCAGTTTGACCTGGTCTGTCGCACACTTGGTCAACACTTCCACGTCCGTTGCAGAAGAGTTTCCTGCCATTTGATTCAGAGTGTTTTATCTGTATAGGGCAGTGCTATTTTAGCTTATGGGAGACTTGAATGGGAGGATGTGAAGAATAGAGAAGAATAGAGTAACCGTGAAAAAACAGTTGTCTTGTTTTTAAGGTGCATTTATTGGCATGCAACAGACAACATGCTGCTTTGCAATTTTCCCAAATATGGCGCACAGTGCTTGCTATTGGATTATCATCAAGATTTATGCTCTGTTACTCAGATTTTGTAACCAAGATGTCAGGGAATGTAGGGATTGGATGGGTTTTAACTCATTTGTGATTTATTGAGCATGTGCAATACGAATCTCACACTTTATCAATTCCAGCAGCAACAAGTTCAAGTTTAGTATGTGTTGTGTTGTTATTGCACTTGGGCTTATAATGGGACATTTTTAGATTTCAGCCACATGACATCCCTTGTAAACATTGTGGTCACAGGCGGATTTGTTTTTTTTTTTGTAATAGTTTATAATATTATTATTATATTTATTTTTTTACATTTTTCAGATGTTTTTGTCGAAGACAAAGCAATACAACTAATTCTGTAGTCTAATAATGTATGTATTTAAAGTCAACACCATTGTTGAAGTATATATCAATACAGCCTGCATATCAGTAACATTAAGGGATTAATTAAGGTTGTGGAATGTACTTTTAAACCACTGAAAAACAGAAGGAGATGAGCAAAGGCGAACATGTCGTGCCAAGGATCTGTAAAACAAAACAGATGTTTCAATTTTAGAAGTAATCTTCCTTAAACACTCTCTTCCACCCAACATGAAGGAATATATCATTTAATAAACTTCTGTATTTACTGGCTACCTGGGAACCATCTCAATACAGTGCACTTCAAAGGTCTGAAATAGTGCCAGTTCAGGGAAATGCTGACTTAAAAAAAAAAAATGTAGTCACAGTTAATCAAGATAAAGACATCTTTGGTCAGGTCTTGAACCTTTAGACATTCTTGCCAAGACTTTAATTAGGACGTTTGTGTTTCCTGTCAGACTTCCCACGGACAGATTAGAAACTTCAGTGGAAACAGGAATTAGCTAGACATTTGAATGGGGAAATATTTTACGAAAAGACAGTTTGAGGAGAAGGGTGTGATAATGAGGCTAATTAAGAATCTTTAAACATTTTAAAGATAATGGAAATGCAGATCATAGCATTTTCTGCATTATTATTGTCAAAATATAATAGCTCTTCTTAATAGAGCACTTAAAATAGTCTTATTAAATTGGAGAATTGAATAAAGACATTAAGATAGATGGTTAACACTCTTTAGTCTAATAAGTTCAGTATTTTTATTCTTCAGAAAACATTGTAAAGATGTGCCTAAGTCAATCTGATCTTTTCTTCTCTGAGTAACATCCCCTGACACACATGGAGCTTCGGCTGAAATTCATCTCTCCTCTGGGAGGAGCAATATATGGTTGACCTCATCTTTCAGTCATCACAAAAACTGAAGCTATTCCACTCCTCTGAACCCAGTCTGATGGGTTTGTTGCTTGTTCTTATATCCAGTGGTACTGGAATGGATAGCTGACTCACTTTGGTTTGTTGAATGTTGACAATTTCTGTTTCTTACTGTTTAACTGCTTTATCATGAGGTTTTCTTTCATACAGTGATCAACCACTCAAGTTGTTTTTTTGTTTGTCTACAAAAGTCAGTGTACAGAGGAAAGAAAGAGAAAAATAAAAGAAAATAAGACAATAAAGATCATAAAATAACAAGAATAGAGCTCTAAAGTACCTCCAAAAAACAGAAAATAAGACAAAGGATCACCCTATGACGTCATCCTCTTTTCCCTCTGTTTCATTCTTTTACGGTGTGATCGCTATAGCAGACTTCCCTCTCACCCATGAAATAACTTCCTTTGAACATGTTTTGGAGACTTAAACCTAACTAAACCAACTAATCAGCATTGTTTGCAACAGACTGAGAAGCCAAACACTGATAGAAACCTGATCTATTAAAATTTGCTGAAGCACAGTCAGAGAGCTGAATGGCGAACAAAGATCAGGTGACACAATTGGGTCTTGTGTCATTTGACCAATGTAATGCTTTGGAAGAAATCCCTTCAAAATGAAAGCCACCTGAAAAGTTTTTCTGTAGAACAGAAAATAAAAATATTTTAAAGAATGTCTCAACTGTTTTTTGTCCATACAATGAAAGTCAGTGGGATATTCAATACAAAATTGAGGCATATGTTCAAAATATCTTCTTTTATGTTTCGGAGAAGAAAAGTCATTAATGTCGTGGTTAAGTTAATGATGACAATTTATTTATTTATTTATTTTTGCTAAAGGGAAATAATATATGCAATATACAAACTAGTTAGCCACAAATATGCCATAAACAAATACATGGTTTTAACATTTTACTTAATGTTCCTCTTTTCTAGAATTTAATGGCCACTCATCCAGTGTGAGATACCAATCCAAAAGCCCTGGATTCAGTTCCAAGTCTGTTATCTACAATGGCAACAGAACAATGGCGGTAAGTGTGACCACATTCACAACATTTTCAATTGCATCCTCACTTATTTGAAACAATAATATTCAAGCTTGTTTTAGCAATGGATTTAGCCCTGCAACATTTCCATTTAAGACCCTGCGGTAACACTTCCATTTAATTTCAAGGTCCAATTAAAAACAAACAGAGTTAAGGCTTTTAAGAAATCACATTGTTAATTTCAATTGGTAAGTTTTTTCTAGTTTTATGCTAGCTACTTAGTAAAATTCTTTCATTTTACATAATTTTTCACTGATAGCACTCTTAAAATCAGATCAGAACTGCCTACTATGAATGTTTTTTTTTATTGGATTAATTTGCCAAGTCCACAATCCCTTGACAATGACACTCTGTGTGGCTGCACCCTGCACACACAATGATGCGGTATTTTGCGTTCTCCTGTGGGAGCTGTGTTTAGAAAGTGAAGTGCAGTTCTAGCAAGCTGCGGAATTGAGCTCAGAGCCCAAAGTGCATCTAAAACATTCCTAACCCAAGACCTTATGTGCCAAATGGTAGACTGGAGGCAGTTACGTTACCCCCTCTGTGAGATAGCAGTGAGCCTGCATAAGAGTTAGCATGTACTTAATCACTCATATCAGACACAAAATGTTGCTTTTGTATAATTTTGAAATTCATATGACTTGCTTTTACACAGACGCCCCGACTGTCTCAGTACGCAGGGGAATTTTCCTCTCGCTCTGCGGTAGAAATGGGCACACGGAACAGAATCAGCCACGGCGTGCCCATTCCCGCCGTAGTGGGCCGCCCGTACATGTACCACGATGATTCACATCTGAGTGGCTCTTACAACCAGATGCAAACATCAGAATCGAGGACACTGAATCGGACTGAGCAGGAGGTGGCAGCAATGGCCGGGCTCACGTTGCAACGGCAGCCATCTCCTGTGGCGAATTGGGTGCCATCCTATGGCCACAGCCCTTCACCCAATGCGGTGCACAGGCAACGCACCCTCAGTGGGACCCTGGCACGGGAGGGTTTCAACACAGGATGGAGGGAGGCAGAGTTGGCTAATCAATATTCATTTAAAGGCCCTTCCCACCGGACCATCAACCGCATAAATAATCGTCAGGTGCAGCAGCAACATCAGCAAAGGCTGAGCGGCAGCTCAATGCAGTGGCAACAGTCCACTGGGGGCACCAGTCTGATGGGTGCTGGGCAATACCAGGGCACCATGAAGAGAGCAGGGTCTGTGCATAGTATGAAGAGTGTCGGTCGTGGTGTGGACGTTTATGATGGATTTGCAGATGAAACCGCGGATGCTCTTGGCGGGTAATAAAAAATTATCTTTCAATTACCAAAAAGCTGTTAAGCTGTAAATCTCTATTTAGCTGTATTCTCATGCTGTGTCTACAAAATTCTTGATATATTTGGCCATTAACGACTCAAGGTTAATATACGACACAGAAGCATTCATACAATGCAGTGTACATGATAACAGCTTTTGTTTAACACTTGATACATCATCAATTAGTATATCTTAAACACATTAACTGCCGTTCAAAAGTTTGGGACCATTATGATTTTTTGAAAAAGTCTCCTATGCTCACCAAGGCTGCATTTATTTGAATTAAAATACAGATAAAACAGTAATATTGTGAAATATTATTTCAATTTAACATCTATTTAAATATGTTTTTTATAAAAACAGATGAAAACAGTTAATATTTTTGTGGGAACTGTGATAAATGTTTTCAGGATCCTTTGATGAATAGAAAGTTCACAAGAACAGTATTTATTTAAAAAAATATAAATCTTTAGTATAAAAATATAAAAAAAAGTTTTTCTTACTCTTACTTACCCAAACTTTTGAATATTAGTGTATTAGACTTATATATTAAATATTATGTTTTTGTTTAAACATATTAATGTATGACTTCTTTTAAGTATATTATATTTTTTATAACACATTCCATTTTGTTTGTGTGAATGAACAGAATCCAAAACCTGGACATGACCACAGCAGTGAGTTACCTCTCTTCCACTGACGTTGCAATGCAGATGTTGGGAGCAGCCTACATACAGCATCAGTGTTACCACAGCAATGAAGCCAAGACCATGGTAAAAACTAAAACAAACATTATATTAGTTCAGCCATAAACATTTGAAACAATGGACACTGGAAATAACACATATACGATGGAAGAACTAAGGAAAATTATGACTTTAATCAACAACAAAGTGAGATTGTATTTTATATTTTGTGATTATTTACAGTGTCAAAATTTCTGGTACCTTGGACTCCAACCAGGGCAGAATTAGCTTGTGTTGTACATGACAACCTTTAGTCCAGGGCAGCAACAAAGCTCTGTTTGGACAAGATTAGTGGGCGTACACACAGGATGTGTTCTTCCTTTCAAAAACAGCCAGATGAAGTGCATCCGAAAGGAACAGAATGCCGGGGTCTAGTGACGTGTTTTTGAAAGGCGAACTCTTTTGAAATATACTCAGACTTAAAAAGTGCAAAGTTCATGCTGCGAGACACTGAAGAAACAGTCATGTTCAGTGACAAAAGACTGATACATAAGTACAATAATACGTCATTTAAAAAATAGCACTGGTGCAGATTCCCCCTAAGTAGTTGTATGATTTGTCTGTTGAGTGGTCGAGCAGACAAATTACCGAAGCTTGTTTCCACCACAGAATAAAAATTAAAAATGTAATTGCGATTTATTATTTTATTTCAAAATTTTACCTTATTTCTCACTATTCCAAGATTATAATTCACAGTTCTGAGAAAAATTTCTGATTGTGAAATATAAAAACTCGCAACTGTGAGAAGAGTTTATATCTCACAATTCTGACTTTATTTATTGCAATTCCAAGAATATAACTTGCAATTCTGAGAGAAAAAGTCAATATCTCACAATTATTATTATTTTTTTAAATCCCTTTTAAAGTCTAAAAAAATAAATAAACCATGCTCAAGGGGTAAAAAATAAATCAATGAGACAGCTTTACAATAAAAAAGTAAATTATGTTAAGTTAGTTAAGTTAATCTTCCGATCCTCTTAGATGTCAGCTAAATATGTTTTTGTATAGCTGATTGAGCATGGTCAAGCTTTAGGCTAAGCTGCTTTTTCTTCACTATTGTTATATTTTATACTCAAGCCAGATGGAGAGAATACCTTCACCCTATCCTTAATCTTTACCCTGAACCTCAGGGAGCAGAACATTCCACCTGAGAGCACATCATGGCAAAACATAGACAGATGTCCGAGCAGGTTGCCATGTTGGGCTGAAAAAGTGTTGTTGAATAGATTAATTATTTCTGTCTGCTAAGTGTGAAGCACAAAAATGGGATTCAGACACCTGGGATAGTTTAGGAATCAATATAAGTAATGAACTGATCTTTTTTTTTTATCTCTCTCGCCAAACTAATCTAGATGTTTTTATTCTTGCACAGGTGCGCAGTTTGAAGGGCATTTCAGCATTAGTACAGCTGTTCAGCAGTGAGAACCAAGAGGTGCAGCGCTATGCGACAGGTGCTACACGCAACCTCATCTATGAGAATATGGACAACAAGACAGCACTTATCGAAGCTGGTGGTATTAGCAAACTAGTTGGAGCTTTAAGAGAACCAGATGATGAACTACGCAAAAATATCACAGGTACGTATGTTTGAGTGAGGTTTTTTTTTCTTCTTCCCAGAGCAGGGCAAATGTTTTGGACTATGAACTTCCCTTTGGAAATAAACAGTGGCACTCATATCTTAGCTAGAAGTCTGCTGTATTTAGTAGTATATCAGTATTGATTGAGTACAAAAGTCCTCCACATCAGTAAGGTCTGGTGATTTTTAGTTGACAACTTGGAGCATTTTTGTCAGTGCAGACAGGTGGAGAGTTAAGTTAAGCAGTGAGCATATTCAAAGAAACAGAGAGAGAGATGTTACCTGGAATCAGTCCAAGTCTCAGAGGCAGTGGGAAGTAGACACCCTGAGGCCCTTGTGCTTTGTGAGCTCTGCTATCACCCCACCCCCTCAAACTCACACTCACTTAGTAAACAATCCTTGACATTCTTTTCTGCTGGACTCAGGGTTGCCAGGTCTCTTAGTGGCATTTTATGACTTCTACTCTTATCTGTGATGAGTTTAAAACTTCACAAGACACTAGCAGCTTAGTAATCTGTGTACTAAACATCTCCCAATGGGCAGTTTTATACATTTGAGAATTTAGACTCTAACTGGGAAAAAAAAGAAGTATTTTTTTTTGTTTTGTTTTTCAAAATTAATTTTAGGTCACACTTTAGATAGGGTCCAATTCTCACTATGAACTAACTATTAACTACGACTTCTGCCTCAAACTCTAAAAATAAATTATTCCCTATTAATAGTTAGTAAGGTAGTTGTTAAGTTTATGCATTATTGGGTAAGATTGAGGGATGTAGAATATGGTCATGCAGAATAAGGCATTCATATGTGCTTTAGAAGTACTAATAAACAGCCAATATCCTAGTAATATGCATGCTAATAAGCAACTAGTTAATAGTGAGAATTAAATCCTAAACTAATTTTATTACTATTTCTACCAAACTATTACTTATATAATATATGTAGTAGGGTCAATTATGCAGTTTAAAAAATAAATAAATAAATAAAATACTTGATAACCATGACTTGCCAGTCATGTGTTAATATATTCATCCCTACATTTCAGTTAATTCGCTTTTTCATAATGAACTTAATAAACTATATGATTACATAGCCCATTAGATAATTTAATTCAGAAGATCAACAAACATTTTTTTGATGATTATATCCCTTTAAGGACATTCCTGCTCCTATTAGAGCTTCTTCTTTTGCAGAGCTGAACAAACTTTGCCATTTAGTTTTATGTAGTCTGAATGATAAAAATCCACATAAATGGCTTAGGTGGAAACATTTTATTTAAATACTTTTTTGGGATACAACACATGTGAGTTCATACAAAGTATACTGTAGTGAAAGATGAGATCAAAAAAATTGTGAGATAACTTAAATATAATATATTAGTTGTTATACTCCTTCAGGATGTGCGAATGTATGTTATATTTATAAGTAAAAAGCTAAAGAGGACTACATTGTGAGTGTCTCTTCTGTAGGCATTTTGTGGAACCTGTCTTCTAAAGACAGTCTGAAGGAGAGACTGGCCAGAGAGAGTTTGTCTGAGCTGACGGAGAGAGTGCTGGTGCCTCTATCTGGAGGAGGAGATGCTGGTGTCATTCAACAGAGCGCGTCTGAGTCTGATATATTCTACAACACTACAGGCTGCCTCAGGTACAGCCATCACATATACATGCCTGCATTTAAAAGCATTTCTAATACCTGCATGCATACCAATGCACAGCATGGTCAAAAATGAACCAAAGCAAAAATATCAACCAATGTTGTAACATGGCCACGATATTTAAAATCTGGGTTTGTAAAATGTATCCATAATGCGTGCCTCTTTTTTAACATAAAAAATAATATTACATTAAATTATATATTGTATATTTCATGATATCATATTATAGAGCTAGACCTGATATGGTCTGTTATGTCAGGTACTATTTGCATTATTACTAATACTTTTTACTTAAAAATAAAAAGAGTTCATTTCTAATGCACAGACACTCTGTACACACTATCACTCATATGCTTTCACTGGGTGAAAATCCCAAATATGAATTTTTATGGCTGGTTGCTACTGTGTAGTTTGTAAGTTTGTAAAAGACACCAGACAAAGAGTTTACAACGTATCAGATTTACAGCTGGAAAGATTTATAGACCTGATTTAAATATTTAAAGACGAATGCATGGAAAAAAACAAACATCTTGGCATGTTAACATCACCCATTTATATGTATTGAAAGGAACCTGAGCTCAGTGAATGAAAGAACCAGGCAGCAGATGCGGGAATCTCGGGGGCTGGTAGACTCTCTGGTCGGATACATCGAAAACTCCATTCAGGAGGGGAAAGGAGAGGACAAGGTCAGACCTGAGAATCAACATTCAAGTTTTGTGCTTGCTAATATGCTAGCCTTGAGCCTGTGTGAGTGTGGCATTATTTACAAAGTGAAAATCATTTTCAGGTGGCAATTAGAAAACTACTGTTATTAAATCAAGAACATCTGTTGCTGTAATCTACAACATAATTTCCAAAACCATTTGAAATCCTTATTCTGTACCTGTGTCTCTAGGGTGTAGAAAACTGTGTATGTGTCCTGCGCAACCTGTCGTACCAGCTGTACTCTGAGATCCCTGCTTCAGTTCAGATGCGTTTGGAAGGACCCACTCGAGCACAGGACGTGCGACACAATGACCCCATCGGCTGCTTCACACCACAGAGCAAGAAAGCAAAAGATGTCAGTCACTCTTCCACTCTGGCTTTTATATGTATAAGCAATATTATTGTCTTCACAAATGATCTAGTTTGTATTATTCATATGTGATTCTTTTTTTGAAAATACAGTATAGTGATAATAATAAATACTATTGTTCAAAGTTTGGGCTCAGAAGACTCATCAAGGCTCATCAAGGCTTAATTTATTTTAACAGAAGTACGGTAAAAAAAATATTGTGAAATTTTATTACAACTTAAAATAACATTTTCTAATTTTAAATTTATTCATGTGATGTCAAAGGTGCATTTTCAGCATCATTACTCTAGTCTTCAGTATCACATGGTCCTTCAGAAATCATTCTAATATGCTGATTTGGTGAAACATTTCAAGATTCTTTGATCAATAGAGAGTTCAAAGGAACTGCATTTATTTGAAATAGAAATATTTGTAAACATTATTTCTGAATGTCCTTACTGTCTCATTTGTTTAATTTAATTATTTACTTGATGAATAAAAGTTTTAAAAAAAATCTCTTTCAAAAAAAAAAGAAAAGAAAAAAAATTTGTATTGACCCAAAACTTTTGAATGGTTGTGCTGCATTTTTGTGGAAACGTAATACTTTTTTTCAGGATTAGAAATTTCCGATAAATGTATTTTATATCAATATAAAAGTCTTTACTGTCACTCTTCGATCAATTGAATGCATCCTTACTGAATAAAAGTATTAATTTCTTAAAAAAAAAAAAGAAAGAAAAGAAATCTCACTGACCCCAAACGTTTGAACATTAGTGTGGTTCTGTGCTCCCCGCAGTGTGCTGAAAGAGTTATTATAGTTCATCTAGTCGACTCCCCACTGTCTGTCTTTAATGAGTTTATAATGTGTCTCTTTAGAGGAATCAAGAGCTGTCCACCTTCTCTGAAGTGGCAAGAGTCCCTAAAGGAGCAGAGTGGCTGTGGCACCCTCAGATAGTCGGTCTGTACAACCGCATCCTGCAGAGCTGCGAGTCAAGCACAGCCACACGTGAGGCAGCAGCGGGAGCCCTGCAGAACATCACAGCGGGCGACAGCAGGGTGAGATACCAGACCTGACGGAATCATATTCCATATCATAATCTCTTTTGTAGCTGCATCTCTCACTTTTTTTCACTTTTAGTGTTAATTGTGAAGTTCAGTGTGTTCTTCAGCTCTCCTACTTATTCCATCTGTTTGTTCCCTTATCTTTGTTTTTCCATTGCTCTCATTTCTCAGCATCCCCCTATGTTTCTTCGTGTTTTATCTGGTTGGACGTTTAACTAATGGTTATCATTCTCTCTTGTTTTCCTTCACTCACCATTTTCCTTTGTTCTCTCTTAGTGGGCCTCTGTGTTGAGTCGTGTGGCGCTGGAGCAGGAGCGGATGTTGCCGGTGATTCTTGACCTGTTGCGAAGCCCCACAGATGCTGAGCTCCGTTCTCTCACGGGTCTGCTGAGGAACCTCTCCCGACACTCCAAAAACAAAGCTGATATGGGTCAGGGAATGACTCTCTGTCCCAGCGCTCTGTCTTTAATTACATTTCAACGTGTACATCCCTGCCAAGATTTCAACATTCTGGCAAAGAAAATGTCTAGATCAGTAAAAACCTACATAACGTTATTGCCCAAGCCGATAACTATAAAAAACACTCTGATAACTACTAAACTTCCCTTCTCACTGCCCATTGTTCGCCCCCTCCTTAGACAGATTACTTACACATTTTTACTCCCACACATTCTTTTCAGTTCCCATCAGACTCATACTTGTATCATTCCCAATATCCGCTGAACTGCCGCCCATTCTTCCCCACCCTGACCTCAGCTCTCTGCTTCACTATAATCCACCCCCACTGGGCCACAGGGCGCCTCCTTCATCAAACTACACATACATCAATCACTCTTTCACTCTTTTTGTTTGTGTAATTCCAGCTAAATTTGTTTTTGCTTCCTATCTATAGCTACCAAAGTGGTGAATATTCTGGTGAACAAACTCCCCATTGATGGGCATCAGAAGGAACCTTCCAGTGACGTGGTGGTCAACATCTGTGGGGTTCTCAACAATCTGGTTACAGGAAGCTCTCTAGCTGCAAGAGATATCACTTATTTTGATGGACTACCCAAGCTGGTCAGCATTAAGACATCTCATGACAACAGGTAAAACAGTTGCAAGGCTGTTTACGAAAGCTTTTCTTCATTCTTTAATATTGTCAATGTTTCAGATGAAAACCAAACACATTATAATTTCTTAAGCTTGGTCTTGATACTGAACTGAAAAAAGTGAACGTTTTTTTCAGGAAGGATGCATTAAATTGATCAAATGTGACAATAAATACATTTATAATGATACAGAAGATTTCTAGTTCAAATAAATGTATCACATTTTCCAGTATAATATTAAGCAACATTGATAATAATAATACATGTTTATTGAGCAGCAAATAGCATATCTGAATGATTTCTTAAGGATCATGTGACACTGACGCTGAAAATACCTTGACATGAATAAATTACATTTTTAAATGTATTCAAATAGAAAAATATTTATTTTAAATTGTAATAATTTTTTATTCAATACATAAATGCAGTCTTGCTGAGCATAAGATACTTTCATAAACATTAAAAAACTCTTACCAACCCCTCTTAAATAATATAAATAGACAGTGAAAAATCATTAAGAGCTTGTCACAAATATAAATGCTTTAGTTTATGGGCAAAAGACTGAAAAAAGACTTACACTTTATGCTATTTTTAGGTTATTCTCAGGAATATTGACATACTAGACTTGATAATGGGAAATAAAGGAAATTCTTTGATGGATTTACTGTAACTTTGTTTAATTTGTAATATTATAAAATCTTATTATCTTCCAGCTAAAATGTGCCATAAATATAAGCTATACTGTTTATGATTTGTGAATTTACTGGGATGGGGTTGAAATAATTGTGGCATTTTAGGATTAAGCTTAAGGTTAGCAAGGATAAACTTTGTAATCACTAATCACATATTCAGGATCGGGGGTGCTAGTGTCTGAATTGGCCTTTGAAAAAAACGTGGTGGTCCCAAATGTTTATGGTGCTTACAGTTTTGTTACTTTAGAGCTAAGGTGAGAAAGCATAATTTCTTTAAATTTCAGCTGTAACCCAACTGATATGATATTGGACCTCACCTACTACTGATATGATATTGGACCTCATTTATATTGGACCTCACCTTCTATCACAGCACTACTGTTGTAATATAGCCTACATGCTGTTTCATTATTTAGCTGTTTAATTAAGAGCACAATGTCCTAGCATTGCTTCTCATGTTTCACCCTTCTTATTCTGTCTCAGTCCTGGGAAGCTGAAAGCAGCTAGGGCCGCCTCCACGGTTCTGTCCAACATGTTTCATTACAGCAAACTTCACAAAGACTACAAACAGGTGAGTCTTCGTATAAAACCCAGCTAAAAGCACAAATGAATGTGTTACTGTTCAGAGTTGCCAGTAGTAGGCGTGCATCAAAAGCTCTTCTCTCTGTGATCTGAAATGAAAATGGATACCTTACTCACTGTATACAGACTTTGCACTGATGGGTATTGTGTGCATTTGCTTACCGAGTATCAGGCTGCTTGGCCAATGGTCAGTTATTTTATTATGTCAAGTCAATAAATATGGGCGATTACAGTGTGTAAATAGCTCCTTAAGGATACTGTAAAGCTGTCTAATTGCTCAATACTGTGCTCTCCTATGTGATATCAGCTGTTTTAGTCAGTTATATAACTTAACTGAATAATATTTACCCACAAACCGTTGTTGATTACCAGACTTGACTTTAACTAAAAAAAACATAGTCTTTTCTGTTTTTACTGTTGAAATGACATTTCTTTTATCATGTCTTAATTTAAATTGCTGCATATTTACAACAAAATGAATTTATAAATGGCAAGCACACTACCAAAAACTGCTGACAAAAGCAACTATTTAACACTCGAGCTGAAGGCAGTATCAGTCAGGTTATATCTCTGGCATCAACACAAGATACAGTTAAACTGATTTTGAACTCACTTAAAGCTTTTTCTTCGAAGTGGTTCTATTATTTTAAAGAGTTAAAGCCTAGCCTTGTAGACACTGCCCAATTACACAGACCGTCTGACTTATATGTGATTGACCAACCCTACGTTCTTATAAAAGTACAGCATGCTATCCCAAATCTAAAATAAATATAACAATAATAAGTCGGTGAATTAATGTACAAAAAACAATGCCCAAATTTGTGTCAATTGTGATTAGAATAAAATTACAGATTTTTTGAAACATGTGGGCTAATGCTGACAACTAAGTGAGATGTACAGTTCTCCTCATCTAGAAGTGGCCCAAACTAAACTTTTGAATGCCAAGTACCTCACAAAGTGTGCAATCCAGTGATTTATTCTTCTTCAGAAGCGCTCATTGTTAGAGGCCAGTACTTTGTTTCTAAAGAGGCCATATTTCATCAGCTCTTGCCATTTTTATGGCCAGTGTACATCAAATGGTCAGTAAATGGACTGTGGGCGGTCAATGGACTTACCGTCCGAGGCTGAGACTAGTTAAAGTCTGTTGTCTGTGGTGTTCAAAATGGCGTTGGTCAGATCAGTGGTCCATGTGGAATGTGACAGTGGAATGCAAGAAGCTCCTTTTTTATCAAAGTTTGGGGCAACTTCTTTCCTTTCCATCATCTAGATTTAATATATCAATATATTTCTTCATATGACAATTACCCTTTTACATTTAGACTATTATATACTACTAATAAATGATTAATTTCTCTTTTTCTGTTTTCAATTTTACAGAAAGGGTTCTCAAGACGAGATTTCACTGATGCGGCCATGTAATCTGTGTCCATGACTCGATGCTAAACTCAGTGGACAAGATGGCATTTAACATCTATGGGATTTTACTTTACCACCAAAGTGAATGCAACCAGCCTGTTTATCTCAAACACACACATATTGTGACCTGTAGCGGAGAGAGTGAATTCTAAAGTTTTCACTAGTGACTAGAGTATAAATGGTAGTTAACAACACCCTTAAAGTATTACAACATGCCAGAGATGTTGAGGAATGCTTGCGGAGCACTTAGTCTAATAGACAGGCTGAGATGCTTGTGTGTGTGTGCGTGTGTGTGTGTCATAAACCTCAAGCCTATTTGAGAGAAGATATTAACAACCATTAGTTCCATTACATACTGCGGCAACATGTCAAGTCAAAGACTAATTCATCTTCATCAGACCTGTTTTTTTTTTTTTACGTAGATTTGAAGTTGAATATATATATATATATATACATATATATATATATATATATATATATATATATATATATATATATATATATATATATATATATATATATATATTCACACAGATGCATAGTTCACAGACTAAAATCATGACCTTTAGAGAAAGAGATACTGAAGTGGACTGTGAACTAAAATGTTGTAGTTGTTTACAACTAAAGAAACAGATTTGCTCGCTTTGCAATAAAAATTTGCAATTTTTGCTTTTCATGTAACATTGCTGCAGGCTTTTGTGGTAACTTGTTACAGCTATAATAGCCTTGGATTTTGAGTGCAAATGCGCTTACAAATGACATTGCACCTGAAATAAACCTTTGAAGCAAAGTATCTTGTTAACGCCTTACTCTGAAAGCACAAATATTACACACCCATTGCCTTTGGAAACAGATGCATCTTTAAACATTTGTATCATAATTTCCAGAGGATTTATATAACAAAATAATTAGTGTGCCACTTGTAAAGATTAAACAGGAAACACAAATACTTTTGATATTACATATCTTGAAAAAAAGTAATATTTTTTCTGTTTTCCAAGTTTGATGTACAGTCAATCAAAACTATTATTATCATCACCCAAATTTAACACATGAACTAATTACCTTTTTGTTTTGTGTGATTTAATGTACTTCATCTCCCAAAGCACAATTAAAATGGTTCTGATGGTTCCCTTTCGTTGTCACTCCGAGTTACGTCGGATGACGACGAATGGGGTTTCGCTTATAAAGCCTATCAGCTTCGAGGATTTAAAAACGAGCCAATGGCAAAGAAATGCCATGGGTCTGCGGAATTTGCATGACGTACCTCGTATACCTCGTGGGTATAAAAGGAGGACGCCAGCAACATGCAGTTATGTTTTCGCTTCGGAGCCAAGAGTTTCTCTTCACTCCACAAGCCATCTCTGAACTGTCAGCTTCACAAACGAGTTCCTCTGGTGTTGGTGTGACGGCGATCTCCAGCTAGCGTGTGCTTCCTGCTTATCTGTGCAGTGGTTTGCCAGAGAGTGCATGTCTCCCCGGGCGCTTCAACACTCAGAGTGTTTCTCTCTTAAAAGATCTTGCACGCGGCACGTCTTTTTAAAGATGCGCACTTCTGGTAGCGGCAGGCTGGTGTCTGACTCTGATGGGCACGAGCGCTGTCTAGTGTGCTTGGGCATGGATCACGCTAGAGCAGCGCTCATGGATGAGTCATGTTCTCTCTGCGGGAACATGACCATCGCGTCACTTAGGTCGAGACTCAATGAACTCGCAAGAGTGAGAGTCCCCTCATCCACACCCCGATCTAACGCTCCCCTGAGGAGTGCTACTTCGGCTGGTGGCCAGGGTGACCTGAGGGTTACGGTCTGGAACAAGGCGCCGACTATCTGTCCGCGACCCCAGCCCCCCTCCTGTGTGACGGTGCCCGCTAGTGAACCTCCGATTCTCACGGGTCTACCTTCGGGTGGCCCGCGAGTTTCGGTTGAAGCTACAGAGGATGATGCTATGTCTGTAGCAGCATCACAAGGTGGGCTTGATTCTTCTGGAAGTGAAGACTCAGCGCAGCTGCCACCTTCCGGTGTGCATACGGCTGTGCCTGAGTCGGATCCGGAGATGACGGCCATGCTTTCCCGGGCAGCCGCGAGCATCGGTCTAGAGTGGAGGCCTCCACCCTGTCCTGAGCGCTCGCGGCTGGACGATTGGTTTTTGGGTAAGGCTGCCGACTCACGTCCACGGCAAACCCCAATACCTTTCTTCCCGGATGTGCATGATGAGATCTCGAAGTCCTGGAAGACCCCCCTGTCTTCCCGGGACCGCTCGCTGGTCTCATCCGCCTTTCCTCCCCTCGATGGGGCGGCTGCCCGTGGGTACACTGGGCTTCCCCCGGTTGAACGCTCTGTTGCGATGCAACTGTCTCCTCAGAGTGCTTCTTCTCGGGGCGAGCCTAAGCACCCATCCAAAGCCTGTAGATTTTCTTCGTCTATGGCGGCGAAGTCTTACAGAGCGGCGAGACAGGCGGCCACCTCTCTGCATGCTAAGGCCACTCTGCAGGTCTACCAAGCCCAGATGCTCAGAGACATGCACGAGGGCAGGACAGACCCAGGGCTCTTCGATGAGCTGCGTGCTGCAACCGACCTCGCTCTCCGAGCGACGAAGGTAGCCGCGTGCTCCCTGGGTCTGGTGATGTCCACTGCGGTGGTCCAGGAGAGACACCTTTGGCTGAACCTGGCCGACACAAGGGATACCGAGCGGACACGTCTGCTCGATGCACCCCTGTCCCAGGCCAGCCTTTTCGGCGGCGCAGTTGAGGATTTTGCCCAACAGTTCTCAACTGCACAGAAACAGACCGAGGCAATCAAACATATTCTGCCCCGCCGACCCGCTGCTGTCTCGACGTCGGCCGGGCAGACGCCTCAGCCTGTTTCCCGCCGAGGGCGCCCTCCTAAGGCTCCCGCCCCTCCCGCTCGGCCAAAGCAGCAGCCTTCACCCAGGCCCAGTCGCGGAGGAAGCCGAAGGAAGGCGCCACAGCCCTCTCCAGCCCCCCCCCCCCCCCCCCCAAGCGCCGGGCCAAGCGGCACTTCTGAGACGGGCTGCTCAGGGATGATGGTTGTTTCCCAGGAGATGGTAGCAGGACCACTCCTTCCCCCGGTGGAGGGCCGGGGGAGAATCTTTTGATATCCACTCCCCGCTGCTCACCCTCGGGTGGGCAGCACCCTAATGTGGTTAAAGAAAGAAACAACCCCCTCATCCCTGAGCACACAGAGTTCTCGGACGACACAGAGCGCCGCCCACAAGCCGTGCTCTCCTCGTCCCCCTCTGTCCCAGAGTCGGTTGACACGGCGTGCCGTCCACGGACCGTTTCGTCCCTGTCCCACTCT
Organism: Meda fulgida; assembly: GCA_030578275.1. Lineage (NCBI taxonomy): Eukaryota > Metazoa > Chordata > Actinopteri > Cypriniformes > Leuciscidae > Meda > Meda fulgida. Next base: position 34,637,143 of record CM060622.1, read on the forward strand.
GTCGCCAGACCCCTAGCAGAGCAGGCCCCCGTGGAACGCTGGTCTTTCCCTGGCCTCCTCTGTCAGGGCGCGGATGTTAACTGCGCCCCCACACCGGATCGCTATGCCGTCCACGTCCGGGCCAGTTACTCCGCTTCGCTGCCCCTCCGGGGGGACGCCTGTGGTTCGCATGACCCCGCTGGTGCAGTTCCTGGGAGCCTGGCTAGAGCTTCCCCGTCTGTCCCGCTGGGTCACCTGAACCATCAGACTCGGCTATGCGATTCAGTTCGCACGGTCTCCTCCCCGCTACAGGGGAGTCCGCTCCACTTTGGTCGGTGGCAATGCCCCCATCATGAGTGCAGAGATTGCCACCCTGCTGGCGAAGGGTGCAATCGAGACTGTCCCTCCAGCCGAGATGAGGTCCGGCTTCTACAGCCCTTACTTCATTGTCCCCAAGAAAACCGGTGGGTTACGACCAATCCTGGACCTGCGCGTGCTGAATCGCTCCCTTCACAGGATGCCGTTCAAGATGCTCACCGCCAAACGCATTTTCAAATGTGTTCGGCTCCAGGATTGGTTTGCAGCGATCGACCTGAAGGACGCCTACTTTCATGTCTCCATTCTTCCTCGACACAGACCGTTCCTCCGGTTTGCTTTCGAGAGCAGGCATACCAGTACGCGGTTCTCCCTTTCGGGCTAGCCCTGTCTCCTCGCGTCTTCACGAAGGTCGTCGAGGCAGCCCTTGTTCCCCTTCGGGTTCACGGGGTTCGCATCCTGAACTATCTCGACGACTGGCTGATCCTAGCTCACTCTCGAGATCAGGTTTGCGAACACAGGGACCTTGTGCTCCGGCACCTAGCTCGTCTGGGCCTTCGGGTCAACTGGGAGAAGAGCAAACTTTGCCCCGTGCAGAGGATCTCTTTTCTCGGTATGGACATCGACTCGGTCGCCATGTCCGCGCAGCTTACGAGCGAGCGCGCGCAGTCACTGCTGACTTGTCTGAGACAAATTCAGGGCAAGAGTGCGGTTCCACTGAAACATTTTCAGAGGCTCCTGGGGCATATGGCATCTGCAGCCGCGGTGACGCCGCTCGGATTGCTTCACATGAGACCGCTTCAGCTTTGGCTACGCGACCGAGTCCCGAGGTGGGCATGGCAACAAGGCACAAACCAACAAACCAGTTACTCCGACCTGCCGTCAGACCTTCACCCCGTGGTCGAACCTCAGTTTTCTCAGGGCTGGTGTCCCCCTGGAACGAGTTTCCCGGCATGTTGTTGTCTCAACAGATGCCTCCACCACGGGCTGGGGCGCCATGTGCAATGGACATGCTGCCGCGGGCTCCTGGACAGGACCCCAGCACCTATGGCATGTCAATTGCCTCGAGTTGCTGGCAGTACGCCTTGCCCTGCACCGCTTCCGGGCGCTGCTCATGGGTCAACACGTACTAGTCCGATCAGACAATACCGCCACTGTAGCGTACATCAACCATCAAGGTGGATTACGCTCCCGCCGTATGTCGCAACTCGCTCGCCACCTCCTCTTATGGAGTCAGAAGCATCTAAGGTCCCTTCGAGCCATTTACATTCCCGGAGCCCTGAACTGTGCAGCCGACGAGCTTTCACGGCTTCAGCCCCTCCCCGGAGAATGGCGACTCCATACCCAGTCGGTCCAGCTGATTTGGGACCAGTTCGGGGACGCACAGATAGATCTGTTTGCCTCCCACGACTCGACCCATTGCGACCAGTATTATTCTCTGACCGAGGGCACGCTCGGCACGGATGCTCTGGCGCACAGCTGGCCGCGGGGCCGCAAATATGCGTTTCCCCCAGTGAGCCTTCTTGCGCAGGTCTTGCGCAAGGTCTGGGAGGACGAGGAGCAGGTCCTTCTGGTTGCGCCGTACTGACCCACCCGGACTTGGTTCTCCGAACTAGTGCTGCTCGCGACAGCACCTCCTTGGCCAATTCCTCTGAGTAAGGACCTCCTTTCTCAGGGACGGGGCACCCTATGGCACCCTCGTCCCGATCTCTGGAGCCTCCACGTGTGGCTCCTGGACGGGACGAGGCAGGTTTGAGTACCCTACCACCTGCGGTGGTGGCTACCATCACTTCCGCTAGAGCGTCGTCCACGAGGCACGCCTACGCGTTGAAGTGGAACCTCTTCGTCAACTGGTGCTCTTCTCGCCGAGAAGACCCCCGGAGGTGTTCAAACAGTTTCGTGCTTTCCTTCCTCCAAGATGGGTTGGAGCGAAGGCTGTCTCCCTCCACCCTCAAAGTTTATGTTGCCGCTATTGCCGCACACCACCACTTAGTGGAAGGTAAGTCCGTAGGGAAGCACGACCTGATCGTCAGGTTCCTGAGGGGGGCGAGGAGACTGAATCCTCCTCGCTCTCCTCTCGTTCCCTCTTGGGACCTCTCAGTGATTCTAAGTACCCTGCAGAGTGCTCCCTTTGAGCCTCTGCAATCAGTGGAGCTTAAGTTCCTGTCAATGAAGATAGCGCTCCTGGTTGCATTGGCCTCTCTCAAGAGGGTCGGGGACCTCCGCGCATTCTCCGTTGACAAAGCGTGCCTGGAATTCGGGCCGGCTTACTCTCACGTGATCCTGAGACCCCGGCTTGGATATGTGCCCAAGGTTCCTACCACTCCCTTCCGGGACCAGGTGGTGAACCTGCAAGCGCTGCCCTTGGAGAGGCAGACCCAGCCTTGGCACTGCTCTGTCCAGTACGCGCTCTCCTAGCCTATGTAGACAGGACGCAGTGTTTCAGGACCTCAGACCAGCTCTTTGTCTGTTATGGTGGGAAGCTGAAGGGAAAGGCTCTCTCAAAGCAGAGGTTGTCTCACTGGATAGTGGACACAATTGCTTTGGCATACCAGCAAGGTGGACCCTGCCCCCTTGGTGTGACTGCCCACTCCACCCGGAGTGTGGCATCCTCTTGGGCTCTAGCGCACGGCGCCTCGCTAACAGACATCTGCAGAGCTGCAGGCTGGGCGACACCGAACAGATTCGCCAGATTCTACAATCTCCGAGTGGAGCCTGTGTCCTCTCATGTACTCGCTCCAACTAGCTAGTACCGGACCCGCTCAGGTGTCTTCGCTTGACTCCACGGACTGGATACGTGCGATATTCTCCTCAGGTGAGCTTCTCAGCAAGCCCTGAGTTCCTCCAGCACCCCTGATGCTAGCGCCAGTGTCTATTGCCTGGGCGTCGGCTAGGTGCCTCCCGTGTGCATGGTCCCTCCCCGGAGCTACCCCCACACGTGTATTTCCACTGTAAGCCTCTCTGAGCATGTGTCTTTCCCTTGGCAAGCCACCTTGCCACCCCTGAGGTTGAAATATTCCACCTGCGGCTGGACACCTCAGTGTTTCTCCATATTTTTCCTTCGGGTCATATGTGTATTTCCAAATGCCCCCCCCCCCCCCCCCTCTGGGTTGGTGTTAATTGCATATTTCCTCTAGGCTATGGGATATGCTTCCCAGTGTACCTTGGTATTCCTGTGTTAAATAGAAGTCCTTCGTCCTTACAAGTCTTACAAGGGCTCAGATTTACGCAGGGCACTGGAAGACAGCTGTGAAGGTGGCGTGATTAGACTGATAACCCCATTCGTCGTCATCCGACGTAACTCGGAGTGACAACGAAAGGGAAGGTCTCGGTTACGTATGTAACCCTTGTTCCCTGAGTAGGGAACGGAGACGTTACGTCTTCCTGCCACTTCCGCTGTACCGCGGGGATCGCCTGAGTTCAGTCTTGGCTCCTCAGCGAAGAAACATAACTGCATGTTGCCGGCGTCCTCCTTTTATACCCACGAGGTGGGGCGGAGTTACGTCATGCAAATTCCGCAGACCCATGGCATTTCTTTGCCATTGGCTCGTTTTTAAATACTCGAAGCTGATAGGCTTTCTAAGCGAAACCCCATTCGTCGTCATCCGATGTAACGTCTCCGTTCCCTACTCAGGGAACGAGGGTTACATACGTAACCGAGACGTTATTATGAATAAAGAGGTTCATGAATGTTGAACAGTATACACTCTCCAGAAAAGGAACTGACACAAAAAGCCTTGTGAAATACATGCTCAGCTCTTTTTCTTTCTTTTTTTTTTTTTTGGTAGGTTTCTTGAGGCTAATGACTGATAGGTTAGAATGCATTATGGGTCAGCGTACAATTGTTGTGGCCTTTAGTTGAGTGCATGGGAACATGCGGAGCAACCACTGAACAAAAACAGCTCTCTTCAATATAAAGACGGAATTGTAAAATGCTGAAAAAGAGCTTTGGCCTAACTGGATGAAGAGAGGGAGATGAACAGAGTTCAATGTTTGTTTTTTAAAATCTTCTGCCCAGAGAAATGGTTCTAACAGTTTACTCTCTAAACACTAAAGTCAAAGCAAATGTTTTTTTTGTTTTTTTTTTCAAAAATAGATGGAAAGTCCAAGACAGTTTATCCACAAGAGAAAATAAAAGATAATTAAAAAGGAAGATTAAGACCTCTAATGTTAGCAAATTACAAAGGCACTCCACATTTTATGCATATCTGATTTGCGTGGTATGAGTCAAGTATGTTTGGCTGAAAGAAAAATCAACGCAGCCACAGAAATGCACACATGAAATTACTCAGTTCTCCATATGTGGGCCAGCAACACTTAGAGGAAGCAGTACAAGACTATCATTTCTTACATTTAAAAGAAAAAAGCTGTTTAATAGACAAAAAGTGTTTTCACACTCTAACACAAGATTCACAGCTGCCTCATCTCAAACGGCTAATCTTCCTTATAGTGAAAAATAAATATACCACAATGTATTTGAAATAATTTTATTTTATGCAGTATTTTTGGTATACTAAATTGATAAAAGTGTTTAATCGGAACAACTAATTATGTACTTAATGCACTTTAGTTGTTATCCAGAAATTGTGCTGAGGTCCAGCTAAAGATATACTTAAATATTTTTTATTGTGCTAAAGTGGAACTAAAGACTGATATTATACAGTGATCATACTATCCTTAATAGTAAGTAAAACATATATTTTAGGCATATTACAAAATGTGCATTGTGCAATAAAGAAGTACTCCAAACAAAGTTTAAGTATAATTATAATATATAATTATATAATCAGTAAGTCTTAAGCGATATGTCAGAAAAAATATTAATGGATTTAATAATGTATTTTGATAACGTAATAAATGTATTTTAAATACATTTTGGTATCGATATTTTCACTAGGGTTCAAGGTCTATTATTAGAAAATACATAAAAAGGAAGATAAAACAATGCACCTTTGTGCCAACAGGTTGGGAATGACTCCAGATGTTGCATTCCAAATCCAGCAAAAAACAACCTTTCTTCACATTGTATTTACTATAAAAATCTTATCATTAAAATATAAACATTAGCTTATTAATAACCCATCAATAACAACACAATTGAAATCTTAAGCAACTGACAGAACAAGACAAGACGAATTTTCCAAAAGTAACTTTGGAACGCAAGTATTCATTCTTTGTCTGAAGCAACTCAGCAGTGTAGACATGCATTTCTACTGACATCTTGTGGAGGATAAAAGGGGCAACGGTTTAATTCAAACTTCACCTTCAATATTTATTTCACCCTTTCGTTCCTGGAACACAATTCCCGGTTTCACAGACAAGGCTTTAACCTAGTCCTAGACTAAAATGCATGTTTGAGCTGTTTTAACTGAAAAAAACTTGCACTGACATATCTTCAAATATGTCAATGCCATTGTTTTGTCTCAAGTCAGTAACATCAGTAATGTTTTTTTCTAAGGCAAGTTTATAAAAGCTACTTAAATGCCAAATCCTGGCTTAATCTAAACCCATCTGTGAAACCAGGCCAAAAGGACAATATCAAAAATACAATATCAAAATATATTTATATGTACTGAGAAAGACAGTTGTTTAGAATTGCTATGGACAGCATTGTAAAGATAATAACACACATTGGCACAATTCCTGATATTTTTTGTTTGTCACATTCAGGTATTCATATTTAAGTAAAAGTCCTCATGAAACTAGGTTTTCACTGTGATGCTAAATACAGCTTTTTTTACTTTTATTAAGAGTAAACATTAAAACACATTAATACATTCTGTTAAAATCTTATATGGAATTGCCATAAACTGTTTTTGGCAACAAAATGAATGGATTATTTTAGGCTTGTTGGACTTTCTCTTAGAAGCACACACACACACTAAATAAAATAATAGGCATCAACTGTCTGATTTGACATTTTCACATTTTTTTCTTTAAAATAATTCCCATTTTCTTTCATTGCTCAGCTCATTGCTTGACGCAACCAAAAACATGTATGGTGTATCCCTCTGAAGCAGACCAAATATGAAGAAGACCGAGAGCTTTCCACTAAGTTCCAGTAAGATTCTGAAGGCTCTGGAAGTAGTGAAGTGAAGAGATCTGTCACATGTACTGAACTGATGCAAGTGAGATAATGATCTCAGCCAAATACAGAAATCTTCCTTGTGTCAAGTCTTGTTTGCACACAGAAGTCAGAAGGTTTTCAAATCTCTCATATGAAAGACCATGGTTTGAACCGTCATCGTTCACACCTCAGTAGATCTGCTTTCATATGTTGCATTTGCTTCACTGTTAAAATCAGAGAATCAACAACTGTAAATAAGCATCACAGTGAGGCTTGAAATTATACTCTTTAAATATTTTTCTATAAATCTACAACATGAGCAAAGCAATGAGAAGTTACATGTCAGACACATGGAAATACTTACTTAAGTTCCTTTTTCAGTCTTCTCAGTTTGTCGTCTAGCCTTTCATTCTTCACTCTGATGGGATTGTCAGGTATAAACCAGGCAGCAATAAATTTGCACAGCACCAACACATGCTGAGCGGAGAGAAGAACACATCTCAGACAATATTTAACAAAATATATTAATGTTTGTTAAAAAACAAAATAGAAAAATAAGTTAAATAGCTCTAACATTTGTACCTCGAACAGAATAACAAAGGCAAAGCGGAGTGCCAGAATGAGCCAAAACTGAGAGGTGAGACTCTGGTCTTCATCATTGCGGTAGTCTTTGTAACTGTAGTACACACAATACACATTCAATGCAATGACGCTGTATCACATGAAACATTTCCTCATTAGCCCGTATGAATTAACCAATCAAATTCATCCGTATTAATATTAGTAGAAGTAAAAACCAACAAAGTTGTCACCTGCACTGCGTAACATTATAGCCGTTTTCTGTGATCAATTCCTTGAAGTCATCTTTCACTCTCTTATTGGACATGAATGCTGTTGCCAGAGTGTTGTTGATATACCCTGTCATACAGCTATCAGACAAAATAAATGCACTCATTATAGCAGTAATCTATTATCATATATGCTTGAAAACAAATAAACAAACTTTTTGGATATGACAATTTTTCCAATATTGTTGTGGTGAGAGAAAAAGGTGGACAAAAACAGCTTATTTTGTCTGATGGTTTGTAGTTCAGATACTCACTCCAGGTTTGTACTATTGCCGACAGCACAAGGTCCATAATGGTATCGATACACCAGACGAGGTATGAAGTCAGAGGAAATCCCAATCACTAGTCCATTAGCAATGACAGCCATCACCCCAACAGCTTCTAATATTCCAGTCCACACACCTGCCACAGGAGTACACACAACACATCATGGTTTACTCCGTGACGATAGCTAAACTCACACATCGCCACTACACAAATACATGCACAAAAAAGCCAATACAGTTGCTATTCACCAATGTCGTTTGTCTTTTTGGGCACTAGACGGCGCTCAAGGCTGACCATCTTGATGGCATCCAGCCTGATCTCAAATATGTTATTGATGAGAGCCAATAAAGGAGCCAGAGGAAACGCAGCCACAAAGATAGTGGTGAAACTGAACTGAAGAGCTAAAGACACAGGGAAGAACAGCACGTGTTAGTGTACAATATTTTTGCATAGCAACAATACAGTCATATTTGCACTAAAATACATCTTTACAATTCAAATATGATATTACAATCAAAAAATAGATGTTATACAAGTCAGCAATACTGTAAAAATAGTTTGTGGTGAAGACAGGTAACAGAGAAAGATACAAACCCATTTCCAAAAACTCATTAAACAAGCTGAAAGCATTAACATCATTCAGGTCGTAGTTTTCCAGCCAATTACGAAGGTTGCAGAGGTCACATGGGAAGAAGTTACTAGTATCCACCTCTCGACATGCCTTCCGGTAACAGTTACCACACTTTCTACGCATCGTCTTAGCTTTTGTGCGCTTGAAAAACAGCTTTAACCAGCTGCAGAGAAACGACATAGCCAGAGATAGAAAGTGAGAGAAAAATTCTAGTAGTCCAATAAGTACTTTAAAAAAAACAGCTATCAGCGAAAGAAGATATCATTTGGTTTTAGTGTATATTTTTGAAAACACTTACGGCACTGTGAACTCAAATATGTTGTTGATTGTTTGTTTGAGCACCAGAATTACAGCCATCTGGATGAAGAGATCTGTAAGGCAGCCGCTTGGATGACACTAAATCAGAGAGAGATAGAAAAAAAACTCTTATTTTTGTTTACATTACATTTGAAGATTTGATTCAGCTTTGGATAAAAGCGTCTGCCAAATGCATACATGTAAATATGCATTTGTAAATATAAATGTAATGTACAATGATTCCTGCATGAATCGTACCTCTTCTAGCCTCCATTTCCCTGCAATTCGAACATAGTTTCCTGGATAGCCATTGATCCTAAGCACAGCATAAAAAGACTCTTTGAATAGACTGTTATTAGAGTAAATAACTAGATAAGCACACACTCACACAGACACACACACACACAATTACCTTCCCATAAAGAATGCCACATAAAATAGAGATGAGAAGAGAGTAAAGAATTGAAATGTGAACATCTTCACAGTGAAGCGCTTCTCTGTGGCTGCAAAGGAGCGAATCTTCTCTACAAATAAACAACATAAACATTTTAAGTATTTAGCCTGTTTAGTGACATAATGGATTTCATGCAAAAAATTATTATTATTATTTACATGTATTACCCACCAAACTCACACAGTTTGAAGGCCACAGCTTTGTTGACCTGAAAGGAATTATATAAATTAGAGAGGGGCTATGATTTTTAATAAGCAGATGCTTTATGCCCATTAGACAGTTTATCTCTCAGTTCTTACCCGAGTCATAACCTGAATAGTAATGTAATGTAGCACTGCTCCGGACAACATGGCTATTGTGGTAGCACGCTCACGCAGAAAGTGCCAGCTGCTTTCGGATAACAATATTGCAGTTAAAACACGGCAGATCACCAGTGCATGGGTCAGACCAATGATCACCACCAGCTGAAAACAATGAAGATACAGTTGTATTTTATAATATGTTTATAAGTGTATATCCTTTTAAACAATAACAACTTTTCAAGTAATAATATATACATACATAGTAAAATGAATGTGTTTCTCACCACTAACGTGACCAACAGAAGCACCACGATGCTGCGCAGGTAGGAATGTCTGAACTCTTTGGGTTTACACTGAGGGTCATTTACAATCTCCAAAATCAGTTCTTCCTGTGGACAAATATTCATTCGGCTCAATCAGCAGATGCACATTAAATATGCCAAAAGTAGAAAAGGTAATGAGTCTACCTCTTCCTCGCACCAGTCAAACACTTTCCACTTTGACACATACAGAGCTCGATGTCTCTTCCACACCTCGAAGAATAGGGTTGCTAGTCAAACAACATAACAGTACCTTAGCATTTGTCAAATGACATAGAAATATGTACTTTGCATTAGCTAAAGGGCAAAAACTCACCCCAAATCGCCATGAACATGGCAAAAGCCACCGTCCCTTCATTGTCAAAAAGTTGGCTCACCTGTTTGTAAGCACAGGCAGAAAATAATGTGGCATTCAGCCCTCATTCATTTTGAATATACACTACCATTCAAGTTTCTTTTTGAAAGAAAGTACTTCTTTCGTTCAAAAAGTATATATTACATTGATCAAAAGTAAAAGAAAAGACAAATGTTGAAATAATGATGTTCTTTTCCTTTTCAACATTCTATACATCAAAAAATCCAGAAAAAAAGCATGGCGGTTTCCACAAAACTATTAAGTAGCACCACTGTTTTTAAAAATTATAACAATAAGAAATGTTTATGAACACCAAATCATCATATTAGAATGATTTCGGAAGGATCATGTGACACTGAAGACTGGAGTGATTATGCAGAAAATTCAGCTTAACCATCACAGGAATAAATTAAATTTTAAAATATATTTTAAATGTTATATTATATTGTAATAATATTTCACAAAATCATAAGAGACTTATGAGACACATCAAAAAAATCTTACCAACCCCAAACCTTTGAACAGTAGTGTATCATTTACAACAATTAATGGTGTCAAGAAATGCTCAATTATAATATCACTGACCTTGGCATATGTACAGGTGTCAGACAGGTTCCACACGCTGCATCTTGTGTCACATCTTGGACACATGATGGTGTTGGAGTCACAGACTTCATGACTGTAAGAACACCCAGACACCACTACTTATAATTGGGAGTCAATTAAAATCAGATTATTCTGTCTGCATATGATCTATAATCGGTCTCTACACCTCAACACTCAGCATTTGTTTGCAGTAAATATACTCACATGAGTGGACTGGTATTGAAGAAGGCAAGGCCGTACAAGAACACAACAATACCAATAACAGCTGCAGGGATAAGCATCCGTGTGTACCAGCCCAGCCACAGGTAATACAGTGCCACTTTCTCCCCAAAATAGTCTCTAAAAATGACATATGTGCACATAAGAGTGTTTAAAAAATGATTTTCAAGGAACAGAGAACAATATAAAACCACTAGAACTTACTTGACATCAGTGACAGGCTGATTAAAAAGCTTAAATACTGAAACCCAGCTTGCCCACTTCTTCCTTAGTTTTTTCTGCTCTTTTTTCTGAAGAGACAAGTAAAAAAAAAGTTTAATATGACATTTTACAATGAAAAACCTTAGATGTTTTTTTTTATGATTTCCTTAGCTACAGTCTATAATATATGAATATACTCAAAGAAATAAGGGCTTTTACCTCATGCAGACAGAAGATGGACTCAAAAGCACCTTCACACAGCAGCTCGTCAAGGCTCTCTTACAGAGTAAAATAGTGAATAGAGACATTAATAATATTACAGAGGTTCAGTCCTGGTCCCTTTAATTATTTCTTTAAAAACATTGAACCTATGTAGGTGTCTCTGTTATTTACTTCTGAGCCCTTTTAATACATGCATAGGAAAATTTTAACACTTTTAGATTCTATGCAGTTTCATGTTACATACATTTTATGTAAAGATATTTTAGACAAAGTGCTTGAAAGGCTTAAAGGTAACAAACTCAAGTTACACTCCCGTTAAAAGGTTTGGGGCAAGAAAGATATATTTTTTTAAAGAAAATTCAGCTTTGCCATTACAGGAATAAATTACATTTTTTAAATATATTCAAATAGAAAACAGTCTTTTTAAATTTGTAATAATATTTCACAAAAGTACTGATTCAGCCTTGGAGAGCAGAAGAGACTTCTTTCAAAACATCAAAAATTCATACAGACTCATACAAACAGGGTAAGTTTTTAGTTTTTAAGGTTTAGAATGAGAAAAATAGGAAGTGAAAAGGAAAGACAGAGAGTGGAAGAAAAAAGTGTACCTCCTGGTCCTATAAAAGTATTGTACAAGACGAAGTGGACAATCCTGATTCTATGAAACAAAGAACCAATTAGAAACCCATTACAAAAGCTATGAAAAGAACGTCTTATGTGGCAGATTTCAAATTGTTATTTTAAGTAGTGTAGAGGTGGTTTCTGTGACCCTCACCTGGTGCAGAGCGACACAGACGAGTCACTCTTTTGCTCTGCGCTCCAGTTACAGGCATCAGACACCTTCAGCAAGTACTTGTACTTTGCAAACATCTCCTCAGGTGCACAGATACCGAAGAACACCTTTCCAGCATGTTCAATTCTCTGTTCAACAGTAATGAAAGCCCTGAGTAAGACAGTCAAATTGAACTGAAAGACACAATACTATGTGTGACGGTGACAACATACAGTCACTTTAATGTTCTTCCGTTTCAGTTCGCCAATAAAGGCATCCTGCTTCTTGAAGGTTTGGTCCTCCATGTCCTCCACTTTATCAGCCACCAGGACATAGTCATATAATCGAGGGACGTATGTGTTTTGCTGAATGAAACAAATGCAGAAATAGCCGACAGAAAGAAACATGCTTGCAGAGCAGACATACCATTTTTCTCTGAATATCAATTAATGATCAGACTGTATTTCTGCTGACTCTAGGTTTTGTGGGATTGTTTTAGTTGAGTGGGTCTGTGACTGTCACCTGTTTTTTCCAAAAGTTTAGGTCATGCAGGGCAAGAAGTGATGTGAATGTGACATTATGACCGTAGTTTGGTAAGATATAACATCATCATGTGCTTTGCATGTGAAGTCATCATAACTGAACATGCGCTCGGGTAGAAATGTGACTGTGGTGACTGTGGTATCTAAATCCTATTGGTAAACAAATGAACAAAAACACATGTCTGGTCTCTTTTCTTACCTGTGGTGTAAGTAAAGTCTCATCTGCATTGTCCAGTTCATACATTGCCATTTCATGCTGCAATACATAGAAATAACAGAACTATAAATAGGTAAAAAAAAAAAAAAAGGTTTACTGACCAATGCACAATTTCTGAATATTAAGTAAATGTTTAATTTCACCGTATATGTAAACTACATCTGTCATATTCATCTACTGCCACTGTCATTCATGTATTGAGGACAGCATAAGACTTATCTATGTACTTACAATAAATCAACCCGGTATCACCCTGAGACAGAGGAAAATGTGCATTATGCAAACTGACATTCGTTTGTGATGCCAAACCTTATCTCAATTGAAACGCAAATTTCTAACCTGTCTTCATGCAAGCTACTACAGTAATACTTAATGACTAACTTGTTTTATATAAAGCAAACTGATAAAATACAGCAGGATCCCAAATATCTTTTTAGTTTTTCGCTCACATTGTTTTGATGATAATATAATTTGTAATTATACTTTTTAAAGATTAAATAAAAAAAATAAAAAAGCAAAATAAAAGATTTTCACCAGTTTTGTCAAGTGTAACCGGACTTAAAAGGAGCTCACTTGTAGTCTTTCAGAAAACACATGGCCATATGAAACCGTGTGTTTTGTAAAAAATAAAAGCCAGTTGGATGGGAAATGTATTATTATAAATATTCTAGGATGAATTCAGGTTGATTGGGACAAAAAAAATCTGAATTTGTAAGATAATTTCTTATAGCATAAAAGCTTTCTTTCCCTTTTTTTCCCCTACGTCTGACTTTCACTTTGACAGCAGCAACTCCTGCTGGTATGATGGCAGGTCAAGACATGCCTTTGGGTAACATTTTATAGAACTACAACTGTTTGATAAGAGTGTGTGTTTGTTGGTGTTAGAAAGACCGAGGCATCATTAAGAACGTGGATTATTATTCCTCACCTTACTAAATCATTAACTGAAGTCACAGTAATTAAAATATGTTATTGCTCTAGTCAATGACGTATTAAGAAGCAGCACATGACAAATAACCTGTTTAACCACAACATAACCCTTATTCATTCAGTTTTTGCATACACGTAACATGAACACATACCTGATCACTCTACCAAAACAGATTAATCAAGTCTAAAAAATTAATCAAGTTTTTGTATTATGGAAGATTAAGGATGTCATAAGCAAGTTACTGAGTTGTTAGAATTACTGTTGTGAGCGTAAACATCTAAATGTTGATGTACAGCTCATGTTTTACACAGTCTTTCTTCCGAAACATACACATGAAATATATCAACAACACGATGTTCAGGTCAGGTGAGTGTTGTTCAGAATAGTTCATCCTTTTCTGAGTAAATTAATCCCTCCTAAATAATGCAGTTTAATCTGTCTGAAACAACTATAATAGACACATTTTAATAATCCAAATGAGACACTTATTTATAAATCCCAAGACAAAGTCATTCACTGAGAAAAATAAAATTGTAAATAAAATAGGATGCACCTCCCTATTTTAAACAGTGTTATGGGATATACTACAACTGTAACTCTTCCCTCTCTAGGCAAAATTGGATGTATTGTTACAGTAATATGTTTATTACTGACACTGATGTATATGACAGGATGAGAGCAACACAGAGACTACAGTAGCCTACCAAATATTATATATTTAAAAGGGTATAAACTGCACATTTAATATTACTAAACAGCATAATTGTATGACTAAACATCTGTAACTAAATACTAACAAAATAGTATTTTCTCTTCACATGAGCTATGTCTCACATCGACATGTTAAATTAATAAACACCTCAAGATGTATAAGACAGGCATTGACCTATGCACCTACACACACACACACACACACACACACACTGTAGCCTACCTCTCGATCAGCGAAGAACATTCTCAGATCAGAGTTTTTAAAGCAGCTCAGCTCAGTTCAGTTCAGGCAGACCGATGTCAGTCTCTTTCTCTTATCCTTACATAGCCGAAGACCAGCTTTAACTAATGAGAGAAAATCAAACTGACTAGAGAGCGATCGAAAGCAGTGTAACCTACACTTCCGCATTTCCCATTTCATATTTAAGACCGCGAGCTCGACGGTATGATCGTGACATCTACCTTTACAGGTGAGACCACAGACGTCATCGCTTTCAGTTGAAGGGCGGGGACGCGGTTTCATTACTCTCAATGCCATGCTCTATACACAGAGATCAATGGGCTACTGATAACTAGAGATCGAAACTCGGACTGGCAACAGTCATTCGGCTCTGAAAGGAGTTAGGAGAGTTGTGCACAGTTGTCACTAAACTGCTACATTTTTTTTACATGCAAAAATTTGCTGCTTTAACCTAGAAAAAAATTGGAATCACATTATTTCATTAAAGCAAAAAATGGGTAGCCTACAATAAATTATTGCATAAGAAAACGAAGGCAACACATTAAGACTGTTTCCCTGCTAAGACAAAACATGAGATAAAACACCCTGCAATAAAATATGCCAATAAAAAATGCCATTAGGACATTTAAATAGCTTTTATAAACTTGCCTTAGAAAATAACATTACTGGTGTTGCATCTTGAGATAAAACAGTGGCAGTGACAGATATGTCAGTTCAAGTTACTTTCAGCTAAAACAGTTCAAACATGCATTTTCGTCTGGGACTGTCTGTCTGTGAAACCGGGTGTAAAACTCTAATCTGGAGAAAATATCTCAAAGAAAGAGCTTAGGACAATGCACAGACTTCTCTCCTCGTCCATGAGCCCCCTCTCCTTACTCCCCTCCTTTCACATGGCTCAAGTCACTGTAGGTTCAACATGATGTATCTTGTGAATCTAGTTTTTCCCCCTTTCATGTATATCATTTTAAATGTCTAAGTGTGATCGGTAAAATTTAGGAGAATTGGATAATTTTGGGTGGTGTCTCTTAAACAGTATCTGATAATCATTGCCCCTCTCCCCCAAAACCAGATTCAACCATTTGGGGCACAGGAATAGGTAAATCTAAAGATAAAACTAAAAACATTTGTGTAAATAAAAATGTACAACTCTTTTGGTCTGAGTATGTAAGGGAAACTGGCAGAATAGTCTTTGGGGATTCTGTAACCAGAAAACCTCCACACACTGCTGTGTGTGTCTCTCCACTGTCAGGTATACATTTCTTACTCTTAGAATCATTATTTGAGCAATTGATATTATTTATTATTTCCGAATTGGCTTCTAATTGCTTAATTGTGTAATTGGCATGACACATTTTTACCTGACAAATAAAACGTTACATTTGATTTATTTTGTATTCTTCTGAAATCATATATATTATGGAGTCTGGTGTAGGTCAAACTAAAGGCTCATGAATAAATGTAACATTAGGCACATCATCTGAGACCTTTTGATTTCTATCGATCACTGACTTAGCAAGTTGTACGGAAGTGGATAAATAAACTACACTTTCTGTATGAGTAAGCCGTATGCATGCAACCATCTACAGGTAATACCTAACCCTTCACCATCTGACTAAGATCAGACTGGTGAGTTTGTTCGTAAAGTTCCACATAACCAGGCCAGCGTGCGACTCCATGTGACATCGGGTCCCCAATGAATGAATAATTGAAAGTGGGATACCCAGAATAAGATCTAAATGAATAAATAACCAATATTCATGATTTGTTCCTTAGAAACAATCCAAATGTAATAATCATTTGAAATTGGAATCAGATTAAGCAAGGAGCTTAAGTAGGCTAAAATTGTAATTAAATTCTAAAAAATTAAGTGAACTTCACAGAAGCACTGAAAAGACCAACAAAGATCATACCTTCGCCCACGCCGTTCGATTCCGTCGTTGGGCCGGAAAAATTGTTTGCATGAAAATGCAAAAATAACTACAAAACACAGGGATTGCATTCAGAAAAAATATTTTTAATCCAATTAAAAACTTTATAACCATGTATAACTATTAAGAATTATTCAGACTGTATAAATTTCAATTACTTTTCTAGACCCGCAAATTATACTTTTGCAATACCTTGATTTTTCCAGGTTTACCAGGACCATAAGGTCATTAAAAAAAACTAAGGAGAAAGTTGTTAAAGTTGGTGAAACCCCCAAACATTTGGTTTCTCTGAAAATACCTGGATATCATTCTTAAGACTTTAAACTGTAATAATTTCCTAAAACACACATGCTCTACAGAGGAGGGGAAAAACTGGGTCCAAGAATGTTGTATCGGCTGAAAGCAGATGTCCTCAAAGTCCATGTTCATCCAGCCTTGTGCTGCAGTACCAGAAGTGGGATTAATCTCCTCATTTGCATTGTTCATCATCAATCACATGACCATTCAAAACATTGAACAAACACTTCCACCAACATTAAGACAAAGCACACTTATTTAATGTGATCTCAAAGTACACAACAGAGTCAAATTTATTCATGAAACGTGGTCATAAAAATGACCACAGAATAATTGTATACACACTAAACCACTGATACCACTGCATACAGGTTATCAATCTATAGATGTGGGTTCTTTTTTATGCTTTGAGAAATAGCCTGTACAGTAGCAAGAGCTTTTCATTGATTATACAGCCTAAACCAAGATAATTGGATAGTCAAACCACTTTATACAAAACAACGTTAAGTTTGAAGTACATGAACATTAAAACAGTAGTTTTAAATATTTAGGTTCAAAGTGCTCACTCTGCACCACCTTCATCATCTTCCAGTGTTTTACGGAAGTGTTTGCGATTTACTTTCTTGCCACTGTTGAAGACAGCACTGGACACCATTTTGTCATCTTCCTCTTTCTCAGACCCCCACTTCCTTTTTTTCTCTTTATTGCCCCATGAAATGTGATGATCATCCAAGTGTTGAAGGCCAACTGCTTCCTTCTTAGCATGGTCAACTTTGCTCCCAATTTGATCTTTACTTTTGGGTTTAGTGAACACAATCTTATTATCACTGCTACTGCTGTGATCCTGGTTGAAAGTTGGAGTGAAAGTCTCCAGCGTGACTTTTTGAGACCTTCGGCTGTCTTGAAGCTCCTGAATGTACTCATGAGCGACCTGACTATTCTTTCTATCACTGGTTTCAGCGATATCTTCAAGACTGTAGCGGGTCCAGCGCTCGGGGTTTGCTAGGTAGTCTGGGAGTTTTTTACCTGGAGGTTGTTTTTTGGTTGCCTCTTGGCCAACACCACACTTCCCTTGAGCTGCCTGTGGAGGAGACGGTGGAGCAGGTCGGGCAAACATGCCATCAAGAATGTTGTCTTCACCTAGATCCTTAGATGTGAGCTTTGCTGCACTATCCAACTGTGCAAAGATGTCCTTGCTCCGATCACAGAAACCAGAGCTCCCACCTACCAGTCTGAAGGTGGGATTTTCTTGAGGAACAGACTTGACATGCTGCTGAGTCTCACCTTCATCCTCT
Organism: Meda fulgida; assembly: GCA_030578275.1. Classification (NCBI taxonomy): domain Eukaryota; kingdom Metazoa; phylum Chordata; class Actinopteri; order Cypriniformes; family Leuciscidae; genus Meda; species Meda fulgida. Next base: position 34,655,160 of record CM060622.1, read on the forward strand.
GAGGATGATGACAAGTCCTCAACCTTTCTGCCGAAATGCTCTGTGGGTTCATCAGAGTCAGAGTCGCTCAGGGAGAGATCATCTGGAAGTTCAATCGTATCTCTATTAGACAGACTGTTGGGAGCATCCTTTTCTTTGCAGTTTGGGTCACTCATTGTGCTACAACTACTCCGAGGTTAGGTCAAGAGATATTATTAGAAGGTAGATATTTATGCAGAGATGCTGTGTGAAAGATCTAAAGAAAGAAATTAAGAAATACTTGTATTAGTAATGCACAAACACAGACAGTTTATTCAAAGAGTAGCATATAAAGTAAATAGGAAAGGCATTGACTGCACATAACACCAGTGCTAATAAACTTCATAGATGTTGATCTTGAACAATATTTTTGGGCAAACTCGTAACAAACCAACTGACATGAACTATGGAGAGAAAAGCAAAGATAGGAACTACTCGCTCACCAAAAGGCTCTTGAGACACCTATAGGAACCAGAATGAGAAACCAGAAGTGAGATCTTCACTCAGTAAACATACAATTCCATAACTGCATTATACAGTGATCTAATAATACTTAAGGACATGTATTTCAATATATTATTTATATTAAGATCCATATTTACTCATTTATTTTACGGATCTTATGATGCTGTTGTTCTTTGTGGGCTTGTTACATAATCCCACTAATCTGAAGAAAGTAAAAAATATATATACAGCTGGAACAATGCTTGGGTGCATGGAGGTATCTTACTGCGGTTGATGACTCACAGGTACTGCGAGAAGGTCAGTTTAGCTAAAATCATTGATTCCAGAGTATTGATCAAAGTTATGTCCATAGCATTTAGTCTGAAGGTAGTCCTCTTCTTACTGTGTAAGCTGAAATAAAACAAAATCAGCATCAGCAGATCTGGATATGTCTACTACTTATTAAATCAAGAAGAAGAAATGTGCAAAACTACAGGCATTTAAAACAAATCATGACGTTAATGTAAAGTCAGTGAGCATTATATTCATGACACGTTAAGCCAGCTAACGCAGCTAAGTTATCCCGCCTAGCTGTGATGGTAAACGTGATCAAAATATCTCAAAATGCCCTCAGAAGCTATGATATTTACGGTAACACGTTGGTTGAAATATAACAACCATAATTTGAAAGTTACTTAGTTATTTGATACGTATCTAGTTGTCCACATAAGCAGTAGCATACCTTTAGCTGCAGTGAGTGCCCATAATCAACGAAGAGATGCTTTGTGGGTAATGTAGTTTATCTGTTAGAATGAAAACAACAGCTGCGTTCTAGTCATAGACAGTAAAAGAAAGTTCTAGTTCTCACATGGTTAGTGTTCACAGCCATAGTTCACAGCTCCCTATGCATAGCAAGGGGTGTATGAACATAATATGATATAATATAATTACATTTAAAAAATTTGTCAGTTCATAGTGTTACGTTCAAATATCTGTGAGTTTATATACTATTTTATATTTATATAGATTTTAATTAATAACTTAATAATATTAAGTCATACTTGAAACCACGACATTTAGTGATAAATGAACGTTGTAATGTTTAATGGTTAATTTCACGTGTCAGATTTACAAAAAAAAAATGGCTACTTGACCTGCTCGCTCCCTAAGATTTAGGTGCGCCACGACATTTACCGTAAATATTATGATTTGTAAAAAGCCTTTTCGTGATCGTAGAACTCATAATTACAATTTCTGAGAGCTACGACTTGTACCGCGTGACCGCTGTACCACGCGACCAGACCACTGCAGATTTATTTTGGAGTTAATAGTGCTAGAGAAAAGTATCCGAATACGAGGACGTGAACCTCGTTCACCGTCATCTCTTATTTACGGTAATTACGACATTGCGTAAATGCAGCCTATTAAAATACATTGAATGGCTGAATACCTTTGAAGTCCACTTCACAGGCACTCGAATAACCAACAGAGGGCGCCAATGCTGTAAGATAGAAGCACGTGCGATCTGACACAGTGTAGCCTATACTTTCATTAAAAATTAATCGAGGTAATGGATATATAGAATAGCATCTAAGACGCATAATGCCCTTAACAGTGCAGGACAGAAATGTTCAATAGACGTGTAAACTTTTACAGATTAATTTTGTATTCATTTTTTTAAAAATTGTAGAAATGATGAACTCATGTAGAAAAAAAGAACAAGAGTAATAAAGAACGTGACATTATAGAGACCCCTAAATAATTTTCAGTATTTCTATGTCGGTATGCCGACGGAAAGCCACTCCCCTTTAAGACATCACATCTCCAGTCATCAGCTCGCCGCTGCTTGCTGTAACGTTAGTTATTGATGTTATGGAGAAGAAAGCGAGCGAGGGATTCAGAGCTTATTCTCCCTACTAACATCTTTAAGCCTGAAAGCGAAAATCTCCTTATTCGGCTTAAAAGAAGACTGAAACAGATTTTTTTTTCATTGTCCCGTGGGAGAAAAGAAACGCACGAACTTAACATGAAGAGAATAACGGGGAAGACGAAAGAAGCTACTTTAATAGAAATGTCCAACACTCTGGATTCTCAGATTGAAGGTAAGAACTGCTACAGTTAACTGTTATGCAAACCTTATATGCAGTGTTCAAAATGAGAAGTGAGATGTTCGTAATGAGAAGGTCAGTCTGGGAGTTGTTGCCTAAATGAAAAGATAAATGAATGTGACGCTGCATTAAATCAGCTGACAGGATAACTTCAAAGACAAAGAACGATGAAAAAACACCAACAATGCTACATGTTCACCAGGTCAGGTCCCTTTAACAAAATAATATGTATAAACAGTACATGTATTCAAATGGCGGTGTTGAACTGAAATGAAAATAGGCTATTAAAGTTCCTGAAATGGCAAAGGAAAAGTTGCGGTCTACGTTACACCCTAAGACTGGTACCTGGCACCGTGCTGTATCCTGCATTACAAAAGCGTGTTTTTGACATGGTTGAAATCCACAAAAACATCCCTGGTCTGAGTGTAGAGGACAAGAGACCAGTTACACGAGCAATGTAGTCTACGTGACCTACGGATTTCGAAAAAGAACATATTATAGGCCTACGTGATATTTATTAATACGCATCATTGTATGAATGGCAGTTTGAACCACCTCTTTTATTAGCTTTCACGTTACTCCGTCTTGCCACATGGCTTGGCCTCAGTCCCTTAACTTGGGAATCAAACAGTCCTTATGTTGAATCAGTTAAATGTCTGCTGTCATTGTGACTCATTCAGAGTTCATTCAGTTCCCCTGCACACAGGACATTTTTAGACTAGAAAACATCAGGCTCCTCCACTAAGAACATTGGTATAAAGAAAGAAATGGAGTGAATGATCTTTGTATTCATGGAGTATTGAATCGTCTAGTATATTACTCGATTTTGTAGTAACCAAACAAAGAGAAAAATCATATAGGATGAAACCTAATGATTTACCATATGACCTTAGTGGGGCCCTTTAACACAGGACCTTTATGAAAATGTTTCTGGTTTTCCCCCTCTGACAACTAAATATACGGTATTATCTAAACCAAATATCCTGCGCTGATGTTTTAGCTCAGGGATGTGACAGATGTGTCATGCAGCAGTGTAGTTTGATCCGACATTTGATATTACTCGGCCTGTTTTTTAATAATGTAAAATGAATAATTGAGCAGAGCTGAAATGAATCAGTACGGGGTCGGATGTGGCCCTTTCCGTCCTGAGGCGTTATGTTTCACAGGTTGAGTAAAAGCTGCTAATGCATTAAGGCTAAGAGACCTTTTGAGTGTGAGGTGTGAAGGTGTATGTTTATGTCCACGACCCGTGTTCACATTGGTGTGTGGGTTTGTTTGCCCAAGTGACTTATTATTATTATTATTATTATTATTATTATTATTATTATTAATATTATTTGCTCTGCAGTTCTTCTGACTAATGCCGAGGTTTGCCTGTGTCATGAGTTCATGTTTTGTAAGAGGGAGTGGTTGAGAGGAATGATAAAATGTAGAATATAAGGGATATATTTCAGGGGAACCCCAGCCTAGATCTCTCTTTTGCCGTGATTCACTGGATAGTAATATGATTATGCTTCTCGACCAGGACTGTGGCAGTGCCTTGGCTCACATTGTTAAGTCTGCAATGTGTGATTAAAAAACAGAGGGATTTACGGTGACTCTGAATTTCGTGTCTATATATATCTTACTTACGCTGTATTTCATTAATATACGAAAATATTTAGCATTGAAATACATTGAACCTCAAAGTTAGTTATTTCTATTTAATTTGTTTTATATTGGCTAGATGCTTAGCGGCAACAAGTGCACCACAAGATGTACGAGTTTAATATACTTTTCATTCATAGCCTAATTAACAGCAAAATTGAGAAGTGCAGCAGAGTTTGAAAGGATGCATTGTTTAAGCAGCACTAAAACAGAATCAACCCAGGGCCAGAACCCACAGCTAATGGCCAACTCATTAAATCTGCATAACTTAACTTTAATATCACACAGTTTTTTTTATTTTAGCTATAAAACTTCCTGTTGCTGCAGTAATTGAAGCCTGGTAATATATTGCCTCCTATCATCATCCTCGTAATTGCTGTAATAGCAATAAGGCTAGTTTCATCATGACACGGCATCAGTTTAATTGTGTTTAGTGTCAGATAGCTTGTTTAAAGTCTTTTATATAAATTACACTTCTTAGATATGCAAAAATATTTAAATCCAATTACTTTTTTGTAAAAATTGATTTGGACTCAGTTAATCAATTCCAAGTGGTCTAAATAGAGGTTACTTGACCATTTTTTATTTTTCTAATTTTGTTTGCATGACTACCTCTGTTTTTTTTTTGTATCGGAATTTTTGTTTCACTTGGTTTAATCACAGCAGCCTTCTTTATGTCATGGCCCACAACAAATTTTGGTTATACAGATGTTTAAGGAAACCTCAGTATCTCAACATAGGATGTTATGAGCTCTTCATATTACATTGGTGATTTCAGTGTGAAATTTATTTAATCATAAGTTTGACGAACAGGAGAATTTGATGTTTCCCCATTCAAAGAGATAGGAGCTGTACTTGCCTGACTGAAATAGCTGCCTGAGAGGCGTTTCAAAGATGGCCGCCTAGTGAAATTACTTCAAAGTCTTAAGGGGACTTTGGTTTTACAAATATTTAACCAATGAAAAGGATTTAAAAGAGTTTGCGACTAAATCTCGTAACATTATCGGATCTTCAAACTGTCGGTCAAACCTCATATCTCCCCTTGCCTCTATCATAAATTATTTGCACACAGTTTGGCTATCTTTGCAAAGCCAAAATATCAGCCGAATGGCTTAGAGCAGGCGGTAATGGATCCAAGGTTGTATCTCGTAAATTGTATCTACAGTAGTACAGGTTGTGTACTCATAAAACGAGTCATTGGAAAGTTTGTAAGGACATTAGGAGTTTATTTAAATAACACTTGCCTGATGGCTTATGCTACCGCTAACCCGAACGCCGAGATCACTTCCTTGATTTGGGAAAAGCCCGTAAAAGTCCTGACAGAAAGCGATGCATAAGGATGTAGTGTAACAACGGCCAGTTCCAGCAATGCACTAATATTTTGTTGGTACTACCAGTTTGCAAAAATTATTAGTTACAGCATAATGCACACATTACAATTGTTAATAATCCAACTGGATCATAGAAATGCCATTTTTAAAAGATTATTTTGAAGTTTACCATCCTAGCTCTTATCAGAAAGTAATTTAGTCAATGCAAAGTGTTGTTAATCTGTCCTGTGGAAAAACTTTTATTTACTCTTTTGCTTTTCAAAGGTATTGTATAATAAACTGTATAGTGTCTGACAGTATGAATGGTCCTGTCATTTCTTCAGAGTTTATCAGTGCATTGTCACACTGGACTGTCACACAGAAGAACGAGTCTCTTATCAGGGCAGACCTCATGGTATCCTCTTTAGAGAATGCAGCATACACACCCAATGTGGACCCTGAATAGATTCCCGCGCTCTCCCTGCCACACCATGCCTGCTGTGTTTGTATGTGTGTGCATGAAGTGTTCTCTTGATCTGTCATGCAAAGTAATACAGATATTAATTTAGTTACAGAGTTACTCTACTAAAATGTTTTATTATTCAAATAGCATAAATAAAATTACTTGATTTTTGAACTGAATTAAATGGTTTAATTGTCACACCACTTGCAGACAACAGCCAACGAGTGAGGTTGCGCGTGTACTGGTAACTAGGCGATAGAAAGTGAGAGTTGTTGCTATAGCAGCAGGCAGTTTAATTTAGTTTTCTCTTTGATAGCCATACTGTATGACAAGTAGTTGCCCCAGTAAAAGTCATACATAAACTCTAAAAGGGATCACTATATGTTTAGTATATACAGTGAGGAAAATAAGTATTTGAACACCCTGCTATTTTGCAAGTTCTCCCACTTAGAAATCATGATGGAGGGGTCTGAAATTGTCATCGTAGGTGCATGTCCACTGTGAGAGGCATAATCTAAAAAAAAATCCAGAAATCACAATATATGATTCAACTATTTATTTGTATGATACAGCTGCAAATAAGTATTTGAACACCTGTCTATCAGCTAGAATTCTGACCCTCAAACATGTTAGTCTGCCTTTAAAATGTCCACCTCCACTCCATTTATTATCCTAAATAAGATGCACCTGTTTGAGGTCGTTAGCTGCATAAAGACACCTGTCCACCTCATACAATCAGTAAGAATCCAACTACTAACATGGCCAAGACCAAAGAGCTGTCCAAAGACACTAGAGACAAAATTGTACACCTCCACAAGGCTGGAAAGGGCTACGGGGAAATTTCAAAGCAGCTTGGTGAAAAAAGGTCCACTGTTGGAGCAATCATTAGAAAACGGAATAAGCTAAACATGACTGTCAATCTCTCTCGGACTGGGGCTCCATGCAAGATCTCACCTCGTGGGGTCTCAATGATCCTCAGAAAGGTGAGAAATCAGCCCAGAATTACACAGGAGGAGCTGGTCAATGACCTGAAAAGAGCTGGGACCACCGTTTCCAAGGTTACTGTTGGTAATACACTACGATTTCATGGTTTGAAATCATGCATGGCACGGAATGTTCCCCTGCTTAAACCAGCACATGTCTAGTCCCGTCTTAAGTTTGCCAATGACCATTTGGATGATCCAGAGGAGTCATGGGAGAAAGTCATGTGGTCAGATGAGACCAAAATAGAACTTTTTGGTCATAATTCCACTCGCCGTGTTAGGAGGAAGAAGAATGATGATGAGTACCATCCCAAGAACACCATCCCTTCTGTGAAGCATGGGGGTGGTAGCATAATGTTTTGGGGGTGTTTTTCTGCACATGGGGCAGGGCGACTGCACTGTATTAAGGAGAGGATGACCGGGACCATATATTGCCAGATTTTGGGGAATAACCTCTTTCCCTCAGTTAGAGCATTGAAGATGGGTCGAGGCTGGGTCTTCCAACATGACAATGACCCGAAGCACACAGCCAGGATAACCAAGGAGTGGCTCTGTAAGAAGCATATCAAGGTTCTGGCGTGGCCTAGACCTAAACCCAATAGAGAATCTTTGGAGGGAGCTCAAACTCTGTGTTTCTCAGCGACAGCCCAGAAACCTGACTGATCTAGAGAAGATCTGTGTGGAGGAGTGGGCCAAAATCCCTCCTGCAGTTTGTGCAAACCTGGTGAAAAACTACAGGAAACTGTAATTGCAAACAAAGGCTACAGTACCAAATATTAACATTGATTTCTCAGGTGTTCAAATACTTATTTGCAGCTGTATCATACAAATAAATAGTTATAAAATCATACATTGTGATTTCTGGATTTTTTTTATTTTTTAGATTATGTCTCTCACAGTGGACATGCTCCTACGATGACAATTTCAGACCCCTCCATGAGTGGGATAACTTGCAAAATAGCAGGGTGTTCAAATACTTATTTTCCTCACTGTATGTATGATCATGGCCCTTGAGCATCAACAGAGTGATAAGAAACAAAAAAAAATAATAATTAAAGCAAGATAATGGGCTATTCTTCATCAATTCGCAGAACTGTATGACGATTTATGCATTTGTTTTGTGTACGTGGCTCAAAGTTGTTTGTATGCATATAATTTGAATTATGAATATTTTCTGTACATTTATAAACAGTCCTTCTCCTGACCTCACAGTATAGTCATTATTCGCTATTTAAGAGTAAGACTTTGCTGGAGATCCCCAATTACATTCCGAGACACCATTGCATGCAGACTTTGCCATGGACACAAAATGTGGTTGGAAATTGTGGTTTATTTGCTGTTAATGTGAAATATTCCATGAATGTTCTCTGACCTGAATCTATGGCGTTTCCTGACACACTTTTCCTGTTGGGAGTTATGTGTTTTGTCATGCATTAAGAGTGCAATGTTGTAAGCTTGCTTCATTCAGCCAATAAATTCAGTTCACTTTATATTCCTACTACAGCTAGTCATGTGACACATGAGGCTGAATCGGAATTGTGAATATATTTTCAGCCCATCTGCTAAAAAAGCTGAGCCCATCTCTGCTGAACAGTACATTTATGCTTTAGCACACAGATTCAGTTAAACTGTTGATTTGTTTACCAGGAAATGACTGTGGGGGCCACAGCTTTGTATTCAGACAGGTTTTATCAACACTACTGCTGCTTTTTCCCTCTCTGCTTCAAAGTATTACACAAAGGTGCCATTATCAAAGCCTTTTTTTCCCAGTAGGCCTAATCATCACTCATAATAACACGATCAGAGGAAGCCTGCGAGACCAGACCTGTTGGCTCTGCTCAGAGCAAATATTGGCCTTCTCATAGAATGGAAACAATAGAGACCAGACATGTATACAGGGGTGCACATAACTTTTTTGGTCTGGTTCTCAAGGGACCACCTGGAGAGGCTGCTTGATACTCACACTTTAAGTTGTCGTCATCACTTTCCTCCTGCATCACTGCTCTCCTCACTGTCTTCTTTTCTCTCGAACATGGTAGATGATGATGATTTTATTTTATTTGATTAACATTAATGACAGACAACAGCAGGAATATTAAGCTGCTGTCACTTTAAGACCGAATGCATGGACCGAATATACTGCCACACATCTGGTTTCTTTCTCATCTGTTCACTTATGACAAAACCGAGAGAATACTTAGGATAGGACATCAATAGGACATCAAGTTCGGTTTTGTCCAGAGCAAAACAATGCTACCCAAAGTGATGTAAATAAACAAAATGTGATTCAGGTGGTAAAGGAAGCAGAACCAACCTCAGGTACACAATTTAGTGAAAGTGCAAACACTGATAAATAAACTGAGGATAAGAAAAAGAGAAATGAGATTGATCCAAAGGTCCTGGATGGTGAAATGATAAAAGACGTGATAGAAGAATAATAGACACAATAAATGAGGAATGAATAATGATGGAGGAAGAAGAATTGGTATTTAAAATTCCTGTAGTGAAAAGGAAAGCAAGAAAAAGTGAAGGGGGTTCAAAATTAAAGAAACAACTAAAGAATAGCCAAGAGTCAATAAAAGACGGGGAAGATAATAGTTCGGAGGACACTTCTGATGATTCATCTACGGATGCTTCTTTGGTCAGTTTTGGTGAGAAGGAGCCTTCAGATATGGTGTCTCTGAATGAGAGTCAAGAGACTAGCGGGTACAGTCTCGAAAAAGTACAACGTTTTCTGAAACATTACAAAAGGCAAACGGAATGTGGTGATAGACGATTTTTTTCCGGATCGTAAAATCTTCATTGAGTCTGCACGTTTTTTTAGTGAGAGAAAGAGGGGAAGGAGGACAAGTCAAGAGTTCCATAGATTGAAAAAAATCGTACAAAAATTGCGTGTAGATCCATTTTAACTGAAATTAAAAGAAGAATTCATAAGAATTGTTGTTCTTTTTTGTTTTTTGCAATTAATGATTGGTTTCCTTTACATTTTATTTATAATTGATTTGAAGTTTGCAACTTTAAATCTGAATGGAGCAAGAGATATAAAGAAAAGGAGTCAATTGTTTCAATTAATGAAAATGAAACATGTAGATATATTTTTTGCTCAAGAAATTCATAGTGACATTATAAATGAAGTGAATTGGAAAAGAGAATGGGAGGGTATGGCTATGTTTATTCACAAAAAGAGTACAAGTGCTGGTGTAGGAGTCTTCTTTGCAATTTTTTTTTGCCAATTTCATATGAGGTGGAGGAAATTGTGGAAGGAAGATTTTTAAAAGTTAATGCAAAATTTGATGTTGCAACGCTTGTTTTAATAAATGTGTATGCTCCAGTTATTGCAGCTGAGAGATTGCTGTTTTTAGAAAAATTGTTAAATACTGTACAAAATTGTGATCCTGACCATTATCTACTGATTGCAGGGGACTTTAATTGTACTGCGATGGATTTAGATAGAAACCATCTAGAACCTCATACAGCTTCCAGGTTGTCATTGAATCGTTTTGTTGAAACTAATGAGTTAGTGGATGTGTGGAGAAACTTGAACAGTAAAATTAAACAAGTAAGGGAAAGTGTAGTTTCTATAGCAAGACTGGATAAGTTGTATTGCTTTAAACATCAAGTACAAATTGCAAAAACATATTAGTCGTGTGTGTTTTTCTGACCATTCCATGGTGATAGCAAGTGTATTTATAAAGTTGTTGAAATTAAAAAGTGCCTATTGGATTTTAATAGTGCTTTGTTACAAGATTTGCCTTTTAAAAACTGTTTTGAGTTTTTTTGGAAGGAATGGAAGAATAAAAAGGCAATGTTTTCAAGTGTACAACAGTGGTGGGATTTGGGAAAGAAACAAATTCAACAACTTTGTGTACAATACAATTTCAATGTCACCCTGAATATGTCTAAAAAAATTAGAGTTCTGGAGAATGATATTTTAGAGCTTCAAAATGTATGTGATTCTACAGGAAATCAAGTTAATTCTCTGATTGGAAAGAAGGCAGAATTAAGAGATCTGCTCGGTAGTAAAGCACAGGGGGCATTGATCAGGTCTCGTTTTCAGAATTTTTCTGAAATGGATGCTCCATCCAAGTTTTTTTCAGTTTGGAAAAGAAAAATGGCCAAAGTAGAATCATTCATTGTCTTCGGTCAGCCAATGGGCGGGAGCTCACTGAAACTGCTGATGTGCGCAGGAGGGCTGCTGACTTTAACAAGGACATTCAAATGTGAGTACACAGAGGACCAAGAGCTAGTACAAGATTTTCTCGGAGGCCTACCTCAAGTGCAGGAGGCGGCAAAAGAAAATTTGGTGTGACTCTGGAGGAATTGCGTACAGCTTTAATGAGCATGGAAAATGGTCGGGCTCCAGGGTTAGATGGTCTAACGGTTGATTTCTACAAAGCTTTCTGGGATGTGGTGGGCAGTGACCTGTTGGAAGTTTTCTGTGACAGCATTGCCAGAGGACAACTGCCTTTGAGGGCAGTGACCCTTTTACCCAAGAAAGGAGAACTCAAAGTAATCAAAAACTGGAGGCCCGTTTCCTTGCTTTGTGTTGATTTTAAGATTATATCGAAGACTTTGGCTAACAGGTTGAGAAAAGTGATGGAGCAAATCATACATGCGGATCAGTCGTACTGTGTACCGGGCAGATTAGAGATATTTTTGTTGTAAAAATTACAGGCCAGAAATTTGGCATGATTTCATTAGACCAAGAAAAGGCCTTCGACCGAATTGAACACCAATATTTATGGAATGTACTTGATTTTTTTGGATTTCCTCCCATTTTTATTAAAATGGTTAAGGTATAGTATGGTGACATTGAAAGTGTTTTATGGAAGTAAAATAATGCCAAATGTTTTTGAAACAAAAAGCCTGTTGAATTGCACTACTTGAAAAAACAGGCATTGCATTAACTATGCTTGCATTTTAATGAATTGTATTTTTAGGACTTTTTTAGGACATTTTTTATTGGCTCATATTTGACATGGTTGAATATTTAAGATGTGAATATTTCAATTCAAAACTTTTCAAACACACTTTCATTATTAAAAATTCAATAATCCATATTAACCCTTCATATTTCACATCCAAAATATTCAAACTTTTTAAAAATACAACCTATAATATTCAACAGGCAATTTTTGGTCCATTTTATTTCGCTTTACAAATTCGCTTCCACAAATTCAGTGGTTCAAATTCGACAGTAAATTCAATACTGACATCCAGGAAAAGCAGTGGATTACCGAGCGTAATCTCCATCTGCTGTAAATCTACCACACCAGCCGGGGGTGCAAGCGCGTGTTGTTGACGAGGACCGAGCAACAGTTAGAGCAAGCCATTCATTCATAAAAACTCATTTATAGAAATATAAGTATATTTGTTAACTTTATATCACGCCGATGTGCTTCCCTACAAGGGTTTCCTTATATCACAATACAGTGATATAAAAGACCAAACTCGCACCTTATTGAGAAGGCTGCAGGCTACTATACTGCTACAGGCAAGCAGATGGACTCAGAATATGAACTTAACGCGCAAAGTTTCACGCAGCGTTTTCCTGTGATATACTCAGTGGCATAATGTGTGTGTGTGTGTGGCCTGGTAAACCCTACGTTATGGGGACAAAATGTCCCCACAAGGATGGCAATATCCGAAATCCTTGTTCGTGTGGGGACATTTTTTGGTCCCCATGAGGAAATTAGCTTATAAATCATACTAAGTGATGTTGTTTGAAAATGTAAAAATGCACAATGTTTCCTGTGATGGGTAGGTTTAGGGATAGGGTTAGTGTAAGGGAATAGAATATACAGTCTGTACAGTATAAAAATCATTATGTCTATGGAAAGTCCCCATAAAACATGAAAATACAAGTGTGTGTGTGTGTGTGTGTGTTTTGCTAATACAATGTTAAATCATAAATCAGATGTAGGCTATGTGCAATAACATTACGATGTCCAGCAATCGATTTAAATAGTACATTGGGTTTAATCTGTGGTGTTTAATTACATCATCGTGCTGCGAGAAGTGGTTTCAAAAGTGGTGGGGACAATATCCGCCCGCAAATTGTGCCTATGCATATCCTACTGGCATAAAGTTGGCTTGACATTGGACATTCGCGCGTAGGGACCGTCTCTAAAGTTACACAAAACATTACACACGTTTCTAACTTCAGTAGCAAACTCATTTATTTGAATACATATCAAAATATAAAAGGGTGTGCATCATGCCTGACACCTACCACTTTTCTGTAAGTCATTCTCTCCCAATGCTATTGAAGTTAGAAACGTGTGTACCAATGTGTAACTTTACAGACAGTCCCTAAATTTGCAAATGTCCAATGTCAAGCCAACTATGCCAGTATATCACTGGGAAACGCTTAGTGTGAAACTTTGCGCGTAAATTTCATATTCTGAGTCCATCTGCTTGCCTATAGCCATAGTAGCCTACAGCCTTCTCAATAAGGTGCGAGTTTGGTCTTTTAGATCACTGTATTAGTCAAGCTACATTACGCATTTTATATGTCCAGCAATCGTGAAGTATTGAGGGAAACCCTAGTACTGCAGCATATATAAAGATATAAAGTTAAGGCTACTAAACCAAGAGAAATGTCTACCTCTAATGTAGGCCTAACATTTGATCTGTACATCAGCATCGGGGGAATAACATAATCTCGTTCACGGTAGAGAAAGATATCACAAATACACTTACATTTCTATAAATGAGTTTTTATGAATGAATGGCTTGCTCTAACTGTTGCTCTGTCCTCGTCGCTTGCACTCCCTGCTGGTGTGGTAGATTTACAGCAGATGGAGATTACGCTCGGTAATCCACTGCCTTTCCTGCAGTTCCTGGATGTCAATGTTGAATTTACTGTTGAATTTGAACCACTGAATTTGTGGAAGTGAATTTGTAAAGCGAAATAAAATGGACCGAAAATTACCTGTTGAATATTATAGGTTGTATTTTTAAACAGTTTGAATATTTTGGAAGTGAAATATGAAAGGTGAATATGGATTATTTAATTTTTTAATAATGAAAATGTGTTTGAAAAGTTTTGAATTGAAATATTCACAGCTTAAATATTCAACCTTGTCGAATTTGAGCCAATAAAAAATGCAAGTCCTAAAAATACAATGCATTAAAATGCAAGCATATAATGCAATGCATATTTTTTTCAAGTAGTGCAATTCAACAGGCTTTTTGTTTCAAAAACATTTGGCATTATTTTACTTCCATAGAGTTGTGAAGGTCAATGGTGGCTTGAGTGCCCCTGTAAAAGTTAAAAGGGGAATCAGGCAGGGTTGTTCATTGTCAGGCATGTTGTCTTCAATTGCAATTGAGCCTTTTTTATGTAAATTGAGAGATAGTTTGGAAGGGGTGTCTTTGTATAGAGAACAGAGTTTTTGTTTATCTGCCTATGCGGATGATGTAATGGTAGCTGTTAAAGGAAGAAGTGATGTGGAAAAAATCAAAGGGGTGGTCGAGAGGTATGGTAAAGTATCGTCAGCAAGAGTAAATTGGTCTAAATTGGAGCATTGGAAGTAGGTGGGTGGACTCAAGGAAAACTAAAATTACCAGGTGGACTGTCATGGGTTACAGGGGGCGTTAAATACTTGGGAGTCTATTTGGGTGATGAAAACTATGATGAAAAATTGGGATGGTGTTATAGAGATGGTTGAAGGGAAACTTAAAAAATGGTGGTGGTTATTGCCACAAATGTCATATAGAGGACGCTCCTTAATTATCAATAATTTGGTAGCAGCATCGTGTGGCAGTATTTGAGCCACCTGCAGGTCTTCTGGCAGAAATCCAGGCTTTAATGGTTGATTTTTTTTTGGAATAAAAAGATGCATTGGGTACCACAATGTGTGTTATATCTAACAAGGGATGATGGTGGACAAAGTCTTCTGCATCTAGAAAGCTGTAAAACAGCGTTTAGATTACAGTTTATTTAAAAGAATTTGTATGGTCAAAGTAATGTATGCGAAGCAGGAACACATTTTATTTTGGAAAAAGTTGGAGGTTTGGGGTTAAATAAAAGTGTTTTTTGGATTAACTGTGAAGCAGGAGACATAAAAGGCCTTCCCATATTATCGAAGTGTTCTAAAAGCATGGGCATTAGTAAGAACTATAAGGACTATGCCGTGTCATCTCTTCATTGGCTTCTAGAAGATCCTTAGTTAAAGTGCAAGATTGGATGTTGCTGGACAAACAATGCCTGGAATGATGAAAATTTTAGTAACAGCAAAAATGATCATCTTAAGAAGACTACTGGAGGTCGCTGGTAATGACTTTGATAACGTGAATGCTGTAGCACAAAGCTTGGGACTCCAGTCACAGAGAGTGGTGGTTTGGTTTTTGGACAATAAAGAAAACTCTGAATGATGAAGACAAACTTTTAATTATGGAATTCGACAGTGGACGATCTGTACCAGAAGTAAAGGATAGTTTTCCAAACATGGACATTGCACCAAAGTTTACTGAAGAGGAAAGTTCTCATCAGTTGCTTGGGACTAAAAGATTGGAAAGGTTGGATTTTTGTTCTGTGAATGGAAAAATGTTGTATGAATTATGTGTTAAAATGTTAAACAAGGAAAAATTGAAAGTGCGGGTTGAAACACCGTGGGCTGCTCATTTTGGTGTTGAAAATGATTGTAAACCTGTATGGAGGAATATGTACAAGCCACCATTGACCAAAGCAAATGGGGATTTGCAGTGGAAAATACTGCACGGTATTGTTGCCGTAAATGCATTTGTTAGCATTATTAATTCAGTAGTTGATAGCAAGTGTCCTTTTTGTGATCAAAGGGAAACTATTTTTCACTATTTTGTACATTGTGACAGGCTTAAAAACTTGTTTTTGATGCTTAATTTCATGTTTGTGGATTTTAAAGTAATATTTTCAAAGGTTGGTTTTATCTTTGGGTTCAAGTTTTGGAAAAAAAGAGAAAAAAAGGGCAACTTGTTAACTTTGTTATTGGAAAAGCGAAAATGGCTATTTATCTGACAAGAAAGGAAAAGATAGATGGTGAAGTTGGTCGGGATGTAGTACGAGTATTTAAGAGTTTAGTACGAGTAAGAATTAAATTTGATTTTTTATTCTATAAAACTGAGTAATATAGAGGATTTTGAAAATGTATGGAATTACAAAGAAATGTTGTGCTTTGTTAGAGATGGTGAATTAAATTTTGCTAAATGTCTTGAGTAAAGTGTATGTTTGTTATTTGTTTTTAAATGATTTAGACAATTAAAGTGTTTTAAAATCTCTCTCTCTCTCTCTCTCTGTGTGCGCGCGCTTTGGGTGTCTGTGCGCAAATAATAGCGTGCGAGTCCCTATTTTTGCCTCTTCTTACGCATTTAAAATCGTTTGAATGTGTAAATTGGCTAGACAAAACATGTCCAAATGATAAACATTCACTCTATGATGGTTAAACTTAGCAGAATCGTGAATCATATGTGTGCTGAATTAATGAACATACTTATCCTCATGATTGCCAGAGAACAAGTAAACCAAGTAAACTTTACCAGGTAAATGTGTCCCTGTCCCCAAAAATGCTGGTACTCAAAAGCGCTTCCCTCCATGTTTTCTGCTGCGCTTCGTTTCTATTTACCGCGCATGTGCACCTGCACACCAGTTATGTGCACCCCTGCCTTTATACCTATTTACAAATGCATTTTTTTGTGATTTTTAGTAATGGTTTTAAATGTTAGCCCACACATGTATAAATTTCCCCCTAAAAGAAATGCATATAGAAAGAGTTGCGTGTGGATTTAAAACTGAATTTCCATCTTTACACCCCTAACTGTCTCTTGGGTTAAGATGGCTGTGCGGTTCTGACGGGCTACCGGAGGACCTTTCAGGCAGGTACGGACAGAGCTACGTGTGCCGCTTGTCTGTCCGTCCCCCCACTCTGCCGTCTTCTCATCCTCTGATACTTTTTTGCTTCATATTCATTTCCTGTCATTATCATTTTATTGCGCTTCATCAGCTTCTCAGAAACCATATTGTGACAAGTGTGCTCGTCTGTGGTACCACATATTTGGATATGTAAACTTTGCTCCAAATGCTAAATATGTTTTAAAAAATGTTGACGTCTTTGTCTGTTCTTTCATTTTGTTGGCCTTGTCAACTTGTTAAGGTTCATACCTCTGCTTAAAGGCTGGATATGAGTGTGTGTTTAAAGCTTTTTTGTCAGAATTGCACGAAAGTTTTAGCTTGAATGTGTGAGAGATGTGTTTGATGACTGAAGTGTTGTGTAGCTTTGTGTTTTTGTTGTACATATTGATAGCAGTGTTGTTCCGAAAAGAACGAAAGCAGCGCAACTGAAAATATCAAATTTAATAAGGCAGGATCAAATTAACAGAACAACCAGTCTGAGACTGTAATCTAATCTGTCCATGGTGGAACATATATTTACTTGCATTAATTTTCAGTATTAACTATCTGTAATTTGATTGAGTGGTGATTTAGTGATATCATGCACTAGCCAGGAATTATGTGTTATGTGTATCCTGTTACAAAAAGAGAACACTATGCCTGACTGTTCCCCACAGGAAGTGCTTCTATCCCACAAAGTTGGCTGCTCAGCATTTAAGCCATTGGCTGACTAACCAATGGAATTTCTGCCAAAGTATGTGGGGGAGAGAGCAAAAGGGCTGCAAAGACAAATAACACATGCAACTGTAAAGGTTTTTTTTTATTTTTTATTATGTGCTATGTGACATTCACTTTAGCAGCTATAAAATCTAATATGCTACATAACACTGAATTTGTTTAAGTTGGAGCTGCTCTTCTCCAAAGGAAAATTAAATTAAATATTCAGAAAATGTAATGTGTCTCTTAAAACATAGTGGAGAATTATTTTCAGTTAAATACCTCTAGTCTGTAGTTTACATTAAAGGTGCAGTAAGAGATTTCTGAGAATCATTGTTGAACAATGTTGATATTTGAAATCAACCCAAACAAACAAACAATTCCCTTCTTTTCTCCGCTTTCAAACATGCAATGGATGTCTCTTTATCAGCAGAAGCAAAGCAAAATAAAGCTTTGCAAAAAATAAAGCAAAAATCATGAACAGACGACTGACAAGGAAGAACACAATATGAACATGCCGTACACAAGAGTTAATATTAGAAAAGTGTTCCAGTGCTGGAGAGACTTAAGCAGGAAGGCCTGAAAACAGATGCAGAGGTTGTGTTGTTTCTGCTCCTTATGTGAGTAAAACAGTTTGGAGTGTCATTGTTTGTCTGGAGCTGGTGTACTGCTGGTGACAAACAATGACTCTCAAAACCAGTGTTACTCGCGTATGGAGCAGAAACAACACAACACAACATCTGTTATCAGGCCTTCCTGCTTAAGTCTCTGCCGCACTGGAACGCTGTTCTAATATTAACTTCCTAAAGCTCTAACCCTTCTTTTTCCAGTGATATTCCTTTGACCTTTTTTCTTTTGAAATGTCTCTCAGCCATCTCTCTTTCAACAGTCTTCAAATCTCTCTCTCTCTCCTCCTCTCATCATGAGTGGACACGCCCCCTACTGCTGATTGGCTACAAGTTTATTATGGTGCTCGGTCCGATCCACTTTCTACAGCGTTTTTTAGAAATCGCTTACCGGTGCACCTTTAATACTGTCCACCTTTGGCCTGTGATCTACTGTGCTGAAAAAGCCCTATTTTAATGTACCGGTAACCAAATATTTGCTAAAATTTTACCTTTTAACAGTACAACAGCTTGTCACTGGGCAGTAGGGAAAACTTTCTACTTTATCTACCACTGAAATGTGCAAAGTTTAGAACAGCAAGAGCATTGTGGTTGGCATATAATGTTTCCAGTTAGTCTATATAGCATTTGTGGTTCTAATAAATAAATAAATAAATATATATATATATATATTATATATATATATATAAATAAATATATATATATATTAATGTCATTTCCCTTGTGTCATTTGCAGGTAATAATGGCAGCATTAACTCCATCTCTGACAGAGGGACACAGCTGCCTGGTCACCGGGAGGTAAGATATCAGATATTTTCATCTCAGTCAAATAGCTTGTCATAGTTTATGGTTCAGCTCTACCCTGTTTGAAGAAGGAACAGATTACGACTGCTATTTTGTAATGTGGTAAATAGGTCACATTTTGAGGTTGTGGTACTTTAAATGTGTGTGAATGGACTCACAACACAAGGTCTCCTAAACATCTCTGTTTTAAATATTTATGTTAGGCCTTTTTGAACAATTTGAACTTTTAAATGTCTAAGTATAGCTCTTGAAGACAGGTCAAAGGGATTTGGGGGTTCTCCCATTAATACACTTTTATAATGTCCACCAAACGCAATATACAAGGATTTACACTCTTTATCATAAAACAATTTGTGAACAAAAAATGACATTTGTGATTAAGGATTTTTAAAAACCATTTTGATTCAGACTGTTTTGAAAAGAACCAACTCTAAAGAACAATTCGCCCACAAATCAAACTCTATTATGGCATGCAAAATGGGTTTTACTCTATTATAAGGAATATTTAGACTAGAAAAAAACTATTCAATTGACGTTTCCATGATTTTAAAGATTGCATTAATTTAATTGCAATAATGACTTTTCTTGGCCTGGAAACACATTTTTTGAATTTCCTGGTATTTTGATGGCTTAAGCAACCCTGAAGATTTTCAAAATCTCACATGTTTAGAAAATTCTTATGTTTATTATACAGAAGGAGATTCTGGTTGTTCCTGAGATGGACATTGGACCTTTTAGTATATTTTTCCGCTGCATTAAAAATATAAAAGTACTCACTTTCTTCAGTCTTAAGCATTGATTTTGGCATATTTACATGAAGCTATGTAAGAAGCAAGCATCAATAGATAATGCATTTGCTTTGTTTCTCTTGCTGGTGCACTTTGCTAATGATACTTTCCTTATCTTAGTGCAGTCAGCAATAAAGGAGTGTTTTGGCAAGCCATGTGCAATGGTACATTTTGTCTCGATATTTAATTAAACCTGGATGCTGAATTAATCACCCTGGGGACTAGTTTAATGAGGGGGCATCTAGAACTAAAACTGTAGCTCTGTTTTTTAGTGAATAATGAAGTATGACAATGAGCATGTGATTGTGATCTCAGTCCTACAGTATAAACCAGTTCATCACAGGAGAGTCTCCAGGCCAAGGCATGTTTACCCCAGTTCTCTGCAGTGAGGGGGGGTGACCTACTCTTATCAGAGGTCTCTGTGTGAGAGAGTGTGCAGCTTGCTGTTTACATTGGCTAGCACTACTTTGAACAAATACCTCTCTGGGACATACCACCATTGCAGCACTTTATGAAAATTATGACAGCTCGATCTGAGGTATGGATGCAGCCTTCACGTCCAGGGCATCAGAGATCGTTGCTTACTTCTAAGCGTGCCGCACAAGTCCTGAAAAGTGAATTTCCAAAGAATCTTGATCGTCCCCCGGTGGTTGGTCCCAGTATAGGTCATAAACCCTGCCTCCCCATGAAGTCTAATGGAAAACTAAACAATCAAATTACACTTCAAATTAGTATTTTTCTGTCAATTTAAGGTAGTTTTTATGACACTGATTTAAGTTTAAGTGTTTGTTGTTTTTTTATTTTATTTTTTTAGATAAGTCTGTTCTTAGTTGGTCTTGATGCTATAAAAAACGGGAATGTGACATCATGATTGACAGCTTCTCTAAACAAAGTAGTTCATTGAGGCACCAACAGACTTTTTGGGGGATTTTCGGGAGGAGTTTGGAGCTTCAACTTTAATTTCTACAGTTCTGCAGTATTCTGTACTAACGGTTTCTGCAAGAGTGAGGGCGGGACCTTGATATCGCGGCTACACTTCCCGTTCACTACTGCGCAGAAGCAGGTCCCAAATCAGGGCAAGATGTCAGCGCCATATTAGGACTTTGGCGGCTTCACTTTTCACCAATGGAAGAGAGTGAAGGGGCGTTGTCCATCTTTTTTTACTTGTTTTACATCTATCGTTACTTAGTTAGAGCTTTTTTTAAATGACTCTTTTTAAAATTAAACCTTTTTAGGGTTGAACATTAAATTTCTTGAATAGTGCATTGTTATTCACAACAAATGTTGTGTTAAAAGTAGCCTGTTATATATATAAAATATGCAGAATGTGTAATGTTTAAATTTGTATAGTTTGTATTCAGTGTACTGTATATTCATAGCATTTATTATTATTTTTCATTGGTGATAGTCTTTTTTCCTGAACACATGAGACTGGACAACATCGACATATTTTATTTGGATTGTTTTACTTCGTACAAGTTTTTTTTTTTTGACAGAGAGAGGTGAGTCATAAGACGAGGCAAGCAATGATTTGACAAGCAATGATTTGTCGCTCTGTTTTAACACTTTAACAGCTCTGTTGTACTAATGGGACTAGTGCTTTCTCATCTACATGGCCTCGATATGAACACCCAATGTCTAGTGCTTAAATTATTCAGATTAGTAGAAATTATAGAGTGCAGATATTAAATATTGTGAAACTCCATAGATATCCTTGAGAATTCCTGGAGTTTAAATTATTTTGTTGATTTGTTGTTACAGCTTTATAGATTGCTTGGAAGCATTCGGTTGTCATTTTGACATCAATAGTGATCAATAACCCTCCATGTCCTTTCTTAAAGGAGCAGCGTACAAAGGTCCCGTCTGACCAGTAATGCTGATTAACAAAGGACCTGTTTGAGAATAAGTGCTCCTGTCAGCTCTCTCACATTTAATTAGTGGTCCGCAATAAAATGCCTTCACATATGACACATTGCCTTGACATCATTAGTTTAATGACTTTCCCTGGTTTGGTCACTGACTGGCCTTTTTTAGATGGACGTGCCAAGCAGGCAACCATTTTTGTGACTGATCTGTTTTGGCTTGTTTTACTGCCTGGAGCAGCATATTTTTAGGGACATTTGTATGCATGATGTAGAAGATAGAGTATACAGTATGTTTCTCAATATTAAAACAGGTCCTGCAGACATACCTCAAAGGCATGTTTGTACAAGTTTGATGTATTGTGAATCTCCTGTGGTTTCCTTATGTGAGTAACACAGTTTGGAGTGTCATTGTTTGTCTGGAGCTGGTTTACTGCTGGCGACAAACAATGACACTCAAAACCAGTGTTACTCACGTATGGAGCAGAAACAACACAACCTCGGCATCTGAGGTTTTATTATACTCTATTTGCATAATTGTATTAATATCAGTGGTTATGGTATTGGTATTTTGGTTTTGTGTCTGGGATGGCTGGGGTGTTTGTTTATTTTGTTTTTGTCTTTTTGCATTTGCATTTTTTGCTTAAAACATTTACAACAAGGTACCATAATATTAGCCTATTTTTATTGAATTGTGTCTGGATGAAAACCTTGGCATTGTTTGAAATGTCTTGGTATAAGATAAATACTAGGACATCTATAAAGTAATTATTCAATAATCATCAATAGCAAAAAATACAGAAGGAATTATCGTCTGATACAATCACTGTATCATGGCATCATCACAATTTTATAAGAGTAGATGGCCAACAAATTTTTCACTTGATGTGTTCTTTTAAATTAAAATTTTTACCTAATTGTCTTTTTACATATTGTCTTTTTGTACAAAAATTTGTACCTAGAAGTGACTTAAACCTGAAAAAAATTATTTTGGCGACATCCTCATCTGACAAATGGTACAAAATTAAAATAAATTATTATAATTATTATTTAAAAAATAAATAAATAAGATGCTAAACAGTTTTCTCTTTGGGTTAGGTTACAGTACTGTATATGAAAAGCAATAGATGTCTATGGAACGTCACCATTTAGATAGCTAAGCCAGTGTGTGTGGGTGTGTGTTGCTCTTACACTCTACATGTCTGCAGAAGTAACTGCTCTCTTAATACTGTACCTGTGGTTTTCTCAGCACATCTTGCTGCAGCTCTTCCTGTAGCCTCTCATGCTGTCATGATCCTATTTCTGCTGTGCTAGTGGGATGTTTTACTCGACAGTACATTTCTGCTCTCACTACTTTGAGCACTATAGTGATTTATGCTGTATGTTGAGCATCACCTCCACTCATGTAAGGGGTGTGTTGTGGTTTTGTCTACTAAAAAAATAAGCACAGTTAATAGAAATCACTTGCGTTATGAGATAGCACATGTTTTTATTGTGATAGGAGGCAACTCTGAAAGGCTGTATGGTCATGTAACTACGTATAAGTAGTATAACGTGTATAAGTAGGAATGCTGTTGATATGAATCTTCTGAATGTTTCTTTTTTAGATAGACAAGTTTGAGGAGAACAGGGACTCTGTGTACTTCAAGGATGGTATACGGCGCATCGACTTCGTCCTGTCCTACGTGGACGACAAGGATGGAGACAAAAAAGCGGTATGACACTAATATACAGGACTTTCATAGTAATATTATTAACAACACACTTCAAAGACGAGACAATCACTTATTAGTCCTATCTGTTTATTCGTGTAAAGATGCATTTAAAATAATTCACAGATAGTTTTTAAAGCAGAAATAAGGTTGCAAATAGTTATTGAAAATAGTGATGTTTACACTCACATATTCGAGGAGGTAAACACATAATTTAATTTATTTTCCTAAATGTTTTTCAAAAACATATGAAATCAACATGAATACAAAGAGTGTTTAAAAAAAATCATTAAATTTTCATGCACACTTTGACACTGACACAAACTCATGCACATATTTTCTGCTCCCCTCATTAATTGTTTGTTTTCCACAGTCCTGATCTCTGTCATGCATACAATTCTGGTATTGCTCCATCATCTGTAATTACTATTGATGCAGGAATTCTAATTAGTGTGCGTTTTCTCCAAACTGTTCTGTACTTGGCCTTGTTAAGCAATCAAACAATGGCTGAAGCTTAATATTGCTCACTGTGTACAAAAATAGTGTGATGGGGACCTGTGCGTAGGCGTGCAGTGGTGGTGAGATGGGGTGAGATGTCTGCTGGGTCAGAAGGCACAGTGAGAAACAGTGAGTCAGAGTCAGATAGAAGCTGTTGCACAATAAACTGAATGACAAACAGTGATTGCATAAAATTAGAGCAGGGGGTCAACCACTTCTCTTTAGTCAGACCCTTTATTCAGTTCAATCGCTGAGAACACTGAAGGGTTTGCTGGTGAACCGGTTTGATCCTCTGTTTTCTCCTGTATGCAGAGGTTGATGCGTGGTCAGGCTCTCTGCTTAATGAAGGTCATATCCCTTGAGTCACCTATTTGAAGTGGTGTTCCATAAGATAAGATGTGGTAGTCATAAGTCACCGGTGCTTGTGGGAAATACGAGTTTTCTCTAAAGGCGTAGTCCAAAGCTTGTTTACAACCCTCAGGACTTTAAATATCACACATAAAATAGCCTCATATACAAAGCTGAATTAATCGATGACTAAAACGAATGATGAAAAAGAGAAAGAGACCATAAATGATTTAGTACAATGATAAAGTTGAAAGAAACTGATGTTTTTGTCTTCCAGGAGAGAAGAAGAGAGTTTGAAGCCAACCTGGAGAAGTCTGGTCTTGAGCTGGAGACCGAAGATAAATCGGTGAGGTTCTGAGCCTCAGATGAGGGGTCATGGTTGCACTTCTATTATGAATCTTTTATTTTATTATTTAAAAAAATATATTTTATGCATTTATTTTTTATATACAGTAGAGATAAAAATTAGTGAACAATTAAGAAACATTTTATTATTTTCAGAAATATTGTTAATCTTCATTGTTTGAAATTTTAAGGAATATTCGCTGTGGGTATACCATTGTTCTACTAGCATTTTTTTTTTTTACAAAATAACCAAGGTACTTCAACAAAAACCTTTATTTTGTGAAAAACACAGCGATCAAAATTAGAGAATGTCTCGGTTACATATGGTAACCCTCGTTCCCTGAAGGAGGGAACGAAGACGCCTCGTCGAGACCGACGAATAGGAATCTCGCTAGAGAGGCCAATCTACTTCGAGTGAAACTAAACAAGACAATGCACATTGGCGTGCAATCATGTGCATCAGCTGCGCAGCCTCGCAGCGCGGGTATATAATGAGCAGCTGGTGTGATTGCACTTCAGTTTTTTGCTGAGGTGCCAAGCCTGAAAAACCTGTCCGTCACGCCATGCGGCAGCAGATGTTGCTACGGGACGAGGCGTCTCCGTTCGCTCCTTCAGGGAACGAGGGTTACCATATGTAACCGAGACGTTCCTCTTCAGTCGGTCAGTCGACACCTCGTTGAGACCGACGAATAGGAATCCCTACCAAAGCGCCACAGCTGCTGCACCCCATTCAGCGCCCTGTGCAAGCCTCTACACCTTCTTGCCTGGAAGGACGATAGGAGGAGGCTTACACAGAGTGTACCTGTCACTGTTGTTCCGTGATAACCCATACAGAGAGATTATTGGATAATACTGGGAAGCGTGCCCTTCATTTAGGAAGTAGGACACTGTGGAAGCCACTTTATTCAAGGAATTATGTGGGGAATACATATGGACTAGCCCAAAGGCTGTACTACATATGAGATAGTGGATGACTTAGCCCAAGGGAAAATCACGGGCTTCCGTTAGGAGCAGCCGTGGAGAATATACACATGGGATCCACGTAGGGTCACGCATATGGAACCCAGCCCAGATCCGGTTCTCAAGGATTCAGCGGATAAAGGCCTGGCGCCGGACGCTCCGCCATGTCCGGGCTGAGGGGTTTTGGAGGACTCAACAGGTTTTACTCTGGAGTAATAAGGGTGCACAGTAGGGTGCAGCTAGCCGACAGAGCCGGGCCTCTCGGGTGAGAACCAAATCTGGTCTAGGGTGAGAACACGGGAGGAGACCGGCTCTACACGTAGGCTATATTATCTCGCAACGTGTTAGGTGTCGCCCAGCCCGCAGCTCTACAGATATCTGTTAGCGAGGAGCCACTTGCCAGCGCCCAGGAGGATGCAACTCCTCTCGCGGAGTGTGCATGCAACCTGAGTGGGCAGGGCACACCTTGTGCTTGATAAACCAAGGCGATGGCATCCACTATCCAGTGGGCCATCCTCTGCTTGGAGACAGCCTTTCCCTTCTGCTGGCCTCCGTAACAGACAAAGAGCTGGTCTGAGGTCCTGACACTTTGAGTTCTGTCTACGTACATACGTAGAGCGCGAACGGGACAAAGCAAAGCCAGGGCTGGGTCTGCCTCCTCCAAAGGCAGTGCTTGCTGGTTCACTACCTGGTCCCTGAAGGGAGTGGTAGGAACATTGGGCACGTAGCCAGGCCGGGGTCTTAGTACTACGTGGTTGACACCCGGCCCGAACTCTAGGCACGATTCGTCGACCGAAAATGCCTGCAGATCCCCTACCCTCTTGCCAGTGCAATCAGCAGCAGAGTCTTCATGGAAAGAAGCTTTAGGTCTGCTGAATGGAGAGGCTGGGAGCATCCTGAAGTGCTCAAAGCACCAGGGAAAGGTCCCAAGAGGGTATGGAGGGGGGTTGAGTATTATATATATATATATATATATATATATATATATATATATATATATATATATATAATATATCTCCTATATCAAAGCAAAGACATTTATTTTGTTTTTACTGCTTTATATAAAAATATATATTGTGCATTTATTATTCAGATTTTATTTCATTGTATTTTTTATTTTATTATATTTATTATTAATAAAGGTCTATAAGCTTAGACCTTTCTCTTGTTTTTTTAAAGCTTTATTTAAACTAACAAAATTGCAGTTAATGCATTACTTCAAGGTGTCTTTTGAGGTGATTTTTTACAAATGCTGTTTTGTTATGCATACCTTGTTACGCATTTTCCAATATAACACTTCCCCTCTCAAAAATATCTCCCCCTGCAGGAGTCAGATGATCGTAAGACATATTATCTGAAGATCCACGCGCCATGGGAGGTGTTGGCCACCTATGCGGATGTGCTAAAGATCAAGGTGCCCTTTAAAGCGAGCGATATTCCCAAAGCTCGAGAAGTTCCTCTGGAGTGGCTCACTCACCCTTTCCGGCTTCCAGACGGCATCATGAGGCCAGAGCCGGACTACTTCACTGCACCTTTTGACAAGAGCAAGGTTGACTTCTTCCTAATTGATGATAAGGACACGTTTTTTCCTCCCTCCACACGCAACAGGATCGTGTACTACATCCTGACCCGCTGCCCTTACTACAAGGAAGACCGTACAGAGAAAGATAAGACAGGAATCAAACGACTGCTGAACAACGGCACCTACACCTCAGCTTATCCCCTTCATGACGTGAGTGTGAGATTTATGCACTTTTGCGTTTTTGTGCTGTGACTTGTTTCTAATTTTAGTATAGCTTCATCTAGAGTTCCATTCATTTTAATGTTATATAGCAGAAGTTGTTTGTGGATTCCAGTGGATTTTGAATACATATTCCATATTCCATTATTATTATTATTATTGTTAGTAGTAGTAGTAGTAGTAGTAGTAGTAATAATAATAATTAATAATTCATTACATTTATATAGCTCTTTTCTCTGCACTCAAAGCATTTTACATAGAAGGGGGGAATCTCCTCAACCAGATTGAGGAGTAGAAGTAGTAGTAGTCAATGGTATTATATTATATTATATTATATTAAACCAAAGAAAACTACAAAGTTAAAGGGATCATGAATTGAGAAATATTCCTTGATCTTTTGACATATAAGAGGTATTACTATAAAAATATCCTGCAAGTTTCAGAACTTCCTCGTAATTACAAAAACAGCTTTTATTGAAACCAAGCTGGCAAAACGACTCGTTTGGTTTTGTCACATTATGACAGTGCAATGAAAGACCGCCTCTGAAGATCAATGCCTACTTCTACATCATTGCCTCTTTTGCCCCACGGCCCCCGCCCACTGATTCACGCATGTCATGTTGTCATGTCAAGTAAATACGAAACAGACGCAAACACAGGATTACTGCTCCAGCAACAAAATGATGCCTCTGAGGATTTTGAAGTGCAAAGTTTTGGAAAAACACAGTTTTGCATTTGCATTGCCATCCATGTGATCCTAGCATTAAGAAAACGTGAATGAAACTTTAATTTTAACGAAGTTCCCACAGATCATGTCAGTAAGACACGGTTCGTTTGTTCGCTTAATTTTTACTACGGATTCATTTTTAAACTAGGCACAGTTCGACACAGGCTTTTCAGTAGGGTTGGAATGACGTGTCAACGTAATCGATTACTTTAATTAGTTTTTATTTTATTTATTTTATATGTGAAAAGTCTAGAAATGTCTTAAACGGGCGAAGCTGTGAGACGTGCGGCTCAAAAGTACTCTCTGCAACCGGTTACAAAGTATTGAACACTTGTTGGTTATTTAAAATATCTAATGGATGAACTTGCGCCTCGATTGGATTCACACTTGTAAGCAGTTCCTGCTGTAAATCCCAAAAAGTGACTGAACTCAACCATAATAAAACATCTTTCCTAATTAGGCCTACACTGCAAACCTTATCTTTTGTGATAAATAATATCATTAGGTAAAAGTTCATACATAGATTAGTTGCGGTTATTATTTATTTGTAAATTATTGGTTATTTTTTATCAGTAAATTAATCAATGGATTAATCAACTATTTAGAAAAAGCAAAAGCTTCACCAGGAGGAAAATAATAATCGTTAAATTATTCGATTAATCAGGAAAAAATTATCAATAGATTAATCGATTGAAAATAATCATTTGTTCCAGCCCTACTTTTCAGAGAGACTGAAAATAAAAGATGATGCAGTGATGACTAAATTAGATCCGACAGTACTGTTGCAACACACAAGTGTGAGTAACAGTGTTTTTACCATGTGTCATAATTTCTTTGTCTGGTACAGATAGTATGTACCGAATATTTATACTGTAGCGTTGCAGTCAAACTAAATATTTGTGATTTGCTGTTTTTTCCTTTGCTTCAGCATTTATTGGGTTAATGCGTTGTATTGTTGCATACGGAAGAACCAGGGGCGTTGCTTCCAAGGATGCAAGGGAGACAGTGCCTCCACAAAAAATAGGATGAGAAAATATTCCTTATTACAAAAACAAAACAATGCAAATATTGCAAAATGTGACATTAAAAAGTGTACAAGTCACTTGTTTTTCTAAAGTAACACTGTCCAACAGCGATACCCCCAGGTGAAGATTCAGCGGAATGCAGCATCTCTCTTGCCTCCCCTGAGCCTGAGTTTTAACAGATCCCGTCAAGTGTGCAGTGGGTTTAGTGGGGAGTAATTCAGAATGATTGGGGGGAAGTCACGTGAGAGGAGGTGATGCCCCATCGCGCTATGATTGGAAATGATTGGGTTATGCGATGAATCCCCCCTCTGTGTGTCAGTCTTAATGAACAAAATGATGGTGTTAATGGGAAGACTAATTAAGTAAAGGGTTAGTAAACAAAAGTAAGTTAACAACACAGCCACTTAGATATCACTGCTTTGTCACATCAAAATCAATCTTGAAATGGCCTGAAACCATGACGACAGGCCTTTCAATGAGCAATCAGCTTGGGGAAATTAAAGAGACATTTTTGTGTCTGTGACAGACAATGTTTAATGAGTTTGACTGATAATCTGAAAATAAGTTAACTTTAAAAGAACAGCTGAACATTCAATACATAAATAAAATATATTGTTTAAATACTACCTTTAGTTATTATTTTGGAATAAATGTAAAAATGCTTTAAACACTAACTTGAGATTTTGATCTAAGCCATTCGCTGTTATCCTGAATAAAAAAGCTTAGGCTAAATGAGCGACATCATCTGTTTTGTCATCAGTAAGTAATTACAACACGTTTAATTTTATTTAAAAATTTTTTTTCACTTTTTCGAAAAGGATGAACTATGAATAGCCTATACATTCATTCATAATTCCGTTTACATGAAACACCATAAGAAATACTTTGTCAACTATAACTATGGTAACTCCAAGTACTTAAACTTCATTTGCCACAACCAAGACTTATAAAGCATGCGTAATATGCATAAATGTTTTACATTGAAACAGTTTTCGAAACAATTCCAGATGTAATGGCGGGGACGTTGAAAATAATTTTAATATGCAAAACTGTTACCCAATCATAGCAGTGGGCGTTTACTTCCAAGTCTTGAGTTTTGATTTTTGAACGGTTTTAAAGAGAGAGTCAAAAACAAGGGAGTAAATTACTTATTACTTCTAAATTAGGATGTTTTTTTTATGTAAAAAGCTTGATAACATTATAAGTTGATAATAATTTATTTAAAAAAATGCAGTTCATGAACCCTTTAAAAGTTTGTGTATATCTTTGGTTGACATCTATCTGCTGTTTGTTCCTCAGTGCCGGTATTGGAAGAAAGCACAACACATGCAGTGTGAGAGTGAAAGGTATCACCTGTATAGGCACTGGGCTCGATTCCTCTGCTTCTACAAGGAGCAGCCACTCAATCTGATCAAGTGAGGACACTGCAGACATGACATCTGAAAAAGAGTGCAATAACCAAATCTGGAGCAGACAGTTAGATACTTTATCATTAGACTGCTGATTGCAATAGTACAACTTAGTGAGGCAAAACACCTCACTTTTCTAGTAGAGCATATCAAACCAGCATTACATTTCCTGTTTGTATTTTGTCATAGGAAGTACTATGGTGAGAAGATTGGTATCTACTTTGCCTGGCTGGGCTTTTACACAGAAATGCTGTTTTTTGCTGCAGTGATGGGTGTGATCTGTTTTGTTTATGGTGTGCTCAGTTACGATGACAACATCACAAGGTTAGTTGCACTGGCAGGACATATGAACACACATCTTTACCTGAGCCTCCTGAGTCCCATACTGTGTGGTTACATGCATTGTTGTTGCCCTTAGCTATTTGTAACTAATAGTGGCTGATAACAAATAAAACTAAGACTTCAGGAGCTTGTTTTGTTTCTTAATTATTGTGTACAGTCAGTGTTTTTGCCGTTGCACACTAAATGTTGTTATATTGAATAAGATGCTATATCTATTCTTTTGTAGACCATGAGCTCTGATCGCAGCTATATACTTTCAGTCAAATGTTTCTCATTGTCTAAAGAATGTTTTATCAAATGGCTTGAAAATGAAAATGAAAGTGTTAAGACTTTCCATACTATCTGTAATGTAATGTGAGGACAGAGGGACTCTAGAGGCTCAATACATTTGTTTTTCTTGTTTTCAGAATTATAGATGTTTATGGAACATGCTCATTGAATGTGATATTTGTTTTTAAGCTTGGTTTATTTGTGTCCAAGTTTTCCATGTTGTGGTAATTGCATTACGTCAGGAATAGGGGTAGTAGAAAATGTTGTCACACAGATTTTGGACTTTTTCACTTCTGCATTACAGTGATATTTCTCCCCATCTCTCTCTCTCCCCCTCTGGCTTTTCAGCAAGGAGATATGTGACCCAGAAATTGGAGGGATGATTGTCATGTGTCCGCTCTGTGATAAAAAGTGTAGCTACTGGAAACTCAACTCAACATGTCTGTCCTCCTGGGTGAGAAAGGAAGTTTTAGATGCACTGTCCCTTCATTATAGACAGATTCTCCTCATATGTGATCCTTTTTTCTCAGCAATCCCATCTATTTGATAACGAGGGGACTGTGTTCTTCGCCATATTCATGGGCATTTGGGGTGAGTGCACTTCTATTGTTCAAAATACTAGCTCAATAGCTCCATCTAGAGGTCAGCAGGATATCTCTAGGTAGACTCAGTATCTAATGAGAGATTAGTAGGAACTGTGCATGAAGCATTTCAAAGTGTTCAAATTGTCACAGAATTTTTTCACTAAATAAATCTACAATGAGGGAGCATAATTTGTGTATGCTTTTTGATAATGTGTCTGTAATAACTTTAGTGCATGCTGATTATCCATTACTGAACAGTGAATTAATTTCACACAGGGCTCAAAATGAGCTCTGCTTATGCAGTGATTTGATTAATCAGCACTGTGTGAATATTCATGCACCCAGTGCAATGTTTATTCATACATTTTAAAAATGTTTATTTAGTTTCTAAACTTTTGTAAGATTAACTTGAAGTACAGCTTTTTTTAATAAGGAGGGAAAACACTGTGTGGTACTATGTGTGAAGCTGGTTAGATTTAAATTGAATTGATAGTAAGTGTGAGCATATACTCCTAAAATGTATTTTCTCTTTCTTCTGCTCTGTTTGTCTCTTTCTTTCTCTGGGTGATTTGCAGTGACCCTGTTCCTAGAGTTCTGGAAACGGCGGCAGGCCCGTCTGGAATATGAGTGGGACCTTGTGGACTTTGAAGAGGAACAGCAGCAGCTACAGATCAGGCCAGAGTATGAGCTGAAGTGCACAGGCCGCAGACTCAACCGCTTCACTCAGGTACCTGCAAACACTACAGTGTGATTTAAAGGGTTGGTTCACCCAAAAATGAAGATTCTGTCAGTAATTACTCACCCTCATGTTCGGAACACAAATGAAGATATTTTTAATGAAATCTGAGAGCTGGCTCACTCCTTCATAGGCTTCTAGGCAATGTCATTCTGCTGGTCCAGAAAAGTTTGTTAAAAACATTGTTAAAATAGTCCAAGTGACTACAGTGGCTCAACCTTAAGTTTATCAAGCGACGAGAATAGTTTGTGTGAAAAAAAAAAAAAAACGACTTTATTCAACTATTCATTTTCTTCTGTGTGGCCCTCTGACGTGAGTTTAGGAGAGCGCCACGACGCATGCGTCACCTTCTCAGTTCTCACGATCATTTGATGGGAAAGTGTGAAAGGTAAGCCATTCATTTTGCAGCATTGGTAAGGCACTTTTACGTTTTCTTGTTGGCTTCTCACAATTCGGACATTCTGGAAATGCACACTTTAGAACCATTTTAAACACTACATCGAGGCCCATCTGCGTCATCTTCTCAGTTCTCGCGCATGTGTTGTGGCGCTCCTGTAAACTCATGTCAGAGGCCCACACAGACAAAAATGAATAGTTGAGTAAAGTCATTATTTTTGGGGGGTTTTGCGCACAAAAAGTATTCTGGTCGCTTGATAAACTTAAGGTTGAGCCACTGTAGTCACTTGGACTATTTTAACAATGTTTTTACTAACTTTTCTGGACCAGCTGAATGACATTGCATAGAAGCCTATGAAGTAGTGAGACAGCTCTCAGATTTCATCAAAAATATCTTCATTTGTGTTCCGAAGATGAACGAAAGTCTTGCGAGGTTGGAACAACATGAGGGTGAGTAAATACTGACAGAGTTTTCATTTTTGGGTGAACTAACCCTTTAAGAACATTTTCCTGCATCAGTAGTCTGTGTTAGTCCTGGAGCAACATACCCTTCAAACAATCATAAGCCTCTAATCATAACCAGATCCTATACTACCATTCATAAGTCTGGTGTAAGTAAGATTTTTTTTTTATATATATATATACATACTTTTATTCAGCAACACATTCAAGTGATCAAAATTATTAATAAAGCATCTATAATGTCATAGAATATTTCTATCTTAAATAAATGCTGTTCTTGTGACTACTTTGATTCATTAAAGAATCCTGAACACAATGTTTGTGAATACATAGACATTTTTTTTAAGCAGCACTTAAGTTTCTTGAACACTTAATCAGTATATTACAATGATTTCTGAAGGATCATGTTACACTGGAGACTGGAGTAATGATGCTGAAAATATAGCTTTGCCATCACAGGAATAAATACATTTTAAAATGTATTAAAATGGAAAACATTTAGTTCAAATGGTAATATAAATTGTTATAATGTCTATTTAATGTACGTGTCATTTTAATAATATGAAGTAATATTATAGTTTTACTGTATTTTTGAACAAATAAATGCAGCCATAAAACATAAAACACTTTGTCTAGGATATTTTAGAAATCTACAATGGAAAAAATCAAACAAGTGGTAGGATTGAGGTCCTTTTGGTTGAGAGGCAGAATCTAAATAAAATATGTCATAGAAGTAGAATATTGATAGATGGCTATTGATAGTAGAATTGGTTGAATGAGAATATAACAGGAGACAAACAAATCAAAAGCAGGGTGAAGAATGAAAACTGAACGCTTCAAAGAGCTTCTGTTAACAGGACATTTCAAGCATGTTGCTTTTTCAGATTTCAAATGCATGCTGATAACACTATCTTGATAGCCTTTGCCACGTGTTGATTTGTGACCGAGAATCTGCCTGATATGTTTTAAATAATTAGCATGATCCGAGTCAATATTTGCATTTGTCTTCTGCTCAAACTGGTTTTTGCCACATCATTTGCCACATTATCATAAACATGGCAAAGGCAAGTCTTCTGTTTTGAAATCAGCTCTTCAAATCCAGTCCTGGAGGGCCAGTGTTTTACTGAATTTAACAAACACCCCAAACAAGCCAACCACTGTGTTCAGAATAACTTTTAAATCACAGACTAGTGTGTTTAATTAGGGTTGGAACTGAAGTCTGCTGTAGAAGAGTCAGTAGAAGGGTGTTATACACCAACCTAGATACGTTTATTAAGAACGTAAATGGGGTCATTTTGGATTCCATGGTAACTTTGAGAGTTCTAAAGTTCGATTAAAATTAATTTATTCATCATCTCATATATTTTTTTTATATGTTGTTTTACAGAGTCATTTTTATTTACACATTGTGCCATGGCTGCAGTTACACTTAAACGCTTGTAGTACTAATTGTTTTGCTGACACTCTCTTTATTCTAACAGGAAATGGAGCCTTATCTTTCTTTCCCCAGCAAGTGTGCTCGATTCTGCCTGTCTGGCGCAACTGTTCTCTTCTGGGTGAGTTTTCTTCCAATTTCCTACACTGTTCTAGCTAGCTAATTTAAAGAAAGTTCAATCTGTTTAAAAGTCCCTTCTTCTCTTTGTTTTGTCAGACGTTTCTGATAGTGGCCTGTATAATGGGGGTGATCGCTTACAGATTAGCGGTTTATGCAGCATTCGCCAGCGTCATGAAGGACAGCCCCACCAGTAAGATCCAGCTTGTGGGTTCTCTCATCACTCCTCAACTTGCCACCTCTGTCACTGCTTCATGCATCAACTTTGTCATTATCCTCATCCTCAACTTCCTCTATGAGCAAGTGGCCATCTGGATCACTGATATGGGTGAGCGAAAACCGCATCCTCACACAAGAAAAGCAGTTTCGATATATATTTATTGAGTGTGTTGGACGTTCAATGCATCTCAAGCTACGGAAAATCGCAAGTTTACAGTTTGTATAATTAATGAATTCCATTAATTACAGTTTGTAATGATTTAATGTGTCCACTTTGTTTATTTGATGAGTAGCTGTGTACTAAGCTGGATAATGTACAGTCACACTGTAGCCGCGTTTCCATTACCCTTCAAATTGCGCAAATTGAAATTGCGAATTGAAAATTGTGCCCAATGGAAACACGTCAATTTCGCAAAAAACTCCCATTTATCACAAAATGTTTTTATGCTCGCATGAGGTGTTTTTTTTTTTTTTTTAAAGGAATATTTCGCAAAACTACAATGGAAACAGTTTTTTCTGCATTTACAGGTCACCTGACGTAGATGAGGCGGTATGTTTGGACAGAAGACGAGACAGAGTTCTTTATTAAACTCAAAAAAATATAAAAGAATTACGAGAATACTTGATTCTAAACAACAAAGAAATGGAATGGAAGCCACGTGGCTTGTGATTATTACAAAATAACAATACGGTGTGCGTTTGTTTACCGATAATGGCCACTTGACTGTACATTATCCTTCACATATTTGCTCATCTGTACAGCTGGCTGTATGAAAAAATATTTTATGAAAGTCCTCTATTTCTAACTCTCAGAAATCCCCAAGACCCATCTGGAGTACGAGAACAAGCTGACCATGAAGATGTTTATGTTCCAGTTTGTGAACTACTACTCTTCCTGTTTCTATGTGGCCTTCTTTAAAGGGAAGTTTGTGGGTTATCCGGGAAACTACAGTTATATGTTTGGAAAGTGGACCAGTCTGAGAAATGAAGAGGTGAGACGGTCTGAAATATCAATTCTCCAGAGGACCTAATGTTCTTCAGATGAATCTCAAAATAAGTAGGTCTAACATGAAACATGCATTTTCATATTTAGTGTGCCCCCGGGGGCTGTCTGATTGAGCTGACCACACAGCTGCTCATCGTCATGGCTGGAAAACAGATGGTTGGGAACGTCCAGGAGGCTCTGCTTCCGTAAGCGTTATGAACTTTGACCGCTAACACTGACTTGGTTTTTGTTTTATACTTGCAGTTATATTTTTATACTTATGTTGCATATGTATTTTTAGAAGGTCAGAATGTAGTTCAGAATTTTCAAATCCAAGAAAACACATAATGGTCCCTTGTGTCTGTGTCTCAGACTTCTCAGAAACTGGTGGGGCAGCAGGAAAGGGCGGAGTCATCCAGAAAGCACATACAGTAGATGGGAGCAGGACCACGATCTGCAGAACTTCAGCCAGTTTGGACTCTTCTATGAGTATCTGGAGATGGGTACGATTTTACACACGTACATACATGTTGGAGTTATTTGGGGTTGATATACTAAAACACTAGTGAATTAGAATTAGTGTTCTAAAATTATTATTATTATTATTATTTTGTATTGTTTATATAGTTGTGCTAAATTAAATAATATTGTATAAAACACTTTTTTTTTACTTTTACTCAGCAAGGATGCATTACATTGATCAAAAGTGACAGTAAAAACTTACATTGTTACAAATCTTTCCATTTCAAATAAAGTTGGTTATATTGAACTTCCATTTAATATTTAAAAAATATTAAGTACCACAACTGTTTCAGCATTGATAATAAAAATAAATGTTTCTTGAGCAGAAAATCAGCATATTAGAATGATTTCTGAAGGATCATGTGACACTGAAGACTGGAGTAATGATGCTGAAAATCCAGCTTTGCCATCAACGAAATAAAAGACATTTTAAAACGGAAACCAGTTGTAACAATTTTTCACATTATTAGTGTTTTACTATATTTCTAATCAAATAAATGCAGCCTTGGTGAGCATAAGATACGTTTTTTCGAAAGCATTAAAAAATCTTACTGACCCCAAACTTTTGAACAGTAGTATATATTAAATATAGACTACTATATATAATACATTTTGTTAATATAAATGAAAAGTGTGTGTGTGTGTATATATATATATATATATATATATATATATATATATATATATATATATTATATACATTTCTTTATCATTATAATACATACATGCATATAAAAAGATATTTGTGATGTGATCTGGGAAAACCCACCACATGGTGAAATTTGACATATTACAGGTGTAGTGAAGAACTACTTAAAGCTGCCAGGGCTAGTTGGATCGCAGTGAACCAGGTGTGTCGGTCAGAACACCACAGAGTGAAGTATCGGTTTGAACTGGATTTATTCTCACTGGTATGCAGAATTAGCTCGAGAGGAGGAGACAGCCTTTACATAAACTTTAACAAGCTAGGAAAACTTGAGATCAATAGTGCAGTAGACTGATGAGAGCAGCCTCCAAAGGGAATGGAGTTCCTTAACTGTGTTTGTCCACCAAGCCTTGCATGTGCAACAGCAATCGTCTTCATGCACAATGACACAATGTGAGCAGGTTAAGCGCACTTAGCTGAGACCTGGAGTACAGTCAGTAGGCCATTAGCTGAATAACCATTAGCTGGCATAGACACATTTGGCGTGCTCGTAGTAGAGGTTGTAGATGCTTGTATGTGTGTGTGGTTTCTCTGCAACACACAAAGCGATACTCAATAACAGTAGCATCATTACAAATCATCATCCACATACTGACTATAGGCTGCTCCCCTCATAACAATGATACATAAACACTGGATATAACATCTTCCATCATATTTACTTTTACCTTTTATCTACATTATTTACTATAATAGTTTAAACATTATAACTCTAAACTTGGAAGATCGACAGATAAGTTATAAAAGCTGGCACGGCTTAATAAACATTGCCATGTGACATTATTCATGCCGATAACTGCGTCATTACTAATAACGAGCATCAATCAGCGAACATTACAGGATTAAAGTACTCACTCAAATTATAGGACGCACACAAACACAACATGCATCCAATCGGAGGATGATAATGATTCTAATGCACGTCTTCAGCTGTTCGTGATTGCGGTGAACCTGATTACTAGCAGCTGCTGATGCAATCTGCCATTCGCACCGAGCGGAAGGAATAGCTGCTCTTCCGGTCACTCCCTACAGACTTCATAATAAGAGTCCCAACTAAAATAGTGCAACAGTGCTCTAGCATCATCTTATTATTTAGGAGTCTTTTGCACAGCCGCCCCCAAATTGCGTGCAATTTGTTCACGTAAAAGGCTCATCCTAAATTTAGACCGTAGAGGGGCATTCCTCATCCTCCTCAGCATCTGGAATGACTGGAAGAGTAATAAGCCGGGCAGCTGGCCGAGTATACACTTTGTCTTTGACCTGCACGTCCGCGGATCGCACATGACCATCTGCACTCGGATGTACTTTAACCACTCTGCCAACTGGCCAAAGTGCCCTGGGGAACTGGGGGTCCATCAACAGGACTACCGGATCCACTGTCAGATCAGCTGGGGCACCATGCCACTTCTGCCTGCATTGAAGGGTTGGCAGGTAACACCTGATGAACCTTGCCCAGAAGTGATCTGCTATAACTTGGCAGTGTCGCCATCTCCGCCGGCTTAGTCCCTCACTCTTAGGATAAACTACTGAAGGCAGTGCTCCATCAAGCCGACCCATTAAGAGGACATTAGGAGTCACGGCGTCTAAGTCATCGACACTGGAGGAGGTATAGCCCCAAAGGTTTGGTATTCAGTATTGCCTCTACCTCGAGTAAGGTAGTATGTAGTACCTCCTCAAAGATAGGCTGAACTCCTTAGACAGTATACAGTGCAGCCTTGAGAGACTTGATCTCCCTCTCCCAAGTTCCCCCGAAGTGAAGTGCTGCAGGCGGATTGAAGTGGAAATCAATCCTCTGCTTGGATAAGAGTCGTTGGAGGTCGGAGGACATGCTGTTAAAAGACTCACGGAGCTCCTTCTCTCCTGCCTTAAAGTTCGTACCCTGGTTGGAATAGAGTTCAGCTGGAGTCCCTCTACGAGCAATGAACCGCCTGAGACTCATCAGGAACGAGTCAGCGTCCATACTGTGTAGGATGTCTAGATGCACCGCCCTGGTGGTAAGACACTTATAGATAATGCCCCATCTCTTCTCTGAGCGTCGTCCTATTTTGACTTGGAATGGCCCGAAGCAGTCGACGCCAGTGGAGAAGAACGGCAGTTTGTATAAGCGTAGACGTGCCACTGGTAGGTCGGCCATCCTCGGTACCAACGGCTTAGACTTCCATCTTCGACACTCCTTGCACTGGTGTTGCACCCTCCGAACTGCTTCCCTACCACGGAGAATCCAGAAGACCCGGCGCATCTCGGCGAATACTCGCTCAGGACCCGGATGACAAAGACGAGCATCGTAGTCCTGGATAAGGAGTTTTGTCGCTGGATGCAAGGGGTCCAGGACAACAGGATGTTTGAATGCAGGGTCTAACCATTCGGCACGTCGGAGTCTTCCTCCGACTCGTATGATTCCCTCGTCGGGGTCCAGCTCCGGGGACAGGGTTAGGAGACGACTACTTCGAAGTACCGCTTTCCCTGCCTTTAGGTGACGCAACTCCTCTGGAAAGCACTCAGCCTTAACTCTCCGGAAGATAGTCATCTCTGCCTGCCGGTAGTTAGCCGCTATCAAGGGCTCATCTCGGTCTGCCGCCCCATGTACCTCCTGCGCCACGGACTCAACCATATCCTTCCAGGACTCGTATGACTGGCCCAGGTAGGTCTCCTGTCTGTCTGCTCTAGATATCACCCCACACGAAGCAGACTTCTTGTACTCCGTGACATCCTCTTCTGGTGCCTTTCCAGGTGAGAATGGCCATTCAGCAGGTCCCTTGAGGAGGAAGGATGGCCCTTGGCTCCAACGGTTAGGCACAGCCAATTCTGCCAGTGTTTTCCCACGGGTCACATCATCCACTGGGTTCTGCGCGGAGTCAACATAGCGCCAGGTACTTTCTCCTGTCAGCTCCTGGATCTCAGAGACACGTGTTCCCACGAAAACCTTGAAGCGGCATGACTCCGACTGCAACCAGGTTAACACTGTTGTCAAATCGCTCCAAAAGATTGTCTGATCCGTCTTCAGAGTCAGTTCTTTCTAACGTCTTTGCCAATTGGGCAGCGGTCAAGGCACCGCAGAGCTCGAGGCGGGGAATGGAATGCTGTCGCCGGGGTGCTACCCTGGATCTAGCCGCCAGGAATGCCAGGTAAACCCGTCCCTGAGTATCTTCTGTCCTCAGATAAGAGACTGCTCCGTAGGCCCTTTCAGAAGCATCACTGAACACGTGGATCTGTCTGGAAGCAACCATCTGATCGGTTTTAGCCGAAGCATAGTGCCGGGATAATGAGACACGTGGCAGCAAGTGTAACTCTGATTCCCACTCCTTCCATGCTTTCTGCAGATCTTGAGGGATCAGTGGGTCATCCCAGTCACGCGGTTTGTCCCACATGCTCTGGACAATCATCTTTGCGCGGGTTGTGTAAGGTGCAATGAATCCCAAAGGGTCATATTGTCGTGCGAGCACCTTGTAAACATTCCTCATTGTGAGTGCTCCGTACTCTAGAGGGCGACTTTTGTAACCTAAGGTGTCTGTCTCCCAGTGCCAGCTAAGTCCAAGGGCTGGTTCAGAAACTTCAGGCTCATCGTGCGAAAGCCATCGCTCCATGCTGTCGGACCTCGCCTCTGCAGGTAGGTGTCTGAGGACATCAGGTATGTTGCAGGCCCACTGCCTGATCTCAAACCCTCCAGATGCTAGCACTTCCCTGAGCCGGTCCACCAGCTCCTTAGCTTCCTCGGCTATGTGTACACTCTGAAGACAGTTGTCCACATAGAAACAGTGCTCCACTGAATGCCTGACTCCTTCTCCTGGGCCCCCATGATCTCTCGCATGCAACTGGAGAGCGAAAGTGGCACAACACGGTGAACATGCAGTACCAAAGGGTAAGACTTGCCACTCAAAGACATCAGGGGGGTTTTCACTCTTCATGTCCCGCCAGACGAACCTGAGGAGCGGCCGGTCTTCTGGTAAGAGCTGAACCTGGTGGAACATGCCTCTGATGTCACCACTGACTGCTACCGCGTGTTCTCTGAAGCGCAGTAAAACACCTAGAAGAGAGGATCCCAATGTTGGTCCAGGAAGGAGGGTATCATTGAGACTTCGACCTCGGAATTGGAAGGAGCAGTTAAAGACCAAACGACTCTTTCCATTATGGTTCACTAAGTGGTGGGGTATATAGGCCTTGGGGTCAGTGTAGCGCGAAGTGGTGGGGTATAGGAGGCTTCCCTTTGGTCAATCTTCTTGACTGCTCCCGTCTCCACCAACTTGTGGATCGCAGCACAATACTCATCGGCTTGTAGAGGGTTCCGGGCCAAGCGTCTCTCCAGACTTCTGAGGCTGGGTAGCACGGCTTCCTTGGGAGCTTGAAGAGGGGGAATGTCTCGCTTCCGTAGCAGAGGCGTGGCGTATCTGTGGACGCCTGCGACCTGTACTCGCCTTGTCTTGACCTCTAGGAGCTCCACTGCTTCCTTGTCCTGCTTCGACCTCATTGCCAGTTTACCACTCTGGCATGGCAGTGTGTCCATCCTCCAAAGCTTCTCCACATTCTGCATCAGCTCCGTCATCTGGGGTGAGACACTAGTGAAGAGACACTGCTGGGTGAGTGATGCCCACTTTGTAAGGTGTGCGGGTCCTTGAAGCGCCCATCCCAGTCTCGTGCGAATGGCTGCCGGACCTCCAGGAGGGCCCATTTTCACCGGCTCGATAGGGTTAAGTAGATGGGGGTAATCAGCACCAATTAACACGAGCGGCTTAACATGATCGAATGCCTCGAGGGGGAGATCTGCCGGGTGCTTGTACTTCCTCTTCAGGCTGGTGATCGGGTAAGAATGGTCCGCTAGACCTAAGCGTTGGGAGGTGAAGGCCTCCACTATCCGAAATGTTCTCTTGGGATTGGTAGGGGACGAAATTTTAAACGAGACAGCAGCTCCCTTCAGGGTTTGAACTTCCTGCCTAATCGTGTGGAGAGCAAGGTCCTCAGGCTTCTTCTCCAAACCCAACTTATCAACGGCCTCGGGGAGGAGCATTGTGCGCTCAGAACCATCATCCAGAACTGCGTAAGTGTCTAATGTCCTGTCCCTGTTGCGCAGGAGAACTCTGACGACTTTCAGCAGAATACGAGAGTGGGCCGATGGTCTGTCCAGGTAGAGAACTTCTGTACTAGTGCTCACCAGACAGCTTTCAGACTTCGGCGACTCAGCCTTGGGGCGTGCGTTGGCGTCATGCAAGACTCTCTGATGCTTCCCTTGACACACCTCGCAGAGTTTCTTGAGGTCACATTGCGCTGCCTGATGTGCTCTCCCGCATCTCCAACATCTCTTATTAACCCTGATCCACTCAATGACCTCCTCTTTGGTGAGTCTCTGAATCACTGGACACCTATTCAAGAAGTGCTCGGTGCCCTCACAGTATGGACAGTAGGGTTTGGATTTGCTCTTCCATTTCGGCGCAGATGAGTTCTGACCCTCCTGTCTCAATCCTCGGTTCGACGTATAGCTCTCTGCTCCGTGCAGCACCGTAGCTACTGGCTTGCTCCGTCCCTTCTCGGCTCGAGGTCCTGACAGCCCTTGGATACGGATGTCTGAAGGGTTGTCGTAACCTTGGCACCACGACTCGTATCGGAGCCACTCTGCCAGGTCGAGCAGCTTATGAGTATGTCCGGGACGATGGAACATCTGACGTCTGAAGTTCGCTCTCATCTCTGTCGGAAGCTTGGTGAGGAGTCGTGCCACATGTGAGCCACATCTCAGCTCGACTTCTCCATCTGGGCCCAGTGTATGTAACATACCCACAAGTGACTGTACATGCAGGGAGAACCTCTCAAAGGCAGCTACATCTCCTCTTCTGATCTCAGATGAATCCATCACTGCAGCAATCCTCTGCAATGCTACATGGTGCTGCTGGCCGAACTTCTCTGTCATGGCTGCCATGGTGTCAGTGTATGGACTAGGCGAGTTAATAAAGGAGTCGGCAATGAGACAGGCCTCCTCAAGTTTCACATGATCCACCAGAATCTGATACTTAAAGGGTTAGTTCGCCCATTTAAGACATGAAGTTGTATGCAATCCTTACCAGCACTATAGTGTATACACACTGACCCACTCTGTTGTCACCCCCCTGGTCCGAGTTCTGACCGCTGGAAGTTTTTGAATGAAGTAATCCCGGCTACTTTCCGGGGCCACAAAACTGTGCGTTTTTACTTGAAAAAAAGATTTGCGTTTCAAAGCTTGATTAATTTAACACACAAAAAACACGCCGGGCAAAATTCATACCTCAGTTTTAATGCGGCACTATTTTCCTTCCGTTTCTATCAATCCGCGCTGCTGTCAATGTCAACAGTGCGCACGTGACGATTAGCTGTTGATAGCGCGACTCGCCGACAACATGTCCGACTACGAAACTTCAGATGATGAAACTAATTTTAGCACAATGTCAGATGGATCAGATGAAGACAGTAATTTTAACTCAACGACAAAGGGATATCTTTATGAACCGGAGTATACCGATGCTGAACTTGAGCAGATGGACAAAGAACAGGAAGAGAGAGAGCGAGAGGACAGAGAAGTTGTCCAATCTGATGCTGGGCCCACCACAGCTGTAGCAAGAGGCAGGATGAATGACAAATGGTGGTGCACTTGTTCCAATTGTGAAGTTATGCCAACAGAGGTTGAAAGCTATTGCTGCCACGAATGGGAACTCATCATGCCACAGATGCAAAACCTTTCAATTGACGAGGACGCCAACGCACCGTCTGTCTGCATTACATCCAATGACGTGTTCCCTGCGATGCTAAATGCAGGTGTCCTGGAGACGTTCTTCTACATCCCTAAAATAAATTGGAAAAAGCGACCCAAACCAGCTGGACTTGACGGTCAGATGTCGGCAGAGTAAGTGTGATCGCTCATCTTGCTTTGTAGTTTTTTATTTATTAATTTAACGTTGTCTTGACTAGTGTTGGCTATATAATAGTCTATCTGACTGCATTATTATTATACTGAGTGGACAATAATACAATCATTAATAAATTAATAATTATATGGAGTTGACACCAAATGTAC
This sequence comes from Meda fulgida, assembly GCA_030578275.1. Classification (NCBI taxonomy): domain Eukaryota; kingdom Metazoa; phylum Chordata; class Actinopteri; order Cypriniformes; family Leuciscidae; genus Meda; species Meda fulgida. Next base: position 34,699,373 of record CM060622.1, read on the forward strand.
CTAACTTACATCAAACTTTGAAATACTGTCTTTATAACCAAATGTATCTGCCAATTCATTTCACAATTGGTGCTCAGTGTTTGATGGATACTACAGTTATTGCAATTATCTATAGGCTATGTATTTCATTCTTACCTCCAGTGTTTTTCCCAACAAATCTTCTGCAATCATTATGTTGATTCTTTATAAAGCTCTCCTTGCTGTTGTCCATATTTGAGAAAAAAAAACTTTAAATCAAGAAAACTGTTATCTAATTTTCTAATGATATCCCTTTGTCGTTGAGTTAAAATTACTGTCTTCATCTGATCCGTCTGACACTGTGCTAAAATTAGTTTCATCATCTGAAGTTTCGTAGTCGGACATGTTGTCGGCGAGTCGCGCTATCAACAGCTAATCGTCACGTGCGCACTGTTGACATTGACAGCAGCGCGGATTGATAGAAACGGAAGGAAAATAGTGCCGCATTAAAACTGAGTTATGAATTTTGCCCGGCATGTTTTTTGTGTGTTAAATTAATCAAGCTTTGAAACGCAAATCTTTTTTTCACGTAAAAACGCACAGTTTTGAGGCCCCGGAAAGTAGCTGGGATTACTTCATTCAAAAACTTCCAGCGGTCAGAACTCGGATCAGGGGGGTGACAACAGAGTGGGTCAGTGTGTATACACTATAGTGCTGGTAAGGATTGCATACAACTTCATGTCTTAAATGGGCGAACTAACCCTTTAAAAAGCTCTGAAGCGTCAATGGGTAGCAGATTGGCTAGGGCTAGTTTCAGCCGAGAGAATTCCATCGGGTCCTTATGGACGAAGAGAGGAATTTTCGGCGCGCGGCCCCTGTAGTCTCCTCCTCCCAGAGTCACCGATGCTGACGAGAACTGTCTGCATCGAGCAGGGTGTGATTGACTTGTATCAGGCCTGGCTGGGTACTGAGTTGAAGATCCCGCATCTGTGCGATACATACTGGGCTGTGTACAGGAGATGGGCATGTAGGGCTCTGGACCCGGGTTATAGGACCGGACGTCGTGCTTTCCAGGACCTCGTTTAGGTTGAGGGCTGTTTAAGCTACGAGGGATAGAATGTGGCCGAGTATGTGCTGTGACACTGGAAGTTACACTGTCCTTCATCAATTGTAACTCACTCATCATTCTGTCTATAACGGTGACCATACGCTGATCCTCGGCAGCCGCCGACGGTGGAGAGTAGTCAAACAAAGGCCATGGTGGAGGGGGAAGTCCCTCGTCAAACTCCTCCTCCTCTAGTGCTAATGAGTCACCCGGTGATGGAAGGGGTGGCACTGGCCATTGCTCTGAGGACGGATCCTGCCGCGCTGCTCCAAGCACTCTGGCCGAGGTTGTTAACTCAACCGACTCCCTTCTAGTACCATGAGGTGAGGCTAAACTGTACTCCAGACTCTCTCGGTGTAACCCGCTCGGTTCCTCCTCCGTGTAGGGCATAGGGGCATGTGGCCATCCTAGGCTCGTGTTGTTAATGCTCTCCCCAGAGCTCGTGGAATAATCATCCCGTGCATTGGGGAGTCTACTCCACTTTACATGAGGCTGTGAACTCCACTCTTTCCTGGTCGGCGCGTGTGGTAACGGGCTGACATGCGAGTCATGTATCTTCGGTCGCGCTACACTGACCCCATAATCTCTCAAATATGATGGCTGCCTTAACTGCCGCTTGGGCCGAGTGGATGGGGCCCACACTGCTTCTTCACTTCGTTGCATGCTCCCAGCACAGCTGCGATCCGGCTCGAAGGACCACAAATGTAGTGAAGAACTACTTGAAGCTGCTAGGGCTAGTTGGATCGCAGTGAACCAGGTGTGTCGGTCAGAACACCACAGAGTGAAGTATCGGTTTGAACTGGATTTATTCTCACTGGTATGCAGAATTAGCTCGAGAGGAGGAGACAGCCTTTACATAAACTTTAACAAGCTAGGAAAACTTGAGATCAATAGTGCAGTAGACTGATGAGAGCAGCCTCCAAAGGGAATGGAGTTCCTTAACTGTGTTTGTGCATGAAGACGATTGCTGTTGCACATGCAAGGCTTGGTGGACAATGACACAATGTGAGCAGGTTAAGCGCACTTAGCTGAGACCTGGAGTACAGTCAGTAGGCCATTAGCTGAATAACCATTAGCTGGCATAGACACATTTGGCGTGCTCGTAGTAGAGGTTGTAGATGCTTGTATGTGTGTGTGGTTTCTCTGCAACACACAAAGCGATACTCAATAACAGTAGCATCATTACAAATCATCATCCACATACTGACTATAGGCTGCTCCCCTCATAACAATGATACATAAACACTGGATATAACATCTTCCATCATATTTACTTTTACCTTTTATCTACATTATTTACTATAATAGTATAAACATAACTCTAAACTTGGAAGATCGACAGATAAGTTATAAAAGCTGGCACGGATTAATAAACATTGCCATGTGACATTATACATAAGGATGGCTGGCGCGAAACAGACGTTCCGAAGCTTTGCGAGATCCCGAAGCAAAGATGATTCGAAACACTGATCCGAAGCGTGATTCAAAACACCCACGTCACGTGACAACGGCTAAATGAAGCGTCTAAGTGTTTCATCAGGTGGAGTGCTCCGCCGAATCAGGGTTTCATTGATTGGTCGGTTCGGGAACAAATCACACAATTTCATATCGTGGGTTTTTGTGAGAGGAGTTTGGTTTTGAGATAGCGGGTTTTTGGTGATATAGTGACATTTATACTGCGATTTGTTTAGTTATATTTAGGATTTAATTTACACTTACACATTGACTTAGAGACACACAGAGTACATATAGTGACACATTAATAGATGCATTGATATAAATATATAAATATATATATATATATATATAGATTAATAGATAGATACATATATTACAGATACATATAGATTATTAGATAGATAGGCTACATATAAAATAGATAGATAGATAGATAGATAGATAGATAGATAGAAAGATAGATAGATAGATAGAAATGGAGGCTCCACAGAAGAGATGCCGTACATCTGTGTTGTGGGAGCATTTCCATTGGGAAACCCCAAATAAAGTGAGATGTGTGTATTGTGATCGGCAGCTAGCCTACTGCAACAATACATCATCCATGATGCGCCATTTGAGGAGCATTCATCCTGCCATTCTGCAGGGTGCAGAGGATGGTAGTGTTCCCCCTGTACCAAGGCCTGCTACTGACATTGCTGGACCCAAGGTTTAAAAATGTGGCTTTTGGAAATCCTGCCAAAGCCCTGGATGCTGAAAAGCACATCACACTGGAGTGTGCTTCACTGATGCGTTCAAACACAACTCCTGGTGAGTTTCAGTCTATGTTATCTTATGTAATGTGATTCATGAAATTTATACTTCATATGTGTTGTCAGTTTATGATTTGTTACTAATTGCCGTTTTCTTTTAATTCAGAACCACAAATGTCAACATCAGGCCCATCATCATCAACACCAGTTGAAACACAAGACAGTTTATGGGAACATTTTGACAATCGTATCCGTGAGACCCAGATGATACACAATCCTACAGCTGATGCCACAGTGGAAGTGAAAAAATACCTCAGCGATGCGTTTTTGCCCAGAACTCATGATCCTCTAACTTACTGGAAAGAGAGAGCAGTAATCTTTCCTCATTTGTATGTCCTTTCTAAAAAATATCTTTGTATGCCAGCAACAAGTGTCCCTAGTGAGAGAATTTTTTCAAAGGCTGGAGAAATTATCTGTAAAAAAAGAAGTAGGCTGAGTCCTTCAACAGCAGAGAAATTAATACTTTTGAATAAAAATCTATAAGAAAGGGAGACATTGTGGCTTGATTTATTTTTATTAATATTCATTTTTCATGACCAAAATCACATTATGCAATGTGAAGAGACTACAGGTTACAAGCTTCATATATTACAAAAATACAATAAAAAAAAAAAAAAACACATTTTTTTATTAGCTCTTTGTAAAGGTTGTTTCAGATCAACACCTGCAAGTGACCACTAGGTGTCACCGTGGAGAGGGGTTTCGGATTGATTCGAAGCCTCGAAACAAAATGGCACACTTGCTTCGACTGTTTCATTGCTTCACGAAGCCTCGATCTGCCCATCACTAATTATACATGCCGATAACTGCGTCATTACTAATAACGAGCATCAATCAGCGAACATTACAGGATTAAAGTACTCACTCTTTATAGGACGCACACAAACACAACATGCATCCAATCGGAGGGTGATAATGATTCTAATGCACGTCTTCAGCTGTTCGTGATTGCGGTGAACCTGATTACTAGCAGCTGCTGATGCAATCTGCCATTCGCACCGAGCGGAAGGAATAGCTGCTTTTCCGGCCACTCCCTACAGACTTCATAATAAGAGTCCCAACTAAAATAGTGCAACAGTGCTCTAGCATCATATTATTAAGGAGTCTTTTGCACAACAGGTTTGAGACTATGTTAAAGCTGGGTTCAAGCCCTCTGCAAATCTGTTTTTATTTCTTTTATCGTTTGTCTGTTACAAAAGTTGTGGTTATCTGAAGTCGGCTGATCGCTGTTATTTTCTGAAACGGAATTTTGAGAAAAACAGGTTTAATTAACGGTCACGTCCTGCTAGCGGGACGACTGGCACTCTTTTTCTACTTTCTTTTTTTCATATCACTTATTTTAGTAATCATCATAGATTAGGTATCATTCGAAAGCTTACGAACTCAAAATTCATCCTGTGAAAACCGTTTTGAAATTGGACGATTGAGAGGCGAGCAAGGTCTTTTAAGCGAGCAGCTTCACTCTGTTATTCTCTTGTGCTCCGCATCACACCACACAATAACGCTGGATATAAATAAATAAAAACTTGCAATGCCGTTGTAGTTTACACAGGACTGGCGGGACCTTTATTCTGTTATTTGGTTTATTTTGATTGGCGGAAGTATGTTTGTAGTGTTAAGAGAAGGAGAGCTAAATGGGCGATTTTGTTTTTTTTTGCCCCTCCGCTCCGCCGTGAATGTTCTTAAAGAGAAAGACGGTCCTTTCAGCTTGCCACTATAAATCGCTGTTTTTCTGCACTAAACTAATGAATTTTCTCAAGATATATTCAGTGATGATAATATGTTATAGAATAATAATTTATTGAAACCCCAATTTTGACAAAAAAACTGACATTCGATCTATTTTTAGACTTTACTGAAAATGTACCAGCGCTACATCCGGCGGGTTTTCCCAGATCGCATCACATTTGTTATCTTTAAGTTCCTATAAAAGAAGTCTCAAATAACGATCTGGAGCTTCAAATCTGCTAGGGGTTTCTTTGAGCATTTTCATTACTTCATCAATTAAACCAGTTGTTTCCTGTGTTTTAAACAGTGATCCAGTTTGGCTTCATAACACTTTTCGTAGCCTCTTTTCCACTGGCCCCTCTTCTTGCCCTCTTCAACAATATCCTGGAGGTGCGAGTTGATGCTTGGAAGTTTACCACACAGTTCAAAAGGCCAGTGGCAGCAAAGGCACGCAACATAGGAGCGTGGGAAGAGATCCTTAATGTGGTGGCCATCTTGTCCGTAGTCACAAATGTAAATGCAAACTGTTTTGTTCTGCTTTCTATTTAATCGACTCATCCCATAATTATACTGTCTTGTGTAAAATTAGATGTGGCTTGCTTAACTTACTCATTCTAAATATAGTTTACTGATTTTAGGGAAATCAAGCACACCATACTTAAAATCTATTGTGGTTTCTTTTCTCCTCTCATTTGCACTTGAGGCCTTCATCATGGCATTCACCTCAGATATGATTCCTCGTCTGGTCTATCTGTACGCCTACCACCAAGGCAGCGAGGCCACTATGAGAGGTTACATCACCAACAGCCTCTCCATTTATAACATCTCTCAGATCCCTGACGATAACCTGCCTGAACCTGGAGAAAACCCATCCTGGTTTAACAGCTCTACCATCACTACATGCAGGTTTGGGATTGATTGCCTAGTGGGAACTATAGTTTGAATTAGATCTACACTTTTATGTACTAAATGAACAGCATGATGAATTTATTTTTTCCCAGGTATCGGGACTACAGATACCCATCCGGCCATGAGAAGCAATACACACACACAATGCAGTTCTGGCACATATTGGCTGCTAAGCTAGCCTTCATCATCATCATGGAAGTAAGCAACTGCATGATCCAAAACACTCTTCCTTTAATTTTAGGAAACCTAGAGTTAATATGGTGGAATATGCAGGATAATTTAAAATGTCTTTTATTTTTTTTACTGGGATATAAAGCCTGTGATCAGAAAAGTGAAGTAGAGAATTGGAAAAGCAAGTTGAGTTTTTCAACTAATATTTATATTTAATTTTAGCTTAATTTCAATTAACAGAAATGTTTTGAATAGTTTTAATTTAATGTTAGATAATAATAACCCTGGTATATGATAAATAATAGGTCTGTCTGTTAGTTTATAAGGCACGTTTATAAAAGCCACTTTAATATCCTGTTTGAACTAAGGCCTAATCCTGGCTTGATCTACACCCGTCTGTGAAACCAGGCCTTAGCTGTCTAAACTTGGTTGTACAGTATGTGCACATGATGACGGTTCCTTTTTTTCCCCTCGTTTCTCAGCACATTGTATTTGTGGTGAAATTCTTCGTGGCGTGGCTGATTCCAGATGTGCCGTCAGACGTGAAAGCGCGTATAAAGCGTGAGCGCTTTCTGGTTCAGGAATACCTGCACAACTACGAAGTGGAGAAACTCAAGATGCAGCTGAGCCAGAGTTTCTGCCTGTCCACAGAAACGGCCTCTCTGCTGCCCTCTAGTCCTAGTAAACACCAGGTGCTTTCTGAATGCATTTGAACATCCATGAGCCCTCAGGACTAATCAAATGTACTGTACACTGCAAAGCATGGAGGAATCCAATCTTCGGGACCCCCTTCAAATATTTATTGCAAAAAAACTGCCTGCCCTCATCCAGACAACTGCCAACACTTTTACAAAGAGCCTAACAATGATACAAACCTGCAGCTTTTTTTCTGCTTGCGGTTTATGGGAGAACAATACAGTTTCCTCCGTGTTGTTTTGTTTTTACATGTCCGGAGTGCACTTGTATAACTGCACTCTTTCAATGGAGAAAGGCTTGGAGACACATCACAGTGATTTAAACTGCAAACCCTCTGGAACGCAGCCTGGTGCTCCTCATGTTGCCTTGAGAGCAAGTTGCTGTGAAGACAACTTAAGAGTAATCAGATATGACCATTAAAAGACTTATGAAATGTTTTTCGAAGGCAATACAGCTTTTAAGTCTGTCCAGCTTGTTGCCATAACCTTTTTCCAGAGGTGGACAAAGTACACAACTTCCTTACTTGAGTGAAAGTATAGATACTGCTGGTCAAATATTACTCTGTTAAAGTAAAAGTTGTAAAGACTGATTTTTACTTAATAGTAAATGTCAATGCATTGGTTTATTATTGTTGCACTGTTGTATGTAATACTTACAGTACCTTATGCTTACCTACCTACAAGCATATCAATATCAAATGTATTTCTAGAACACAGTTCCAATAGTGGGATTGAATGTGAGATTGAAAAAGTGCACTCAATAACGTCCACAATGCTTTCGGACACCCAAATGGCTGTTCCCTCAAATATTGCCCTATTTAAATTTTTTTGGCTTTTCGTATGAATATGTTAGCCTTACTGTTATCTATAAGCTAGTGTGCTCCAAAACAATGACAAAATCCGCATTTAGAAGACCACACCCAACGTTGGAAATTAAAATCAGGTTGATGTCAGAATCCATGCCAGATCGACATTAATGTCCAATGTCGGATAGACATCGGATATTGTAGTTGTATTGTAGTACCAACATCAGTCGTGTTCTGATGTCAACCCGACTTTCATTTCCAACCAAAATCATCCCCTGACTGACGTTACTACTTTCTACTCAAGGACCTTGACAGAATTGTAGTGGAGTAAAAAGTACAATATTTGTCTTTCAAATGTAGTGAAGTTAAAGTAAAAGTTTCTAGAAAAATTAATACTCAAGTAAAGTATAGATACTCAAAAAGTGTACTTAAGTACAGTACTCAAGTAAATGTACTTTGTTACTGTCCACCTCTGCCTTTTTCTTTTGAAGATGTGATTTTCATGTTTTTCCCTGTATGTTTGACTGTGAAAGATGTACTTGTAGTCTTTTTTGTTTGTTGTTTGCTTCTCTTTTTCTGATCTGTCAGGGTTTTTTTTTTTTTTTTAAGATTTTTTTTTTTTAGATTTAACAGTTAATATTTGTTTTTGTCCAGTGGTTATTTTTTTAAAACACACAATAGCATCATAATTTCATTATCATGTTTCTCAGAGTATTTATATTTTATTGTTGATACCTTGTAGAAAATGTACTACCCATACATTATGTTCAGTGTAATATTAAAATGTAATGATATTTGTGTTATTATTATTTTTAGCTTTCTTCAAAGACGTATTTATTACTTCAGAATAATCATATAACTGATTTATTATTTGGATGGATTGTGGAAGGATTGTGTTTTAAGCTCTGTAAAGACTTGCTATGTATTGTCTGATGCTTCAGAAATCAGAAACTCAAGCCATTATGCATCACCTCGTTCTGTCAATGTTTGCACATACCGTGTATATCCGTATTTAATCATTACTAGGAGAACGCTAGTCTTTTTTTCATTATATTTTTTCTCTGTGCATCAGTGACTTTGATATTCACCCTGATAACTGCATTTGATATTTACTGCTGTGATGGGGCAAATTATTTCAGGGAAACAGGCTTTCAGAGATTCCCCCTGTAAAACCAAGTTAAACGTCTCTGTTGGTCTATACATGCAAAAGAACAAAATTTAATTGAGTGAATTGAAGAAATGAATTACTGATCTTGTGCAAAGAGATTTTGTTAAAAAAATATGTAACTGCCCCATACACATTTCAGATGTTTGGTTACTACATTCTGTAGCACTGTTGGTGAACACTATTCATTCAGTGCCAACCATCCTCTACAGAGACTTGACCTGTTTGAAAACAAGCAAGCATGTTAATATTACCAGGTGTTTGAAAGTGTCTTATCAATTCAACTACACATGACTTCCATGTACACAACATTTTGTGAGCCATATGTTCATTTCACACAAATGTTATAAATTCTTTCTATATATATTTGTTTTTAGCCTGTCGGGTGATTTATGCTGTCTTTCATAGATCTTTTATGGATAATACAATTACTGTTTACAGAATTATTCTGATTATTGTGTTTCTATACTTGTAAACAAAGTTTTATTCAAAACAAAACATAATCTATGTGCCCAGTGTGACAACATTTAATAAATGTTACAGGGACATTTAAAATAAATTGCATAGTTTAGGATTTTTTTGTGTTCAGATGAGACCATGTCACCCATGCCTTGGCCTTAATTATTTTCTTTGACAATGATACTTATGTATGTGTATTTTTTTATTTGGCCTACAAATGTTTACATAATGAGTTGCATGAAAGCCATTGTGAATATTCATGAATCAAGGTTTTAAAAGAAATTCTTGTTTGCATTCCAATGACGAGAATGTGCCAAAATAAAGTAAATGAAGTATATCTCACGTGTTAGCGCTTGTTGTGCGTCCTCTGCACTTTCTGCATTACGGTAAATGAACACAAGATGGCGCCTGCGCTTAACTAAGCGCGTCATCGTCAACCTGTTGTGTGCCTCTTTCAAGGACGCGCACAGCGTCGCAACAGCGCAGTTACTTTCCCATGAAGAGCTCTGTGATTTATCAAAATATCAAAATAATATAATTACTAGTAACTTATGAAAATGCCCCGCCAGCATATGCCGCATTATTCCAATCCCAGCCATTAGAAACAGATTTAAATTCAAAATGATCTGTATTGGCCTACAGAATTTGTCATACGCACATCCGATTGCTATTTTTTTTTTTTTTGAGCTGTGGAGAACAGTGAAACAGAGAGAGGGAGGGGGACTGTGAGATATGTATGAATTATTAATACGCTTTTCCTTCACACCAGCACACGCACTTTGAGGGGGGAAACTCCCCTCATTCGGTTTCCATAGCACCGCCCCCAGGAGGCTTGCACGGCCTTTAATCGAAAACAAGCAATAGGCATAAAAGCACAAATGTAGAAACTTCGAATGTCTCGTCATGTGCCTTTTATACGCATCGAAAAACTATCATTTTCCTGTACGTGGAACATAATCAGATCATCTGAGGACAAAATCAAAGAAAATGTGAATGGAATGTGAACATTGTCCGCCCTCTCTAACCCCTCCCAAAGCAGTGAACCGCTGCTTGCACTCGGAGGGAGTGATCCGCTTCGCGCGCAGCACACACTGCTAGTTGGCAAAGGAGTGGCGGCGGGAGCTCGCGCCGCTCTGATCGCGAGACTGTCGCTGACCTTGGTGCTGAACGCTTTCACCTCCCTTAACTGTCACTTTGCACCTAAAAAAGTGACAGTACGATACAACGAACTGGGCCAGTTCTTATTTGATCATACCTCGTTTTTTATTTGTTGTAATCCGATTCTATTTCCAGCTCAATTTGAAGCTAACAATAATTTCTTGAATCAAATCTGTGATGGCATCGCGTCCCCTTATCGCGCGCAAGGCAGTTTATGAGTTTATAATTATGAGTAGACAGAGCCAGACCACTTCTGATATCTCTCTTGTGTAGGCGGATTTTCTTTTTCTTCGCTCGTGAATTTTCCTCAACTGTCTTACTGATTCATTGATCCGCTGGGTATCGGTCCGGTATGCTCTGTCATCTCACACAGTGACATGGTACTTTAACATTACCGGGGAAAAACGAGGGATTATCACATTTGGACATGGAGACTCCGAGGGAGCCTGGTTTTGTGCCCAGCAAAGAGGGGCTGAAGCAGCTAGCGGGGAAGACACTGGGGCGCGTGTACAAGTAAGATATTTTAACATTTGCCAATTAATACAGTCGTTTTAAAATAATAGATATGTGCATATTGTGGCTCTGATATGAACTCTAACTAGCTGTAACGGAACAAAAAATGCACGATTGTTGCTAGTTTGATCTGTTCAATAACGAGTTTCCCAGGTCGGGTTTGGCGTCACGCCACACGGAGACGTGCAGAAAATTATGTAATTCTGCATAATCTTGGGAGGAGGTGGTGGAAGCATGCAAGTTTTTCTATCTTGAAAGGTTGTCATTGTAACCCGGCGATTAAAATGCATTTACGACTGAATAGTAATCGTTCAATCCCCTTGAGTGTCTCTTCTTTTTTTAGAGATCATGCACATGGAGCTACTTGCAAAAAAGACCACGATTGAAATCATACGGGAAAATCGGTTGATCCATAATCATTTAACGTTGCTCCTTAAAATTTAGTCATTTTTGTGCGCGTCTTTTAAAAAAAACTTTTTTGTAATTTATGAAAAGGGGAAAAAGATCGAATTGTTCTTTCGCAACTGAAAGAACAGTCCCCCCCCCCCCCCCCCCCCCCCACTGCATTTCATACATGTGTCTCGTCATATTTCATTTTTTCGTTTACTTATGGAAATTTTGTAATCTGGAAAAAAGAGTATTTTCCAAAATACAAGGATATTGTCTTTTATTTGTCTACTGAAATTAAACATCTGAATTGACATTCATAATGCAGTTCGTGTGCGTTTTATGCAGTTCACACGTGCATAATCTAACAAAATAAAATGCATTTAATTCCGTCACATCTGCTAATAAAATCCTATGAATGAATCGAAATTTATGCCATTTTTAATTTCTTTAAACAAATATATTCCTACGTGTTTGCACATTAATTTATTGAATCTATCTGCACATACTGTGTTTTCATTAAATAATAGTAAATAACTGTAAGTAAATAACTCTCTTTTTGGATACCCAAGGCACTGGTATAATAATATTAATATCGTGTTAGTGAATATGAGTGGACCTAAGCCGTGTGAATGTAAATAAGGTGAAGGTGAAGGGAATGCTGCAATGCGGTATACAGTGCGCTTTACAGCAGGACACGAAGCCTATGTGGAGTTTACATACAAATATTTGTGGGGGGGGGGGGGGGGGGGGGAAGAAAAGAAATATGGAAACTATTCCTGCAGGCCATTTCAATAACTATTGTTTAAATCTGTCAGTGCAGTTTAGAGTAGGCCTACTTGTAAAAACATATATTTCAATTAAATTAAATGCCAAAAGGATATTTTGATGCGTTTGTAATTGTAACAATGATTTTTGCTTCAATAATAAATTCCTTCAGAAATTCCTATTAATTGGTTCATTCGGACCACAGTCGTTAGTGTCCTTCAAGGAGTCTGACAACTCTCTTCTGACATATGCAGAGTGCTAGAAAAGAGGCAAAAACCTGGCGACAACATTGAATTGACTGAGGATGGACGGCCTTCCCAGACCAGCGAGAAAAAGCCACCTTTGTGCGACTGCACGTGCTTCGGACTTCCGCGCCGCTACATCATCGCCGTCATGAGCGGCCTCGGGTTCTGCATCTCCTTCGGTATTCGGTGCAACTTAGGCGTGGCAATAGTGAGCATGGTGAACAACAGCACCATTCACCTGAACGGAAAGATCGTCATCAAAGAGGTTTGTGCGCATGGCACACTTGGATTTTATATGTTCACGTCAGCTTCGTGACACCCCCACTCACAGACCACAAGCTCTCTCTCTCTTCTCTCTCTCTCTCTCTCTCTCTCTCTCTCTCTCTCTCTCTCTCTCTCTCTCACACACACACACACACACACACACAGACAGACAGACACCCACACACACGCACACACAGAGAGAGAGGGAGAGAGAGGGAGAGAGAGAGAGAGAGAGAAAGAGAGAGGGAGGGAGAGAGAGAGTCTGAAATCAATGAAAAAAAAATAGTAAAGGGAATAGTTCAAAAGCACACTGGTTTGTGTTTGTTCGAAAGAGGCTTAGTGATTTCCCCACTAGCTTGGAAAATATTGAAAACATGTAGGCTACTCATGCAAAAAAATTGACCTTGGTTATATCAACCTCAAATTGATTAACTCTTCAGCTGGAAACTAATCCTTCGCTCTTGTCCTTTCATTTATTGTGCACAATAATCAATATATATTTTGTGGTAGCCTAAGTGCTTAAAAAAATAAAAGTTCATATTTTCCCAAACCGAATGCTATCATATAGGCTATGCTATATGATATTTTAACCTGTTATTAGAAGTGTGTGGAAACGTGTGCATATTACCTTAAGGATTTTCGTATTTTCAGTTGTCTCTGGCCTTTTAGAAGTGCAATCTGATATTTTCTGGTATTTCTCTTCCATAGAAGGCAAAGTTCAACTGGGACCCGGAAATAGTTGGAATGATCCATGGCTCGTTTTTCTGGGGTTATATTGTGACACAAATTCCTGGAGGATACATTTGCTCTAGACTGGCGGCAAACAGGTAAAGCTTTAGAAACATAGACTGATGTGTATTTGCTCAGATTATTATTATTATTTATATTAGTATTAATTCGATTTAAATTCGCATTTGGTTTATAGGCTATATATTCCACATTGCAATAGGCTACCTTAGGAAAAAGCCTAATGGTAACAAAAGAACATTAATAGGCTAATTAATTATTAACAATTTTACTAACAATAAATATTCTATAACAATACTTTATTTTATTGATAAATTATATAATTTAGTTTTAAACGGATCACAGATATTTGTCCCTATGTTGCAAACCAAGCCATTAAAATGATTGCATCTTGCGCCCGTTAGCCTACTAAAAGATGGTGTCGCCCGCGTTTTCCAACCCAGCAGGATCGCTCATAGAGCTTCTGCACATAACAGGAGCTGGCAAGTTCAAATGCAGCCAGTGCCGCATCTCCAGGTGTTTGTCAACTCAACACGAAAGCAGTGCGCAAATAATGCCTAACAAGGAATTTCGTTAAATGTATTAAAAAAAATGAAACATTATTGCATGTAATATTATAAATAATTATTACATGGTTTCAGTCATAATAAGACTTTAAAAATATTTGAAATAAATATTTGAAATAGGTCTAAGCAATAGCCGAATTCGCATTTGCAAAATCGAGCTGCAAAAATTGTCTATCGGCCTATACATCCTTGATGCGTTCTTCGTTTTATTCATTAGCTAGTTGATAAGCCTACTAGTGATGACTGCATACTGTATTATTTGAGACACCTCGGTTATTCATAGCGCCTACTGGATCTACCTGTCATTGGAAGAAGAAGAGGATGATGGGAGGAGCTGATTTAGCACAAGTGCAACCCAACCTCCAATTTGTTGATTTGTTGATTGTCTAAAGACTTGTAAGGAGGGCACGCATTTTCTGTGAAATTAATTTCGTTTTAGCCTATTATAGCTTACTTAACTTTATGCATTATTATAGTTTATATTGATTACAGAAAACGAAAAAGGAGAAAGATTTCTAACTTACGAAATTTGTATAAAATACCGACGTTTTGGAAAACATCTCAAGTAAAACGTTTCCATTTGCATGGTCAATATTAAATAGGGCATAGGCTAATAGCCTACATCACTGTTCTAATTGTATTATTATAATATAAACCTACCAATACTATTTTGTATTCAACTTTTCAAGGGGAAAGGAAATCAAATAAACAAACGTATAAATCAAGGCTTCAGACAGGCAGAGGGAGAGATCATTGCTATGGTTGACGAGTCTGCTCGTGTTGCGTGAGTGGGAGACTGAAGGCTGACCCGTCGTGTGAGTTGTAGGATTAGACTCTGTCTGTGGGGCATTCTCCACCTGTTAATGAGGTCCCGGGGGGAACCGTGTCTAATCTGCTCAATGAGGGGGGCATGGCAACCTGCCCCGGACATGCTGCCAGAGGGTTTGCCCGTGCCTCATTTATCACACAACAAATATATCAAAAATAAAACTGCCATGTCGGTAGCTGGAAATATTTGGTACATTGGACACAATTGGTTCTCGCTAAAACATGGATCAAGGATCGACATATTGAAATGCTGTGCAATTGTGTAGTTCTATTAACCCAGTACGTCAAATCTTTGACATAATTGACGTCACAGAAATTATACATCAGTTCTCAGTTCATATTTCGGCTATTGGTTGACGTGATTGAGATATAATAGAATCAGCGAGTCTCGTGCCGGAGAACTCCCTTAATCCGATTAGCGAGTGCCGGTGAGAGAAAGGGTCTTGAGCTCTACAGGACGTCAGGCAAATTGGAAATAAATGGAAACCCGTATTTCTTCTGTGGCAGTAGGTGCTGGCTTTACCCCGCGCGACCAATAACTCTTTTTTTTCCCTTTCTTCACAGAAAGAAGATTTGAATTGTAGGCTATTATAGGCTTACTTCGGGGGGTTTAAAGTAGAGTTTAAAGAAACCATAGCTAAAAGAGAACAGCCGTTAACACTAGAAATAATGTGTAGAAATGAAAGAATAGCCTACTCTTTTTTTGCATTCTATAATCCAATGGTAGGCTAAACTAAACTATGTTTCCATCTGTTATTCAGGGTATTCGGCGCAGCCATTTTCCTCACGTCTACACTGAATATGTTCATCCCCTCAGCTGCACGTGCTCACTATGGTTGCGTCATATTCGTCAGGATATTACAGGGGCTTGTAGAGGTAAGTACGATTTCCTCTAATTTCATTCGAATTGCTTGTTTGCTAATAACGATCTAATATCATAACCTTCTACATATAGGTATTCATATCTAAAATTTGGGCACTTGCCTTTGCTGGATATTTTCTCAAAAAGCCATTTGTGGGAATTCTTCCTAGGGAAAGCCCATGGTCCTGTAACAATCAGTTATGGCCTGAGGATATTCTGAGAGAATAATAACCCAGGCTTTGTCTTTAGTACAACTGCCTGTATTGATCTGTAGGCACATGTGACTATAAATAGACAACCAGATTACTTCCATCATGACAACAATCTATATATTATTATTTTATTTATAACAAATGGAATATTAATTTGCATGTAAATTGATTTATGTGATGTAACTTTTTAAAATGTTTATAATTTTTTTAATAATTTGAAAATCTAAGCACGTTTCTTTGTAATATAAAACTGATGTGTAGTATTGTTGTTATCTAGGGTGTGACCTACCCTGCCTGTCATGGGATCTGGAGTAAATGGGCTCCTCCACTGGAAAGAAGCCGTCTAGCCACAACCTCTTTCTGTGGTAATTTACATCTTTATTCTCTTTTACATGTATATGCAAATATACATTAGTGGATAGTAAAGACAAACGTGAATAATTATATTTTGTTTAGTTGCCTCATTATTGTGTGCATGTTAGAATTTAAAGATGTTGTTTGTCCTCAAGAATTCTAGGAAACATTATTTATGCATGGACTGTTTTTTTCCTGTGTTGTTTTAATACATGTATTCAGCCATTTTGATTTGAAGCTGCCAGAGTTGAAGCTGTTTTCGGTTCCATTTGAGATCTCACATGGCCCTCATCCTCTCCCGTTCTGTAGGTTCCTATGCTGGAGCTGTCATTGCCATGCCTCTGGCTGGAATCCTGGTGCAGTACACTGGCTGGTCATCTGTTTTCTATGTCTATGGTAAGAGTGGTTTGAGTGTGCACCACTGAATGAGCCATGGTTATAGAGTAAATAATAATTGTATGAATGTGCTTAACAGTCTTGATGAGTGTATTTAGTAAATGTAGTATGGATCAACTCACTGTTGCTAAGTATTGATTTTTCCTCTGATGCTTCCATGTGTCCAGTGTATCCTCTGCACTGACACTGAATCTGCCTGTCTCTGTGCCAAGAATTAGCACGCTCTGTCTGGAAAGCAATGAACTGTAATCCATTTGGTTACTATATGAGGAGTTTTCAGTCAGCTGATCTTCCTGTCTGCTTCTTATCTGACATCATTTTATGATGTTTTCTTTTAAGATCAACATCTAAGAATTCTTTGTTTCTCTTTAGGGTGTTTTGGGATGTTCTGGTACATGTTCTGGATCTTGGTGTCATATGAGAGCCCAGCTGTACATCCCACCATCACTGCTGAAGAACGCTGCTTCATCGAGGAGAGTATCGGAGAGAGCGCTAAGCTGCTAGGACCTGCAGAAGTGAGTGACCCCAAACATACTCATACTCCAAACTTCTAGCTGGATATGGCTCAGAAGAAAATATCACAGCACAAAATACTTGACTGAAGGACTCAAGTCCTAAAAGTCCTAATTATAATTATCTGTAATTATAATACTCAGTTGTTGCTTGACACAAATCTAATTCAAATGGTTGTGCTTTGAAAGATTGTAGAGATTAACCGCATAATGGGCCATTGTCTATTTATTTTGACATCAGGTTAATAATTGGCACAAGGATGGGATATTTTTTGTTTTAAGATTTTGACCTTCTTTAAGATCGGGAGCTTTGATGGAGAGAGAACCCCCTGTTTGCAGTGAACAAAATTGTGACATTGCTGTAATTTAAAACTTGTTTCGAGTGATTTGCAATTTGACAGAGGCTCCATGAAACCATAGAATTATTTAGATTTCCCCTATTATGCTATTTTAAAGGTTCCTCATTTTATTTTGAAGGTCTGCTAACATAGGTTTACATGCATCCATGGTCAAAAAAACTCTTTAATTGTCTCATAATAAATTCTCTTAACCCCTCCTTTCCGAGAGCTTCTGCTCTGAGTGGTCAGACCATTTCTGAATTTTAGCTCCAGAGGCTTCCTCAGCACTTGCATACGTAAACAGTAACAATGGCATTGGTTTTAAGTCCTCATCCTTTGGAAGAGCATGCGAAGTGGATTTACAGATAAAAAAAAAACACAGTGTCTTCTCGATATGTCGACATTCTCAGCTACTGTACAACTACATTGTTTGAGGGTGGGCCAAAGTACTGAGTAGACATTGTTCGCGGCAATGAAGACTATAGGCTGGCATTATGCAAATTTGTTACAAACTTACATACATTGTGTTACCCTGCATTGCTGACGACTCATTTCGGCAGTTCAGAATCAACTCTTTCTTTTAAGATAATTTTATTTGTTGTGCACTTTGATCTTTAAAACTTTGCAGACCTTTTACATGAAACCTTTTTTACATGAAAGGTAATATTTGAAAAAGCATATTAAGGAATATTTAAGTCAGGATGTGTTGAAAAAATGAGGAGATAAATGTGTGCCCACCAAAAATTATTTTGTTAATCTATTGTGGTTTTATAGATTTTGCGGTAGAGGCCGATATATGGACCACAAAACCAGTCACATGGGTCAATTTTCTTGAAATTAAGATTTATACATCATATGACAATTGAATAAATAAGCAACAAAAAAATGTGTTAGCATAGGATAATATTTGGCCGAGGTACAACTATTCGAAAATCTGGAATCTGAGGGTGCAAAAAATTAGACTCATTCAGAAAATCGCCTTTAAAGTTGTCCATTTATGTTCGCGACTGTGCTGCATTCACTCACACAAATATATGTTTTATATATTTATGGTAGGAAATTTACAAAATATCTTAATGGAAAGTGATCTTTACTTAATATCCTAAGGATTTTGGGCATAAAAGAAAAATCGATAATCTTGACACATACAATGTATTGTTGGCACATAATATTTACTTATATTGTATTGCCACAAATATACCACTGCTACTTGTGACTGGTTTTGTGGTCCATGGTCACATATGAGGATATCTAATTAAATCTGTAACATATCAGAGACATATCAGAGAAGTCTTGCACATCAGTTGTTTTGATGCTATATAATGTCAGTCAGCTATTTTGATTTCTTTGGTGTAAATACCATGCACACCTAGAGAACATCAGTACTGAAAAAGAATCAACCATTTCAAGACATGACAGATACAATCCTTATCAGTAAGGGTATTATTGTAACACTTCACACAATAAGCTGGAATACCAATTTCTCCTACAGAAATTCAAGACACCTTGGAAGAAATTTTTCACGTCCATGCCTGTCTATGCAATCATTGTGGCTAACTTCTGCAGGAGTTGGACCTTCTACTTGCTGCTCATCAGCCAGCCTGCATACTTTGAGGAGGTGTTTGGCTTTGAGATTAGCAAGGTAATTTACCAGTTTACCTTTTATATTGCATGTATTTAAATTGGTATTTGTTTTGTACAAAATGCATGATAAAAAATTAACAATTAATCAGCGATTGGATCAAAATGGCTAGCCTTAGTATCTAAGTTGCATATGATTTTTGACTATAATTCCATTGTATATCAGTAAATGGTTGACCTTTGTTATTCCCTAAGGTCTGAAATAGGTTGATGAATTATTCATTGTGAATAGTTCATGATGAATTATTCATTATTCATTTATTGGTGATTTAAGTCTGTGCTTGCATCTCATTTTGCTCTTGTTTCCTCACTTCCTACAGTTAAACCTGCAATCATGTCTTTGCATCTAGTTGTAGAATGAACATCCTAATTAATAGTGATGCCTCGCATATTACAGTAATGTTGCATGTCAGTTTATTGTTTTGTTTTTTATCCAGTATGTGTAATTGTGTAAAATGTAATTAACTATTTCATAAAGGTTGTGACCATGTAAATTTAAGTAAAATCTAGTCTTTGCTCAGTTTTATTGTAGATTAGACTTTGGGCTTTTCTCTCTTTTCTATGGTGGAACCGCATCTTTGGTCAATTGGTCAATGGCTAATGCTTTCATTCTGCAGTGTGTTTTCAATAAGATGCTTCTGAGCCTGACGGCTGCTGTCTTATTCAGGTTGGCATGCTGTCAGCCCTGCCCCATCTGGTGATGACCATCATCGTACCCATTGGAGGACAGTTAGCTGATTACCTTCGCGCCAAAAACATCCTGTCAACTACAACAGTTCGGAAGATCATGAACTGCGGAGGTGAGTGGAGCCTATTGCACACACACAGAGCCATATGTAGCTCCTACATGGCTGAATTTGGGTTAAATCCATGTGAACTAGGAATGTTAAATGAGAATTTTTCATCAACCTAAATATTTCTCACTTTTACCTTTTCGGCATTTCCTCTAAATATATTTGTATTGTCATTTATTTGTCTATTTTAGCTTAGTGAATTGTTTATCCACATGTTTTTATCTTTCACAGGCTTTGGGATGGAGGCCACTCTATTATTGGTTGTTGGTTACTCGCACAGTAAAGGGGTGGCCATTTCATTCCTTGTGTTGGCTGTCGGCTTCAGTGGATTTGCAATATCAGGCAAGTCTTTGGGGAAACAATATGTCTGATTTAATAATTTCCCATGTAAACCTGCCATTCATACACAACAATGACAAGAATAAGCAGCAATAAAATGTAACCAAATGCAGCCAGGGAAGACTGCAAAAAATTCCTTATTTGTAACAAAATACCATGGCTCTCCTTTTATCACTCAAACACACTCTTCCTCCACTGCAGCTTGGAAGGAATAAGTGGTTTTGCTGGACTTTTTAAATAATTCATACACACTGTCCCCTGAGAGCAGCCTCACAGGCAGCACATCCAGACAGAGCACTCAATGAGGGAGGGCCTCCGCTCTACAAGATGGCGTATCTTTCTATTTTTAGTCTGTATCTCCAACATCATGTTAGAGATACTGAAAAAATGCGCACTCTTGATACAGAACAGTATAGAACATAAACGGAGTGTTTGAAAATATCTTTCTGTAATGTTGTTTGTTGCAGTGTTATTTTAGTATCACTGATATACTAACCTATTATAGTTTTTGTTCATATTTTAAAGTAGTTTTTTTGTCTATATAGCTTTATTTAATTTTAGTTATTTTAGTACTTGAGAAATATTGGAAACTAGCTGAAATAAAGTTAATGTTTTTAATTTAATTTGATTTCCCTGGTTTGTTGTTATTAACGCAGTGCTAAATATAGAAAAAAAATGTATTTAGTTATTTCACTTTTCGTAAGATGTTAATCAAATTTAAACCTCTATTGTCCATCAGGTTTCAATGTCAATCATTTAGACATCGCTCCTCGCTATGCCAGTATCCTCATGGGAATCTCTAATGGAGTGGGAACTCTGTCAGGAATGGTGTGTCCTCTTATAGTGGGTGCCATGACCAAAAACAAGGTAAGACCACTTTGAATTGTCAGGACTTTCCTTTAAACTCCAGATGTTTAGTACTGTGTTTGGACTGGATGCCTTGAATGACTGATGTTGCCATAGAAGGCTGAGTTTGTGTCATCTTGATTCTTTCATATTTTATTATACCTGAAATATACATGATATTAAAAAAAGGGTTTTGTGCGACACATTCTTTGATCTTTCTCCATATTCATTGTCAAAAGTGCTCAGATTTAACCACATGTTTATTTCATGTGTTATTCTTGCAGCTCCCAGGATGAGTTTCTTTATGTCAATGGATTCTTGACAACTCTTTTATCCTTTCAGACCCGAGAAGAGTGGCAGTATGTGTTCCTTATCGCTTCCATGGTGCATTATGGCGGTGTAATCTTCTATGGCATCTTCGCCTCGGGGGGAGCAGCAGCCGTGGGCAGATCCGGAGCAGACCAGTGAAGAGAAGTGTGGTTTCATTGATGAAGATGAGCTGGCTGAGGAAACAGGGGACATCACCCAGAGCTACAGTGCCCTGGGAGGTCCAGCCAAGACCTACGGGGCCACCACGCAGTTGAACGGAGGATGGGCAGAAGGATGGGATAAACGAGAGGTGTTTGTACAGGATGGTGTGGAAGAAGAGGGTTACGGGTACAGGCAGGGCGGGGATTACTCCTAGACCTTGCAAATACACACTATGACACAGACACACACACATAGACATACACAAACATAAACATACAGTGGCGCAAAAAAGTATTAAAAAAAACTACGCAAGTCACAGTTGAAAACGTATAAATTCCATTGCATTAAATAACAAGATATCGAACCAAGTGCAATCTGCAACAAATCAGCTTTTCTTTAGTGGATGTATGAAGTGTCCATTTGAAGTGTCTTCATAAATATATATAAATATATATACAGTATGTAGTTATATGTAAATAATGTATATGATATATAGTTATATCATCAAACCAAACAAACTTGTTTTTGAAAGATGTTTAGCTTTAAAAAATGAGCTAATGTAATGACATTTATACATTTTAACTATGACTTAAACATCCAAATACTTTTTGAGCCACTCTACATACAGCACAGTATAAAAATATATGATAGATTTTGTAGTGTCTGTGAGACCTGAAAAAAGATTATCTTTGGATTATGATTAGATTATGTACAAAACCCTAAGAATTGTTATGTTTGCACAAATTGAAATGATCAAATCTTACCATTCATATGGTATCCATAATCCATTGGGATTTGAATGTCAATTATACAAAGGGGAAATTCCATATCAAAATTGGCTGACTGTAAATGTTCTATGTATTAAAAAGTGGAGTAACTTCATTTCAAGTGCAATCGTACGTCACAAGTTTTTCACCCTATTATTCTGAGCCTTTGAAACAAAGAGAAGCCTTTAGAGTTAGTCAGGCAACCGGCTTCCAGAACTAAGGCTCAGATAATGAATCTCATCCATGGAGAAAAACTGCTATAGAGAATTACAACCAAGCAACAGGTTTACACTGTCTTTTTTCTGATTGCACTAAGGGAGCTGTACAATGTCATTTAACAGCACACAAAGTGAGTGTTTATATCTCATGATGTCTTACTTGTCCATCGTATAATTCATGTTTCTGAGAGATTAAAGAGGACTTTGGTCTTTGACACTGCAGAGAAAAAAAGCACAGTTGTTTAGATGACATAAAAGCAACAAAAAATGTTTCTCAAGCTCAGCAGGTTGTTTCAATTGGACGGTGCTGTTCTATTTGGTGTCTGGTGTAATAGATGAGACTTGGGAAGGGGTTCGATTTTAGATAATTGGAAATGCCTGGGAACATTATCGCAAAAGCTACAAAAAGCGAAAGCACAGGGTGTCAAAACTACGGACTCTTTAAATTCCATTCCGCTCTTTTAACTCCATGCCATTTTGACATCTGTGAATGTTAGTTATGCATGGGTTAAAATTGTTTTTGTAAATGTTGTTTTTTATTTTACTATAACTATGTTCTTTTACTTTACAAAACTGTTACTGACGTGTCAATTTCTTTGCACAATTAACCAAAGGTAACCTGTAGTGTGGGATTTTAGCTGGGATGGGGGAAAAGTGTCCATTGGGAAAACGAAGGAGAACCTGTCTAAGGGCTGACAGTTCTAGCAGCAGGTAATAACCATATCCAATGTACAAAGCAATAAAGCCATGGTAACAGTTACTTAGCAGTCACTTCACCCAAAAATATGTAACAAGTTAGCACATTTAACTGTAATCATTTTGGTTTAAATGTTTTGTGATGACAATTAAAAAAAAGATTAAACAATTACTTACTGTTAAAGTATATAAATATATATATGAAAATATATTTAGATTTAGTAAGAGTCCAGTGCAACTCTCTTTGAGAGTTTGTGTGCTGGACCCACTCACCAGAAGAGAATGATTCTTAAGTGTCACCTGCAGCTGCTTCCCGGCCGGCCGAAAGCCTTACCGGGGTCCTCAGCTCCGCAGGTGGCCGCACCTCTGTAGTCGTCCTGTATGGTTGCCAGTGGTTGCTTTTTGAGAGTATGTTGTTGTCTGGTATCTTTTACGTTAATCCTCTCTTTTTGTCCTTCCCCGTTGTTTCTGGTCTGTGTTTTGTCTGTGGCTAGAGAAGCGCTCCCTTGCTCCCCTCTTCCCTCGTTCTCTTTGCATTTTCCCACTACTGTTGCAATATTCAGTGACACAAGGATTGTGTGTAAAGGTATTCAAATATCTTCAAAAATTACAGTGATTTGCCTGATGATTTTGAGGTACCTTATTCTTGTTTCCTGCCTATGAGTAAAGTGTGGATATATGGCTTCCTTTTGCTGTGTTACTGTAAATGGAGAGGTTTGTTGATGTGAAATTGAAATGCTCTATATAGCCTTTTTTTATATAAAATTATAACAAAATTGTACTCGCCTGTGTTGTTTTACTGGGATTCCAATAAGCTTTGGAGGCCAAAGACTCCCTGCTTAAAAATGTGGAAAATGTATGCCAATATGCTGGTGTCTGAATACAGTACTTTGTCCACCTGTTGTGTGTCTGCATGTTGGTAAACCATATCTAAGTTTTTAGCCCCAACATTGGTTATCTGTCACCCATATAGAATCTGTGTCCTTTCCCTGCTCTAGTAAAATCAATGTAAGGGCCCCTCGAGATCAGCAAAACCTATCGAGCACGCAAACCTCCTAATGGAGGCTGGAAGGAGGGGCTGCACTTAGAAGCTGTTTAGAGGATGTGTTCAGAAAATCTACTGCCCTCCGAAATACAATATTGTGTATCATTAGGAAACAAATAAAAAAGCATTTGTAACATTTTTTTAATTAATATTTTTAATAGTATTAATTCATTAATTCAGCCAGTGCCAAGTTCATACATTTGAACTTTAACAAAAGTATGGTGTAAGATTAGGCTGCAGAGCATGGTCATTTTAAGACTGTTTGAGCCTATGCCAGTACTTTCAGCCTCAGTCCTCTGATTCAGACACATCCACATCCCTGCAGGACACCAAGAGAGGTGCAAATGAGACACTCGCCTGCCAGACACGCACAGAAAATGTCCTTCACGCTAGCTTTAGCGGTTGTGACCTTAGCAGTACTTTTTGTCTTGCATGGTGTAGGATATTATCTATCTATCTATCTATCTATCTATCTATCTATCTATCTATCTATCTATCCATCTATCCATCTATCCATCCATCCATCCACCCATCCATCTAGCTATCTAGCTATCTATCTATCTATCTAATCAATGGTTTGTAATGGGGAGATAATTATTAGCTATTATATTGAAGTATGCAGGAAAGGAAAAGGGGATATTTGTAGACTTACGAGCTTCATGCTCAGATGTCAGAAATATCCTCCACAACCTGGAACACAGCCGAGTGGCCCTGTGCATTCACTACAGCAGTCAAAGGCAAGCTACATTCCCGCAACCCTCACAGTCTGGACTATATCCAGCTTTGCCCTTTCTGGTACATTGTGTAAATCAGTTACTAATTGGATAACCTTTCTTTCAGCAGCTGATTTACAATATCAGATTGACTGAAGAAACACATTCACACTCTGGTGAACATAATTGAAAGCTTGTCAATTGAGTGTGGACGTGTAATTGCTCCGAGTGAGGTTTTGTTCAAATGCCACAAAACAAAGATGCACAGGTTACTATTTTGACTGATATATTGATTTAAAGCAGGCATTCCAAAGTGAAGGCTTTAATAATAGCACAATAGCAATATTTAGTAACTTTTATAATAATATATGTATTCATTTATTTGAATACTTCTATAATAATACTATTTCAAAATAGTTTAATTAATAATAATGTGTTTTTAAAATATGAATGAAAAATCATACTCAAGAATAAAGTAACTAGTCTTTCTTTTGACAACTCATTTGTAAGCAGGTTTCATGTCGAGCTATTGCTTTTGCTAATTAGACAACCACAATGAGACATCACTTGTGACCCTATTACATGTGTTTACTCTGGTTCTCTCAGCCGTAACCGTCATGGATGTCCAGCACAGATCGCAGTCCACGCCCTCCTCACTTAGTGTTCATTCAAGCTTCTCTGTTCTAATGTCACACTTAGAATAAATACAAGAACGTGCACAGACTATACTGGCATAATAGCTTGATATTAGCATGTGTAAATACTTATTTAGAAGTAAACATGAACCCATGTGTGTTTTTGCTTGTGTGTGTGTTTTTGCTTGTGTGTGTGTTTTTGTTGGTGGGTGGGGGCGGGCGTGCATCCACGATTGGGGGGCAGGTGTTACAGTGGTCTCTTGGGATGTGGAGGGGTGGTGTAGTGAGACTGGAATCACTCTTTGATGACAGGGGCCTGTATGAGGACCCTGAAGACTCGCCTCAACCCATAAATATCCCCTGATCCCATCATGGACCTGGGGCAGGCAACTGGTTGGCGCATACAGTGTTTCGTTCACCGCTGGGAGAAGGAGGGAGAGGTGAGGGTAGATGTCTAGGTAATCCATCTCATGTGTGAGGGGGGAAAACAGTGAATGAATGAGCTTTCATATTAAAACCGAATAAGTCCCTTCCCCCACTGGCCCAGCTCTCAGTATCCTCATCAATTATTCCACAGTCATTAAAATCTCATCTATCCCAACAGAGGAACATGTAAGCGAATGGAAAGGAATTTTTATGTAGTTGTTGTTTAAGTGGCAATGGATATGTGGTGATGTGTACCATTATCTACAAGTGTAGTCAGTGTAACTGTTCAATTCAACATATACATTTTAAAAAGCAGAGGGAGAATGTGGGCTTTCTCTCTCAGCCCCCCCCCCCCTTTAGAAACCACCTGACTGCAGGAGTGTGTGTGTGTGTGTGTGTGTGTGTGTGTGTGTGTGTGTGTGTGTGTGTGTGTGTGTGTGTGTGTGTGTGTGTGTGTGTGTGTGTGTTCATCTATAGTCTTGGGTGAGTGTCTCATATTCATTTCCTGTGATCAAGATTCACATCATGTTCAGGTGCTGGAAGAGGAAATCTTGTGGGCGGGGAAAGTCTTGATACAGAAAGGGGAAGCCATTACAGCTGTTGAAGGAATTCAGCAGATCATGGACATGAATATCTGCTGCTGTGCATAATTGAATCCTGTTACAGAATTATCAACATTTTAACGCACTATTTTTTCAATCATTTTAATGCATCGCATGAGGAGTCTTGTAGCATTAGCAAGACTGAAATATCATGAATGATCCTGTTTCTAATAACTCTATTCTGCAAAGTACATAATTAGGAAATTATGGATAGTAAATAATACATTTTTGTTTTATTAAAATAATTTTTTTCTGAAGGTTTTTCTGGGCAATAATGATAAGATGATATATATGTTAATATGGCAAAACGGATAAGCAGTCATTATTTTTTATACTATTTTTGCCTAAATAAATAAAAAATAAATAAGCACTAAAATCAAGTGTTTTAAATGCGACGAGCGAATAGGCATTGTAACAATGTACAGTTTAAAAAAAGAATATTCATTTTGACAATTATCATTGTTAAAAGATTGGATTTAGCACTTTTAAATATTAATTTAAGTGAGTATTAGGTGACTGCAAATGCACAGTAATATAAATGTACAAATAGGGGAAATGAACATGCACAATTAAATATCAAATTTCAATCATTACCAAAAAACTCCCCCTCTAACTCTATCAGCCATTAATTGATGTGGTACATTGTGCATCTCTATAGGCAGCGGCGCTCCTCACCATCATCTGAATGGCAGAGAGGAGAGAGAGCGACTGAGGGACTCAGGGGAGAAGCCTGACCTTTAAACAGAGCTGGCTACCAGTCCACAATAGACATGCGTCCCACAGAGGTGCAAGACACAGTGGAAACAGCGCATAGGAAATGGGCTTTGTGTTGTGTATATCAGTTAACTATATTTAATGCAATACATGCAACACCTTATGTATGTTTTAAACATTTTTGTGGAATTCTTTGTTTTGAAACACTGTAAAACTGCAAAATGCTCCAACAAATGTTTTCCCCACTCAAATATAATTTTTTATAGTTATATGCCTATTCAAAACATGAGAAATTTTCCTCATACAAATGACAGAATTACAAAAATGAACAGAGAGAATTAGCAATCAATTAGTGGAGTCATTCTTTGTGTGTGTGTGTGTGTGCACGTGCGTGCGTGCGTGTCCGTGTGTGTCAGTGCTGCCAGACTGGGCATTATTTACTCAGCTCTCACAATACCCCTTCACCAGATGGGAACCAACAGAGTGAGGGGGGAAAGAGAGAGGAAAAGAGACAGATAGAGAGGAAACAGAGGGAAAGAGAGAAGTGGGAGGTGTGTACCCCATACTCAGAGCCATGAGGACTCCTTTGTTCCTCATCAGACCCCTATTGCAGCATGGCAGGGTGACACAGGCTGGCTGTAAAATCTCATTAAAAGAAAGATAGAGAGAGAGACAGGCCTCAAGAGGGCTTGAGATCCCATTAAGACATCGGCACACAGACTTCAGTCATAAAGCGCCGTGGACTCCTGTCAACATGCATGTGCAAAAACATCAGAGAAAAGAGAGTGATTTTTTTATTCAGAACAAAACTGAAAATGACCTCCAAGAGAGAGCACAGCATTATGAGAGAATGAATAAATAATTAAATTAATAGTTATATTACTTAGATTATAGAAATATAATTGCATTGTATATATATAGTTAATACATATTATACCAATCATGTTTAGTTTAGTTAGTTTGCTTTTCCTGTTGCATATATATATATATATATACCCACACGAAAACACACACACATGCACATGTGGTGGCCTGCCTCCCCAATGCACCTCATGGGCCTGATTATTGATTTCACTCCTGTTGTGTAGACACCTCCTCTGTAGATTTGATTAGTCACACAGAGGTGACAGAGGGGAAGTAAAGCTCTTAGCTTAGAGAGCGTGATGACAGAGAGAAAGAGAGACGATGAGAAGACAGCTTAAAAATGGTGGAGAAACGGGAAAAAGGTGCAAACTTTATGATGGGTGACTGTGCTTGTCTAATTTTGGAGTAATATTTTGAAATAATGATAATCTGAGATTATTTCTGTGCTTAAATTAATCTCCACATTTTTCTTAATTTGAATATGCTGCCGTAATACATTCAAAGCTTTAATATGTTTTGTGGGAAGTGAGAGATCACATTATGATACCTGCTGGTTTTTCAGGCTTGATGTCATCATTAATTTCTTTATGTCTTTTAACTGCTGTGATAAAAACACACACATAAAATATATTTCTTTACATCAAATTTCCCCGTGTGTATGTGCTTATGCAGGTTTCACAGTGAAAGAGTGTTAAATCACACGCGCTGTAAAAAGCTAAAAGTGAAAATAAAATCTATTCCATGTGTGAACACACATCTTAGAAGGCTCTCGGGAGAGTGCTTGTCCTTAACACTCCTCTTTTAGTTAACAGTCACATGGAATAAAGAAAATTCTGCAGAGACCATCCAGCTATGTATAGACATTACAATTAAGTAAACTAATTCTACTGTAAGATCTGGAGGAAGTGAAAAGGTGTGGGTTGTGTTTGTTTTGCCCAGCACTGCATGACTGATATTTAGTCTAGCAGATTTTAAATAGGTTTAATTGGATATAACTGTTTTGTACTGTCTTTATTTTCAAAGGACCATCATTTCCGAGTTCATTTCTGGCTCCACACTGATGCTTTACAATTAAATCATGAAAATGCATTTTTCTGCTGGGAACATACATGTCAAAATACCCCTTATTTAAATAAGGAATATGCAAAAAAAGGGGGCAAGGCCTGGTTGAGTTGCGTTAGTAGAGTGTTGAAACTAATTTGCGAAACATACACAAAGCGACCAATCACAGACATACTGGTCCAGCCAACTAATCAGAACACATCGCGCTTTTCGGAAGGAAGGGCTTTATAAAGATCGGAACTAAACAGCGTGTTACTGAAAGACTGGAAAGACTGGGAAGGTGAGAGGTGATGCCACAATGTAAAATATGTGAAAAATAATGGTTTTTTTTCATTCAAGCATGAACACCTATAGTAGACCCCAAAAACAAAATCAAACCTTTTTAAAAAAGGGCATAATATAGGTCCCTTTAAAAAAAGGTGTCTGTCCTAAATGAATCCTGACAGAGAAAACAATACGCCTCATGTCCTTTTTGCCATACACTTATCATTTATTCATTCGTTTTACCTATAGGTGACTCACACACCGCAGCATGGTCTGATCGAGGTGATGCAGCTGGTGACTCATTACACACATGCTCTCACTCAGTACACTCTGTTTTTTTCTGGACAGCGTTTAATATACTGCTCTACACCCCCGTTCCCGTTCCTACCTTTTTTTTTTTGATCATTGGATAATCATCTTTCCATACCAATATTGTGTGCACAAATGTTCACAGCACTCTGCCATACAGTCTGTCACTCATTCCTTTGGTATAAACAGCGCCAATTATTTCAGTATACAGCAGTCTGGATGAACCAGCTAACTGTCACTCAAGTGGGCAGAACAACAGAAGAGGTAAGGCTACGAGGCAGAATGAGTGATGCAGAAAGACTGGAAGAGAGATGAGAAGAAGAGCTGCTTAACTGATCAGTAGCTGTCCATGTTCCACTGATTCATTTTAACACAACACAAGGCCAGGATACATACTATTGAGACTGAGACTGAAAGACAGGATATGTCTATGCAGGTCTGCCTGTATATGCAGGTGCATGTCTGTATCTTTGTGTGCATCCTAGATCCTGTTGGTCTTGTGATTCCCAGGACAGAACAGACAGACACACTTCTGAAACAGATACGAAGTCAAGTCAAGTCAAGTCAAGTGTATTTATATAGCGCTTTTCACAATATAAATTGCATCAAAGCAGCTTCACAATATCAATCAAATAACATAATGTTTGTTTCTTAGTGTAAAAACATCCACGTTTGGTAGGGCTGATCAATGGTATTAATGCTTGGCTAATTATTTTGAATATCCCCAACTGAACAAGCCAAAGGCAACAGTGGCAAGGAACCGAAAAACTCCATCAAGTGACCTACTGGTGTCCTAAAACTCCATCAGGTGACCTAATGGAGAAAAAAAAACCTTGGGAGAACCCAGGCTCAGTCGGGGGCCAGTTCTCCTCTGGCGAAGTATTCAATTGATTGTTGGAATTATTTTAACATCCTTTAAGTATATTTAAGAAGACATAAAAGGTTTGAATGAACAAGATCATGTATTTGAATCTTTCAAAAAAGGAATAGATGTCTCTGTATGTCCATGTGATGAGTCATCCTTAACCTGGAGACACTTACACCTGTTTCCTCAGCTACAGCACCCAAGAGATGTAGCCGTCCCCTGCAGATTCAATGAACAAATCAAGGTCAGACAGAGAGCTGTAGTAGAACTCACACACTTGCTTGCATGGACTGGAAGAGAAGTATACAGCTGCTACAATACTGACAGTTTGAGTATGAATGTGTGTGCGCGTGGGTTTGTGTGTGTTAATCTTATATCAAATTCATGCAGGAGAGAAATAGTTTCTCCATTTACCCCCTCCCTCAAGGTTACTATTCTGAAAAGTGAGATTTTGACGCACATTGTGACGCAGTACTGGGGAATTCTAGCCCCACCCACCAACTCTACCTGAACCAATGAAATTCCATATGCTCTCTCTTCCTAAATGTGGTCCCATCAACACCACGGAATGGCTGCAGCAACAATGAGCATGACTATATCGTACCAGAGAGAGATAGATAGATAAATAGAGAGAGACAGATAGATAGATAGATAGATAGATAGATAGATAGATAGATAGATAGATAGATAGATAGATAGATAGATAGATAGATAGATAGATAGATCTGAAAAAGTGTGAATATGAAAGAGAGATGGAGAGAGAATTTCCACTTATCATTGTTTGCGATGCTGTATGCTATTTTCAAACAGAACATCCGCCCGGCCTTGGCTCTCTCCATCTCATTCTTTTCTCTCTGAATCTTTAGAGAGGAGAGAAGGTTGCCATAGTGACAGAGATGCTTATAGTAGTAAAGAAATAATCCGGTTGTCATGGAATATTTTGTAAAATAGGAGAAAATCAATGAATTATTGAAACTGCAAGAACACAAATGCGAGGCGACTATGAAAAGAGAGAAATAAAGTAGGCTGAGAGAACATCATTTTCAGATCAATAATTACAAAATGCAAGCATTTGTTTTGTTTAGCTTGAGTGTTTGTTATATTAAAACATTGACCAGCTCCAGGGTTTGGACATTGTTACAGACCTGATGATGTGGAGGAGTGAAAGCTGATAACGCACTGATAGATAGTTCTCCATCATGTGATAATTACATTACAGCAGCTACACTTGATATCATCCTCGCTCACAAGTAATCTTATTATTGTAAACATACAGAGCGGGAGCGAAAGAAAGAGAAAGTCGAGGGATCATAAGAATATGTTCCCGTGTTTCTGGTTAGTAGTTTCCAATGCAGCTCTATCTAGCACAAACTTAAAATTAGATATATCATATAATATTAGTATTACCATTCACGCTACTGAAACATAAATTTGATTAAAGTGATATGGATTCGCCTCTCAATGATCTTGAACCCCACAGCCACAGGAATACTGCAGCGCCACCTAGTGACGACTTTATGAATCAATCGCGTGAGGCTTCTTTTCTGTACAACTGCTTGATATAACCCTACGTCTATTGTTTTTATTTCAGAGTATGCCCTAAGGAAAATCAAACACAAAATACTTTATATCCTATAACATGTCATGATTTGTTTTCTCATAATTACAAAGCAGTAGCTAACTAGCCTACTACACGCGAAACAAAAACTCAAGTGGCAAATTTATGTGGAACAAACTGTAAACAGTTTCAAGATATGATGTGAACCAAATGGAACATTTTACAGCAGTAATTCTATTAACTTCATGTCGTCTGCTGCAGCAGTGTAGGCTACAATCTGACAGCTACAGTACAGTAATTACTGCAGTCTCACCCTGAGGCCATTGACCCGGATGTTGAGGTGACACTTTATGAACAGTGACTGCAAGGAAGCAATACTCTAATTAAATATGTCCCTTTTTGAGTAAATTAAGACACAGCACTTACCTGCGCGACTGTCTGTGTGATGTGTAATTAGCTATTTTCCTCTCTTCCTTATTTTTCATCCTTTTCTTTAAGGTAGCTTTTGTTCTTCAAAGCACAACTGGAAGAAATGACTGGATTGTGGAATTTATTCATATTTAGGCCTAGTTCAATTGAGAGCATGACACGTCATGAATCTATATCGAGCAGAAAGACTTATGCTGCCTGTGGGACAAAGAAAGAACTCCAATTAGCGATGGACCCATCTGATGCTGAACGGGCCCCTACACGCACTCCAGGGACCAATTTGGACAGGCACGTGCCTGGTGGTGTTCGCTGGGTTCCCGCGTGTCTATCCAAACACCAGACGCGTTCCTTGGTTGTCCAGGAAACGCACAATGCCGCCATCTGTCACGGTCCTGCGCAGTGATCCCTGTCGTGTAACTGCGGCTTTCTAACTAGAGAGAACACACATTTATCTATTTAACCGCCAGTAACTACAGAGTGGGTGGAAAACAGACATCTATGACACGCCCTTTCAGGTCTAAAACACACCTTTTAAAACCTGAGTCCTATCTAATGGATTAGCTATAAATTAATGATTTCATTTCAAAACATCAACACAGAAATTAATTCGGAATTTATGGGCCTTTAAAAATAAATTCCTCGCAAATTCGCAATAATAAGCATTTCCACAACACACCTTTCAAATTAAACAATTTAAAATCTGCTTAGACCTGCAAAAACAAGTGCTCTCTGCATTTAATCGATGAAGAGAACAGAACTCAAGTGATGTAGCCTAAACTCATCCTCCATAACATTAGCCTACATTTCTGAAATATGGACATTACTTGGACCCACCTCTGATAACAGATCTAGATTGTAATGTAGACACATGCATTTTCTATAAAGCTTCTTCGAAATGATATAGGCTACAGTGAAAAGAGATAAATGTGAATTGAATCGCTTACATCTAATTAACATTTTACAGCAAAGATTGTAGATGGTATAACGCCATCTGCTGGTAACGAAAATAGACTAAATGTGTGATCGTGAATTTGAAAACAAGCATTTTGGGTTTGATCAACCGAGAGGCCTATAGTTTGACGGTAACCCTGCTTTCTGGAACACACCCCAGGAGATGGTTTCAGTATGCTATCTGAACGAAATGGAATGTAATTGGAATTTTCTACTGCTAAAAGTTAAAACTAACCCGTTGGACGTTAGTGAACAAACTGATCAGATAGGCTACTTATAAATGCGAATATTTAAAATAACACGTGGGAGAACAAACAATAGAGGAAGTTTATCTTCTCGTCAGACAGAAATGAGCCCATATGCAAAATCATTCCACTGAAAAGTATAGGCTATTTCCCAAAATACATCCTGCTTCCTGTAATTCTGTAAACCACGAAAATGATGTACATTACCGGTAAAACTAGCCTACGCTAATAATGAAGAACATCAACTGAAGTTGACATGTTTATAAAACTACATAAACTTATTATTCCCAAAGAATTCGGAGACTCGTAACTGCTCCCTAAACTGTTTTATAATCTATTTTGTTGGCGAAACATCTGACATTTAAGTTTAGATGGCACTAATTGTTTTGTGGGAGCTAGTGTTTGTGTAATACCTGGCTACACAATTATGAATGATCACAGGCGTGCTGTTAAACACGTCAGTGATACTCCGTGAATTTTCACTGTCAGTGTGTAAATGCAACTTGACACCGAGAGTGTGTATGGAGAGAGTGAAAGTTTTGACAGTGACATTGTTGGCTGATCTGCTGAGAACACAGAGGTAGGCACCGTTTCATGCTTTTTATGTCTTAAGATACAACTATAACGCGATAAAACAGAATTTCAATATGTTATACTAAAATTATACATCCGTTCATTTAGGTACATAAGTTAACAAATTAATAGTTTCTTATTATTTTAATGCCGGTCTCGGAACTTCACTAGCGGTCATTTTAAGTATTGTAATGTGATGGACTGCTTTTCTCCGATCTGAGACCAGATATTTATCGTACAACTCTTTTGGTGAGGTCAAATCTGTAAATAAATGTATAAAAGAGCTGCTAAAATAGACTTCATCATGAAGTTAAGTATTAGTTTTATGACAAGTGATGTATGATGTAAAATTATACATCAATAGAATATTGTAGCCTATAGTGTTTTATGCACCCCAACAAATTATTGCCATACATTTTTCATATGTATAACAAATCTTAACTCTGCACTTATAGAAAATTCAATAAGGCTGTGTATTTTCTTAGAGTGTGAGAAGATGTTTGCTGAAGATCTTAACCTGGTCCAGATCTCTTACTTCTGGTGCCTAATAAGTGTTTCACTTTCACAGTAGCCTATACTGCCCAGTAATCTGGACACACCATTTGCTTAGCTATAGATAGTTCACCCAAAAATGAAATATGATAATTTATTTGCCCTCATGTCATTCCAAACATGTTTGACTTTCTTTCTTTGGTGGAGCACAAGAGAAGTTTTGAAGAATGTTTGTGCTGCTCTCTACTATATTACTATTCAAGTTAATGGTGACCATGGACAAAAATCACCATAAATTATGTCCATACTGCACTATATTCCAAGTATATCTCTATTCTATTCTAGACAATCTTCTAATTGTTGTGTAGTCATATGATAGCTTTTTGTGAGGAACAGATTAGGCTGAACAGAACATTTAGGCTGTCATTCCTTGAAAGTCTTCCCTTGAAAATCTTGCTTCATGCATGGCAATGTTCACCATTCACCTTCATTACATTGAAAAGATCCGTAGTCTGTTGTAAATAATTGCTTATGGGTTCAATGGAAGAAAGAAAGACATGGAAGGGTGAATATGATGATCACACATTTGAATTCATGAATACATATACATTTTTTTGGGGTGAACTGTTCCTCTACGCAATTGCTGATTTTTCCCTTTGGTTCAGATATGTTGACCTTTACCAAGAGGTAAGGTGAGACATATGTGACAGATCTGAACATAATTATAAAAGAAATGATTAAAAAAAGAAAAACGTTTAATATTAATCTAATGTGTTCACATATTTTGGCAGATTTTCAGAAACAAGACAAGAGTTAATGCACAAAAAACTATTAACGTGTCCATCACATTCACAGAGAGATATATCCTTCCTAAATATTTGATCACCTAACACAAATTGAACATAGTTTGCTAAATACAGAGGGTGCTCATCTTTCACTCCAAATAATTTTACCCCACATTCCCAATGGCTTGAATGAATTGCAAGTTTCACTTACACTGTTTGTGGTTGTGTTCCACTCACTATAAGCAATGTCACTTTTGTTAGTGGCGGTTTCTCAAGTTTCATTGATATGTAGACCTTTGTAGTTGAAAATATGTTGAGTTTGCCAACATTCTCACTGATATTGTTCAGCTTTATATGCCATTAAAATAAACACAGAGTCTGTGTTGTTTTCATTCATGGATTCACTCCAGAAGTAAATTAGTTGCCGTGGGTGTTGCCTGTCATGCTTTGAAGCAGAGATCTTTTCTTTACACTCAAATTCCTTGATAGAACAAGTACTCTACATTTTACCAGTCAACCCAGTATTATGTATGATAAATGTCAAGCCCTTTCTCTAAAGTAACTCATGGCTGTAATTTAACAGAGGCAAGTGAAGCCAGACTACCAGGCCACCAGAAATATGATTTATTGTGTTGGATGTACACTGAGCCTGACACTTAGAATGGTATGGCAGTTAAAAATCATATTTTGTATCTGTTTTAGCTTGTATTCCCATGCAAGAGCTTTCAGTATTCATTAAGTTATTAACCAGAACATGAGTGGATGACACAATTACAGCCTGTAAGATTACACCGATTTCTCTGTTTGATGAGGAGCTTGCACGGAAAATATCATTGGATGAGTGCAGTTGATCCTCTGTATCTCATGTGTTGCCTTGTGTCAGTGTGTATCAATGAATGTTCACACCTATCTGTGAGCGGTGAACTGGAGCGTAAGTCTGTGTGTGTGTGTGTGTTTTACCGTTACGTGCATCTTGGTGTGTGTGTATGTGTGAACAAGCCTCTTTTTGTATGTGGGTTTGGATGAAGACCTATTCCTCTCCTCCTGTCTGAGCATGGTCAGGTTGCAGTGTAAGTGTGAATGTGGCACCTGTGTGCTGTAATCCTGTTGTGTGGGCTTCCCATGCTCCATCGGTCAAAGAGGCTCAGCCTTCATCACTGACACACACGAGGCCCTGGAGTTTAAGCCATCTTCACTTCTTGCTTTTCTTTAATCATCCATTCCGCCAGTGCATATCAATTACCGCTGTACATTTCTGCATCGTACAAAGAGTATGTTAAAAGAATATGTCCAGTGATTCATTTGTGAATTTGACTGATTTGACTGCAGCAGTCGACAACTCACCGTTGGAGCGAGTCTCAAGTTAACCAACCTCTTATTTGATCTTGTCTGATTGAAAATGAGCCTCCTAATAATTCATATGTCAGACTGAACTTAAATCTATTTGAGCTCTATCCTATCTGTTTGACAATCTCTTTAGTAAATCATGTGGATGTTATGTTATGTTACTATTTGTCCCTAGTGGGACACAAGGCATCAAAGATTTGCTTCCATTAAGCTTGATTATTTGCGGTGTGCTGCACCTCTTCCCAAGTCATCAATGTACGTCTCCATGTTGTTTTAGGTCAACCTTGTTTTCTTCTGCCAGGTGGTGTGCTCATCATGGCAGTCTTTACGATTCGGTCCATGTCCATTCTGAGAACATGTCCAAGCCATCAGCTTTGACGACGCTTGATCTCAGGGTCCACACTTTGAATCTTTGTCCTCCTGTACAGTTCTTCTTTGATGATTTTCATAGACCAGGTATATACAACATTTCCTCCTGAGGCATCCATTGTGAAAGGCGCTGATCTTGTTCATGTCGCCCTCAGTAACTCGCCAGCATTCTGAGCCATACAGCAGGACTTTGCGGTGGTGGTGTATGGAATAGATTTCCAGACCGCCTTTAGTCTGGCGAATACACCTCAAGCTTTTCCGAGCCTAACTTGCATGTCTTTTTGTGCTGCATTATCCTTTCTGACAAGGCTTCCTAGGTATGTAAAGTTGTTGACATATTCCAGTGGTTCATTATTGACAGTGATTGTTGCATTAGGGATGGAATGAATGCATATAACTTTGGCCTTTGATGTGCACTTTCATGCAAATAAGTAATATATATTCTCAGGATATATGTATATTAACTCAACTACTGGATTTGTGTACTCTGTCTACCTGGATATATCAGCTTGTCATAGTCCGGGTCATCTTTGTATCCTCTTTTCACTAATGTATGTAGTTTCAATGTTTCACCATCTTCTGTTGTGTCACCAAAAAAAAAATGATACAAATTTTTTTTAAGCTTGAGCACTTCTGGGAGATAGACTTTCTTCTTTGCCTCCAATTTCTCACTGCTCTCATGAAACCACTCTTAGCATACCATCTCATCACCCCTCACTTTATGCTGTGGAGGACAACATCTAATTGTGTCAGAGTTTGGGTCTTAATCTCCTTCATCTTCCTCAACATCTCACTCAAGAGCTTCAGGTCATCCAGGTTTAATAAAATAAATGGGGGTTGGGGTGGACTTACATTTACCAGTATTTCTCTCTGCTCCTTTTTCAATTGCACACATCTGCCCTGCAGGTGTCTACACTCCTTCCTCTGCCTTACAAGACTGTGGCAGTCATGGGAAACAGGGGCATGTTTCTACACGTGAAAGGCCCCTCTGATGAATAGTTGCTTGAGTAGGGGGGAAATTACAGGACAGGGCATTCTTCAGTTGCTAAGGATTGAAGTAAGACTTGAACATTAAATCCTCCCCTGAGTGAGAGTGTGTCTGAGCTGGTATTTGTCTGTTTGTGTTTGCTCTTTTCTCCATCCAGTCTAGCATGACAAATCTTAATTCCATCATTCTAATTCTGTACCTAAAATTGATAAATTGTGAAATACCTGGCGGCAGTCAGACATGGAAACAGCTGACTTTGAAACAGTATTACACTGATTCCTATCATTATTTATTATTCCTGTTTGCCTGTTAGCAATGTTAATATTACCCTTTAAGTGCTTCGGTCACTTTTAATGAACAGTTGAAATTAGGCAGATGTGCATCATTAGGCACAGTGTAACTCCAGCGGTGGTTGAGGTAAATTCAGACAGTGGCCCATGTACAGAAGCATTGAGAGAACAGATGTTCTGCTATAATTCATATGTACAGCACATTTAATAGTCCATTCAGGACCATTCAGCCTGACCATAGCTGCAGAAGGTATGTATGCTAGATTACTTAAAGAGGTCCTGGATTTTTGATCCAATTGATACCGTAAACATTTTTGGGGACTTAGTACGATTTTTTAATGAACACATTCATTCACCAAGGATGCATTAATTTGATCAAAAAACAAAGATCATTTTTTTTGGAAGTTTTAAAGATTTGTTATGAACATTGAACATTCACTAACTCATTTCTCTCCTTCTCTATCTCGCAGTCCACTACTTGAGTCAGTATGAATGGTCCCTTAAGTCCCAGGCGGGAACCAGGACCTGACCTCTCCTGTCTGCACCTGTACAACGAGTGGTTGGCATGTAGGCATGAGTCCAGTCTCCTGCCCATGAAAGAAGATCTGGCTGTCTGGCTAAACAGGATCCTTGGTATGAAAATATAAGTATATTCATATTTGCATAAGAATTAGCGATTGCTGATTTGCGAACTGATAACCTTTAAGAGATCCAGACATTAAAATTCTGTCATCATTTACTCACCCTCAAGTCATTTTAAAACTATATGACCTTATTTCTTCTGTGGATCACTAAAAAAATATATTTTGAAGAGTGCCTGTAACCAAACTGATTTGGTCACCATTGACTAGAAATTTCTCAAAAATACACTGGCTGGGCTTAATCTTTAGGGCAACATTGAGTCTTTTACAACAACCATAAATTGCTTTTGGCAGTTCAACACATGGAAACATCTAACTAGAACTCAAGTGTGTCAAGGAAAGTTGTAAATGTAAAATTACAGCCATCCCTGGTCACCAATAGGCCCACTTGTTTTATTATCAGTCACAACTCCAGGAGAAGATGGCACTGTACCTTGTGCTTCCCAAATGCAATTTTCTGTGCATGTTCTGCATTTCAGCTTTACTGCAGTGTCAGTATTCCCATTGGTTGGTGTCAGTTCAAAGGATAAACCTTATTTACACAGTCGGATAACATCTTGATTAAATCCTGCACAAGCCAAAAGATATGGATTATTCTGTATCTGCCCATCAGATCAGGAATATCATGGTGTTTACAGACAGCCATTTTAAATAGAATTCCTTCAATTCCTCTGCATCTTGGATCAATGGAACATGCCCTGATGCAGGAATTGCCTTTCTCAAACAGACCAGGATATGAGCGTCTTATACGAGTCCCTGCGTGTCTTGACGTTTGTTGTCAGATACTCCTAAGACAACTGAGGTCTGAAGAGGCTTGATAAAAACAAAACACAACATGTAAAGAGATAAAAAAATAATATAAAAAAATTAAAAAAAAACACAAAACCCTTTAGCCAAAAGGCTGGCTGTACTTAAATATAAGTCAAGACACAACCACCTGAGAATTAAGATTAGAAGGGAGACAACATCAGAGTTGTTGTTTTCACCAAAGAAGCAGATGATGGATTTCTCTGATTAACACACACTTCTCTCCCTCAACTCTTCCTGTTCCTGTTGATCTCAGGGCAAGCATTATGGCTCTGTGGTTGACGGACAGCAGGAGATTTTTTTTTACCCTACACACTTCTCTCTCACTCTAGCTAATGATCATCCCCAGTCATTCTGCACATTAGGATTTTTGTTTTTGTTGTGGTTTCCCTCCGCCGTCACTTCCTGTATTCCCCCTCCCCAGGCCCCCCAGGCCGCCCACTCCCCCTTCACCATGATGGTTGAGCTCCGGTACCACTGCTGTGTCTGAATCTGTATGTACTTTACACCCAGGCCTAGGAATGTGTCTGCACAGCCGTGAGAATCTCAGAGCAAGTGTACTTAGAGGATTTTTGGGGCATCTTTGAGTTGCCTAAGGTACTGAAAACTGATAAATAAAAGATGGAGGAGAGGATATGTAAGGAAGGTAAAACAACAACCATAAAACTTGTATTGTACTGTGTGTACGCCCGTGTAGCGAACCGTGACTCTTGAACCTTGGGCCTCTACCTTTCTCCCTCGTTGGAAAAAAATTTAACTCAGTCTTAAATCAGCCTTTTTTACTGTGTCCTCTTCTAAAATATTGCATGTTACCTTTGACAAGAAATGCCACAAGCAAACATCAGAGTGAGCGTGAGAGTTATCACCAAAATTAAACAAAAAGTAATAAAATGCAAATCATCAAAGTAGTACTGCATCATCACACAATCAGTGTGTCATTTCAGCGGAATATGGTGACAACTGGCCACAAAACCAACATTTTTAATTAAATGTAAGCCGACACATCATGACAGCGCTCAGAACAAAGCACATTAGCAACAGACATTTCCTCATATGTTGATAATTAATCATATCACTGACTGGCACATTAGCCGATTAAATGTATGCAACAAACCGTATTAAACTTACGATTTGTGAAAAAATTAGTGCAAAAAATGCAAAATTAGTTACAGAAAATGTGCATGGTTGCTAAGTCAGTAAATGTACAGACTGACCAGTAATTCTGCAAAATAACTGTTTTCTCAACTAAGGGTACGTCTACACGGCAACGATATGCTTAAAATGGAGAAGTTTTTCCTTTGAGTTTTCCGCATACAGACGACACCATTGTCAAAACGTTCCCCATTTACACGGATCCACAAAAACGACTAAAAATGCTGTATTCTGCTGCCAGGCCGTTAGATGGCGATGAAACACTAAAATTATACACATAATACGCATGTGCATGACGTCATCGGTTTCAGGCCACTAAAACGCTGTTGTCGCATAAAAAGTCTTCCGTTTTTAGTTGAAAACGGTGTCACGTAAACGGCCCCTAAAGCTTGACATAAAAGTGGCAGTGGCGGCCAGAACATAATCAGTCATGTAACCTATTAGAATTCAAATAACTTACCCAAACAGCAAACAATTCCAGCAGTAAAGCTTTAGCTTCTTGATTGACTCTGTCATCTAGTTTTATTGCTTATGATTGCTGGGATCGAAATGGTTTAAAAAAGCTTTCTGCACACTGTCTTCCTCTGCCACTAACTGCAGCTTTTCTTTAAAAGTTAACCTTGAAAACGGCGTGGATGATAAATTAGCAACGACCTCCTCCTCATTAATGTTGCTTGCGGTTTCCATAGTGAATAACGATTTTATCAGCGTTTTTTTTTCTTTCGATCGAGTTCCTCACAGCGAGCCATACGCGTCATAAACCTGATCATAGCAATCCCCACCCATTTAGAGGAAAGATATGATTGGTCATTTTTCCTGTCATTTGAAATCAGTCTGTAATTTCACAGCTGGACCACCAATCACAGAGTTGAATGCAGATTTGAAGGTTTTATTTCCTCAAAAAGATTCAGATGTTTATTTTCAAGTTATAAATTCCCAAAATAACATTAGAACGGATGACTTTTTATTAAATAAGTTTTTACTTTTTAAACGTTATTTAAAAGTTTGTACATATTATTTTTTACAATAGTTTAGGCTCTGAGGGCCTGGAGGACCCTGAGGGTTCTTCTTGTACTAAGTGTCATTATGCATTTTACAGCTACAGTTCATCCACTGCAATTTAATCAGTGCTTTTATAACCTCGCTCTTTGTTATAAGCCTTATGATCATTCTGTATCTCTCTACTAATGTTCATTTGTCTCTGTGAATGCTTTCTGTACAGGTTTGGATATAACAGTGGATAACTTCATGGACAGACTAGACACTGGTGTTGTCTTGTGTCAGCTTGCAGAAGCGCTACAGGAGAAAATGATTATGGCCAGCATTGGCAAGGTGCTCATTTTATGGGTAGTTTTATCCTAAACTTAATCTGAAGATGTGTCCTAAAATGAGCAAATAATAAGCGAACCAGAGTTACAATTCAGTTGGTTTCTGTTGTGTTCATAGCCCTTTATTCGGCGCGTGGTTCGCTGGCGGCCTGATGCAGCCTCTGGATCGTTCTTTGCTCGGGACAATACAGCTAACTTTCTGTTCTGGTGCCGTAAAATTGGGATGGAGCCTTCACATCTGTTTGAGTCTGAAGATCTTGGTGAGTATTTCA
The DNA here is from genome assembly GCA_030578275.1 of Meda fulgida. Classification (NCBI taxonomy): domain Eukaryota; kingdom Metazoa; phylum Chordata; class Actinopteri; order Cypriniformes; family Leuciscidae; genus Meda; species Meda fulgida. The sequence goes on from CM060622.1 coordinate 34,742,284, forward strand.
AAGCAGCGGCAGATTTCTTTGATCCTTATCAAGGATAGTTTTTGTTTGTTTGTTTGTTTGTTTGTTTGTTTATGTTTAAAGGGACTATATGTAGTTTTTTAGGTATTTTATTATCTAAAATCAATATTTTTATTCATAAATATGTCCTCAATGGTGTACAAATACCTCTGCCAATTATCTGACTTATCCTCGTAAACGAAGAATTTATTATCTTAATATACATGGGATGGGTAAGTCCACGGAGGCTGCCATGTACTTCCGCCATCTTGAAAAACTATAATAGCAGAGAGGGTCAAAAAGTACTAGGCCAACGCGTTTCCACAACGCGTTTTTGTTCAGAGCCAGCGTCACGTAACTGAAAGCAGCAGAAGTGAGGTGCAGAGCAGTGAGAGGCGCTTGTCACGGCCCCGGCAAGTTTAAAAGTCTGCATTGCTTCTCTTCTCTGCCTTTGGAAACTTTCAATTCTATCAAGATCATCTCTTGTAGCTACCGGGCATCTTTGTCGTCGTGGTATTGACTCTCGCTTTCCTCCTCTTCCTCGTCGTCCACCTCCTCGCCTAGACGACAGCGCCGGATGATTCTGTCAGCATTAAAGACTTTTAAAATAATTTAACTCACTTTCATGTTTGAATGCCTTCTGTTTGTGATCCGATGTGGATTCTGATCACCGTAAAGGTAGAAATATTTATACGCGATGCAAAAGACTGCGCGCTTACCATAACCATAGTAAACATAGTAAACGCTTGAAGATACGCATAGTAAAAAAAACATAGTGAACGTTTGAAGAAATCAGACCAATCATAAAGGCTATCACAATCATGTTTTTATTTTATCTGTCAGATAGCCTACGTCTCGTCTCTTTATACCAGACTATCATAAAATAACGCAAACTTTTTTTCAGGGGAGATTCCTCTTTTTCTCTGACTGAAAATATCTGTAGCCTACTGGGAGTCGAGAGAGTGCCAAGTTAAAGCTCCTCAGGTCGTATTAATGGTGGCATATATTTGTAGAAATTATCATTCTGTGATATATGTCCTGTAACTACCAAATTAAAGGAGTAGTTCACTTAAAAAAAAACTTCTGCTGATAATTTACTCACCCCCATGTCATCCAGGATGTCTATGTCTTTCTTTCTTCAGTCGAAAAGAAATTAAGGTTTTTGATGAAAACATTCCAGGATTTTTCTCCATATAATGGACTTCAATGGGAACCAGACGGTTCAAAGTCCAAATGAGCGTTTCAGTGCAGGTTCAAAGGGCTTTAAACGACACCAGACGATGATGCATAAGGGTCTGATCTAGCGAAACGATCACTCATTTCAAAAAGAAAATATTAGAAAGTATTAGAAGACATCCTGTCATAGCTTTTTGGTACATAACGGCTACCGTAGATGCAACACGCATTTGAAAAAGCAAGGCGCTGGAGAGCACAATTCGTTTGAATGCAAAATACAATTTCACCCCTAGATGAGAGTAATTCCTACACAATGTCCTTTAAGATATTAGCTTGTGAATACTCTTTCTATGTGATTAAAGGTGGGGTAGGATAAGTCGTTTTTGAAATTGCTGTTGGCCAATGTTGACATTTGATATTTGACAAAACACCCCTTCTTCATTGCTCCGCCTCCAAAACGCGCAATCCTAACAGCCCTGCTCTGAGTCGGTCTCGAACACCGTTCCCCCCTGCAAGAGAGTCGAGTGCACTAAATAATGACGCCAAACACCGCATTCACTAGCAGTCGTCAGCACGACGGCACAATTACAGTGAATGTCTGTTTACAAGCGCAACAGAATAATGCTTAATGAAAAATAAAGCGCAGATGAAGAACGAATGACAAAGAAGCACAAAAAAGAACGTACAATACACAACAATAGTAATTACAAACAAGAGTTGGTTGTTCGTTGCCAACAGCACAGCACCTCAAAACAAACGACGACACTCAAACCCAGTGTTACTCACGTGTGGAGCGGAATCAAAGCAACCTCCGCGTCTGTTTTCAGGCCTTCCCGCTTCTCTCTCCAGCGCTGGACAGTGTTTCAAATATTAATGCGGGTCCAAAAGCTCTTGCCCAGACATAACCCTTTATTTTCCAGTGATTCCGTCTAAGCTTTTCTGTTTTGTATTGTGTTTCCTCTCTATTTCTGCAGTCTTCAGTTCAAATCTCCCTCTTGCTCGTTCTCTCTCCTCCACCGTTAATGCTGATTGGCTGACACGTTTGTTGTTGTGTCGGACCGACTTAAAATCCAAACAGCATATTTCAAAAACTACTGATCCCACTGATTTAAGCTGACTATAGTTCTCTGGTTTCAATACAAGTGCCAATGTGCTTGTACGTCTGAGACTATTCACCAACAATCCTGAACTATATGGACACATTTTCAGCACAGAAAGATCTGTGATGTCCTTGCTTACTTTTACACTTATGAGATAATAAAGGGTTAATTCACCCAAAAATAAAAATTCTGTCATCATTTACTCACCCTCATTCGTTCAAAACCTGCAAGACTTTTTATTTTTATTTTGGTTAATGAGATGACCAGTGAGATGTCCAGTTAGAACAGGCCTCAATTCCTCTGTCTCTGTGTCTATGCAGGCTGTCGTTCTGTGGGGCTGTGGCCCTAAAGAACTGCTGAATAGCCCAGCAGTATCAATATCTGTGTCACTCTACTGTTCACAGCATCACACCCTTGGCCCCTGCTGTCCATCACTGTGTGATGAATAATGGAGAGAAAGACAAGGAAATAGAAATGAAAGGACAGTATGTCAGGGGGGAAAAGGGGAATGGAAAAATAGGGTTAAAGATAGATAGAGAATACAATACAATTGTGAAAATGAAAAAGAGTGCACATTGAAAGGTTTTGAAAGGATAGATAAAACAATTCAGCATGAGCTAGTGTTCAATAACTGCTATAAACGCAACAAAACCCTTTTTTATCAGTCTTTTAGCTCTGGTTGTTTTACAGGTTTATAGGTCATATTAAATGAAGAGAGGGCTGACAAAAACTTAAAACCTGAGGGACATTTGCAGTGACAAAAGTTGAACCAGTGTTTCGATCTAACTTTGTGTCTGTGCTTTTCAAAGAGTCCCGCAGTTGACTTTTGTATGTGCACATGCCTGTCTGTTTAAATGCATTTTACTGTTTAAATCTTGAATTAATGTGCATTTTCCAAATTCAGAAAAATAACATTCTGTTTATTTTAAACCTCAAATTAGTGTATATTGATACTCAATTATTAGGACTGTAAATCTAGCCAACACTTATCATAGTTTTAAAAACGAGGCTATTTTGGATTCAGCTATTGTTACTTTGATTTCATAAGCATTCACACATTCAAACCTTGTCAGAATGTAAGGGAGACATATTTCTAATTTAGTTCCTGATGATACAAGTCAGGAACTAAAGTCACCCTTTTACCACAAAATTAGCATCTAGTTTTTAAAAAAAAAATTTTTTTTACGTTTTCCACTGTACAACAAAGATAACACTAATGTCACTGCAAACACTACCAAGTTTGTTTTGTGTCTGCATGGCAAAGGCTAAAAAATGGGTTGGGAAGCTCATGCAAACATATTTTAATGACTGACTTACTTAGAGGATGAAAATGCTCTGCAGTGTTTAGTCTGGCTATTGTCTCATTAAGACATAACAAAGTCTTTTTACTCAGTATTTTTGTCTTGTTTTAAAAATATATATTGAAACATCCTTAAAGCAAGATACATTTTCTTGAAAAAAAATGACACAATATATAAAGGCTTTTTTTTCAGAGAAATCAAACTAAAATTTAGTGAGATGAAGAGAAAATTATTTGCCAATGGGGTAAGAAATAATAATTTGGTTAATAATACAATTATTTTTAAAACTAATAAAAGTTTTTTTTTAAGTTTAATTGGAAAATATATATTTTTTTGTTTTCTTAAACCTCATTATTATTATTATTTTAGATTTTATATAATATTCTACTCAAATACATTTGTCTTGTTTTAAGGGTGTATAGAAATTTTTAAATCTTTAATATATTTTTCTTACTCAAATATACTGAGTAAACAAAAGATTGTTCTCAATGAGATTCTAGATACAAAACTGAGGCTTCTTTCAGTCATCGTCATTCTCTTTGCGGGATATGATAATGTTATTTGAGAGTGTATAATGTTATTTTGCTGAATAGACATATCAAATGTCTTTTCGCTTCAAGAATCTTTGTATGTGACTATCAAAGCTCAGTCTTGTCCATTGTTACACCCAGGGTATGTGGGTTTTAAACATGATGATCATAAGTCTCTGAGGATTTTGCAGTGTGCATATGATAATGTATGTGTTTTACCAGTTCTTCAGAGGCATCCGAGGGATGTGTGCTTGTGTCTCATGCAACTTGGCAGAATTGCTTCAAGGTGAGCTCCTTTGATCCTTTACAGTTGTTTACTATCACATGTCATTATCATATTTTCATCTCTGTCCTCCCCCAGGTATGGCGTTGAGCCGCCTGCGTTGGTCAAGCTTGAAAGAGAGATTGAGAAAGAGGAAGATGAGTCTCTGTCACCATCCATGTTCTTTGCCTCACCTCTGCCGTCTCCCTTCACCCCACCTGTTTTTTTCCCTCCTGATTCAGAGACCCCTGCAATCTCAACCCCCTCATCCATCTCTCCTCCTTCCCCTCCTCTGGCCCCTACCCCTCCCCCAGAGTCCACGTCTATCTTCTCTGACTCAAACACCCAGCCAAAACCTCAGCAAACTTCACCAACTACTCCATCACCCATCAGAACACCCGTCAAATCAAAGCCACCCTCTCCGACAAACGGCCTTGCAAAGACCAATGGGAAAAAGAGCAGCGATAACTTGCTGGATGAGATTGTGAGTACTTTCAGGGTCATATACTGTATGCAGTTTCCTAATCCTGAGACTTCATGCTCATTATCAAAAGCATGTTTTCTTTGTTGCTTTGTTTCAGGTGAGGGAGATATCAGAGGATCCACCATGCAAATGCCCAGTCAAATTCTGCATTGAGAAGCAGCCAAAAGGCCATTATCGTGTCGGAGACAAAGTTCTCTATGTCAGGGTATGTACCATGTACTGCTCTTTCCACCACAATGTTACTCGATATTTTATGATTGCAGGTTTCCATTTATTTCTGTGGAAGGATATGAAGCAATATGAAACTCATGTCTCATTATTTGTTATAAGCATCGACATGTCAACCAGCTTTGCTGTGCTTTCACTGTTTCTTTAGAAGCACAAATATTAGTTTTGAACCTGAAAGAACACAGTACTCAGTCAAGGCAAAGCCTCATGGGAGCTGGTTGTTGCCTGGCAACATGAAGAAAAGGTTCACACTTTTGAATAGGAAAAAGGTTGTTCAGACTAACAAATATCTAGGATCAGGACTGGAAAGTCGGTTCATATATACCAGAAAAGCACACAAATATAAATAAAATGCTCAGTCAAACTGAAAATACACCGAATTTAGATTATAGTAAAACTCAAAATGCCCAGAAGGTCACGTATGGTATTGAGTATATGGTATTTTGAGTCTTTAAAAGAGACAATGCATCTAAACCCTTCAGGGAACAGTTGAATTCTTAACAGAATGGTCACTGTTCATTTGGGGTCATATACAAACTCATTACATGCTTAATTAGACATATTGGAGTACACTTACTGAATGTAACACTGTCACATTAATAGCCATCAATACATCAAGCTGTTTGTGAATGTTAATGAGATCTTCCCTTGCTTTTGTCATTTTTAAATGTATAGCTGATTGGTTCCTGCTGTATCAGTAGCAAATGAGCTGCTGCTCAACCTTTAAATACTTGGTCAGAATTTGCTGTTGCATTTGCAGCGCGCTTTCAGAAACCCTACCCCTTCCCCAGCTCCACCTGTATGAATCTGCTATGGGTAATTCATGTATTTATACAGGAGCTGTATGTTTTACTTGCTCACAGCAGCGTATCAGTGTATGTATTGGCAGTAGCAAATCTCTACTTGTTCTGTCACAGCAGCAGCTATAAGAGCTCCAGGAGCCTAGCAGATCTATTTCGCCAAGACCAAACATATCATATCCATTGTCATATCCATTACATGCCAAATACTCAGAGAGTTGTAATGACAGATCTTACTTTCTTCCTAGAAACACAAAACAAACATTGAAATCTACTTTTAAATATCAAGTCAAAAACTTGTCTATAGTCTCTCAACTGGAGGGGAGAATTGAAATAAGTATTTTTTTCATTTTCTCCAATGATACTATTCAACAACCAATGATTGACACTCTGGGGTCATTTGAAGCAACAGAGACAAGTTACTTAGAAGGCACTGTTATAGATCTGCACTTTTTTGATGGCAAAAGTTGCCATAAAAGTATAATTAATTTATACGTTGGTTACTGATCAAGTGATTAGTAGCGTGATTGTATTTAGAGACTTAAAGCCTTCGCTCCACCTCTCCCTTTTATGATTTTTCAATCAGACAAATCCTTCAGGGCAACAGTATGTGTGGCAGAGAAAGAAAAGCTGCTTTCTGTTGGAGATCCAATTAGAGAGAGAGGCTTACTGTAGCACTCAAAGAGGAAGGGAGCTTTTAATATCATTTCTCAACCTTCTTTTCAGTGGAAGGGAGTGGGACATGTTTTTTTTTTGTGTGTGACATTTTTTGTAAAATGAAAGAGAAGGAAGATCCATTAGATCATCACAATGGCTGAGCTGTACAACGGTAACTGAAGGTGTGAAGAATCTGTGAATCATTAAGAAATACGATTTGTGCCATGTCTGTCATTACCAGGGATGTTAATGGGTTCATGAATGCTTCTCTCTTTAGATTTGACTGGAAAGCATAATGCCATTTATAAATAAAGCCAATAAACAATAAAGCCAATCGTATCTTATCTTATTTAAACATAGACTGTTGAAAACTGTTTACCTTTACCTGGCAAAACTCTCCTTTCACGGACACCTCATAATGAACATAGCCAAATTTTGTTCCACTAAGTTAATATTTTTTATGATCTGTTCAGTAATTAAGGACATCATTCATTATTCATTCTTTTTACACAAAAGACAGATTAAGGGTCAGATATGAATCTCATCTAGGTGCGTCGAGGACAGATGCAGATGGAAAAATAGACAAGGCCCTGGTGGTCTTGTTTTTGTCTCTATAGCTTGATGTGTTTTTTAAGAGCTTTTCCTGTGTGTACAAATGACATATTATCTGCTTTTTTTTAAAAGTGGGTTACTATGTTTGCCATCTCAGCCATTTTTTCTACTATTGGCTACAAGCTGCACTTCACTAATATAAATGTGTGTATAATATACAGCCCCTTTTTAGAACACATACTAGCTAACTCTATCCTGGATGTGTACTCAATCAGGTCCTCCTGTTCAAACAAAGATATAAAAGCTACAATCTGCCATCTAGTGGTGCAGTGTATTTACAACAGCGTGGTCGCTCTCGTCTCTTTCCCATTCATTTTTCAGTGGAGAAAAACACACTGTTCGTCCCATTCCATTTTTGCATCACTGAATTAATGCGTAGGGCCTAACATATAGCCTAACATTCTGCACTGTCGTCGACTGTCGACTATGTACTTAGCCTACAGGTCAGAAGCGCTAGAGGTTTGACTGACGCGGGGTTTCCTTAAACAGACTCCCTCCTCCCTCGCGGCTTTCTGTGTATTTGTTAATTCTGCCTCGCCCTCACCTCTTCTGTCAACCCTGACATTTTAATCTGCTTGGGAACAGCTGAGACTGATCAAACCGCGTGGTAATTAGAATTACCCTGCTTGGCAAACGTGCGCTCGCGTGAATAGGCTATATCCCTCTATTAGGATGCATCAAGCTAAAGGGGTTTGGAGGGGTGGGAGGTGCAAAACATATAAATCTGGTTGTATTAACAACAGCTTAACAGCTTTGTAATGAGAGGGTCAAGACTGATAAGGTGGAGGGGAGGAGTAAATAGATGACTGTCGTGCCTCAAGGGACAGAGACACATTTCTCAGGAGACATGACCCTTACTAGTTTCAGTACATTTCTATTTCGTGTGTCTTGTTCATGCTCTGGAGCGGTTGCCGTGGCAGCGAGTGAGCTTCACGCCACGCGCCGTAGGTGTAGGCCTATGTCAGAAATGCCCGTGTGTGTGTGTGGATTTTTCCTGCGATGGTGCTCAGCTGGTGCCGTGTGAGGTGGTGTTTCATTAGGCTTAATGAGATTTTAACGGCACAGCCTCTCTCTCTCTCACTCTCTCTCTTGAATATTTTATGAAGGAGGAGGGGGGGTATTAGGGAGATCCTTTTAAAGGAACACACACACACACACACACACACACACACACACACACACACACACACACACTCTCTCTTTTTATTTTGAAGATCACATTAAATTCCATGAATGTGTAGATTTTTGTTTATCCCCCCCCCAATTTCCAATCTTAAACTAAAATTCCTAAAATATTAATTATTACATAATTTCAGTATTTATTTTGTGGAAATTATTTTTATAAATTAAAATAATTGGCTTCAAAAACATTATTGTCCCACAGCCATGGGATCATTCATTTTAATCACAATGAACAATCTTGCCCCTAATAACGTTTTTTTAGAAGTTATAGCGTAATTGTTAGCCAACAACAGTATCGGTGAGTAACATGTTTCAGATGTAATGTGTGTGTGTGTGTGTGTGTGTGTGTGTGTGTGTGTGTGTGTGTGTGTGTGTGTGTGTGTGTGTGTGTGAAGAAACCAATAAAAAAAATTAAGGTATCTGGACATTGTAAGAGGAAAGTTTTAAGAGATTTTATTTTTAAAAAATGTACAGGGCTAAAAATGGCAATAGTTGAAGAAACATCAGTGAAAATGTTTTCTCACTTTTACAGATGTTGAATGATAAACATGCCATGGTGCGTGTTGGTGGTGGATGGGAGACCTTTGGTACGTACTTATTAAAGCATGACCCGTGCAGGATGACCATGATCGCCCGGCCTGGAACCAAAACCTGCAAGCCTAGCGGCAGGTCCCCAGTCAAGAGAGAGCTGTCTCGGGACAGTTATATGGTCGTGGGTACACACTCCCGCTTTAAGAAGTGATGTGACCTCTGTTAAATCAACAGCAGGCTGATTTTGTTTTTCTAGGAGGAAACAGCCCAGGTGGCTTGATCTTTTCATTTTGTAATTCATCTTTTTTTTAGGGCAGTGGTCCTGAGCCTTTTGGGTCATCATGACTCACAAATGTGTCACGGTATGTTCTGATAGACAGCTTATCAACTTATTCAGAGGATGCAATATATTCAGCCCAAGGTATGCCAATGTTGCTTATTGATCAATCTACACTTAATGATTATATTAATTTCTGAGAACATTCTGTTTGCTTTTGTATGATACACAATTTTGGTACTGGGCTTGGGTCACCATTTGAAGTCCAATGTAAAATCTGGCATGATGCAAAGGAATATTGACCTTTGTGGTCTTATATAGAGTATACATCTTATAAACATCATAAAGGGTGGGATGATCTCTAATATTAATCATTAACTGAAGCCAATATTGATTTACTTTATTTTTTATTTTATTGTAACTTTTCGTTTTGAATCGATTTATGGCTGTTATGCTGTATTCTGAAGTTAAAGTTGATATCATTTCTTTTGAATGAGGGTTTAAAATGACCTTGTTCCACAGAGATCCTCTAGGTGGTGCCTTATATTAAAGAGCAACATGCAGGTTGTTGGACACCCCTATAATAGCATAGTGTAGGTTGATGTTAAAACAACTAGATTTTCAGAACTGGAGTAATATATATTTAGCCATTAACGATATTTTGAGATAAATTATGAGAAAAATTGAGAAAAATAACGTCCGCGTTTATAAAGCACTAACCGGAAGTGACGATAGGCGAGGGATTCTGGTCAAGTTTAAGCTCAGGTTACAATGGATGTGAATGAAGAACCGAGTTCTCCGATGTTGACGAGCATGCCTATGATAGCCTACAGGTAGGGATGGGGCCGATCCGATCCAGTATCTGTATCGGGACAGACCTCAGTGTAATTCATGTAATGGATTTTACCGATCCAACCTGCGGAGATATCCGATATCCTGCTGAAATGACTCCAAAACTGATTCCCGCCGGCCAGTCTGCTAGCTGGCTGCAAACTGTGGAATGGATTTCCTGAACGGAGGCGCGGCTCAATGAGACACAGAGACCCCCTCAGAAAATCCATTCCGCAGTTTGCAGCCAGCAAGCAGGATAGCATTGAGCTGCCGTTCGCTGTGTGTAAATACTTCACACTGGAAACACCGCAGAGCAAGACAGCATAATGAAATGTTTTCAAAGCCGTATTAATTAAACCATCTGTCTGTGATGCAACAAATCTCCAGGTCTATAATTCTTCGGAGTGAAATGTGCGTTACAAACAAACGAGTGTGTGGTGTCGCGGCAGTGGTGACGCGGCAGTGAAGTCTGCTCTCTTCACCTGCACAAGACGCATCCAAAAACGAAAAGCCTTGTTTTTCCTAGAAGGAAAATGATGGACACGATGTCCTGACAGGCTGGAATTCGTGCAACAAGCACAAACTCAACAATTTACCATTATGGCATCTCTAAAACTCGGTCTAAAACTTTCTCTGTCTCTCACTACCGCTCTAACTACAGCTGAACGCGAGCTCTTAGGCTTGTTTGAGATGAGCAGAACCGATCACCGGTGATGACCGCGAGATGCATGCCGGTTAGAAATGTGTCCGAGAGCGGTCCGACTTGCTCTGATGTCATGCTGACGTATGTCAAAAAACTCTCGCGACTGCAAGGCGCACATGTCGGATTCTGCAGTCGCGCGCAGTTGCTATCCATCGACTGCGCTGATCAAAAGCATGATGGGAAACGACTTGCTGACGACACAGCTTAATGCTCATTGGTTTAAACAACCCATGTATTGTTCTCTTTTAAAATATTTGATTTTAAAACGCTGGTTTCATGTTTAATGTATACGTTATGTGTGAATAAACTCTCTGACAGTGGGATATGGGTTATGTGATGTCATTTTTATTTAAAGATAAAATAAAAACACGTCTGTATTAAAGAAAAAAATATTGATAAACACGTATTTGGAATGGAATTAAATAACAAGTACTTGGGTGTCTTGTTCATTATATTAATTTTCATAAACAAACATCCAGTTTATTAGCAACACCGTGCACGAGCGTGAATTCCATGAATCCCGTGAGATCCACCTGATCTCGCAGGTGTCTGATCCACTGCGAGAAGAGCGATCTGTCCGGCTTGCCTGCGCTTTTTTCACTCCTCCTCTCACTGCAGCCGCCTACTCTCGACTACATTTCAGGCGAGGCAAGGCGCATCTCAAACAAGCCTCTTGTTTACCTCGGCCTACGTCATATGACGCGTTGCTAGTGGGAAAGGCGTATTCCAGAGCCTAGCACATTTTCATCAAAATCTCTACATCAAATTTGATTTCATTAGTAATTTCTACATATGTGTTTTTAAAAGACCTCTTCAGACAACATCAAGTATCAATCTAGTTATAAATTCAACCTGCACGTTGCTCTTTAAGTGTTGAGCTTTATTTCAGAAGCCTACTATATAGAATTACGGCAACATTAACTTTTTGTGTAGAAATTTGTTGGACTGTGAAAAGATAATGCAATTTGGTAACACTTTACAATGAGGACAGATTAGTTAACATTAGCAAATATTAACTAATGAGCAATACATTTGTTGCAGTATTTATATAGTTCAGGTCCATTTAATAATATTAACAGATACAACTTTTGATTTTAATAATGTATTAGTAAATGTTGAAATTAACATTAACTAAGACTAACAAATGCTTTAGAAATATTTTTTTTAAGTGTTAGTTCATGTTAACTAATGTTTTTAACTAGTTAAAAAATGAAACCTTATTGTAAAGTGTTACCGAAAGTATATTAAATAAGACTCACCTGCTCCATTTACTTCCCTTCAGGATTATTATTATTAATTGTTTTACACAAGCATGTACTCTTGTATATGTACTCATATAGAAAGCCAAACTGAAGCCCAGGGGGGACTACATTAAAAAGTATTTTAATTAAATTTAATATTTACATTTAATAAATGAAAAGTACCTCTTGATGAAATGCTACTAACATTTTATTTCATAAAATACGTCATTTAAAAAAAATTGACACAATCTAAATACACTGAAATAAATCAATATGACGGCATGCGAGACAATGGCACCTGTTTTTTCCTTATGAAATGAACCAATAAAACAGTTCATACCCAAATATAAATAAAAAAGTGGTGCTACTTCCGCTGCCAAAGAAAATGGCAGCATTTGTACAAATGTCTTTCATATCTCCCCAAAAGTGACAGCACCTGAAGCTGCTTTTATTTGAGAAGGTTTTTTTTTTTTTTTACACATTGTTCTTGTGCTCTTTTTTTATCCTCTCCAAAACATTCACATTTTCATCTTTTCTAAGTGCCATTTATTACTTCTTTGCCACTTTGTTTCCAGTCAATACATGATCTGCAGTTCATCAGAAAGGTCACACTCAATAAAACACTTTCCTATCTACCTAAAGGGATTTGATCTTTTGGCTTTGTTCATTTTATGTCTATGACAAACGTTTGTGCCAATCAGCATTAAAGCACAACCATAAAGGGGACTGGACTTCCGTTTCCCTCAAATGTTGTCATTTACAAACACATTCCAATTTCCCAAAAATACGCATTCAGAATACTTCCACAGTATTTCTCGTCTCACGTTAACTATTGTATTTAGCTATCCCCACTGAATACCAACATCAGTACGTTACTCTCAAGAATTGATCTGGATTTTGTGGAGATCTATGAAACTATGAATGTACATTTGACAAAGACATGTGCGGCATTGTTTAATGATGTATGGTAACTCTGCTTTTCACAGTAGCGTCCTCAATAAATAATATCCATTGGTGAGAGAAGAATCAATATGAATTATTCATGATAATGTGGAGACACACTCACTCTTAAAAAAGACATTACTATATTATTACTATATTAAAGCCTCCAGGCCGTTTGGGGTTGTTTAAAATATTGTTTGGTTGGAGTTGGTCATACAAACATTTCATGATGTAAACATGAATAGCTTGTTGCGTGTCATAGCTATTGCAGCAAACTAAACACCCCACTCCTGCAATCCATCATCTTGATTTAAATTCTGTACATTATGCTTTCTGTATTTAGACCTCATATATCACTTTTTTTGACTAAACATAACACTGAAATCCCTTAGAAATCCTCAACTTGCATGTGCATCAAGAGCTTTAATTGTACAGTTCCTTCTCAAAAAATTAGCATATTGTGATAAAGTTCATTATTTTCCATAATGTAATGATAAAAATTAAACTTTCATATGTTTTAGATTCATTGCACACCAACTGAAATATTTCATGTCTTTTATTGTTTTAATACTGATGATTTTGGCATACAGCTCATGAAAACCCCAAATTCCTGTCTCAAAAAATTAGCATATCATGAAAAGGTTCTCTAAACGAGCTATTAACCTAATCATCTGAATCAACTAATTAACTCTTAACACCTGCAAAAGATTCCTGAGGCTTTTAAAAACTCACAGCCTGTTTCATTACTCAAAACCGCAATCATGGGTAAGACTGCCGACCTGACTGCTGTCCAGAAGGCCATCATTGACACCCTCAAGCAAGAGGGTAAGACACAGAAAGAAATTTCTGAACAAATAGGCTGTTCCCAGAGTGCTGTATCAAGGCACCTCAGTGGGAAGTCTGTGGGAAGGAAAAAGTGTGGCAAAAAACGCTGCACAACGAGAAGATTGTGAAGAAAGAACCGATTCCAGACCTTGGGGGACCTGCGGAAGCACTGGACTGAGTCTGGAGTAGAAACATCCAGAGCCACCGTGCACAGGCGTGTGCAGGAAATGGGCTACAGGTGCCGCATTCCCCAGGTCAAGCCACTTTTGAACCAGAAACAGCGGCAGAAGCGCCTGACCTGGGCTACAGAGAAGCAGCACTGGGCTGTTGCTCAGTGGTTGCATGTCAGTCGGAAATCAATGTGCCAGAGTCTGGAGGAAGACTGGGGAGAAGGAAATGCCAAAATGCCTGAAGTCCAGTGTCAAGTACCCACAGTCAGTGATGGTTTGGGGTGCCATGTCAGCTGCTGGTGTTGGTCCACTGTGTTTTATCAAGGGCAGGGTCAATGCAGCTAGCTATCAGGAGATTTTGGAGCACTTCATGCTTCCATCTGCTGAAAAGCTTTATGGAGATGAAGATTTCATTTTTCAGCTGGACCTGGCACCTGCTCACAGTGCCAAAACCACTGGTAAATGGTTTACTGACCATGGTATTACTGTGGTCAATTGGCCTGCCAACTCTCCTGACCTGAACCCCATAGAGAATCTGTGGGATATTGTGAAGAGAAAGTTGAGAGACGCAAGACCCAACACTCTGGATGAGCTTAAGGCCGCTATCGAAGCATCCTGGGCCTCCATAACACCTCAGCAGTGCCACAGGCTGATTGCCTCCATGCCACGCCACATTGAAGCAGTCATTTCCGCAAAAGGATTCCCGACCAAGTATTGAGTGCATAACTGAACATAATTATTTGAAGTTTGACTTTTTTTTTGTATTTAAAACACTTCTTTTATTGGTCGGATGAAATATGCTAATTTTGAGACAGGAATTTTGGGTTTTCATGAGCTGTATGCCAAAATCATCCATATTAAAACAATAAAAGACCTGAAATATTTCAGTTGGTGTGCAATGAATCTAAAATATATGAAAGTTTAATTTTTATCATTACATTATGGAAAATAATGAACTTTATCACAATATGCTAATTTTTTGAGAAGGACCTGTATCTTGACTACTCAACAACATTCAGTTGTGGTTGGAAGGTGCGGAGCTCTTGTTTAACTCTGATTCTAAGCATGTTGTGCTTATAACAGCAATAAGGCTTCATGAGAAATGACGTTCAGAAATAACCTCCACAAACATTTTTGAAAACAAATTAAGTTCACATGCCATTATGTAGTAAATTTGGTCAGATTCCTCAAAACAGCTATACCACAGACCAAGCCAGGTCACTGATCATTACAATCATATAACAAGGAGAGAAAAGTCTCCATTTGTATCCGTAAGCGTGATTTCATACAAATGTAGACCTGAAATCTAGACAAAATGAAGTATTTTTTACACGTACAGACTCTTTGAGGCCTTAGGAAATGTGCTTTTCAAAGCTTGAGTGGCAGAAATACTTTTCTCTCTCCTTTCTGTTGCTCCCCACTTCATTCTGGGCTTAAACTCCTCCACAACATCAATCAGCTATAAGAAAACCTGTGGATTTATTTGTTCTCTTGATGTCTTTGAAAAGATTTCTGAGCAGTTGTGAAATTTTGAAAAGAGAGCACCATTTTATTATGAATCCTCTCGGAGAGAAGACAGTCACCTTTTAGCTCGCTTCTCTGTCATGAAGCAGAGCAGTGAAAAATTTCATTGGTTTGTGTGTGTGTGTGTGTGTGTGTGTGTGTGTGTGTGCGCGCGTGTCTTTGTGTTTGTTTCACAAAAGACCAGAGTGAGACATGTGAGGGAGTGGAAGATGCTCGGTGGTCAGTGCATGTGTCTCCATCTTGACTCTCAGCAGTGTCCAGATCATTTACAGATTTTAACCTTTTGATCAAATGGACGTTGTACACAAGTTGTGTTGACATCGGTGATCAACAAGAGCCCAGAAGTCATTTGAAAATGATCCAGTCAGTATAACGCATGATGATGAATAGGCCAGATGCTTTGTCCTTACGTAGACGCTGTATACATGTTGTGAAAATGTTGCTGCAACGTTTCGCCAGAAGTCTCTGCTCACACAGTCCCATTTTCGTGCCTGGACTTGTGGACTGTGGTGCGGGCCAAGGGGCTGCTTAAAGAAGGGGCCAGCGTACATAAGAAACCGGCCAGCAGGGTGAGACCCAGTCCACCCCAGGCACAGAACATGGACCAGCCGTACCCATGACTGATGTCCTCTGGAAGGCCGTAAAGGTAACGTGGGTAACGGGACAGCTCAAAGTTAATGCCCGCCACACACGTACAAAGGGAGATAATACAGCAGGTTCCTGTCAAAGAGGAAATTACTCAAGATGTATCATCAAACATTCATGAAACAAAATTTCCTTTTATATCACAAAATATAGGATGCAAAGAGTTCATGCTTCTGATCTATTTTCATGCCCCTTTGTGTATTTACATAATGTTGTATGAGAAACCAGCCACTAGATGGCGACATAATCAAGCAGTCAAGTTACATTCCGTTTCCGTCAATTCTCTCTCTCTCTCTCTCTCTCTCTCTCTCTCTCTCTCTCTCTCTCTCTCTCTCTCTCTCTCTCTCTCTCTCTCTCTCTCACACACACTCTCTCTCTCACACACACACACACACACACACACACACACACACACACACACACACACACACACACACACACACACACACACACAAACACACTATCCGTCTCTTACCGCCCATGAGGAAGAGTAGTCCAGCTACATACTGCATGAGATCATGTTGTTGACAGCATCCAAGAACTCCGATGATCCAGCCAAAAAGAATGATAGAGACAGCCATGCCCACAAAACCTGCTGTCATCCTCCGCAGATCTGCAGCACAAAACACAATCATCAAGACCCTTTTGTTGCTATTCGGGGCTTATAAGCATCTAGTGGTGACTTATACTGGATTTTAAATATTTACTGTTTGCTTTTATTTTATTCATCAATGACTTTTTTTATTATACATATACATTCATAGATATACTATATACTACAAAGGTAATAATGAAACTAATACTATTGCACCAAGAAAGCAACCAATTCCTACGATGCTATTATTATACCCATAAAAAAATAATATAAAAAAATGGCCATACAGGGCCAGTTAAATTATTGATTCGAAATAATGAGAGGGAAATAAAATAATCCATGATAAAAGATCAGTTTACTGTGCATATTATTTCATATTATTATATCGTCTCTTGAGCAAACTTTTTGGTCTATTCACTCATTTCTTATTAATATCAAAGTTGAAAACAGTGTAAAAAATGTGACCCCCCCCCCCCCCCTTTTTTAAATATACCTTTTTTAACATCATAAATGTCTTTACTGTCACTTTAATGGATCCTTCCCGAATAAAAGTATTTGTTTAAAAAAAGTATTTATTTAAAAAAAGGGTAGGCCTACACTTTAGTTTAGAGTCCAATTCACACTACTAACTTATAACTAAGATATTGGATGTTTATTAGTACTTATAAACCACATATTTAAACTATGCCTTATTCTGCATGACCATATTGTACATCCCTCAATCTTACACAATAATACCTAAACCTAACAACTACCTTACCAACTACTAATAAGCAGTAATTAGGAGTTAATTGAGGCAAGTTAATAGTTAGTTAATAGTGAGAACTGGCCCCTAGTCTAAAGTGTGACCAAAAAAGGTAGAGTTAAATCAGTCAATTAAGAGGAGGGAAATATTCACATCAGTGAATATTCTGTATTTGTCAGTACAGGCTGGCAGGCAGTATAAAATGTTTGACCTATTTGGTGAAATAATGAATATTTTTTTAGTGATTTAATGTGCTTTCATGTAAAGTGAACAATATAAGATGTCTTTTACAAAGTATCATCCATACATTCATTCTCCAAACCATTAATCCTCTATAGTGTCACAAAAAAGTATCATGTTTTACCAACGCATTCTCATCCTAAGGAGTCATATTCTGACACTTTACTATGAAGGTAAAAGAGAAGCAATACTCGAGAGCACGTAGATGTGAATTTGAGAACTTGTACAATAAATATTCGTACTTATATGTGAACATTTACACTCACAGCTCCAATGTGAAAACCTGTCAAATTAAAATCTGAACTTGAACGCTGAGATTTGCACTCGCAGACAAAAGTCCTGTATTCTGAATGTGAAGCTGCAGACAAGTAGTCACAAATGTGTAAAATGCCGTTCACAAAGATACGACAGTCACAAACATGTAAAATATATTTGCACTTCTAACATTCAAATTCGCAATACAACCTCAAATTGGCATTTGTATGGCGGCAAATCAATTTCAATAAGAACCGAGCGCACAACTGATGCTGGCGCGCGCGGTAAATGACTTTCGTGAGAGGATAACAGATCCACACGCGAGGAAACGGGGACTCGCGAAATCATTCATACCCTGCGCGCGCTCATGACATCTCCTCTGCACGCAATACAAGCCCTCGTGCGCGCGCACGATCATTCCACACGCCCTCGCGCGCGCGAATGATCATTCCCCACGCTCTCGCGCTTGATCTGCTCTCGCCTGCTGCTTTTGCTCGCTCGTACAATTTTATTTTTGACAGTCGAGGGGCGGGACTCCCCTTTTCCGGAAGTCAGTTGTGATTGGACGCCTGTCCAATGACTTGTGATTCACTTGACTTGAGACATCACTTAATTTGTTTTATTTATTGTGGTTAATTAATGTGTAATGTGATTTAATGCATTGTTAATATAGAATATATTCTTACCAGATACTTTTTTAACAGAAAGTATTACTAGTGATTGCATTGTGTTGTTAAGAGATAATTTACAGACTGTAATGACACATTTCCATGGTTATTAGCATTGTAAATCTACCAAAATTCTTATGAATTTTTACATAATTTAAATGGTTCATTATATTTTCTATTCAATGTAAAAGGGCTTCTGGCTTCTCAAGTTAAGATACAGTACACAGCATTAATTATAGCTTATTGATATAAACAAGTAATTTATCTTTCATCCAAAGCAGTTAATGGACACTTTTTACATTCTGAGGTTCTCAGATCCACTTTAATTATGGTCGGAAAAAAGTAAATAGTGGTAAATGGGGGTCTAGTGGTAGTGGTGAACTACAGCAAATATGACTTTTTCTGCAATTTATTTTAAATATTTTAAGCCAATAACACAAATATAGTGCTTTAAATATAAAATGTAAAAATTTATAAGAATTTTGGTAGATTTACAATGCTAATAACCATGGAAATGTGTCATTACAGTCTGTAAATATCTCTTAACACCACAATGCAATCACTAGTAATACTTTGTTAAAAAAAATATCTGGTAAGAATATATTCTATATTAACAATGCATTAAATCACATTACACATTAATTAACCACAATAAATAAAACAAATTAAGTGATGTCTCAAGTCAAGTGAATTACAAGTCATTGGACAGGCGTCCAATCACAACTGACTTCCGGTAAAGGGGAGTCCCGCCCCTCGACTGTCAAAAATAAAATTGTACGAGCGAGCAAAAGCAGCAGGCGAGAGCAGATCAAGCGCGAGAGCGTGTGGAATGATCGTATGCGCGCACGAGGGCTTGTATTGCGTGCAGAGGAGATGTCATGAGCGCTCGCAGGGTATGAATGAGCTCGCGAGTCCCCGTTTCCTCGCGTGTGGATCTGTTATCCTCTCGCGAAAGTCATTTACCGCGCGTGCCAGCATCAGTTGTGCGCTCGGTTCTTATTGACATTGATTTGCCGCCATACATTTGCAACTTCTCAAATCTGTCACTTGCAAGTTCAAATTTCACGTTTTGACTTTTGCTACTCTTTTCGTGATATATGAGGTGCAAAACTGATTTGAGCACTTGTAACTCAGTGGCGGCGAGAGAGAGAGGGGCGGGAGCGGGGGTGTTCAAAGGAGCCGTTTTATCGGTTGGCGCCTAGCCAATGAAATAGAACTTCTATTTTACGCGATGATGTCACGAAACCCGGCTCCTCGTGGATGTTCTGAAACGCTAACATGGCTAACATTAGACTGATTTAATTAAAAGACATAAATGATATTATCAAACTTAGTAAACACCATACTAATAATGTACACTACAGAAAAACAGATGAGCACAGAATATGACGAAAGAAAGCAAATTTGTGTTCATTGCAAATAAACCAGCTGCCTGTGTTTTATTAATAATGTATAACCAATTGTGTATTTTTTTATAACTGTTGGTCCATTAAGCCTCATTAAGCGTTTTCTTGGTTTTCTATGAGAGGAAAATGCTTAACGTACAATTAAACGAGTTGCGTTCATATTCTGGTCAATTGCTTTTCTGTATGCTTTATTTATGGTGTTTCCTGAGTTTGGTCTTTTAATACCACTGTCTAAATTTAACGTGTTGCGTTCATATTCTGTGCTCATCTGCTTTTCTGTAGTATACATTATTAGTATGGTGTTTACTAAGTTTGATAATATCATTAATTTCTTTTAAATCAGTCTAATAATGCATTAAGCCATGTTAGCGTTTCAGAACATCCACGAGGAGGTGGGTTTCGTGACATCATCGCGTAAAATAGAAGTCCTATTTCATTGGCTAGGCGCCAACCAATAAAACGGCTCCTTTGAACACCCCCGCTCCCGCCCATAGACATAATAAATACATAGACGCCCTATTGCCCACTTTGGAACGTTGCTGCGATAGGGTCCGCCATTTTGCGGAGGGCAAGACTGTACTGTAATCAAATGCAAGTAAACGGGTGAGATGCGTTCCCTTTCGAGAGGTCTCTCCTATTGCGTAAGTAGCTTACGCTATGGGGAAAACTCCTTTTCTCGAGAATATTGAAGTCTTTATATAAAACGCATTGCAGCTGCACAGCTGACAGCAATGAAAGAAGGCAGCTCGGTCATTGGCTGTGCTGCGGCAACTTGCTCGAACCAATGACGGGGCGACTCTGAACGCGCGACCAATGAGCGCGCTTCGCGCCCGCGCGCATCAGAGCCCGCCAAGATGGGCGTGGCCAAGAGCTATATATCGGGCGCCCCGTCATGAGAGTTCTTTAGATTTAATCTCCTTCAGCGAACACCTTCTTCGCTGGATCCTCCGGATTATTGAAAGCCTTGGCCGCCGGCGTAAAGCATACCAGCGGGATTGCTACGAGGACGTCGGCACCTTCAGCCGCCTTCGAACGCCATCCTACTGAGCCATCCGGCGTGCCACACACACTCAAGTATTTACATCTGTTCGCCACGCGACATTTGTAAAAGAGCAATCTTCTGAGGCGTTGTTTCAAATGCCTTCCTGCGCGTCGTGCAGAGACCTTCTCCCGGACAGGGATCGTCACATCATCTGCGCTCGCTGCCTGGGCCGGGACCACGCAGAAGCTGCTTTGACCAAGGGCGGATGCCCGGAATGTGATGACCTGGGTCTCTCCACACTGCGGGCTCGCCTCGCCGCTTTCGGCACAAGCGAGCCCATCGCCGCCTCCCCTCTGTTTGAGCCCCGCACTAAGAAAAAGCGCCGCTCACAGAGGCTTCCTGAACCTGAGCTCAGTGACGTCACGCCGAACCAGTCTCCGCGTGCTTCACCGCCGCTCTTGCCTTCCCCACCGCCGGTTCAGTTCACCCAGCTGGACCCACACCCCTCTAGCAGAGCGGTGGGCCTTGTGACTTTCGGCGCGTCTGAGGACGACGGGGGAGTGGATGACAGCTTGTCCATCGACGCTGCATCGGACGACTGGCCGGGCTCTACTCTCGACCCCGCCCCGTCGACGCTAGCTAGCACGAGCGGGGGCTCCACCATGGATACCGAGATTGTCTCTGTCCTCTCTAAGGCCGTGGAAGACCTCGGGCTCGATTGGTCTTCTCCCGAAGAACCAACCCGGAGCCGACTGGATGAGTGGTTTCTGCAGGGGCGCCAGCAGGCCCCTCGGCAAAGGCCTTCTCCCTTCTTCCCGGAAGTTCACGACGAACTCACCAAGTCGTGGAAAGCCCCCCACTCTGCGCGCCTAAAGCCTTCTTTTTCTACTTCGCTCTCCTCTGTGGACGGAGCGAAGGAAAGAGGCTACGAGGGAACGCCGCCCCTCGAGGAGGCCGTGGCCAATCATCTCTGCCCGCCCTCCACCACCGGATGGAAAGCCAAAGCTTCCCACCCCTCGAAGCCCTGCCGCACTACTTCTGCTCTCGCCGGTCGCGCCTACGCCGCCGCCGGCCAAGCTGCATCAGCGCTTCACTCAATGGCGGTACTTCTAGTGTTCCAAGCCAAGCTTCTCCGCTCTATGGACGAGTGTGGCCCCGAACCCGAAGCCTTTAGGGACCTACGCAGCGCAACTGATATAGCTCTGCGAGCCACGAAGGCCACCGCCCAGTCTATTGGCCGTGCCATGGCTAATTTGACTGTTCTCGAGCCCCATCTGTGGTTAACTCTGACGGAGATGAAGGACGCGGATAAGGCGCCATTTCTCGACGCGTCTATCTCCACCAGCGGGCTTTTTGGGCCGGCGGTTAAGGGTTTCGCCGAACGCTTCACTGAGGCCCAGAATGCTTCACAAGCTATGCGCCATTTCCTGCCCAAGCGCTCCAGCTCATCGCAGAGCAGACAGAGACCGCCACAGCCGCAGCGGGCTAGAACAGCCCCCACCGCCTCTCAGCCCGTGCCTCAGGCTGACGCTCGACGCCGCTCGCGCTCAAACAACCGCAAGCCGCCTTCTGAGCGACGGGGTCCTCGGCCCAAGATTGTGCTGAACCCTGAGCCTCGAAAGCCGTCCTAGCCACAGGAATGAGAAGAGAGAGGGCGTGTCTCGCAAAAGCCGGACCACTCTCTCTGCAAAAGCTCAAACATTACCCAGTCCCCTTACAGGCGGCTGGATACGTCCATACAGCAGTCAATGGGCCAGTCACAGAGCTCGCTCACCTGCAAACAAACGCCGTTTTTACGGCGGCGCACAGAAAACACAAAAAGAGTCTTTTTCTGCCTGTGTCACTAAGGGTTCACATGTCCACAAAGTGTGCATTCCCAGATACTGTCAAAACAGTGCCAAATTCATTCCCAGCTCAGGCTGCGCGCGCCATGAATGTAGATCACGTGCCTACGGTCATGTACGCATCACTACACACAAGCACTGTTCACACAGTTATGAATTCATCCCCAGTAAAAGCGGGAAACATTATAAAAGTGACGCGTGTGCCTACTACTGTTTATGCACCCCCACTTATAAACACTGTCCTTACAGTGTCAAACACAACCCCAGCTCAGGCTGCGAGTTTTACAGACATAGCGCGCGCTGTTGTAATCACACACGCGCCCATTCACTCAGCTGCTCAGCGCGCGCGCGCCCCTCTGAGAGCTACGAGCTCAGGCGATTCGCTGGCCGGGTCCCTACGTCACAGCGGCCCGCCCCTAGCCTGTATTCAGCCCATATCTGTACACGCAGCGGCATGGGAAAACATTCCAGATATGCCAAAATGGGTATTGAATATAGTAAAGCACGGATACTCGCTCCAGTTCGCTCGCAGAC
The DNA here is from genome assembly GCA_030578275.1 of Meda fulgida. Classification (NCBI taxonomy): domain Eukaryota; kingdom Metazoa; phylum Chordata; class Actinopteri; order Cypriniformes; family Leuciscidae; genus Meda; species Meda fulgida. Next base: position 34,765,571 of record CM060622.1, read on the forward strand.
CACCACGTTTTACGACTGTGGTCGAGACGAAAGTGAGAAAGGAGTGCTCAGTGGATCTGAAAGATGCTTACTTTCACATTCCAATAGCGACTCATCACAGGCCGTTTCTGAGATTCGCTTTCGAGGGACAGTCGTACCAGTAAACAGTACTTCCGTTCGGCCTGTCCCTGGCTCCCCGTACATTCACGAAATGTATGGATGCAGCACTTTCCCCCCTAAGGCGAAGGGGAGTGCGAATACTGAATTATCTCGACGATTGGCTGGTTCTAGCACAATCAGAGAGTCAGTTAATAACACACAGATCTTGGATTGTCAGCCATTTAGAATGCCTGGGTCTAAGAATCAATTTTGCAAATAGCATACTATCTCCCAGCCAGAGGATTTCTTTCCTGGGAATAGTTCTAGACTCGATGCAAATGACAGCTCGTCTCTCAGCAGAGCGCGCGCTTATCATCCGGCGCCTTGCAACATCATTCAGGGCGGGCGCGCGCGCCCCGTCAAGCGGTTTCGGAGGATGCTCGGTCTCATGGCCTCAGCATCGGCCGTACTCCAGCTAGGATTGTTGCATATGCGCCCTCTCCAACGCTGGCTCAAGAGCCGCGTCCCTACTCACGCGTGGCGTTCGGGTCACTTTTTAATCAGAGCGAACCACGGCTGTATAAAAGCCCTGACGCACTGGAAAGCCGCCGACTGGTACCAGTCAGGCGTGAGTCTGGGTGTGAACACAAGGAGAGAGATGATCACAACAGATGCCTCCAAAATAGGTTGGGGGGCCCTTTACGAGGGCAGGCCTGTCTCCGGTTTTTGGTCAAACCCGGAGAAGCGCCTACACATAAACTGTCTGGAGATGAAAGCGGTCGCTTTGGCTCTCAGAGCCCTGCTTCCACATCTAAAAAACAAACACGTCCTGGTCCGAACAGACAACATGACGGTAGTGTCGTACATAAATCGCCAGGGTGGACTCAGGTCTAGCTCCATGCATTCAATGGCCAGGAGACTCATTTTATGGTCCAAGCACAACTTGCGCTCGCTAAGAGCAGCGCATGTGCCAGGCGCCCTGAACCAGGGGGCAGACATGCTATCCAGAGACAAGATTCTCCCAGGAGAATGGGCTCTCAACCCGCTGACGATTCAGTGGTTATGGAAAACCTTTGGCAAAGCGGAGATCGACCTCTTCGCCTCCAAGGAGAACGCGCACTGCTCTCTTTTCTTCACGAAAAACACGGACGCGCTCGCCCAGAGCTGGTCGAGCCGCCCCTTATATGCATTTCCCCCGATCGCGATGCTGCCACAGGTCATCAGTCGGGTCAGAGAGGAGAAAAACGCAGTGCTTCTGATAGCCCCACTCTGGAAGAACCAAACATGGTTTCCAGATCTGATGCAAATGCAATCCGCACCACGGCCGATTCCACTGAGGCCAGACCTCCTCAGTCAGGCCAGCGGGATGATATTTCATCCCCGCCCCGATCTGTGGGCCCTTCATGCATGGCCCCTCAACGGGTTCCCAGGAACCTCACGAGCGGAGCACTAAAAACCATCGCTGAGGCGCGGGTGCCCTCCACTAGACGCTTATATGCCCAGAAATGGAAACTGTTCAGTGACTGGTGTAATGCCACGGGCCTGAACCCTGAAACATGCGAGATTACGAACGTACTCGCTTTTCTACCAGTGCTTCTGGAGGCGGGCCGCACCCCCTCCACGCTCAAAGTATATGTGGCGGCCATCACAGCGTCACACGACCCTGTAAAGGAACGTCCATTGAGGAGAAACTACCTAATTATTCGTTTCCTAAGGGGCGCTAGGAGGATGAACCCTTCACGCCCCCCCTCAGTGCCGATCTGGGACCTAGCTACTGTCCTAGACACTCTTTCGAGCCACTCCGAACCGTGCACCTTAAACAGCTCTCGCTCAAGACTGCGCTATTGCTGGCACTCGCCTCGGTCAAGAGAGTGGGCGACCTGCACGCACTTTCGACAAGCGCTGCCTACCTAGAATTCGGACCTAACGACTGCAGGGTCGTCCTTAGGCCAAAACATGGGTATATTCCTAAAGTGCTCACCACTCCCTTCAGAGCACAGGTTATCTCCCTAACTGCACTATCGTCTCCAGCAGACGAACGCGACGCTAATCTACTCTGCCCCGTTACAGCTGTTTGTATGCTTTGGCGGCCGTACGAAAGGTTCCGCCGTTTCAAAGCAGAGAATCTCTCACTGGATAGTTGAAGCTATAGCGCTGGCTTATGAAGCTAAGGGACTTCAATGCCCCTGGGGAGTCAAAGCACACTCCACCAGGAGTGTGACTTCTTCCTGGGCATGGTCGAGCGGGATACCGATCGAGGATATTTGTGCGGCGGCAGGCTGGGCCTCACCTTCCACATTTATCAGGTTCTACAACCTACAGGTCCCGACATTGCATTCCAGTGTACTATCAGCATGATGCTAGTTGAACTACGAGTTCGTATCTAGATTATGTATGTGCTTGTGTCACACTGAGCACCTTCTAGCCTCTCTGTATTGTTTTCCCACATATAAAGCTCCCCTCTGCTGGCTAGTTGGATGATAACTTTGCTTTTCAGCTCAGGCAGCTGCCTCTGGCTGTCACAAGCTGAAGTTCAGCACGCATGGCGTTTTGCATGGTGTTCCCATAGCGTAAGCTACTTACGCAATAGGAGAGACCTCTCGAAAGGGAACGACTCGGTTACTAACGTAACCTCGGTTCCCTGAGAGGAGGGAACGAGTATTGCGTAAGCTGCCGTGCTTGTGCTTGGTTAGTTCGCTTCAGTCGTTTTAACCTAAAGAACTCTCATGACGGGGTGCCCGATATATAGCTCTTGGCCACGCCCATCTTGGCGGGCTCTGACGCGCGCGGGCGCGAAGCACGCTCATTGGTCGCGCATTCAGAGTCGCCCCGTCATTGGTTCGAGCAAGTTGCCGCAGCACAGCCAATGACCGAGCTGCCTTCTTTCATTGCTGTCAGCTGTGCAGCTGCAATGCGTTTTACATAAAGACTTCAATATTCTCGAGAAAAGGAGTTTTCCCCATAGCGTAAGCTACTTACACAATACTCGTTCCCTCCTCTCAGGGAACCGAGGTTACGTTAGAAACCGAGTCGTTTTTTCTGGATAAAAAACAAAAACTGTTTTTACATTTATCAACCGATTTCAGTGGTTTGTATGTGGTGTACAAAAAGTTCCATCTCTAGTTATTTAAAATCTCGATAGTTAGACTTGTAAAATATATATATTTTTTAATAAAGAATGGTCAAAGCTCAGGCTTGTCATGTATTTCATGCTTTTTATTATTGGATAAGAATGGGGAAGACCCCAATACTGAGATATAATTTAAGTTTTCTTATTGTGGAAAAAGCATTTTCTGTGATTGACCAGATTTTAGCAATAACAAAGATAACTGATGGATCCTTTATGATAATACATATGTTATGGTACAACTACACCGCAATGCAAATAGTAAATATAACATAAAGTGAGAAGTAATAATAAATAGTTTAGTCAAAAAAATAAACTAATAGTATACAGCAAATAAAATAGTAATGAATAGTATAATTATATAATATCATAAGTACAATAATACAATCATAAAAATATTGATAATAGCATTTAGTTTATTAATAATACTATAATAATAGCAATAGAATAAGAAATATAAATTACAGAATATACACAATAAAAAAAATATTTAAATTGTGACTTATATTTAATATTTAAATATTTGTTAAATTTCAGTTTTATTGATCAGTAATAGCCATTATAACAGAAGTATCTTCAGTCAAACATACAGCAGGATACAACGTTAAAATAGCCTAAATATAAAGTTATGCAACTTCTCTTTGCCTTCAGCCAAAACGATTCACCAGGGAACCATTTATAGATTAATGAGACCAAAGATTGCCCGTTAGATATACACAAGACGAATTATATATCATGTTTAACCACTAGACTAGAGACATCCGAGCCAGCGGCAAACGTCAGAAGCACTGGCCGAGGCACGGCAGTTCCAGGCGGTGTAGACGAGCGATGAGCGCCCGGTGATCGCATCTTACAACTCCGAAAACGTCAGATCAATTTTTTAAATAGGCGCTATCTTTATAAACAAACCACATATTTGAGATTGTCTACTGAAAAACTATTAAAACTACATTTCGTGACACGATAACAGTAGTATTTTTAAATGTATCCTCTGAATGTTACTAATTAAATCATGACCAAATACAACCAAAAACAAACGTTTATTTTGCTTGTGCAAGGTAATTCCTCTAAAGCTGTTTTCAATAGTGTGGCGATTTGTACAGCCCCAGGCAGCGCACGAAACAGCCATTTTTCTTAATTCCCGGTATGAGAGGTAATGGGAATGTTGCCATCCCTAATATGGCGGCGCCTCTCCCCTCCCCTCCCCTCTCGCCGACACTGCTCAAGTGCTCAAATCAGTTTTGCACCTCATATATAGCGAAAAGAGTAGCTCAAGTCAAGGCGCGAAATTTGAACTTGCAGTGACAGATTTGAGAAGTTGCAAATGCCAAATTGAGGTTGTATTGCGAATTTGAATGTTAGAAGAAGTGCAAATATATTTTACATGTTTGTGACTGTCATTGTATCTTTGTGAACGGCATTTTACACATTTGTGACTACTAGTCTGCAGCTTCAGATTCAGAATACAGGTTTTTGACTATTGTCTGCGAGTGCAAATCTCAGCGTTCAAGTTCAGATTTTTATTTTACAGGTTTTCACATTGGAGCTGTGAGTGTAAATGTTCACATATAAGTACGAATATTTATTGTACAAGTTCTCAAATTCACATCAACGTGCTCTCGAGTATTGCTTCTCTTTTACCTTCATACTATGCCAAAGCGTCTAAATCCAAAGCACATGGAACCTTTTAGCGTCAATATAACACGCACAGATATGGGTAGGTTTAGGTATGGTGTAGGGTTAGGGTTAGACCGCTAGGAGGCGCCTTCTGCCCCATATACAGGTCCTTCTCAAAAATTTAGCATATTGTGATAAAGTTCATTATTTTCCATAATGTAATGATAAAAATTAAACTTTCATATATTTTAGATTCATTGCACACCAACTGAAATATTTCAGGTCTTTTATTGTTTTAATACTGATGATTTTGGCATACAGCTCATGAAAACCCAAAATTCCTGTCTCAAAAAATTAGCATATTTCATCCGACCAATAAAAGAAGTGGTTTTAATACAAAAAAAGTCAACCTTCAAATAATTATGTTCAGTTATGCACTCAATACTTGGTCGGGAATCCTTTTGCAGAAATGACTGCTTCAATGCGGCGTGGCATGGAGGCAATCAGCCTGTGGCACTGCTGAGGTGTTATAGAGGCCCAGGATGCTTCGATAGCGGCCTTAAGCTCATCCAGAGTGTTGGGTCTTGCGTCTCTCAGCTTTGTCTTCATAATATCCCACAGATTCTCTATGGGGTTCAGGTCAGGAGAGTTGGCAGGCCAATTGAGCACAGTAATACCATGGTCAGTAAACCATTTACCAGTGGTTTTGGCACTGTGAGCAGGTGCCAGGTCGTGCTGAAAAATGAAATCGTCATCTCCATAAAGCTTTTCAGCAGATGGAAGCATGAAGTGCTCCAAAATCTCCTGATAGCTAGCTGCATTGACCTTGCCCTTGATAAAACACAATGGACCAACACCAGCAGCTGACATGGCACCCCAGACCATCACTGACTGTGGGTACTTGACACTGGACATCAGGCATTTTGGCATTTCCTTCTCCCCAGTCTTCCTCCAGACTCTGGCACATTGATTTCCGAATGACATGCAACCACTGAGCAACAGTCCAGTGCTGCTTCTCTGTAGCCCAGGTCAGGCGCTTCTGCCGCTGTTTCTGGTTCAAAAGTGGCTTGATTGGGGGAGCGGCACCTGATGCCCATTTCCTGCACACGCCTGTGCACGGTGGCTCTGGATGTTTCTACTCCAGACTCAGTCCACTGCTTCCGCAGGTCCCCCAAGGTCTGGAATCGGTCCTTCTCCACAATCTTCCTCAGGGTCCGGTCACCTCTTCTCGTTGTGCAGAGTTTTTTGCCACACTTTTTCCTTCCCACAGACTTCCCACTGAGGTGCCTTGATACAGCACTCTGGGAACAGCCTATTTGTTCAGAAATGCCTCTCTGTGTCTTACCCTCTTGCTTGAGGGTGTCAATGATGGCCTTCTGGACAGCAGTCAGGTCGGCAGTCTTACCCATGATTGAGGTTTTGAGTAATGAAACAGGCTGGGAGTTTTTAAAAAGCCTCAGGAATCTTTTGCAGGTGTTTAGAGTTAATTAGTTGATTCAGATGATTAGGTTAATAGCTTCTTTAGAGAACCTTTTCATTAGGTTAATAGCTTCTTTAGAGAACCTTTTCATGATATGCTAATTTTTTGAGATAGGAATTTTGGGTTTTCATGAGCTGTATGCCAAAATCATCAGTATTAAAACAATAAAACAGCTGAAATACTTCAGTTGGTGTGCAATGGATCTAAAATATATGAAAGTTTAATTTTTATCATTACATTATGGAAAATAATGAACTTTATCACAATATGCTAATAATTTGAGTAGGACCTGTATATCTGCGTCTCATATTGACGCTAAAGGGTGCCATGTGCGTTCGATATAGACGCGTCAGTATAAGACGCTGTGGGATGAGAACGGCCTGGTTTTACAAACATATTGCTACAACAGGATCAGTTACAATCCCTTTATAAGTAAAAAGTGTGTATACAGTTTCACAAATATTGTCTTTAAACATGCACATCACAGACAGAATTGTTTATGAATGAATGAACTGAATTTAGTTGATCTGACACAATCAAAAAAGTGTCTGTCAGACTCACGCAGAGCATGCCACTCATCTTGTCGGATGGTCTTGGTGATATTGACCGGAAGGTTTCGAGGCAGGATTGAAGAGGTGTAATGATACTTTACAGGGGTGCATCTCTGAATCAAACCTATTTGAACAAAACAGTGAATCAAGAATAATTCTCTTTCATGACATTTACATAATTTACTGTTTAGGAAAAGCAAATCAGTCCGAGGCTTTAATCTCCCGAGGAACAGCAGGTCTGTTGTGATCATAAAATGCAACAAAGCTGCTCATGCTTGTATTCACTTTAATTAAAGCATTTCCTGGAGAGCAATTAGGCACACATGATCAAATGCACAGGGTCATAAATGTCATAGTTACATATTGATTTTATTTTCATGTAAAATTAGAGAAACAGGCTTTAAAAACAAACCTACTTCATTCAGTTGTAGAATTTGAATACTATAAATCCCTCAGTATTTAAGGATATCTGAACTGCAATGGCAATCACTAATGTCTGTGAAATATAGCCTATGAAAGCAAAACTGCTATTTTTAAAGGGAAGAGTTAAATGTTATATGGATAGTCCTACTCCTAAACAGTAGCATGTATACCATTACAAATTATTTTTTATAAAAAACAATTGTGAGATAGAGACACACATTTGTCTTGAATGACGTAAGTGTGTTGTGTATCAGACAAGATGTGTATGTGCTGATTGCTTTCCTCCCTGATGAGAACCTTATGAATCCTGAACAAGCGAGTGTGTGAACCTTAGAATAATTAACTTGCACTTTATGAAGCTGAAACAGTCATTTTCATTCATAAGGTTTCTTTTGTCTGGACATAAAACAGACTTAATCTGATAGAAATTCAAATCTTTATCAGAGAAACCTCAAATATAAATCAGATAACATGAAATGTTGTGACTTTCCCAGTTTTCTGTGTTGTACCAATACATTTCAGTCCCCACAGGCTGTACAGGGTTTTTCAAGGTACAGTTTGTGTTCTTTTCACCCACGTCAGCATTATTTTTAGCATTCCTCAAGCTGATGATTTGGTCTAGGATTGATTTGCATAAATCAGAGCAGGCTTTCATGTTCTATTCATAAGTGTTGCATAGTGCGTGGTGTGGTTTGACACTCTTTCAGTTGTTAGACTAGGTGATGGTGATGCAAGATCTGGGGCCTCGTTTATAAAATGTTGCGTTGAAATCATCCTACATTTGGTCTTACGATCATTTCACAAATGTGAATTGTGATTCAGAGAACGAACGTACGCACAGAAAAACCTGTGTACGCCTCTCATCCAGATGGGAAATTTATCAATCAATTTATCAAGATCTAATAGTTTTAGATCTCTGCCTAATTAATGTCATTCGCATATAAATGAGCACCAGTCAACGTCCAAATACATGAGAAGTGGCACACCGACTCTCTGGCACAAGGAAAAGTGTGTACGTCTGCTCAGACACTCACGTGACACTAAGCACTTTTCCACGTCAAAGACAGTTTTGTATAAATATAAACGTTGGTGTGGATTTTAATGTACGCACACACTGTGCATAAGCACGTTTTATAACTGAGGCCCACGGAGTGGTTTTCTGTTTGGATGCCTCAATATCTCTTGATGTTTTAGCTTTGTTGCAGTAGTATATAGCTATATGATTGCATCTTATGGAATCTTTCTCTGTCTGCATGCAACATTTATTTCAGATACCCAACATTAAAGGTTTGCTTTATTTTCGTGTGATGTAAATGTAAAAACATTTATGTTGTAAAACCCAAATGTTTCTTATGTAAAACCTTCACTAAACTTAATATTGGAAGTTAAAGGGGTATTTCACTCAAAAATGAAAAATGTGTCATCCTTTACCCACCCTCAAGATGTTCCAAACCTGTATAAATGTCTTTGTTCTGCTGAACACAAAGGAAGATATTTTGAAGATTGTTTGTAACCAAACAGTTGTGGGGCACCATTGACTTCCATAGTATTTTTTTCTCCATACTATGGAAGTCAAGCCCCACAACGTTTTGGTAACCTATATTCTTCAAAATATCTTCCTTTGTGTTCAGCAGAAGAAATAAACTCACACAGGTTACCCCTTTAAGTAAGGTTTAGTCAACAAAACCAGAAAATGCCAAATGAATGTCAGCAATAAAACCAAAACGTACCTCTAAGCAATAATGACATTTCTCATATATGTGTAACCTGAAAAATATTGAAAAAACTTCTGTTGGAAGCTAACCTAGGATGACATTAAGCACAATAACAAACACTTTCATACAGCAGTGATTTTCTTCAGAGAGATTTCATGATGCAGTCAACTGTATTACTAAAACACACACATCAAATTGGTTTTCAATAGCCCATCAAAATATGACCACATCTTGCTGCATCAAAAAGCCTAGTTTAGATGTTCTTTATCTACCACAGAATGGGATTTTTTTCTGTAATAAACAACAATATAAAACACAAATGCTGCACAACTGGTTCCCTGGATTCTCAGATGATTCTCAGTCGTCAGAAACATGTTGGGTCAAAGGGTGAGATAGACATTGTGGATTAGACAAAACAAGATATGAGAGGTGAAGTCAAGGAGAGAGAGGAGGTGCTGCCATTTAATAAGTCTTTACAGAAATTAGACTGTTAAATGCATTAATCAAAAGGTTTTCTAAGGCACAGAAACACATTGAGTTTGCTGCTATACAGATCTGTGATGAAATGACGAGTACAGACCCCGTGCGTGAGCTGAGCAGATTGTGTCATGTTTATCATATCTATGTGTCAAATATATTGTGACAGCTTGTTCTATGTCACAATCCCAAACTGACACATCAAAGGAACCAGGAATCTCTTACAAAGACACTTTGCACATTCTGTTCATTTCTCTGCTGAAGAAAATGCATTCTTGTACTCTTACTTGTGTAAACAAGGAAAAACATGTCTGTGAAATCTGATGGAAACTCTACAAATAGACTTCAATTTAATTGGTGAACCAAGGTTATAACAAAAATCAATACCCTGCGCTGATCAGATTTTTAGGATACAATTCAAATTTGCATAGCACGTTGTATTAGCTTTTTATATGTATTGCTACTGAGAATTACATTATTAAGCATGACATGTGATCTTGTCTTATTTAAATATTTTTAAATTTGGAGAACACATGGTGTACTATAATGATTCGATTGAGTCTGAACTGTTCCAGTTCTCTAAATATCACTTTCAGTTTCTTTTGATAGATTAACAGTGCTCAGATATTTTTTAACCATTAGGACAAGTAAACATCTGTAGTATGTTTTACTGTTTGTATAACCAATTATGTTAATTCTGCTCAGGAGAGTATCACTGACAATCAGGAATAATGTTTTGCCTGCTTTATATGAACACAAAGATTACTGGGCTGACACAGATTGGTGAACAAACTGGACTATAAATCTGAAAGAAATGTTTTCCTGGGTGTTGGCTCACAGTCTAACTTGAGTGGTTGCACACCATTACTACTTCATCATTCATGACATCTACAGAGCCACTTAGGGTGACCTGGGAAAATCAATGAACAAATTATTGATGAAGATATGGTCAAGTGAGCAGCGTTCCTTCTCTTTGCAGCCCAGCAAGAGAAATGGCTGCTGTAAGAGCTCATACTTAATATTTAAGGCCTGAACATAATGCGGAATGATATCTTTATCAAAGAATAGGAGAGTGCTGTAAGTCTCTTATGAGATCAGTATTCATATGACGAGGAAAGTAAAACATGATCAATTTGCTTTAAGTTTAATCATCTTATGGATATTGTTATCTGATAAACTATATAGTCTAGGCATTCTTTAACACAGTGTTATTAGAGAAGGTAATTTGTTTTACAAAACAAATACTTATGTTCACTATAGGCTACTACATTTATATGCCACAGTGCATATATATATATAGTGACAGTGCATTTCCCTGTCTTTCTGTAAATATTGCCCATTTTGCTCTGTTTCTTAAAAAGCCAACCCTGAGCATTTAGATTAAATACGATTGAGAATAAATAAAGTTCACAACATACACCTCAGCCCACATTGTCACAGGATGCTCTAGTGCTGCTTTGGTTTTGTGTACATGATGCAGCATCAGAGCTGCCTTGAACTTTGCTATTGTTTTCCCAGAATAAATATTAGTCAGACAAGAATAGAAGAAAAAAGAAATAGAAAATGTGGTTTAGGTAGTTTGGCATAATCCCTTCTTTATTTAAATAGTTGTTTTAATAAAATATTATTAATAGGCCTTTACAAAAAAAACATTTTTGTCTGTCAAATCAGTGTGTAACAAAAAAGCAGGTTTCACTGTGACGTTTTCTACTGTAAGTTATCAAAGAAATTATCCTATATATCATCTCTTTATCACAGATCCTCATTTATTTTTTATATACTTTTAATTTCATATTTAGCATAATCCTTTAAGATTGTTCTATATTCATAATTTAAATTGTACAATTGCAATTGCTATATAAATACACATATGCTCAGTGCAGCATTATGTAAATGTACCTTTTGGTGGTCTCTAAGCAGTTTCTGTTCCGCCTTTACAGATGGCAGTGGCACAGCTAGGCTGAATTCAGCACCTCGGATAGCGACCGGAATCAGATTCAGGCCTTCTGCATTTCCCCTTCACTGTTGACTTCGCTTTACAACTAAACTTAATAAAGGAAGTGCCACTAAGTGAAGGCTAATGCCACGTAGGTACAGAAACAACGGGAAGAACCAGCCTATCCGAATGGCATTGATAACAGCAAAATGTTCATGTGAGATTTACCGCTGGATGAACGTCCACATCGAAACAAAACGGCCAGGACCGAGGCTCTAGTGCTTGACAAAGGCACCTCAAAACAGAAAGCAACTCACCTTTGTAAATGAGATCCTCGGTCTCCAGGTCAAAACCCTCGCGATGACACTTTCTCCACAGACCGGAGATCGTGGAGTTGAACTGGCGGCTGCAGTGAGACTCCATGGCCGTCGCCGATGCCGGAGCGTGCCGCTTCACGCGCGCGTCCGTCGCTTTCCTCTCATAGCCCTTTGGAGGCATCTGGAGTGGCAAGTTGTGATTTGAGATGTAAATGTATCCGGGATCGTTCCGCTTGTTTGCGTAGTTCTTACAGCGTTCGCGGTGCCGCCGAGCATCCGTCTCGTACCAATAATCGGTGCAGATGGCCATAGCCAACAACACCAGAGCGGAAAACGCCAAGAAAAGCCCCGCGCTGGTTAAAATCTTAATGGCGGCCATCTTCTCTGCTCGTTGGAGAGCCCAGACAGACGCTCGGTCCTCCCTCGGCAGCCGTTGTGAAAGGCAAAGCAAGAAAACACACCGAATCTCTAGCAGCTCTCGGACTCTGACATGACCAGGCTCGATTCCAGCTCGATGCGATCTATTGTTGCAGAGCGCCCGGCCAGATGTGCTGGTTTTTCACCATCTATTTTGATTTTGAGTTAAGGAGAGGGGTAGAGATGGGAAGAGGAGAGGCGATGCGAGAACCAGGACTGAGTGAGTGGTGGTTTGGTTTGATTGCAATGCTCTCTCTTTCCTCTTGGGCCTCAGCGAACTGAGTGAGAAGAAGAGACCAATTAGGTGCACCGGGAACATGATGAATAGTGATAAACATGAGAGGGTAATATATTGGTTACAAACTCCAGCACAGCAATACAGATGTAAACAGCTGTTCAAGTATTTCTTCAAGACTGTACTGTATCCTTTTAAAGCTCTCTTACTCTCCTTGATGTTTACTAATTATTGGGGAATTTCATGAAATGGATGCCTTTTTCATGCCTTTTTCAAATAAGTGGCTATTAGTAAATTTCGTTTAACATTCCGTATAGGCTATAACTATGTTTTTACAGTAGGCTATAAAAAGTGAACTTCTATAGCCTCTTAAATGCATCAGTTGTTTACTGTGCAAATGATTACAAAAAATTGCATATATATTAAATGTTTACTTTTTATAGGACACTATTTATATTTTATATATATTATTAAAATCCAAATAAGCTTTACAGATCTTTATTATAAAAGGTTTAAACAATATTTTTCCTGATTGTTCAATGAACCAAAAATGACATTTCTGTCAATAATTACTCATCCTCATGTCGTTCCAAACCAGCAAGACCTTTATTCATTTTTGGGACACAAATTACGATATTTTTGATGAAAACTGAGAGCTGACCCCCAATGACTTTTTTATTACCACTTTGAAGGCCCAGAAAGGTAGTGAAGAATATATATATATATGTTTGTATATACATTTCAGCAATGATTTTGTGCGGGTTCACACATCTCACACATTTTTTTTATTTTTAAAAACATTATAGCAAATATGGAGTCAGGCCAAAAAGGCATCTTGTTGAAAGAATTTTTTTAATAACTTAATATCTGAAGAACTAATGCCTAACATAATTTTTTTTTTTTTTTTTTTTACATATTAGTGAGAAACACAATTTCCCTTAAATATTACCAAACAGGCAACATAAAATCCTTGTCATTTGCTGGAATAAATTATTATTATATTAGCACATTGAGAAAGTAAACAAACCTGAACAGAAAACTGCTCAAGGGAAACTCTCAGAATGCAGCACTGTGTCCTGCCCACGTACGGTAGACTTTGTCTTCGGAAACATTCGCAGCAGCAGTAAAAAAAAAAAAAAAACTGTAGGCCTAAAAATCTTAACCCATCTTGGCCTTACACATCACATACAGTGTGTGACTTGTTTTACTGTCTAACTTTTGCATCTGTCCTTTCAAGACCTTTTTTCTAGTTTCTCCCCCACTCTTATTTCAGCATTATTTTACTTCCCTGCTCCTCTCTTTCTCCCAATTTTCAACATGATCAGGTTTACTCAAATCTTTTATTAATATACTTGTGAACTGTAGCAGCACTAACTTGCCACCTGTCATCCATGAAGACGGCCCACAGAGAGGAGCTTCAGAGAAGTGGGAGGTTCAGGTCAAGATACAGGAGAATAAATCATGTTTAAGCAGCCACGTTTTTGGTGCCCATCAGAAGCCGTTTTAAAGGACAAGGCATAAAGGCTTTCGAAAACAAATAATTAAATAAAGTGGCACCTCATTGTCCAAAGCTCTGTCAGGGCAGATGACAAAGGAAGACAACCCACAGGCTAGTCGTTATGGCAACTGTCCCTTGCCAAACAGACTGTGTTGAAATAGGACAAGTGTGAACACAAAATCAATACCACCCCCTGATTCCCATATGACATTTCAGACCCAGACTGTGCAGAAAAATGTGCTTGTGGCACGCATCTTGGCATAGCCAGCACTGTTGCAGAACCACTACTTTGAACATACAGGAAATTGGAATGGCAGGAGATTCAAGCCATTTGTGATTATGACATCTCGCATTGAAAAATGCAAAGACAAAAGACTTCAAAGATGTGCAAATAAACTCCACACAGTTGTCAAGCCAAACTACATCAGCATATAACAGTATAGTGAAAAGTCAAAGCTCATGGATGGGTATAGCTTGCTAACGGTTAAGCATGGTAGGGGATCCATAATAGTAAGGGTTGCCATCTCATAAGAGACATTAGGCATAATAGTTCCTCCACATGGGCATAACCGCCAAGGGATAGCTGGTAATTCAGCAGGTCATGAGAAACCCATGTGCCCTCATGATAAAACGCATCTTCCGGAAGGTACTGTATTTTCCTGAAAAGTCATTCTGATTTGCAAACCAGAACTGCTGAAATGTCATTTAGGATCCATTAATGCTAATACAATAGAGAAGACCCGTTCCGATGCAGGAAAGACACTCACTCTATATGCATAAATTCAACTGGTGGATATTTACAACAGACAGTGCAAAAAGCAAATCTAGAGAATTGTTCTGCATCTAAAGAAAAATAATCACAAACAAGTGTTAGCAATTAAGTTAATCGTTAAATGTTGATTAAAACTGTTCCTGAAATGTTTCTTTTTTTTTGGTGACCCATCCCTTTAATTGACACAAAATACATTTTTTGGTGTTTCTATTCATTTGCACTGAATACGAGTAATTGGAAATTTCAATCATCCATTATAAGTCTAGCTTTTTAGCAGTAAACTGAATAGACATTTAGTTAGAAGGTTAGCAAATGATTGAGATTTAAACTGTCAGCTGAACTACACATTTCTAAAAGAGTTTCTACAGTGCTGCACATAGTCCAATCATTACAACAACAACAAACAGCCACAACCACAGGTTTACATTAAACAGTAACATATCTTTATTTCAACTATACAATGGGAGGAGTCAAGTCTTAGAAGTTATACATTTTTCTTTCAACATGTCATTGTTAATAGAATAAATATATATAATCTCTTTTCAAATATTTACATTTTGGCAAAGACCGTTCTGACCTGCCAAGTGATGCATTCAGAACATTCTTTCAGTAACATTCTATGTAGAAAACTGGCAATCCATGTATCAACTATTTCATTATCTTCTTTAAAATTTGATCGAAATGTATGAAATGGCACCAAGTCATTCGAGTAAAAGAACTGTCTGCTTATGAATCTGTCAATCCTCTAAATCACTCAAAACTCTGAATCGCAATGCCAGGACCACAATGAACAGAAAATCAGAGAATTCAAATTAAAATGCAGCAATGTAGTGGCTATCAGGATATAATCAATAACAAGAGTAAATACTGTAAGAAAATAAGGCCTGTTGAGTACTTTCAAAAGTGTTTGACAGAAGGAGTGTGTTCAATGATGTATGTGCAAGAGGAATATGTACTCATGCAAAGCGTGGCTGTCTTGAGGAAGTGTGAAATGAGCTTAAATAGATTCCACAGAATCATTTATAAAAGCGAAGCAGTATCTTTAGCTTTTTAAAAAAGCTACGATGATGACCATCAAAAATCAGATTATGAAAGTGTATGTGCCTGTACAGTGTCTCTTAATAAAGAATGTGTTGACCTGTTATGAAACTGCTCGTGCAGTATGTTGATTTACAACTAAAGCAAATCCCAGTGATGAAACCTACTGACAATGGAAAGTGACAGGTTCTTCTTACTGAGCATAAGTCATTGACAGCAGGCTAGAACATGATTATGAACAAGAATGCAAAATAGGAGCAGCTTAGATGGCGTATTTGAACCAAAACAACTTCTGTTAATTTTGAGCACCGTTTGCACAAACCTGTATTTCCCTTCAGTTTCAGCTGGTTAAGTCTAAATTTAATCTGGACACAGACGGTTCCCGTTATTTGAAGGATAAGGCTAAAATCACACCTGATTGTCAAGGCGGTTTCTTTATTTGGTCTTTCCTCACACGGTCTTTGGGGTGACAAAAATGTCTAAATTATTTAAAGCTGAAACAGTGAGGTGAATAGTCCATAAGTCCATGCTAGGTGACACTATAAACATCCATTGGTAAAAGCAGTGCTTGCCTGTGGCTAGTCCATGACGACTGAGAGAAGAGCCATAACTGCAATCCCACAAAACAACAGCAGAACCTGCAGAAATGAGTTCCTGTGGGAACAGGGGACATGGTCATGGACATGGACATTCAGTCATTTAATATGTGAAGTATGAGAGGAATTACCTAGGGTTGGTCTCCTCTAGCAGATCAGGTACCACATTGACCAAGGCGATGTAGATAAAGCCACCTGAGGTGAAGGGCAGGATCCAGGAAGTGGCATTCTCTATAAAGACACAAATGAGCAGAATCAACACTGAAGAATATGTTTGATAAGGATCTTATATTAAGCACACTGATCCACAAATAAAGTCCAGAATGGGATGATCAAATGTTTATTTTGTGGAAAACCCAAACAAAGAAAAATATTTAATTATTAAGCATCAGTATAGCTGCTAAAAATCATGTTAGTTAATGGGAAAAAACACTGACATCAGAAGAAAGATGATCCACTCAAGATCAAAGATACACTACCATCCAAAAGTTTGCAGTAGGTAAGATTTTTCGATAGGATGTTAATTAAAAAAAAAAAAAAAAAAAGGAAAAAAGGAAACTCTAATTGACCCCAAACTTTGGAATGGTAGTGCACATAATGTATAGTCTGAGACTATGAGATGCCTCACCTGCCCCATGCTGTGATTGGGAGCAAAGAGCAAAACACGCCCCCAGGACTCCTCCTAATGCTGTAGAGAGCTGCATACGGGTGGCTTTCCAACGGTCAAAGCCTGCTCGCAGCAAAATGGCAAAATCGCCCACCTTTCCATCAAGACAGAAATGCATGTACAGCAACAGAAACTGGTAAGTACTGAGACAATTCATGTACAGTAACTGTTGGAATGACGAATGAGCAATGTGTATAAATTATTATCGATCAGCTAAAAATTAAATGCATTGCTTCCTTATAATAATTACTTGGCTGAAACTGAAGAGACTCAAGATATTGAGATACGTACCTCATGAGGGATCTCATGAAGCAAAATCGCGAACGTTGTTAAGAAACCAACCTGTTAGGACAGGTAAAGTAAGACGTTGTAAAGTTCTCAGAATAAACAAATTTAGTAAGATAAGCCCTTGTTTGCTAATAGAATCATGGCAGGGCAGTGAAGCCATATTATGTTTGGTAATTTGGCACATATGTTTAACTGAAACGTCAACAGAAGCTATGGGGGAGGTAGAGAAAACTGTAAAATGGCACAGTTCTCCATCAGAACTCTGCCTTGCATTTATGCAGCCAAATATGTATGTCCAGGCCAGTGAGCAAATGTGTAAAAGTGTGTTTTTATGTGCAAGTATGTTGCACCAAGTCCATTTCCTCTGAAACTCCCTCCCCACGCATGCTGGGTGCCTTATGCTTCTCCACCTGGACTTCAACTTCACATAAGCCATATAAATACTGCTGCACTATAAATATTACCACACATTACATAAACATCTCTATCTCACGGTTTGCAATGGTCCAAAAGAATCATGGGAGAAACTTCTTAAATGCTTAAAAATAGGTTTAAAATGCTTAAAAGTGGCCAAAGCATACTATATTTATACAGTAACTGAATATATTTATATAACAGCCATCCCTGCTAGACAGTAGTAGTACTGCCGAATCACTTTTATATGGAGTTGGTCTGTTTGCTCTTACCTTTCGGCTTACTAAGAAGCTTCCTGCCACTGCCATCCCATGAGTGAAGTTATCAATGCAGTTAGCTAGAAGGTTTAGATAACCACTTGTCTGAAGAAATAAAGAAACATTGCATATACAGTAAACAGAAGAAAAAGATAATAGATAAGACACTTTTCAAATGCTCTATGATTGGTTAGAAGGAAACAGTCCCAGATTTAGATGTACTGTCTCTAATAATCGAAGGACCACTTAGACCGTTATTGTGCACAAGGCATGATTAGTGTGTGCATCTTACCTTTATTTTCTCTGGCTCTGTGTAAGGGCTGATGTCAGTCTTTGGCTTGGAGTCGGAGTTGTTGTTTGAGCAGATGCCATTTGTTTGTGGGGACACAGAGACCTCGCTGCTCGTATCTGTTGAAGAGGACTAATATGGGGAGAGAAAACACCACAATAAGTTATTCTAATCTGGGATCATTTCACAGCATTCAAGAGGAAAAAGACAATTTCCCCACCTTCAAATAAACCTGGGATTTAAAAACCGTTCTAAAGAAATCAATACTTATATTCAGCATGGATGTATTAAATTGATCAAAAGTGACTGACATTTTACACAAAAATATTAAGCAGCACAACTGCTTTCAACATTGATCAGAAATGTTACTTGAGCAGGAAATCAGTATATTAGAATGATCATGTGATACTGAAGTAAAGCCTGGAGTAATGATGCTGAAAATTCAGCTTTACCATCATAGGAATAGATTACATTTTTACTGTATTTTGATCAAATCAGCCTCAGCAAACATAAGACTTGTATCAAAAACATTAAATAAACTTTTTTCTTCAACAATTTTACTCCCACTACTGCCCGTTTGTCTACTCCATTACAAAGACACTGATATAAACATTTTCCATTCATTTTTATTAACTGAGGAAAAGCACTAATATACATAGATATTACGCTGTGCATGACTAAGTAATCCTTTAATTCTCAAATTAAACAAACTAAATCCTCAGCAGACAGATAACACTCAGTTTAGCTCCATTTCAACCGAACATTAGCTCACACTCAAAGGCTAAAAATCGAAGTATTTCAGTTGTCAATTCTTTCCACGTCAGTTTTTTGAGACAGTACTTGGCTGGCAAAAGCTGACAGTGAGAAAAGAATCGGTCTCTACAGCAACGAGCCTTTCAGAATGTAATAACAGAACTTGACTCCCTGTTCTAGCCTCTAAGCTGTGGTTTCTGTGCACCATGGCAGACTTCTGTGGCCCGTCTGTCTGCTGATGGAATGCTGGTGGCAGCTGCTTCCTGCTAGACACTATTTATAGCTACCTAAACAGAGCAGAGGCCATCAGTCAAACTCACAGGTCTCCCGTAAGCTAGACAGAAGGCTCAGACGTAGACATTTACAAACAGATAAAAGTCATAATCCAAGTCAAATTAAAAGTTATAATTAAGGACAGGCAGAGAGTGGGTGAAAAATATGGACATCTACATTACAGGCACTGCAAGCTCCTCTGTTTTGTGCGATTTGAGTGACCAAGGCACCCAAGACTCCCTCTAAAAAAAAGTGAGAGTTGATCCATCCAAGCACATTTCTTTTGTTGCACATGCAGTGCACAAAGCTTCAATGGCGCAGCCCTGACACCAAACCAAAATCCACAAAAGAGGGACCAGACAAAAAGAAACCAACATGGAGGTGGAAAGATGGACACTATCCCTTTATTTGTAAATGGGTGTTTATTTGTTGACAAAGCAAGCCATGTCATGTCTATACTTGAAAGTAAGCAGAACAAATATGTTATTCATTTGTTTTAGGAAGCATCTAAGAGCAAATATTTTAAGGCCTTAAGCGGTTATATCCCTTGGGGTGGAGCCTGTAAAGTGAAAAGGTGTGTGTGTGTGTTTGTTTAACTGACACTGATGCAATATACTGAAATGAGCCAGAATATAGAGGTTTGGGTTCTTCTTGAATGCAAGGAATGGTCCTGTTGTTATTTGAATAGGACATGAATTGGGATTTTGAATATCTGTCTGACACTAACAGTAATTCATGATTCAAGACTCCACAACATTTGCTTCAAAATAAATGTAACTTAGTACCATTTTCCCATATAGATTCCAGTACGAGCCAGTTACCAAGGGGATGGGGTTTATTGTAGGTTCAAATACTGGACTATTGATGATAAAATGTTTAAAAAGCATAGTTTTCCCATGAGATTCCCATTCCAAAGACTGTGAAAGAAAAATAATGTATATCCATCTGACACAAACAGTGATTCATGCTTCGAGACTCCACAACATTTCTAAAGCATCAATTATTCAGTCAGGACTATTCCTTCCCTATATGTGTGCTCACCAAAACACTTTAATCTTTAAAATAACATGTTTAAACAATACTTTTTTATATAAGAACTGGTAAAAGCTAATAGCAGTTGGCATTAAGAGCTGAAATGAACGAGAGAGAAGCTCAGACTCTGGCTTGCCCAAACATTAAAAATCTGTCAAGCTTTTCCCAGAGACTCGAAGATAAAACCATTATGTTCTACAAATATTTATAACACCTGGGACATTGTTAACAAAACAGGAAGAAAGCCGACACCACAAACTATTACTCCTTTTTAGCCAGTCCTCAAAAGGAAAATGTGCCAGTATAAAATCTGTTTTATAGTTGTACTTGTGACTTTTGTTGTTAAATAAGGGGAAAAAAAGAAGAAATAAAATAGAATTATAAATATTCCAACTGCATTCTGATTGTTTACTGCATGACGCTTGGTGGAGTTTGAGTGGATGCATAATAAATGTCTGCGATTCTGTTGAGTGCATAACTCCATCGTTCTTTTGGCTCCCCCATGAGGTTTAGAATAGCAATGTTCCACTTTATAAATTAAACTGATTCAAAGAGCTGGAATATGTAGTGTATAAACTATGGCCATTTAACATGCATGGAACCACATTATAGGATAGGTTGTTAAGTAGTTAAAAATGGCAGGTGAGAAAATTAAGTGACAGGGCAAAAGCACATGTAACTTACTTTGGCTTTTTGGCAGGCAGCTCTGCTCTCTGGGTCACTGTCCTCATCAGGGAACATCTTCTCCAAGATCAGAAAAGACAGCAGACCCCCTATTACCCACAAACCCTGCGTACGATAGTGTCTGTGGGACCCATCTATCCAGCATATGCACACACAAAAAGGGGAGAGAAAAGAAAATTTCATTTTCTATATAAATCTAAGAATGTAAAAAAAAAAACTTCACTAAGCTTCATCTATTAACTAAAACTATTAAAAAGCATTTAAGTAATAAAAAAAAAGAAAAAGAGAGAGATGAAACTTAAGTTAATACGTTTAAGTAGTAACATTACTAAAAAATGAAAGACAAAATAAATATAAAATTAAAATATAAATATACAAATATGTCAAATCTAACATAAAACGATAACATTTTATAAAATATAAAAAAACTCATTTAAATAAAAAAAAAATACACTGAAAATATTAAAGTAAATCATTTAAAATATTAATTATATTATTCTGTAGAAGTATACTCTGAACACTAAAAAAAGCAAATCAATGGCTCTGCCTTAAAAACTGCAGACTACTGTATACGGACAAATCCTGCCTTTATTCAAAATATTTGACAAGCTTTTGGGCTTATCTAGTTATTGAATATTTATATCTAGTTTATAGAAGTTCTGTGTGTTTCTATTTTTAATGTCGATAGAAGGTGTGAATTACACTGTGTGAGCCTTGAATCCCAAAAATAAAGACATAAGATAAATAAGGGCACTAACACTTGCTTCAAAGTAAATGTTACTTAGTGCCATTTTTCCATATCAATTCCAGTACCATAGTGAATATAAGAGACAGAGCCAGAGTTACCAAGGGGACAGGGTTTAGTGAAGGGTCAATTACTGGACTAGACTATTGATTGTAAAATGTTATAAATGTATAGTTCACTAAGAGATTCCCATTCGAAAGACCGTGAAATAGAAAGAGCACACAGATGATGATTAATGCATGAACAACAGCAAATGTTATATATAATGTGAGATTTCTCACCAGGACTGGGAGTGTAAGCCCAGGCTTCAGGAAGGAGGTGGAGAAACACGTCTCCTAGGAGACCACCAATGGCAAAACTCAGCAGCTTCTTCAGCTTCTGACACCCAGCTGCAACCAGTGTGAAAGCATCAGCGCCACTTCATAAACATGACAAGAAATGCTTGATGTGCATCTTGCTGTGTTAAACAAACTGAGCAAATCCTTCACACATAGCAGATGGCAGACGAAGAAACCTCTACTGTTGCGCAATCATTCTCTTACATATTAACAATTATTTTGTTTTTCTATTCAGCTTAGGGTTTGAAGCTGCAAAGCTGTAATAAGCTAGTTTTGCAACCCTGAAGGGTGGGAATATAACAGGTCTAAAATACAGTATCTCACGAAACGGAGTACATCCCTCACATTTCAGCAAACATTTTAGTATATCTTCTCAAGGGACAATACTATAGAAATTAAACTTGGAAAGATTTTAGAGTAGTAAATGTGCTGCTTGTATAGCAGTATTTGCTGTCCTCTGAAAATAACTCAACATAAAGCCATTGTCAAAATAGCTGGCAACAAAAGTGACTACACCTCAAGTGAAGTTGTCAAAACTGTGTCCAAAGTGTCAATATTTTGTGTGAGCACCATTATTATCTAACCCTAAAGGTGGAGTGGTAGAGGCTGTATTTCTTGATTTACAGAAAGCATTTGATACTCTAAACCATAATACTTTTTTTGCAAAAACTGTATAATTTTAATTTTTCAATACATTTTGTAAATTTAATCAAATTGTACCTTTCTTCCCGTTCTCAATTAGTAAAAATTGATCATTGTATATCTAATTTATTAGGTCTATCAACTGGTGTTCCACAAGGGTCCATACTGGGACCAATTCTCTTTAGCATGTATATTAATGATTTACCCAAGGAGTGTGAACAATGTAATATCCTAATGTATGCTAACGATAGTCATTTTTACACATGGTAAAAATGCAGAAGAGATCGCAAAAAAGTTGACAGACTTTATGGTAAAAGTTACATCCTGGCTTAATCAGAGTTTTCTGAGGTTAAATGTGTCAAAAACAGTTTGTATGTTCTTTTCTAAAGGACATAGGTCTGATACAAAGTAGGACATTTTTAGTTCAGGAGAAAGATTACAGGTTGCTTCAGAATGTAAATATCTAGAGGTACATCTGGACTCCTTTCTTGGTTTTAAAACGCACATAAAAAAGTTTGCAAAAAGATTAAATTTAACTTGGTTAATATGAGGTTTATTAGAAATTGTTTATCAAATGAGGCAGCAAAGATACATTTCCATTCTATGATTCTTTCTCATGTCACATATTGTTTGACAAGCTGGTCAAATACACATTTGATAGTCCTAAAACCATTAGAAACCACTATACAAACAAGCACTTAAAGTTTTAGATAAAAAAACAATTCAGTTTTCATTACTGTCACATTTTAAATAAGTATAACTTGTTTAACTGGGAAAATCTAATCAACTTTAAAAATGTTTGTTTAGTTCATAAGATTATGCATGGTTTGGCTCCTCCTCCTTTGACTGATTCTATTAAATTTAAATCTACTGAAAACAGAATTACAAGAGGCGCAATTAGAGCGGATTGTATAATTCCACGTAGGAAAACATCGTTTGGTCAAGCTGTTTTCTCATACAGAGCTTCACATCAGTGGAATACTGTACCTCAACCAATTAGAGAGTGCTCATCATTCAACTCTTTTAAGTTTAATCTTAAGAAATGGCTTCTGCATAACCAACAATGTGAACATTAATGCTGCTCCTCTATTATTATTATTAATTGTATTATAGACCTAAAGATTAATATTTAACTCATAACAATATTTTTTGTTTTATTGTGTATATCTATCTATATATATATATATATATTGTCTTTTTGTATACTATGTTTAATTGTATTTTACAGAGGTGTTTACAAGTTCTAGTTTTATGACTGTTGTAGTGTATTGTTGTAATGTTTAACTTTTTTTCTAGTTTAGAGCCTAATAACATCTGGCAAAGGGACTACCCAATGAAAAAAAAAACAACCCTGCCTTAATCCTCCTAGGCAATGAGTTCACCAGAGCTGCACAGGTTGTTGCTGGGACCCTCTTCCATAATGACATCATGGAGCTGCAGGATGTTAGACACATGGAGCCTCTCCGCCTTCTGCTTGAGGACTCCCCACAGGTGTTCAATAGGGTTCACTCCATCACCTTCACCTTCCTCAGCAAGGCAGTTGTCATCTTGGCAGTGTGTTTGGGGTCGTTATGGCGTTCGGCCCAGTTTCTGAAGGGAGGGCATCATGTTCTGCTTCAGAATATCACAGTACATATTGGAATCCAGGTTTGCCTCAATGAAGTGCAGCCCCCCAGTACCAGCAGCACTCATGTAGCCCCAGACCATGATGCTACCACCACCATGCTTGACTGTAGGCAAGACACAATGTTCTTGGAACTCCTCACCAAGGCTTCGCCACACATGCTGGACACAAGTTTATCTTAGTCTCATCAGACCACAGGACATGGTTCCAGCAATTCATTCCCTTGGAAAGTTGCTTTCAGCAAGCTGTTTGCGGGCTTTCTTGTGAGCCAGCTTCAGAAGAGGCTTCCTTCTGGGATGACGAACATGCAAACAGACTTGTTGCAGTGTGTGGCGTATGGTCTGAGCACTGACAAGCTGACCTTCCGCTTCTGCAACTTCTAAAGCAAGCTGGCAGCACTCATGCGTCTGTTTTTTTAAGCCAGCTTCTGCACCTGACACACAGCACAAAGACTCAACTTCCTTGATTGACCCTGGGTGACCTGTTCCAAGTAGAACCCGTCTTGGAAAACCTCTGTATGACCTTGGCCTGTACATTATCTCAGTTTCAGGGTGTTACCAATCTTCTTATAGCCTAGGTCAACTTTGTGGAGACCAACAATTCTAATTCTCAAATCCTTAGAGAGTTCTTTGCCATGAGGTGCCATGTTGAACATCCAGTGGTCAGTATGAGAGAATTGTACTCAAAGCACAAATTTTAACTGCTCTAATACAAGATACACACATTTGTATGGTCCTGTCAAGCAGACAAAAACATGAAAATGATTAATAGGACATGTGGCTTTGCATGGTTAAACGACGTAAAGCTATTTTCACTTAGGGTGTACTCACTCTTGTTGCCAGCTATTTTGACAATCATGGCTTTATGTGGAGTTATTTTCAGACAACAGTAAATAGATACTGCTATACAAAAAGCACATTGACTAGTCTAAAATATATCCAAGTTTCATTTCTATAGTATTGTCCCTTGAGAAGATATACTAAAATGTTTGCTGAAATGTGAGGGGTGTACTCAGTTTCGTGAGATACGTTGTCTAACGCCATTATTCACCACTGCTTTGAGAATCATTTGATGAGTCTCTGTGGTACAGTAACAGGACACACCGAAATTGCTCATAATTCAATCTAACCCTCTTCTGTCCTGCCCACTGCACCCTTTACTGGTAGGTCAGAACAGACCTTCTCTTTAGCCGGTCTACTTCCTGAGTGGGATCCACTGCCAGACTCTGATCTGTTTCTGCATGACTGATATCATCACAGACAAAAGTTTCACTGCAGCATTGCCCTCAGCAAAGGTCTTTAGAGACCAGCCTGTTCAACCATATAATGTTACTTTGCAGCACACTTTTTTGCATTTCCTATTATGATGCTGTTGGCTCTTCTCTTGAACGTCCACTACATCAATAATTATTTGGACAAGCCATGACAGGTGTAGATGAAGATGTGATTGCTCAACATATTTGAGGTCAAGCATGCTCACACAACATTTTTCTCAGTTTCAAGCATGCTCAAACAACATTTCACAACATTTTATACCTCAATTCTGAAAAAAGTCAGAATTGCAAGATGTAAACCAGCAACTGTGAAATAAAAATAATCATCTTTTAAAATGGTTTATTCTGTGGTGGAAACAAGGTTCCATGAGTACCTGAGTAAGGCAAGCTATTAAATATTTTAGCTTTGCTAACACATCGTCAGCTAACAGTGGGAACTGTAGTATAACCAGGATGAACCTGTATTATTTCAAATAAAATAAAACTATTAACAAACAAAACCAAAAATGAAATAAACACTTCTTTTTACAGATTAATTTCAGGATTGGATTTGATGCCATATTAGACTCCTTTAAAAAAACAAAAAATTATAAATGTGGCTTATTTAGTGGCTGGGAAATTACTTTAACATGGTACGGAAAACAAAAGACTGAGGGACCGGTCAAAAGCAGCAAAGTGAAAAATCCCACAGAGAACATGATCTGGAATTAAAAGGAGGAAGTGCCACAAAAGCCTGCCCTTATATTAACCAGACAACTGTGTGAGACCCTGCATCAATCTACAAGCCTTGTATTTATAACAAACACATGCCCGTTTGTCACACTAGTCCTGATGTGTGACCAGAATCATCACATTTTTTCCATTCTGCTCACAAATTATAGATGACCTGCACAGGGTAAGAAAAGAAAAACTTCCTCAACCTAAAGGAAGGAACAAAGAAAAGACACACAAATACAGATCTCTGTCCATTAGTCAGCACCGGGACACAGCTGTGAATATCTGGATCAGCTCTGACTGTATCACAATCAACCTGACCTGGTTAGTATGTAACCTGATGCTAGATAGATTAGTTGTTACAATTAGCTGGTTACATACACAGGCCTAGATCACAAATAGCATGCAAGCATATAAATGTGATTTACCCTCAGTTTTTAAAGTCGTTCCAGCTTCAATGGGTATCACTAAAAGCGGAAAGATACCACTGAGTCCAATTGCAATCGATCCCAAGATGGAGCAGAACCAAACATCTAGGTTGTCGATGGAGAACAGGTCATCCAGGCACTGGAGGTCTAGAAGGTCCTTAATGCTCCATGCTCCTGGTCCTGCAGCTGCAGTCTTTGCCTGGGCCACAGCGGTCTGAGCCATCATCTTCCCACCGAAGGATGACACCAGTAGGGCGGCGCCAAGAAGCAGCACAGCAAATGCCCAAACGGGCCTCTCGGGTCCTGCGCTCATCAGCCCAGACCTCCGCAATGCACGTGGAAGAAACATGTAGGGTGCTGTAAGGAATAAAGGAGCCTTCAAACAGAATTTCATGAAGTGGAAAGATTAGTTTTAACCCGAATTAAATAAAAATTGTATATAACGCAGTTATTTTTTCATATCAGTGTTTGAGCAACTCTGAGTTGCAATTTAACAAGAGCGTCACAAGCAGGAATGTGTACTATTATGTGATATCTGTTGTAATTTAGCAATTTGTTAACCACAGCTTCAAAATTCAAGTATGACTGTGAGAAATGTATGTTTTAAAATTTGAAAGACATTTTATTTATAATTCGAAAACTGCAATTCTAAAAAGCCATTTGAATATGGAAGTCATGGTGAATTAGCCCTTTGGCTTTACCTTCAAATTGAAATGTCTGGATATGGTGACTAAGTGCCTCCACTTCTATCCACATCTCAAAAAAACCACAGTAAACAGAAGACACCACATAAAAGACAGATGTTCAAAAAGACCAAGGCCATGTGAGTCATAGCCCTGACAAAACACCACACATTTGAGGTAGTTACTGTCAACACAGGGAAATAATCTACAGGCTATAGAAATGAAACAATTAAAACATGATAGATAGTGGATAATTCATTAGAGCCAGGCCTAACACAATGTCTTCCAACATTAACAACAGTATCATCCAATAATAATGACGCTAAACGAGTTCAGCTGTCTCCAGCAGGTGATCTTTATACAATACTGAACCTTAACAAGAGTTAAAAATTGCCTTTATTATGTATTATATGCAAAACAAAATAAAACAATTAATTTAAGTTTTAACCGATGTTAATGACACAAATAATGCACGTTACGGGTTGACAAAAATGCTGTAGAATCAGTATGCTAACATTCACACAGGAGCAGCACGCTTGGACGGTCTGTGGACGTGCACGAGTTCAGGGAGCGGTGAGATTCCCGAGAAATTCCAGAACGTTTTCCGACCGTTTTCACTCTATAGTTTGAAAAGGTTCAGCATTTCGCTGCTAAACTAATTAAACCAGCAAAGAATGCCCGAGTGCAAAACCAGCAATGTTTATCTGATACTTATTGACAATGAACAAAAATTCGCAAAACCCAACGTTGCTGCAATATTGTTTCCGATAAAAAAAACTGTACTCGCAAACTACCTCGATACAAAGTTGCGTGCCTTGAAAAAGAATCACTGCCTACCAGATTTGCAGCGATAAAAACGAAGATAAAGATAAAAACGTTTTATCTTACCCTGCTGAAATTCCTACAGTTTTCACTCCGGGTTGACCCTGCCATCCAGGCACTGCTGAGTAGAAGAGATGGAGCACTCCAGCAGACTCCCGATTTCTCTCTCTGCTGAAAGATTTTCCAATGTCAGCCACGTCTCACCGACCGGAAGTAGGCTACATTTCCAGACTGGCCTCGCGCAGTAACCGGAGGAGGAGACTAAACGCCAAACGTGGAGAACGTGCTAGAAGATGATTCCCCAGCAGCTATAATGGCAAAGGGTAAAAAATAAATAAAAATATTATTTTTAAAGTACATCCGTTTGGAGGTTCGAAGATGGACTCCTTTTTTAAAATAAAATCCCCGTATATCATGTCATGAATTCTAGTGTTTATAATGCATATCCATTCATCTATCTATCTATCTATCTATCTATCTATCTATCTATCTATCGACCTATCTATCTGTCTGTCTGTCTGTCTATCTATCTGTCTGTCTATCTATCTATCTGTCTATCTATCTGTTTTAGAGTATTTCTCGAAAAGTGTTTTCATTAAGATATGTTTTACAGCCTCAGGTCAAAGAGTGTCCCATGTTAGCAGACACCCAGCACAGCTGTACCAACCACTGGATCATCAGCTGTTTAAATATGAAGATCCAACAACACTGATGCAAATTACAGTTTTCTATAAGTTGCTTTGATGATAAACTAGGTGATGGCTCTCCACTAGGAATGGAGCCAAGAAAAGAGATGATTTATTGGGGAGGATGAGTGAACTATGATTAAAAATTACCTAATGAATGCTCATTGGCTGAGTAAAGTAGGGGGCGAGGTGTAAGAAACTGTATAAAAGTGAGGATCTCGCCTGAGGTTGTTAGATGTTCTGCAGGCATCTCGCCTTTATTGTCTCCACCAATAAAGTCTAAGTTTTTAGCATCTGGAACTCCGTGACTCGGGTGATTTCTTTAAAAAAAAAAAAATTCGAAGACTTTTTCGTCCATCCATCCATCCAAACACGTACAATATCCACATATGCATAAGTACTAAGTAGCCTAAATAAGTACTTTATATTGGTATAAACTTTAAAACAAGGCCATTCCAAAGTCTTGATGAACTTTTCTTTTCAAGGTCATCTTGGTATTGTTCTCTGTTGTTAGGAGTAGGTATGGGATGATTGTTTGTAGCATATTTTGTTTACAGTTTTTCTCAGTCGCTTTGGTACATTTCTTAGATCAGAATTGAAATTCTCAAAACTACCTGTCAAGTCCTACTCCTGTTCAACTTCCAAAGGACACAAGGACAACTCAAATATCCGACTCAAATCACTTTTATTTTGGCTTTGTCAGGTGATTGTTCTGCTCAGCGAATTAGGTTGTAAACCTTCAAAGACAAAGAACAAAACTTACAATTTTATTTAAACATTTTAATTCAACATTAATGCATTTTAAATGAATTAGCCATTTAAGCCTTTTACATGGAATAAAGAAAAATGTAATTTCATGAATCTTCCAAAATTTGATTGTAAAGTTACCATTTTTAACTTTATACCATCCTTTTGCATCTTATACTGATCATTTTTACAAATTCAAAATCTACTATTATTTTAGCACAAACACAACATAAATGAAGGCAATGCTGCAACGTGTTACTTAAACATCTACACAGCAGTTAAACATAGCTTGAACATATTAAGCAGCATTTTAAAGACCATGAAAGTAAATAAAACATTTTACAGACCATTGCAGTCTTTGGACTGAACCTATGAGTGAATTGAGCCTCTTCTCCCTGGAGTTTGCTTTTTGACTGACTGACTGAAAACCTCCATGCTTTTTTTCAGGTGGTCCAAATCAGTGACAATGACAATCAGGTGACAAGCAGCCGGTTTGCTGCTGCAGGTGGTGCACTCTGGGAAGCGTAGTTCTTTGATTATCACTCCTGAGATTCAGCTCAACACTACCTGTTCAATCTTCACATCATTGTGTCACTTGTGCACGTCAAAAAAGCAGTTTCTCATTTCTTTGAACAAGTTGCAAATGCTTTGGTACATCCATGCAAATGATTATGTAATTCTCTGCTGTTTCCTACACATAATTGCTTGTCATGTTGATCAAAATGTATTATAATGGGTCTCTGTTGAATAGTCTCACTCCCCACAACATTTAGGCATTAGTTCATAGCATAAGTCTTTACATGACTAATGGTTGAACAAGTTATAAAATGTCAAGCATATATCTATACATTTCCATTAGACTTTTTTTTAATAAATCTGTCCTGTTCACATTTCTATTTTTTTTCTTTGTGCTCTGCAGTGCTGTCTTTTCCTTTCTGTATCGCAATGACATGGTCTGTCAACAAATTACAGTACAAACAGTAAAAGCGTAAATGTGAATCTTGTCCAGTCTCTTGCAATCAAACTCCCACTGAGGTGTAACCTACAATTTACAATAATTGTCTTTAAAACTTTAGCCATTTACATCAGAACATCCCTCCAGAGTACACTGTTATTTTGAAAACATGACTAAGCAATTTGACTGTCTTATCCATACACAATGACACAAGGACTTGTCATTCTGATGGCACTGACATGTTCATTAACACAGATATTTACTTTTGAGAGATGAACCAAAGATTTTGAGCAAGAGACAGGGTTTTGCAGGTAATCCATGGTGTTTTGCTATTTGTACGAATTGTTTTGAGAAATGCACTTAATGTTTTGCAAATGTTGAGGATGATTCGAGAAATGTACCAAAGCGACTGAGAAAAACTGTAATGACTTATCAATCACTCTGGGAGTTTTTCATCTATGGACATCTCACATTTTTTAAATACAGTCTCTCCAGATGTCTGACTAAACTTGTGGTTAATGTAGACAACAGTTCTTGAAGTATGGTAGTATTCTAGCTAATTCAATTCTGTCATTTATTCACCTTCATGTTGTTCTGAACATGTACAGTTTGAGTTTCGTTCTGCAGAACACTAAAGAAAATATTTTGAAGAATGAATGATGATATAATTTATCCCACTCCTGACCACAAGATGGCGCAGTTGATTGAGGTGTATTGTCTGAAACACAGATAAAACAAACATTTAGCCTACCAGGCCATATCCCTGTGTTATTTCTAAAAGCATGTAAAATTATCTAAATCTTAAAATTTTATGGAGAATGTGCCTATTCTAATTACCGCCCCACCGTGAATTGTTGAACAAATCTAATAAAACTAATTTCAAATGTGCCAAATGGCTTCCACGGCACTTTGTCAAATAACCAGTCATATTGCGGAATCACTTAACACAACTCATAAATTCATAAAACACTAACAATATCATCAACTCTTTCACTCAACAAGAGTAGCCTATCTTGAACAATTTTTTTATTTAACCCCTTTCTGGTCAATGTATCCCTGTCTCTGCTTTATTATTTTTATCCCCCCCCTCAAAGTGATCAGTGCTAGGCTATAGTGACGAGACGGATCACAAAACTTGGGGGGGGGGGGGGGGGGGGTGGTGGTGCGTGCATAGTAGGCTATACAATAGTAGGCCTACATTGTGTTTAATTTGTCGTTTAATGAGGTCTAATATATGTGGTTAGTGGCGAGAATTTTTTACTTGAATAAATACAGATCCGACTAACCCAATGTAGGCTATTTTAATGGTTCAGTGGCAGAACTTTTGCCAAGCGTGTCGGTTCTGGTTCTAATCCGCACTAAGTAGTATAGTTTTTTTCCCTCCTCATCAAATGCGATTGTTATTAGTAGTTGTATATCAAGCAGAGATACGTTTTTTTGTGCATTATGTTTTGTGATTTCACCGTAACGAATAGAGTCTCTCCGCAACGGATTGAAGCGCACGTCCGAGTGAAGACTATGCGCGAGTTACAACAGAACACTGTATCCGCGGCAGCGAGCACTTTGGTCACTTGATTTAAAAAAGAACACATTTTAGATCGCCTCTTATTTAACAAACGAACTAAATGAATGCTTTACTAGAGTTAACTGGAGATGTTTTATTTATTTGTATGGGTACATCTGTGCCGCCAGATGTTTCAAAAGTGGTGAGGGACACAATCAACCCTGGCAAAAAAGTGGTGGGGACAAATGCAGTGATGAAGTTTTATGAAGATTTATTTTTATGAATAAAAATGTTTCAAAACACCCCCCCCCCCTCTGTTTTTTTTCCAAAATCAAATTGCACATATTGCACCATGCCATATATATAGGCTATCTATCTATCTAGAGGGATACGAAAAATGGTTTAAGAATAGACACTCTTAAGTGAAAGAGTTGATGATATTGGTAATGTTTTATGTGTTGTGTAGTTAAGTGATAAGAGTTGATGATATTGGTAATGTTTTATGTGTTGTGTTAAGTGATATCCAGGTCCTTCTAAAAAAAATAGCATATTGTGATAAAGTTCATTATTTTCCATAATGTAATGATAAAAATTAAACGTTCATATGTTTTAGATTCATTGCACACCAACTGAAATATTTCATGTCTTTTATTGTTTTAATACTGATGATTTTGGCATACAGCTCATGAAAACCCAAAATTCCTATCTCCAAAAATTAGCATATCTTGAAAAGGTTCTCCATTAACCTAATCATCTGAATCAACTAATTAACTCTAAACACCTGCAAAAGATTCCTGAGGCTTTTAAAAACTCCCAGCCTGTTTCATTACTCAAAACCGCAATCATGGGTAAGACTGCCGACCTGACTGCTGTCCAGAAGGCCATCATTGACACCCTCAAGCAAGAGGGTAAGACACAGAAAGAAATTTCTGAACAAATAGGCTGTTCCCAGAGTGCTGTATCAAGGCACCACAGTGAGAAGTCTGTGGGAAGGAAAAAGTGTGGCAAAAAACGCTGCACAATGAGAAGAGGTGACCGGACCCTGAGGAAGATTGTGGAGAAGGACCGATTCCAGACCTTGGGGGACCTGCGGAAGCAGTGGACTGAGTCTGGAGTAGAAACATCCAGAGCCACCGTGCACAGGCGTGTGCAGGAAATGGGCTACAGGTGCCGCATTCCCCAAATCAAGCCACTTTTGAACCAGAAACAGCGGCAGAAGCGCCTGACCTGGGCTACAGAGAAGCAGCACTGGACTGTTGCTCAGTGGTTGCACGTCAGTCGGAAATCAAGGTGCCAGAGTCTGGAGGAAGACTGGGGAGAAGGAAATGCCAAAATGCCTGAAGTCCAGTGTCAAGTACCCACAGTCAGTGATGGTCTGGGGTGCCATGTCAGCTGCTGGTGTTGGTCCACTGTGTTTTATCAAGGGCAGGGTCAATGCAGCTAGCTATCAGGAGATTTTGGAGCACTTCATGCTTCCACCTTCCAGCTTTATGGAGATGACGATTTCATTTTTCAGCACGACCTGGAACCTGCTCATAGTGCCAAAACCACTGGTAAATGGTTTACTGACCATGGTATTACTGTGCTCAATTGGCCTGCCAACTCTCCTGACCTGAACCCTATAGAAAATCTGTGGGATATTGTGAAGAGAAAGTTGAGAGACGCAAGACCCAACACTCTGGATGAGCTTAAGGCCGCTATCGAAGCATCCTGGGCCTCCATAACACCTCAGCAGTGCCACAGGCTGATTGCCTCCATGCCACGCCACATTGAAGCAGTCATTTCTGCAAAAGGATTCCCGACCAAGTATTGAGTGCATAACTGAACATAATTATTTGAAGGTTGGCTTTTTTTTTTAATTAAAAACACTTCTTTTATTGGTCGGATGAAATATGCTAATTTTTTTAGATAGGAATTTTGGGTTTTCATGAGCTGTATGTCAAAATCATTGTAGCAATGTTCAGGGAAGAAGGAGGCGGGAACCGGCGAAGAATCAAAATATAATTTATTTAAATAAAACAAACAAACGAAAATACCGCCAG
This sequence comes from Meda fulgida, assembly GCA_030578275.1. Taxonomy (NCBI): domain Eukaryota; kingdom Metazoa; phylum Chordata; class Actinopteri; order Cypriniformes; family Leuciscidae; genus Meda; species Meda fulgida. The sequence continues at coordinate 34,799,708 of CM060622.1, forward strand.
CAGCCCCTCGCGGACGACTGCTGGCTACCGAAAATAAATATAACTAAAGTAAAATACAAAAACAAAACACAACTAAAATACAGGCCTGTTCCTCTCTCTCATCCCGGGTTTCGGCACCAGTGTAGCAATGTTCAGGGAAGAAGGAGGCGGGAACCGGCGAAGAATCAAAATATAATTTATTTAAATAAAACAAACAAACGAAAATACCGCCAGCAGCCCCTCGCGGACGACTGCTGGCTACCGAAAATAAATATAACTAAAGTAAAATACAAAAACAAAACACAACTAAAATACAGGCCTGTTCCTCTCTCGATCATCAACGTCGTCGCTCCTCCTTTATGCTTCCGCTCCTCCGTGAGAGATGCGAGACCGGTGTGCCTCACATGTGTTGCTCATTAGCAATCGCACCACCGGCCTCGCGCCGTTCTCTCACGTCCCTCGGCCGTCCTGTTCGCCACAATCATCAGTATTAAAACAATAAAAGACCTGAGTGTGTGCAATGAATCTAAAACATGAAAGTTTAATTTTTATCATTACATTATGGAAAATAATGAACTTTATCAAAATATGCAAATTTTTTGAGAAGGACCTGTATTGTGGGGGCAGGACGAGGCCGAGGGCCGTGAGAGAACGGCGCGAGGCCCGTGGCGTGATTGCTGATGACTCACCTGCTCCTCCAGTCTCGTATCTCTCACGGAGGAGCTGCACATAAAAGGAGAAGCGATAACAGTGAAGGACGAGAGAGGCCAGGCCTGGTCTGGATTTTATTGGATGGTTATTGAGGGACTGCTGCCTTTATTTTCGTTATGTATTTGTTTATTTATTTATTAAAATCTGTTGAATGTTCGCCGGTTCCCGCCTCCTTCTTCCCATAACATCTAACATTGCTTCCTATATATATCATATATATTGCCTGGTTAAAATTACTGTGTTCTTTATATAGAGATAGGAAATATCTACCAATGGTGGTAGACTACCATATAGGCTAATGACTCACACCAAAATTCACTGTGGTTAATCATTCAGAGTATACCTCACTTAAACATTGCTATATAAGTTATTTTTCTATATAAGTTATTTTTCCATGAGTGACATTTTATTGGCAATGGCTAAGAGCGAGTTAAGACTCCATGCTCCAGTCCAGATGATACATGGTGTCTGAGTCATCCTGGCTTGACTTGAGCAATATATTTAGAAAGAGGAAGCGTTTTGGAGCTATGGGGCCCACAAAACTAACATGACAGAGACACTTATGTGCGCCTATAAGTTTTATATTATTGTTGCTCATTCATTTTTTCTCAGAACAAAAACACACTCTTGCATTGCAGGAACTATAAGACAATTCAGCCTAGAGAGTGCCATGAGACTTAGTCATCCACAAGGAAATGTATCTCAGCATCAGTTGTAGTCATCTTGATCATTAATCATCCAGACAGGCAAATAGCATCTGTTCACTCCAAATGAACAGCGAACAATGTCAAAATCTTAGTGCTATATTAGGATGTAGCACATGATGAACTTGAGGACAGGCAGCCCAATAAATGCACAAGACCATCATAATAGTGTATCATATGATCTTCATAAATAAAACATCAACAGTAAATTAGTCCTGTGTAAAGCATTCTTTGTGTTATTGTTAAATATTTTATCCCTCAAGAAACTTGACTTCACTTAATCAGAGGAACAAAGTTAAATGTGTTAAAACATATGAGAACACTAGTCTCTGACTAGCCTCAGTGTATAAAGTCAGCTGAAACAATGCAGCAATGAAGCACTATATTTTATCTAAGTAGACGCTTAATCTTTTCATTTTTTTGTATGAGTATAATTTGAGTTCTCATTTCTCATACAACTGTCTCACAGCTTGTTAATCTAAAAATGATACAGACAAATCTTCAAATTGTAGCAAGCAGTGATCTCCTTAGATCAATGTGGTTGGATGTCCTGTTGAGTAATGTGTTATTTTTCCAAGTAAACAGGATATTTAAAGAGAACAACAAATGCGAGTACACATATTATGCACTGTCTGAAATTAATGGATAGTGAAAACATTAAATTATGGAATTTGGAAAGGATGCATTGAAATAAGGGATAGGAACAGTAAATGGGGTCAGTTTTGATTCCATGATGACTTTAACATTCTGTGTTCTTCTGCTGGTTTTTGTATGTGACAGAGGTGCAGTCGGGTCCATCTCCAGCTGTCTTTCCTCAAGAGGAAGACCATGTAGATCAACTGGTTGTTTGTAGATTGTTTCCTTTTGAATAGTCAACACAATCTCATGGCAATTCATAACGTTTTACATTTTGACGAATTGTTGGCTAATTTGTAGGAATTTCTACGATCTCATTTGTATGTTTTCATACAATATGCTTATGCACCAGCGATGGTTATTTTTAAGGATGGGGTTAGGTGGTGCCGATTAAAGATGAATAACAGAGCCAAAACTGCTGCCCTGCCATCCTCTCATTTCCTGTCAGAATGTTTTTCTTGTATTCCTTTTAATGCTTGCACCATCGCTTTATCATAATTTTAAATCAGCATCAATCTATATGAGCTTATGGTGTGTACAGTAATGAACAACAATTGTATTCCTTGTACAGTATGTCTACAGTGTATTCAAAAAAATTTTTCTCTCTTGATCACAGCCTACAGTGACCATTGGTTGGTGTGTGGTTCTAGGTGTCTGTTAGTGCAGGTGTGACCACTTGGGCTGGACCCTGGGGGGAAGTATTGAACCTTACAGGAAGTCTGCTTTGTTAAGATAAACATGCAGCCAGCCTTAGGTCAACCGCCCCCTCCACAACAAGTACATGCACTCACACAAATTCAAACACACCTTACTGTTTGATGTGGTTAATTTTGCACACCAAAACCACAGAGATAAAGATCAGAGAATGTTTTTTTTAATCCTCAGTGTTTGAAACCCTACGCTGGAAGTATAGTTCCATTCATTTTTAACCTGTTGACCTTTACCAAAGACATATTTGAGAATGATGGCTAAAAAGACCCAATAAGGACTGAATAAATAGAGATTCCATTGAAGAATATATCTCAAATATAATATTTGATTTAGAATATCTTCATGAATGTGCTTCTCTTTTCTTATGGGCAATTGACTCAAAATGGCAAATCCCTTTTAGTCATACAGCATGAAGTGTGATGAATTAGTTGACCTTGTTTTTGATTGGACATAGTCCCTGTTCAGATCATATTTGCTACAAAAGCTGCTCTAAAATCACACTTACCATAAAAATACCTACATTTTTTCTTTCATAATACGTTTTGTTATCATGAACTTGTGCATTGTAGAGCTTTACAATATACTACAATAGGTTAACTGTGTATGTGTGTGTATGTGTTGCTGCATCGATGTGTAATAAAACATCTATAAATAGTTATTTGACCATAATCTGCCAGTGGATTGTTCATTCTGCAGTCAAAGTTAAGAGGAAAATGAGGAATTGGGAATAAGAAGTGAGAGGGTTGGATGTTCCCCTGCTGGCCGGGTCCGAGGCTTGGTTTGTGTCATTGTGAAAGACGAGGAGGCCACCAAAACCTCCTCCTACTTGCAGACAGGAAATTAAGGCTACTCTGTGGCAGGTCCACTGCATGGTGTAAGAAATCTTTCACATTCCCAACAGGTGCTCCCTTTTCGAGAAAGTTTTTAGAGATCTGAGAATTTGTGTGTTCGTAGGCATTCGTACCCACAAAACATATACTGTATAAATTTGACCCTGTATGGCACAGGCGGTTTGATATGCCTTCTTTCAGTTCTGTGATTTCAGTGATGTTGGGCCCAAAAAACAAATACTCTTAAAAATAGAATTTTTGGATTTTAAGTGACCCGAGTCCATTACTAATTTCCCTATCAGGGTCAATAAAGTGTATTTCATTTTAAATTATACGCCAATTTTGTGGCAGTAAATAAATAAAAACAAAAGAATATGGCTGAGAAAAATCTGGAGAAGAATCTCAAAGTGCTAGACTGCATGCAGAATAAGGGAAGTTTCAAGTTCCCCAAAGAATTATGTGATTTAAAAGATTTCCCTTAAAAAGTCTAGGCAATCAAACCTAAAAAAATAATTAAGCAATTGCCAAAAACATGTTATGCCATTTTGAGTGTTTTTGTAAGTCCTTACCTACTGTCCAGCAGTGCTGTTCTGCCAGTATACTCTGCCAGCCCTGTTTTGTCTGAGGCTGTTTCAATCAGTTCATTTTTTTGAAAACAATTATTTTCTTTGATATTTATATGATTTTCATATTTTAATGTTTTAACACAACACTATATGAGCTTAATTAGAAATTTAATTTTTCAATACTTTAAACTCATTCCCTCTCATTTTTATACAATTCTCCAAATACAGCTAATCAATCAGTAAAAATACACACTGTTGAACATTTCAGCTGCTTAATATTATTAGAACTAGAATGAGTCGTGAAGTTGTGCTGTAGGGTTTAGGTGATCTCATAACGGATTTTGATACAGCTCCTTGATGTCAACATGAGCATGTGGACATCATCTGGTGAAACTTCAGCCAAGGCAGGTCATTATTTAACAACATACCCTTTTGCAATCTACCACATGGCTTCCTGTTTTTCTTAATATACTGTGTGGTCATAAGAACAGAAAATGCCGGCTGAACTAGTCTGCCCTGTGAAAGAGAACTTAGTATCTGGGATCATCCAGGTCTTCATTTTTCATGTTGCAGCATTTTGAACACTCAGGTGTTCTGTTATATGAAGCTAGGAGTCATCATTGTGCATCATTGGATTTATCATATAATTTCTTGTCTTTCAATGAATAATAATTTGCTAAAGTCTACACATTTTACTCTACCCATCTAAGTTAACGATGTTCTATCATCAATGTTGGGGACGAGCATGTTCTGATAGTCTACCCATTAGCACAATTAGCACCCATTAGCACATATTAAATATAGAGCCGACTGTTCCACAATGGTTTTTCCAGTATACCTCCTCCACCCCAACTCCTCACTCTCGACTATTCCTATCCCAGCCAGGGAGGGGAGGGATGGGTTGAGTGCTCTGGGTTGGGGCCAAATTCTGAGCTCGGAGCCAAATGCGGATATTTTATACTATTAAATTATATGTAGGCTAAGTGTAAATTTGTGAAACTATGCTAAATAAGTGTTATGTAAGACAGATTATAACTGCACACTCACTTAAGTATTTTTATTGTTTCCAAGTTTTGGCAGACAAGCAGCTTTTGTCAAGGTATTTTCTAAATAAGTGCAATAGCACAGCTGTTACAATATTTGCACAGCTAGGGAAACCTGTCCACAGTACTGATGATTCTTTGACCAACATTTTAACCTGTGGATTGACATAAGAAGCTGCAATAACAGCAGCTTGATAATAGCAGCAAAAAATGTATGGTTTTGTATTTGTATTTGTATTGTATTTTTTTTTTTTTTGTGGACTGTCACAATGGCCTGGTCTGTTGCAGCAGATTTTTTATCGAACTTGCAATGTTAGTCAATGAACTTAAAAAATGGGTGTCAAATTAAAACTCCTTGTGCTTACTAAATGTTCATATGGTTAGCTGCTGAAATTCAAGAAAATATGACACAAGCATAAATTTACAGAATACAGTAGGACAACAGACAAATGTGTGAAAAATGTGTCATTACTCTACATTGCATAGCAACGCTGCAGGAACTGCTACTTTTGTTGAAACCGTGCAGATTCACGGCCCACCAGGCTGACAGCATCATTTCTCTGACAGCATCTTCCTTCACTCCATTGCCATACTGCAGGTGTTCCAGGCCAAACTTCTGCAGTCCCTGGATGGCGGCGGTACGGATGTTGACGTCATCAAGGATCTGCGCGCGGCGACGGACCTCGCGCTTATGGTGACCATGGCCATTGGCCATTGGCCGCTCCATGGGTTTTGTGATCGTCCTTAACAGGCACCTGTGGTTAACCCTAGCTGACCTGAAAGATTCAGACCGCAAGGCGCTCCTTAACGCTCCAGCCACTCCCTCTGGCCCCTTTAGTGACGCCGTGGAGTCAGTCACGAAGCGTTTCTCCAAGACACAGAAGCGCGAAAGCGATGAGCCACGTGATGCTCCAGCCCTCGTCGAGATCTCAGGGACTGGCTAGACAGCCCGCCGCGGTGCCCCGCCCCGCCCCGCCCCGAACGGGATGTGTGCAGCAAGCAGTGGAGGGGGCCTGGGAGGAAGTGTCAGGGTCAGAGGAGAAGCCTGCGCCGCGAGAAAGTCAGTGAGCCATCCTCAGTTACCAAGCCTTCATCCTGACGGATCAATCAAGAGGAAGAGAGAGTTCGCTGGAGGACCCACCCCCAAGCACCATGTTCTGCATCGTGTCCCCTGTGTTCCTGCAGGTGACAAATGCAATGTTTGTGTAAATGCTGTATCTGTTTGTGTGAGTTCCACAATAAAAACACGTATCCCTTTACAAAAAGAGCTTTTTCTTCCTCTTACACCCAACACTGTGTCACCTGCCCTGCCCCAGAGCAGTACGGAATCGCAGCCTATAACTATAATGGCCTCTCGAGGGCGCGAGTGCCAATATTCCCCCCGAGCAGGGTCGTGCACGATAGGCTGCCAGCTTATCCTCCACAAGCTGTTTCCCCGTCAGTGCTTCTAGCCTCGCTGGGGCGGGGCTCCAATCAAAACACGTCACCAATGGCAACGGCGGCCATAGCAGGATGACAACACTGAAACAGATCTGTCCCTGGGACTGGTTCGCTTCAGTGGATTTAAAGGACGCATACAGTACAAATCCATGTAGCGTACTTCCAAATTCAAATAGTGACGCGCCACAGGTGCTTCCTTAGATTTGCTTTCGAAGGCACTGCTTCCCAGTATTCAGTGCTTCCGTTCGGGATCCTATTACGATCCGTCTAGGCTAAATCGTAACAAAAAAAAGAACATGACTCCCATGCCCAGTCGTCAGACCAAAAGAACCAATGAACCCAAAATTCAAGAAAAACTATTTACTAAGATACGTTTTATTAAGATAAAGAAAGATAAACAGTAAAAAATAAAATGTAAGTATTTCCAGAGTAACATAAACCAGTGGGTGTATAGACTTCAGGAAGACCCAAGGCCCAAAATAACAAACAAAACAAATAATAAACAATATCAAACTAACTTCCCTCAGAGTATCCAAATCAAAACAAAGCAAATTACCCTAAGTACACTAACAAAACAAAACGAACGTGATATCAAAGAAAAGGGCAGGTCAACCCTACAAAACACCATCACTGAAAAATAAAAGACAATCTAAATCAGGTAGTGGTCTGACGGCTGGAGAGAAGACAGGAGAAGTGCGACCGGCCCAGAATCGCAACAGCTCACTTCAAAGGGCGGAAGCTGGAGTTTTAAACCCACGCCAATTAAAGGGGTGGAGCCATCCCACAGCTGATCCTGCCTAAAGCAAACAGAAATAACAGACAACAAGCAGCACACAGAAATAACAAGAAACAGAAAAATAACAACAAGGAATACATAATTCCGTAACACCCCCTCCACTAAGAGTTAACATCATTCCTATACAGAGCGTGACAACGCATCTGCTAACACGTTTTCTTTTCCCTTCTTATTACAAATGTCAATATTAAACTCTTGTACAATCAATGCCCACCGCATAATGCGTTGATTAGAGTTCCGCATTTTTGCAAAAAAGGTTAGTGGGTTGTGATCAGTATAAACTTTAACTGGCAACGAACTAGAACCCACATACACTTCAAAATGTTGAAGAGACAGTAATGGCGCTAAAGCTTTTTTTTCAACAGTGCTATAATGCAATTGGTGTTTTAAAGACTTCTTCGAGAAGTAGCACACGGGGTGATCCATGCCGTGATCATCTTCTTGCAGGAGTGCTGCACCAGCTCCGTTAGCACTGGCATCCACTTCAATTTTGAAAGGCAATGAGAAGTTTGGGGCTTTTAACACAGGGGTGCTACATAACAACATTTTTACTCAATCAAAAGCTGCTTGACAAAGATCAGACCAAACAAAGTCTCGTGATTGACTGAGCAAATTCGTAAGAGGCAAAACAATATCTGGAAAATTTCAGCAGAAGCCACGATAATAACCCACCATGCCTAAGAACCGTCTCAGTTCTGTTTTAGTTCTTGGCATAGGGAATTCTAGGATAGCTTGCACTTTAGCAGACACTGGGCAAACTTGTCCCTGACCCACTTGCTTTCCTAGGTAAGTTACAGTGGCTTTACCGAACTCGCACTTTGCGAGATTAACGGTAAGTGAAGCCTCTTGAAAGCGATTAAAGACATTGCGAAGAGTTTTCAAATGATCATCCCAGGTAGAGGAATAAATCACAATATCATCCAGGTATGCCTCACAATTAGAAACACCGGCTAATACAGAATTCATAAGGCGCTGGAATGTGGCCGGAGCATTACGGAGGCCGAAATCCATTACGGTGTATTCTAGTAGGTTGTCAGGAGTGACAAACGCAGAAATTTCGGCAGCGCGGGGCGTTAAGAGTACCTGCCAGTAACCCTTAAGCAGATCTAACTTAGTAACAAACACAGCTGAACCAACTTTATCCACGCAGTCCTCCATACGAGGAAGGGGAAATGAATCTGCTTTCGTAACTGCATTAAGCCTTCGATAATCAGTGCAGAAACGAACTGAACCATCACTCTTGGGAACCAGACGACAAGGTGAACTCCAGGGACTGTTACTAGGAACAGCAAAACCATTGTCAAGAACGTACTTTATCTCAGATTGCATTAATTCACGTTTAGTGGGGTTTAAACGGTAAGCATGCTGCTTAATCGGAGTTTGATCTCCTATCTCAATGTCGTGAAATGCAGCAGTAGTACGAGAAGGCACATCTGAAAACAGAGCAAAGTGATACTGTATTAACTCACATACATCATGTCGAGACAATCGCATGCCAGTCACAGGAATGTTACGTAGAGTCAAACCATCTACATCAGAACAACATGTCGCATGCACAGAAACAGAAGCAACTGGGACAACAGGGTTACTAGACTCTTTGTCATTATCTCGCGTCACATATGTTTTTTAACATATTAATATGGCATACGCAAGTCTTCCTTTTCCTGTCAGGAGTGCATATCACATAATCAGTTTCACTCAGCTTGGATTCGACAACATACGGACCATGGAAACGTGCTTGCAGAGCAGATCCCAAAATTGGGAGTAAAACTTTATCGCCTTTGTCGAAACCGCAAGAAACAGCCTTTTGATCAAAATGAGCTTTCATTTGCGCCTGGGTAGACGATAATGCACTACGAGCCAGATCACAGACTTTATGCAACCGCTCACGAAAGGAGCTCACATAATCCAGCACATTAGTTGAAGTGGATTCTCTAGACATCCACTTTTCCTTCAAGAGTTTAAGCAGACCTCGGACAGTGTGCCCAAAAACCAAGTCTGCCGGACTGAAACCCAGAGATTCTTGTGTGGTTTCACGTATAGCAAATAACAACAATGGTAATCCTTCATCCCATTCTTTCGCAGAATCAGCACAATAAGTACGTAACATAGACTTCTAAGTCTAATGAAATCTGATGAGATCGACAATATTTCGCTACATCCGATTTCAAACCAGGCCAGAAAAAATGTCTTAAAATGCGTTTATATGTCTTCGTAATGCCCAAATGGCCTGAAAAATTATGGTCATGAGCCAAGTTCAAACGTGAGAACGCGAGTTTACAGGTACCACGATCTGATAAACTGAGTTGCATTCAAATTCACGAACAATTGATGACCACTTACGCATTAATAATCCCTCATCCCAGAAATAAGCAATAGTTTTTTTTTTATCTAAATCATTTTTCTCCACCGTTGACATTCGGCAACGAGAAAGAGAAACATCCTGTTGTTGTTCAGTGATTAATGTTGCTCTGTCAATAAACAATGACAGATCAACTTCAGCACTCGAGCGCATGGACAGCGACTTAGAGGGCGGCTTAGAGGGCGTTAACACATGAACATCAGAAGAATTAGATTCATCAACAGGTTCAGTCAGATTTAAGAAACTATCAGAAAGGCCTGCTACATCTCCGAACCTACGAGCTGGCGCTTGCGTAACTGCGCACACAGGAAACACAGAGGGAAATTCAGAAGCCAAATCTTTTGAATTTTGAAGCTCATAAATCGGATCATCGATCACTTCGGGTAGTGGCTTTTCACTTTTTCTTCGGCAAGATCATTGCCCAGGATCAGATCAATTCCTCTAATAGGCAACTGCGGACGTACAGCAATTTTAATAGGTCCAGAAACTATAGCAGACTTGATATGCCCATAATGCAAAGGTACTTCAAGTATTCCCAGTTCAATGCCTTGAACCAAGACATTTGAATTACAGGACGAATCTTTCGAAAATGGTAACACACTATCAAGTATAAATGATTGAGCTGCTCCGGTGTCACGGAGAATCAGAATTGATTTCATCTCTTTTTGATCAACGAAGGACACTGTACCATCAAAAATTAACGGATTATAAACTGAATCAACATTTCGTTCATTGAGCTTGATTTTCAATTTCACACGAACGAAACCAACACTTTTAGGATTATCCCCTCTTAGTGACTGATTCTTTCTTTTCGGTACTGGACATACTGCGATCAAATGGCCAAATTCGTGACAGTAGAAGCATTCACGATTTTCTACTTGATTTGGAACTACGGCTTTCGAATATTTCACATTTTTACCCACACTAATTTGAGAATTTTCCCGACGATTAGGTGGAAAAAAAAAATATTTTTGTGCGTTAGAACGAATTCATCTGCACAAACGGCGGCCTGTGAAAGGGAGTTCACCTTCTGATCATTTAGGTGCACCACAACTCTATCGGATAACGAATTCTTGAAATCTTCAAGCAACACTAATTCACGAAGTTTACCAAAATCGCTTACCTTGCTGGATTGACACCACTTATCAAAAAGAGTTCCCTTGTCACGGGCGAACTCCACAAACGTCTGATTGGCAGCTTTTATATGACAACGAAACTTCTGACGATACGCTTCTGGGACTAATTCATAGGCTCGAAGCACAGACGCCTTTAACGAATCATAGTTAAGACTCTCTTCAATTGACAAAGAGGCACATACCTCCTGTGCTTTCCCAACCAACTTGCACTGAAGTAGATGCGGCCAAATTTCCCTAGGCCAATGCAAGGCGGCAGCTATTAGTAATGGGCGATATAAACAATATGCAATATAAACGATACAAAATTGGTCTACGATATGAATTTTAATTATATTGCACTAATCTAATTATATCGCGATAATGCATGTTGACGCAATCTACCCGCAAAATTTAGAGCCACGAGCTGCAAACGGCTGCAACGCATCATCGTATTCGTCATCTTGAGTAAACATGGCTGAAAGCGAAACGGAGGAGCTGGTGAAAACAACCGGTGCAACATCCATTGCTTCAGATTTAAGCCGTCCGACGAGCAGCAGCAAACTATACTCTGTAGGGGCAACAGTTCTGGCTAACGCCTGTTTCACACATACTCTGTTTGCAGTGTATGTATGTATTTTTTCCGTACCCATGTTAACAGGCCTGCACGCGGATGCGGTGCGGCAATGCGTTCCAGGAGCGGTGTGTATACAGCAGTGCAGCGATCGTTTCCACACAGTCTATTTTTGCTGTGCTGCACGTGCTGAATTAAAGTGACAGCGCATGGTTCATGGTCAAAATGAACACGGATTGATATGAAAATATAGTAATCTTTTTTACTAATATAGTAAAAAAAATGATACTATTTTTAAATCATTTTCTTTTTAACTTTAAGCTAGGGGTAATTAAAGCAAGGAAACTACACAATAACATTACCTCAACAACGCGACATAATGGATGCACTTGTCTCTTCGTGAAACAAGTTCTTTGTGATTGCAATATTTCTTGTAAAAAAGATTTAAATGCAAAAGAAAAGGTATGAGAGAGCTGTTTTTGTCAATTATGTATGTTTTAATTTAAAATGTTTGCGATGTTAACATAAATGTATAAATGTTATGCCACTTGCTTGAGCAACTTAATATATAAATCTATATTGAAGTAATAATACGTTTTTAAGTGTATTAAGTTTAAACGTGAATAGCCTAAGTCTTGTGAAAGAGTGCGTATTACTAGCCTACTGTCTGTGTACAAATAGAATCACAATGCTGAAACTCTTTTATATTATTTTATTAAAGACACCAATAATAAAAATAGTGATTTGAAATAAAAAATAGAGGATTAATGTTGTTTGTCGTACAGCCGTAGATCAGTTGCGCACTGCAAATGCACCTTATGTGAAAGCACAATAGCACGTACTGCTCCTGCGCCGCATCCCACCGCACTGCACTGCACACGGAGTATGTGTGAAACGTCTCGGTTACATATGGTAACCCTCGTTCCCTGAGGGAGGGAACGGAGACGTAGGTCATGACTGACCAATAGGAATCTCGCCAGAGAGGCCAATCTACTTCGAGTGAAACTAAAACAGGCCAATGCACATTGGCGTGCAATCATTTGCACCAGCTGCGCGACCTCGTTAGCGCGGGTATTTAACATGCAGCTGAGCGATTGCACAGTTAGTTTTTTGCTGAGGAGCCAAGCCTGAGAAGCTGGCCGCCCCGGCGGGCGGCAGCAGATGTGGCGACGGGACCTACGTCTCCGTTCCCTCCCTCAGGGAACGAGGGTTACCATATGTAACCGAGACGTTCCCTATCGGTCAGTCACTACGACGTAGGTCATGACTGACCAATAGGAATCCCTACCAAAGCGCCACAGCTGCTGCACCCCATCCAGCGCCCCCGTGCAAGCCTCTACACCTTCTTGCCTGGAAGGACGATAGGAGGAGGCCTACACAGAGAGTTTGACACTGTTGTTCCGTGATAACCCACACAGTGACATATTGGATAACACTGGGAAAGCGTGCCTTTCCTGGTTAGGAAGGAACGCTGCGGAAGCCACTTCTTCAAAGAGTTACATGGAAATACATATGGACTAACCCGAAGGCTGAACTGCATATGAAATAAAGGGTGACTTAGCCCAAGGGAAAGACACGGGCTTCCGATAGGAGCATCCGTGGAATATATACACATATGGGATCCCCGTAGGGTCACACATATGGAACCCAGCCCAGATCCGGTTCTCAAGGATTCAACGGATAAGGGCCTGGCGCCGGACGCTCCGCCAATTCCGGGCCGAGGGGTTTTGGAGGACTCGACAGGTTTTTCACTCTGGAGCAATAAGGGTGCACAGTAGGGTGCAGCAAGCCGACAGAGCCAGACCTCTCAGTGCTTCTACCCGTTTAGGGTGAGAACACGGGAGGAGACCGGCTCTACACGTAGGCTATAGTATCTAGCTAACGTGTTAGGTGTCGCCCAGCCCGCAGCTCTACAGATATCTGTTAGCGAGGAGCCACGTGCCAGCGCCCAGGAGGATGCAACGCCTCTCGTAGAGTGTGCATGCAACCTAAGCGGGCAGGGCACGCCCTGTGCTTGATACGCCAAGGCGATGGCATCCACTATCCAGTGGGCCAACCTCTGCTTGGAGACAGCCTTTCCCTTCTGCTGGCCTCCGTAACAGACAAAGAGCTGATCTGAGGTCCTGACACTTTGAGTTCTGTCCACGTACATACGCAGAGCGCGAACGGGACAGAGCAAAGCCAGGGCTGGGTCTGCCTCCTCCAAGGGCAGCGCTTGCAGGTTCACTACCTGGTCTTTGAAGGGAGTGGTAGGAACCCTGGGCACATAGCCAGGCCGGGGTCTTAGTACCACGTGGCCGTCACCCGGCCCGAACTCTAGGCACGATTCGTCGACCGAAAATGCATGCAGGTCTCCTACCCTCTTGACAGTGGCCAATGCAACCAGCAGCAAAGTCTTCATGGAAAGAAGCTTTAAGTCTACTGATTGCAGAGGCTCAAAGGGAACATCCTGAAGTGCTCGAAGCACCAGGGAAAGATCCCAAGAGGGTATGGAGGGGGGTCGAGGAGGATTTAATCGTCTCGCCCCCCTAAGAAACCTGACGACCAGGTCGTGCTTTCCAACTGTTTTGCCATCTATGTGGTCATGATAAGCAGAAATAGCGGCAGCATGTACTTTGAGGGTGGAAGGGGACAGTCTACGCTCCAACCCCTGCTGCAAGAAGGAAAGCACAGACCCTATCGAACATCTTCGGGGGTCTTCTCGGCGAGAAGAACACCACTCGACGAACAGGTTCCACTTCAGGGCGTAAACACGTCTCGTGGACGGCGCCCGTGCTGAAGTGATGGTGTTAAGTACCTCTGGGGGTAAGTCACCTAGAACCTCCGCGTCCCGAGGGACCAGACATGGAGTTTCCAGAGGTCTGGGCGCGGGTGCCATAGGGTGCCCCGTCTCTGAGTCAGGAGGTCCTTCCTCAGAGGAATGGGCCAGGGAGGGACTGTCGCGAGGAGCATGAGTTCCGGGAACCAAGTCCGGGTGGGCCAATAGGGAGCCACCATAAGGACCTGCTCCTCGTCCTCCCTGACTTTGCACAGTGTCTGTGCAAGTAGGCTCACTGGGGGAAACGCATATTTGCGGAGGCCCCGGGGCCAGCTGTGTGCCAGTGAGTCCGTGCCGAGTGTTCCCTCGGTCAGGGAGTAAAACAGCTGGCAGTGGGAGGTCTCTGAGGAGGCAAACAGGTCTACCTGAGCCTCTCCGAACTCTCTCCAGATCAGCTGAACCACCTGGGGGTGGAGTCGCCACTCTCCCGGAAGCACAGCTCGTGATAGCTCGTCGGCCACACGGTTGAGCACGCCGGGGACATACATGGCTCGAAGCGACCTCAGATGCTTCTGACTCCAGAGGAGGAGATGGCGGGCGAGTTGCGACATGCGACGGGAGCGTAGACCACCTTGTCGGTTGATGTACGCAACGGTCGCAGTGTTGTCCGTGCGGACCAGTACGTCCCTGCCCCGTAGCGGCCTTTTCAAGCGGCTCAGAGCGAGATGTACTGCTAGCAACTCGAGGCAATTGATGTGCCAATGCAGTTGGGGAGCCGTCCACACCCCTGACACTGCATGCCCGTTGTACGTGGCACCCCAGCCGGTGGCAGAGGCATCTGTGAATACCACAGCATGCCTGGAGACCTGTTCCAAGGGGACTCCTGCCCGAAGGAACGAAAGGTCTGACCACGGGCTGAAGGTCTGACGGCAGGCCGGTGTGATTGCCACCCGGTGAGTGCCGTGATGCCACGCCCATCTCGGGACTCGGCCGTGAAGCCAGTGCTGAAGCGGTCTCATATGAAGCAAGCCGAGCGGGGTTACCGCTGCTGCCGCTGCCATATGCCCCAGGAGCCTCTGAAAAAATTTCAGTGGGACCGCCGTCCTGCCTTTGAACGTGTTCAAGCAGTTCAGCACCGACTGAGCACGCTGCTCTGTGAGGCGCGCTGTCTGAGTGACCGAATCCAACTCCATACCGAGAAAAGAGATCCTCTGCACAGGGGAGAGTTTGCTCTTTTCCCAGTTGACCTGAAGACCCAACTGGCTGAGGTGCCTGAGCACGAGGTCCCTGTGTTCACATAGCTGATCTCGAGAGTGTGCTAGTATGAGCCAGTCGTCGAGATAGTTGAGGATGCGATCGCCCTGTTCTCTCATGGGAACAAGGGCCCCCTCCGTGACTTTCGTGAAGACACGGGGGGACAGGGACAGCCCGAAGGGTAGGACTTTGTACTGATATGCTCGACCCTCGAACGCAAAGCGCAGGAACGGCCTGTGTCGAGGAAGAATCGAGACATGAAAGTACGCGTCTTTCAGGTCGATCGCTGCAAACCAATCTTGGGGACGGATGCATTCGAAAATGCGTTTCTGCGTGAGCATTTTGAACGGTAGCTTGTGGAGGCTCCGATTCAAAACTCGCAGATCCAAGATCGGTCGTAACCCACCACCTTTCTTGGGTACAATGAAGTAGGGACAGTAGTGCCCTGACCTCATATCGGCTGGAGGGACCGGCTCTATCGCGTCCTTCGCCAGTAGGACTGCGATCTCCGCACGCAAGACATGGGCATCGGCTGCTCTCACTGTAGTGGAGTGGATGGCCCGAAACTTGGGGGGACGCCGGGCGAACTGAATCGCATAGCCGAGCCTGATGGTCCGAATGACCAAAGGGACCGCAGGCGTACCCGGAGTGGGGCAGCGAGGTGGAACACAGGGACGCGGCTCGGGGGGCTCTCTCTGGGAGGCGGCCCGTAGCGGGGTCTGTGTGCGCTGTGCAGCACTTACCTGGTTCCACAGGGCAGGAGGTGCAGGAGGCGGCTCGGTGGCGTTCTCGAACTGCACACTGCTGCTCACTGGCGATAGAGGAGGCGGATGAGAGTGGTGAGGATTCTGTCCCCCCACTGCTCTCCGGGTCCCCTTCGGACCCAGAGATGGTAGAAACTGCTCTTTTATTGAAAATTTGGGTACCGCTGGTTTTAAGGCCAGCGGCGGAACAAAAGGAAACAAAGGATTCCCCACCCGGCCCTCCTCCGGGGGAAGGAGCGATGCGGTCATCGTCTCCTGAAGAGCAGTTCCCTCCATCTCCGGGTCGCCCGTCCTAGGGCCGCTTACTCTTGGCTTTGCCGCCCTTCTTGGCGGGGGCCCGGACGGGCGGGGCGCCCTGCCTGCGACTGGCTCCACGGCGCCGCTTAGGTGGAGGCTGCTGCTGCGGCGCGGGAGCAGGGGCAGACGCAGGAGGACGCCCTCGGCGACGAGCAGACTGAGGAGCCGCAGGCGGTGGAGTGGAGGCAGCAGCTGACCGCCGCGGCAGGATGTGACTGATCGCCTCAGTCTGCTTCTGTACAGCCGAGAACTGCTGGGCAAAGTTCTCGACCGCGTCGCCGAAGAGGCCGGTCTGGGACACGGGGGAGTTAAGAAACCTGAGCTTGTCGGTTTCCCTCATGTCGGCCAGACACAGCCAGAGATGGCGTTCCTGGACCACCAAAGTGGACATCGCACGACCCACAGACCGCGCGGTAACCTTCGTCGCACGAAGCGCGAGGTCCGTCGCGGTACGAAGTTCTTGGAGAACTTGTGGGTCGTGACCACCCTCGTGCAGGTCCTTCAGTGCCTTAGCCTGATGAACCTGCAACAACGCCATAGCGTGTATGGCAGAGGCAGCTTCCCCGCAGGCCTTGTAAGCCTTGTCGGTTAAGTCCGACGAGTACCTACAGGCGCGTGAAGGAAGACACGGTTCTCCACGCCAAGTGGAGTTAGGGCACAGTTGCATAGCAACGGCCCGTTCCACTCGCGGGACACGCGTGTATCCCTTAGCTGCCGGGACGGTTTCTGGCAGTGAAAGGTGCCGTCCACGTCCCCGTGAGCTCCTCATGCACCTCCGGGAAGAAAGGCACTGGAGTGGGTTGCTGAGAACCAGCGCGCGCCACCCCGAGATACCAATCATCCAGCCTCGAGGGCTCGGGACACGGTGGAGGGTTCCACACGAGCCCGATCCTGTTGGCGGCCCGGGAAAGCATGGCCATCATCTCCGGGTCCGACTCGGGCACCGCTGGCACACCCGAAGGAGGCAGCGGCTCCGAGCCGTCGTCCGCGGAGCGGTCTGACCCACCCTCCGATGCAGCGATCGACATCTGGTCGTCGCGGGGAGCGCCGAACGAAACGACCGGTACACATCTCGAGGATCGTCCGGCGCGTTCCGTTGGCAGCTGAACTGGCTGCGGAGCATGAGAGGAGTGGGGGTTCCTAGGGGGTTGGTTCCCCGAAGGAAGCGCGCTCACTGTAATCCTCAGGTCACCCATGTCACTGCCGGAAGCAACCCGCGAAGGGGGGTTGGACCGAGGTGCAGGCACGGGGACTCCGCCCCTTTGCAGGAACGAGAGTCTCGACCTCAGCTCCGAGATGGTCATCTTCCCACAATGGGTACATGACTCATCCACGAACGCTGCCTGTGCGTGTTCGAGGCCCAGACACACAAGGCAGCGATCGTGACCATCCCGCGATCCCAGGTAACGACCGCATCCAGAAACACACAGATAGAACGTCATCTTGAAAAAGACGCGAACTATCTGTGTTTGCTCTTTTAGGAACTACTCTCACTGGTGCTGAAGCACGCAGGGGAGCAGCCTCAGCGATCACAGGGGATGTGCACCCGACTGTGCGCTGGGAGATCTTACCAGCCGTTAAAACAGCTTTTTTTGTTTTGCTCTTTAAAGAGGAGGCTGCTCACGCTGCCGTGCTGTCGCGCCCAGCACCAGAAAAAAAAGAGAGAAGTTCAAAAAAAAAGAAAAGCCTGTAGAAGTTTTCCACTGCAGTAGAGGCATCGAAGTGTTTGGCTCCGAAGCAAAAAGCTAACTGTGCAATCGCTCAGCTGCTTGTTAAATACCCGCGCTAACGAGGTCGCGCAGCTGGTGCAAATGATTGCACGCCAATGTGCATTGGCCTGTTTTAGTTTCACTCGAAGTAGATTGGCCTCTCTGGCGAGATTCCTATTGGTCAGTCATGACCTACGTCGTAGTGACTGACCGATAGGGAACAGGTGTGCACTACAGGAAATAAACCCAATACTTTAAGCTTTTTCTTTGTTAAAGTCTCTGCAGCTAGTGTACTTGAATTCTATTCATCTACAACATTATGTTTTATAATTACAGTTTTGCATAATAAATGTTTTTAAAACAAATACATTTAGCAGTTTGGCTTTCCTAATGGTCTGTCTAACCTGTTCTGAAATGGTTCTATTATAATTTATATATCGTGAAATTTATCGTTATCGCAAGAGGCTGCAATGTATATCGCAATATGGATTTTAGACCATATCGCCCATCACTAGCAGCTATACGTTCAAACGCATTAAAATAAGAGTCTACCTCAGTTTCTCTAAACGTAGGGACCAGACGAATTTTTCTGCTAATATCAAATTCATTTGAATTTACAATAGGTACATGAGAATCAACATTAGCAGTAGGCCCATCAGGTGACATAGGAACTTTAAAAGTACTCACCGGCAAACGATGCGCGCCTTTGCTTTCAAGCTCATACTGCTTCATCTTCAAAAGCTGCGTGTTATGCTCCTGCCTTTTAACTTCTAGATCAAGTTCCTTAAGTCTAACGGCCAATTTAAGATCCTCTGTGTTCAAACCTACAAGCGGATTAGCAGCAACAGCGTTACCATCAACAGATTCCCCAAACGTAGCTTCCGCATCCTGCATACCGGCTTCGGCATCTCGTAACTCACGACTGGATTCATCTCATTCGAAAACTCCAATCCTCACTAATTTATCACGCAATGCTTCTCGAATTACCTGCTTTGTCCCACCTCTTGGAACAGGTATATCATAAAAATCAGCTACCAAAAACAAGTCAGATTTACGACATTTCTCCAATGCTTGCAAACTAGGTGAAAGTCTAAAGGCTTCAATGCTAAACTCCATTATATAACTATTTCCAACTCCTTTACACAAGTAAAAACTGCCAATCAGAAACAACAATAAATGCATTTAGCAAATAATGTAGGCCTACTCACCAGCAAGATACGAGCGGAAAAAAAAAATCGAGCAAACAAAACATGGCCTTACGAACAAAAATAAATCAAAAACAGCGGACGAGCCCCCATTTATTACGATCCGTCTAGGCTAAATCGTAACAAAAAAAAGAACATGACTCCCATACCCAGTCGTCAGACCAAAAGAACCAATGAACCCAAAATTCAAGAAAAACGATAAACGTTTTATTAAGATAAAGAAAGATAAACAGTAAAATATAAAATGTAAGTATTTCCAGAGTAACATAAACCAGTGGGTGTATAGACTTCAGGAAGACCCAAGGCCAAAAATAACAAACAAAACAAATAATAAACAATATCAAACTAACTTCCCTCAGAGTATCCAAATTAAAATACAGCAAATTACCCTAAGTACACTAACAAAGCAAAACGAACGTGATATCAAAGAAAAGGGCAGGTCAACCCTACAAAACACCATCACTGAAAAATAAAAGACAATCTAAATCAGGTAGTGGTCTGACGGCTGGAGAGAAGACAGGAGAAGTGCGACCGGCCCAGAATCGCAACAGCTCACTTCAAAGGGCGGAAGCTGGAGTTTTAAACCCACGCCAATTAAAGGGGTGGAGCCATCCCACAGCTGATCCTGCTTAAAGCAAACAGAAATAACAGACAACAAGCAGCACACAGAAATATCAAGAAACAGAAAAATAACAACAAGGAATACATAATTCCATAACGCTGGCCCTAGCCCCCCGCACTTTTTTCAAGTTTGTGGACGCAGCGCTTTCTCCCCTCAGAATGAGCAGAAAGCTCATTTTGAATTATCTGAACAATTGGCTGATTTTAGCTCACTCAAGGGATGTGCTAATCAGTCACTTGGAAACGCTGCTTCGGCATCTGGATACGCTGGGACCGCGTGTGAATGTGCAGAAGAGCGTGTTTATCCCGAGTCAGACTATAACATATCTGGGCGTGTGTTTCGACTCGGTGGTGATGCGAGCCTACCTCTCTCAAGAGCGCATAGAGACAATTTCATTAACTCTGCGCCGTTTCAGACTGGGCAAGTCTGTTCACTGAGGGAATTTTAGAGGGTTCTGAGGCTGATGGCGGCGGCTTCTTCAGTGAGCCATCTGGGCCTGCTGCATATGCGGCTGCTGCGGTTTTGGCAGAAAACACGAGTCCCGTCTGGGGCATGGTCTTCAGGTCACACGTGCATTCCGGTCACTCACAGTTGAGTTAGCGCTCTGAGACCGTGGCGCAACCCGGATATGTTTAGCCAAGGAGTGCATTTGGGAATAGTGATTCTTCGATTGCTGTTAAGGAGCTCTCCCTGAAAACGGCTTTGCTCCTTGCTCTCGCCTCTGTAAAGCGCATTAGAGACTTACATGCGTTCTCTGTGAATGACGATTGTATCTGTTTCGGACCTGGCGAATGCAAGCGTTACCCTCCGTGTACATGGCTACTAGTGTTAATACAGTTGTCACCACTACCGCTGTTGACACTGTGTTTAACCCTCGTGCTTGAGTGGATATTGTGTTCTGATCCCTGGATCAGTGCAGCCTTCGTATTCATCGCCAAATTTGTCCCTTGGCCTCTGTCCATCATGGCCTTCTAATCATCCCCATATATTGATTGGCTTCATTACTGTCTCCTCTCCACCAGTTGGCTGGTGTGTGGTGGGCATTATGGCGCACTATGGTTGCCGTCGCATCATCCAGGTGGATGCTGCGCATTGGTGGTGGTTGAGGAGATTCCCCCTTCTATGTAAAGCGCTTTGAGTGCAGAGAAAAGCGCTATATAAATGTAATTAATTATTATTATTATTATTATTGCGTTTGGATATGCAAATTTTGATAGGGTTGGAGCTGATGTCTCATTGGTCTAGTTCCACCTATCAGACGCAAGCACTCCTAGCGGCGCGGCTATTGGCTGACTGTCTGTCTCTTCCGTGGCTGGTGTAGCTTGACCCCGTTTCTCCGGGATTTAATACAGTTCCCGTAGCGTTGCTATGCAATGTAGAGTTACACGTTTCGAAAGGGAACGTCTCCGGTTACTATCATAAACTCGGTTCCCTGAGAGGCGGGAAAGAGACATTGCATTAGCCGCCGTGTTCGCTGTTTGATCAGCTGTGCAAGCGTTTAGTCATCATGATTCTGACGCAATTGTCGCGCCCATGCATTTTATACTGCCCGCGAGCCTGTCAGTATTTGCATACTTCGCGACAATTGGCCAGCTGTTCCAAGCTGCCGTTAGCCCATAAGATTTCAATAAAAGTGGAGAAGGGAGGAGTTCCCCAGCGTTGCTACACAATGTTTCGTTCCCACCTCTCAGGGAACCGAGGTTACGATAGTGAACTGAGACGTTTTCCGCAGAATTCAGACCTCTGCCCAACCCCAATCCCCTTACCCATCAGCCATCATTTCCAGTACCATGTTTTCAATCTATCTATCTGCAGATGTTCCAGAAAAAAATTATCAAACCAGGAAAAAAAAGGATATATGTAATAGGCTTATATATACAATACATTTTCTCAACGTATCTAAGCTAGAATAAATGTTTAGTAACCCTGTTAGTAAGACTCATTTGCTTGTGTTTCTGGTTATTCTGTGTTTTGGAGGATTTGCATGTCTCAGATCAAGAGATCATACACTGTACATTGCGAATCTGCAAATAATATAACTTGTTAAGGCAGCTATACGCTTGCTTTACTGACTTTAAGGCCTCACTCTTGTATAAAGATCCTCATCGAGCCATTCACTTGCACTTTACAGGAACTGAATCTGACAGAATCTTCCTACTTCTGCTTTTCTCTCTGATACACAGAGTGGGTTGCTTTATTTGTGTGGGTCTGTGTGAGGGTGTTGTTTTAAAACAACAGGTTTGCTTGAAGTCAGACATGCAAGACCTTTACAGACCAACAAGGGACCTGAAGAAATCGTGAGATTATCACCCATAAGAAGTGACTGATAATCTACCACTGATAACACTGTGCTCCTTTTGCTGTCTCTGAAACCGTCTGCAGTTCTCCATTCTTTGATATCTAAAGTTCATTGTTGTATTTAAAATGAAGTGCCTTAAGTTTCCAGTGATATTTCTGTAAAAGTTGCGTACCTGATATAGCAGCAAATACACAAATACTGTAAATGATCACGCATTCATGTCACAATCTACATCCATGGCTGAGAGACGCAAAAAAAAAATATCTTTATTCAGATCACTGAAATTGAGAAGTGAAATTTGTCTTACTTTCTACCTGCTTTTTTTCAGTCAGGAATATAATAAGTCCAAACAAGCATATTTCCAGCAGACATAATAAACTGTAAATCCATTCTATGAGATATTAATAGAGATATTAACCTTCAAATTGTTCCAAACCTGTATGACTTTCCACTGAACACAATTAAGATATTTTGAAAAATTGTTTAAATTTTTTTTGTTTACTTTGTTTACAGTCAACAGAAGAAATAAAATGATACAGCTTTGGATCAATGTGATGGTGAGTAAATGATGAAATTTGCATTTCAACAGGGATGATCTGTTTTTATTGGAAAACTCAAAAACTATTATACACAAACTGCACTAGTCAAGTTAGTACTTGTTTGCATTTTTTAAATGAGCAACACACTTTTAAGCAGTCGGTGCTGTGTAATGGGAAGAATGTACAGGTTTAAGCAACACATTCACAGCTTTCCCGCAGTTGCGCCATGCTAAGACTGGCAGGGAGAATGAAGCAAGAGCTAAAGGAGCTGACGTTGAGTGGATGAGGAAAGGCAGTGTGGGTGGAATGAAGCACTAGAGCTAAACATAGTCAAATGCCTCAAACACTAATGAAGAGCCAGCAGCAAATTGGAAAATGAACCAGATCGTTTAAATTCCAGCTACATGTATACAAAGAATACGTATACATATTTGTCAAAAGTGCAAAGCCAGTCACAACTCAGTTTGTATAAACCACTTTACAATAAAACATCTGTGGAGCTGTAAATATAAAATTGAAAAAGATTGCAATGTTTTCATCAGAATAAAATAAGAAAAGAAATAGTGTTTTTCTTATATGCATTTAAACACTTGTGTGCGCCTCTTGAAATAGCATTGGAGAAAATAGACTGCTGAAGTAGCTGCGACACATGCAGTGTGTATTAATATTTAAAGAAAACAGCGAAAGTCATCAGTTTTAGCCGGGTGTGCAGGCAGCTGTGTGTCACACCAGGGCCGCAGTGAGCTCTGTGGTTTGGCCAGCTTGAATCGTGGTGAAACGAAGCAAATACTTTAGCAGTTTTAAAAACATCAAAACTTTATTTAGAAATGTACTAATACACTGAATGCAAGATTCCCAAAAGTATTTTGTGCATTGCTAAGTATTTCATCCGTGAAACAGGAAAAAGCCCAATTTATACTTCTGCGTCGAACTCACGCCGTAGCTACGCCGTAGGCTGTGTGTAGCGCGCGTACCCTATGGCGTACCTTGATGTGCACCTCTCCAAAAATGTAACAACGCGTCAATTCTACGCGGACGCAAGCGCTGTGATTGGTCTGCTAGAACCCCTCCCTCGGGTTTCACATGCTCCCTATGCATGTGTAATTGCTTGTAAACGCGGACAACGGCGCAGAAGTATAAATGAAAACCAACGCGTAGTCTATAGCGTTGAGGCACCGGCGTAGGTCCGCCGCAGAAGTATAAATCAGCCTTAAGGGATTATGGTTGTTGAGTTCATATAATTGATATTATACTTCTGGTCATTAAATTTGTGTGAAATTCAGAGAGGAAATGAAATCATTTTGCATTCAAATCTTGTCCTCCCAACTCGAGTCTAGGGTGGATGCGAGAACAACTTTGTGTTTATACATAAAGGCAGTGAACACTCTCAAGCCCATATATGTCACAGATCACTGAGGACCCAACAGCAAAGGCAGGTGCAGAAACAATGTTTATTTGAGAAAGGCAACACAGGAGTCTGCCGTCAAGCGGACGCAGAACAGTAGAGAACACAAATGTCAAAACTTGGCTGATGAGAGACAGTAATCAGCAAACGAGACTCAATCCCAAGGACAGATGGAGGAGACACACAGACAGCAGATATGGTAGCAGGAGCCGAGCAGCTGGATAGCTGGGCAGAGAACAGAATTAACGTACCAACGGATACCTCAGGGCAAGACAGGACAGGACAGGACAGGACAGGACAGGACAGGACAGGCCAGGCCAGGACAGGCCAGGACAAGACAAGACAAGACAAGATACTTCCCAAAGGAGATAGCTGAGACGAAGGTAACTGATGAACATAAAAGAGCGTGTAGCTACGCTACAAACAACAATAATCTGGCAATGAAGCAAGGAGAACAGTAGCTAGAAGTAGCAGAAAAAATTTGACATAAGAGAAAACAGGTGAGAAGGGGATCAGCGAGCGCTGATTGCGATGAGGATCAGCTGAGAGATGAAGAGAGTGTGTGTGTGCATGAGTGTGTGTGCGCGTGAAAGAGGAAAAGAGAGAGAAAGAGAAAGAAGAGAGAAAGAGAGAGAGAAACCTGGTTCATGACAAAATAAGCAGAAGAAGGTGGAAAAGAAGAGATTGCACACAATTTCTCTGGCATCCAGCATCGATACAAATGAATTTTAATTTTTGAAAGTGAGTCACTGCATTAAAAATATGCAACGCACATTTTGTTGCAAATCAAGGGATATGCAGCATTAGATAAATCATTAGGTATCATGAACTAACAATGCATTTCTTACAGCTTTAATTTGTCTTGTTTAATGTTGTTAATTCCAAATAAATTCAAAATATATATTTGCAACCTGAAATGTTAGTATTGATTTGTATATGGAGAACTGAACATTAACCAAGATTAATAAAGGCTGCATGAGTTGATCATTTTTTTTATCATGTTTGCTATTGCTTAAATGAAAGCTTTAGCACAAGTTCTGCCAGGAAGACTAAATTACTGCGTCACTCGTTACCTTCAAGTTATCCAATCACGCCCTTATTCTTATCGTATAAAAGATCGGTACTTACACATGTTTGAGTTCGCAGATGCCGACGCGACAACAACCTCCACCCTCCCCACCACCACTAGGATGGTCCCGTCTATACTTCCCTGGGGGGTCGGCTGCGCCCCTGCCTTCGTCTTCAGGCAGGATTATGATCTATGGACGGGGCCTACGCCAAAGAACTTTACAAATAACTGCTTGCTGGGCTGCCAATAAATTAATGCTTGTTAATTTTATCTCCCGAGTCTTTCTGGTAGAACTAATGTTTTCATACAGAATCTTATTTTGAAGTTTTAGACTACGGCTCAATTTTATACAATATGTAACAAGGGTTCCCTCTCTATTCAAGTGCTCAGTCAGTTACCTGATAAAGGTTAAACCCCTGAGCAAAGACAACAAAGAGATAACTCTTTTTTTGACACTGACATTATATGCTTAAGCAGTGCAAATATTCAGAGGCAAAATATATGTTCAGTTATTTTCATGCAAGTGTCCTTGTGATAACAACAGGTCGGTATAATCATCTTATAGGTCACCAAGTTGACAATTGGATCATGTTTGCAACTAGTTTGATAATGTCTCACTTAAAAAATTAAAATAAAATTAAGTACACGCACCCTTTAAATTTAAAGTCGCAAGTTATGGCAAAAACATAGAAAAATATTATATAATTGAACAATTCATAATACAAATTGATAAATCACCAGGGATGGGCAGTATTTCATATACATGTATTTAAAATACGTATTTGAAATACAGAATACTATTTTGTATTTTAAAGCCTTTGAAAGCCTTTTTGTTTTTTCAAAATACATAAAATACTTATACCAGTCAATCTCTTTATTAGGCTGCTGATTTCCTGTATCAACTATTCGGGCCCCCCAACCCCAACTTTCATGCATGTGGGCTGCAGCTGTACGACTCCATCTAGCATTGGGTGAGCACATTTTCTGCATTAATAAGGAAGAAGATAAGGTGAGGATGTCATGGTCAATTCTATTTGTTTATTAAGTTTAAATTGAAACATTATTCAGATTTACTAACGAATTTTACAATGGCTAATTCATATGAATTCGTACGAATGACCTAAACCTACCCATCACGTGGATTTAGACAAAATGTACGAATACGTACAAATTAGCCACCTTTAACTCACTCGTATGAATAGGTCGTTAGATAGCATTGTGTTAGCCAGTCAGTCTTGATAGTTAATTAGTATCCATCTGCTAGTCAATTATGTTTAAGCTATACTGTTTGCTAGGACTGGGTGATATGATGATATATATCATGGTCATAATATAAAGTGTGAATCAATTTAAAGAAAATCAAGTTTTTAATGATGTTTATACGTCTATGTGGTGTTTTTAATATGCTTTAACAAACCTGTGAAAATTCATGTCAACACCATTGCTGAGTATTTTCTCCTTAAAACTCCAGTGAACCAAAGACAGTCTCAAAAACGTGTTTTGAACTCGCCTCTCTTCTCTACGTCACAAACATGTTGTAACCAACCGTCAACGTGCATATGTCGCTAAGCAGGGGGGTTTCGAGACGCCAGGTTATATATTTTTCTGTTTATGAAAAATCGTTGTTTGAAGCGTTTCTAAGGATACTGATTATCAAGATGATCAAAGATGAGTTTTAACTTAAGGGATAAAATCATTGACTAGGGGGACTTTAACTTTTTCTATATAGTTGCAAAAATGCAAATATATCCATGCAGCTTTTAGTGGGCAGAAGTTATTGACATGATAGAGCGATAAAGAATCATGGGTGAATGAGTAATAAAGAGCAGAACATGCTCGATGTTAAAAAGAGTTATTATAAGTGCAATATCCCAAAAGAAAAAAAAAAATCATTATTCGTGGACTGACAGGCAGCGTTCTATGTATGGCTAAATGGTTAAATACACATAAAAGTATGTCAGAATCACTGCTCTTGACTGAATAACTTTTGTAACTTTAATATGAATCAATTTATATTTAAATTATCCAGTGAAGACTATGCAGTGTTTTATTTGACATTTTATTACTTTATTAAATTTCTGGAGTATTTCTTACTTGGCACTCTTTATTTAATTTGTCTCTTTTTTTAGTTGTATTTATTTGTCCTATTGCTTGCCATTTGTCTTCAAAAATAGCTTACATTAGTTAGCCTAGTATTATTTTTTGATAACGTCCTGTCGAAACTAATATTGAGAATAGTGAAATTTCAATGGTATCAAAATTTTTGGTACCTTAACAACCTTTTTTCCAGAAAAAAAATGACTATATAATGATACATATTGTTAGAAATGGCACACAGACGACACCTTAAACTAAACTAAAAAAAAAAAAAAAAAAAGTTTCTAAGCAGTTGTATACACCAAAATCTTCTTTGTATTCAGAATAGGTCCAGACAGATTGCAGCCCAATAGCGATACTTCACTGAATGGTCAGTGCATTTCCAAAATACAAAATAAAAAAATAAAATAAAAATCTACACAGTATTTAGTATTTTATTTTGATACATTTCAACTGAGTTTTTTTTTAAATGCATTTTCATGTATGCCCATTTCTTTCTCTGTAAATCAGTTTGTTATGGGTTGTGTTTTGATTGCAGTGTTAGCTAATACATGCAAACATGATCATCCTGTGACACATTAACATAGTATTGTACATACACTTGTCATGTGATATGCCTGACTCTCTTGTGTGTACTTTTTATTCTTAAAGGGGCCATATTCTTTTGCAATTAAATATTGTTTATATATAGAATAAAGAAGTGTGCACACAAACACTCACAGGCATTAATGCAAATACAATCTTTTGTTATATATACTGTAAAAAAAAATCTTTATCTTCCTGCTGCAGCTTAGCTTTGTGATAAGTTAGACATATGGTATAGTAGATGAGGAGGACAGTAAATGACATATTCAGCTCACTAAACACTTAGTTGTGATGTTTTCAAAGCATTCACTGTAGACTAGGTACTGTCTTTATGCACACATAAATTAATGAATATGTATGCAACTTTGTCCTCTGTAAATTATTTTTTTATGATATTGTTATATACATGGTCAAAAGAAAGGCAGACAGATGGTTTGAGACAGGTGGAATGTTTGATAAAGACAGTAGATTCTTTCATCATTGTCATTCAGGATGTTGTATCTCCTCTCCCAGCGTGTACTGATGCAGATAGGACATGCAACACAATCAGCCATCTTATCTGTTAGTAGGTTCTCTGTCTGCAGTCGGGATGAGGCTAAAGCCCAGACTCCAACCAACTAAGCTTTTCCTAGTTTATTTATGGATCAATCATTTGTTCCATTTATTTCATTTTATTTGTCCTCAGATTTATTATATATATATATATATTTTTTTTGTAATATATATATATATATATATATATATATATATATATATATAAATATATATTTTAAATTAGGAAAACAGCTTGGAAAGTTTGTACATAAAAGAAAACTTTTAGCTTTATACTTTTAGCATTAAAATGGCACAGATTTTCTGTGTATTTTCATCCGGTATTAAGGACTTTCCATAGAACGACAAGCACTATGGAGGTGGACAGGAAGAACAGCGGTCAGCTGAGCTGTCTCTGATTGGCCATTGGGGGAGGTGACACTTTACGCCTATTCTAACTGCATAAAATCCCCACCTGCCATTACCCTAAAATCAGGAACCTCCAGCGGATACGCACACACGCTTACCCACACACCCCAAAAATAAAGAAGTAACAAACAGAAACTCTGTCCCTTTTCGACGGCCACTGTCAGAGTAGGTTGCCCTTTGCAGTGAATCTCTGGTTGGCTTCTTTTTTGGGCCCTTGGCGATCTCTGAGGCCCCCTGCGTGCTAAGGTGCATGAGTTAGATCATTGGTTTCATTTGTTAAGAGGAAATTTAGCAGAGTTGAGCAATGGTACAGGGACAATTTTGAAAGCCCTTGAGAAAGCATCAGAGTTGCAGATCGAGTGTCAGGCGGCGAGGAATCCATGCTGCACCCGTACAGAATGGAGGGGTACATCATCCCACCCGTGAGTATTTTTTATTCTCTAAATGGTCCAATTACGTTACGGATGCTGCTACTGCTCATACTTTTTGTTATATTGATGCCAGCGTGTCAAAAGGCATTATGAAGATATGTCATTGTGGACATACTAGTAGCTGACTGAACAGCTGGATCTTTTTTGTAATATTAGTGTTTGACATCCGTCAGTCTAAATATCTTGAGGATAATTTGTACATTTTGTCTGTGTATTTTTTTTTCATGTTAAAAGTCAGAGTTAGTTTCGAGATGCATACGTGCTTGTGCCAACCACTTAAAAAAAAACAATATATTGAGATTCAGCTACCCAGATTCAACTACATTGAAACATCTGATACATTTATTAGTGTAATGAATAAATGTCTGTAATTGTAGCTAACGTGTAGAGGTATGTGTATTGTAACAGGCTATGATTAACATCAATGTAATGAAAAAAAAAACTGTTCTCCAAAATGTATAATAATCATGATTTCTACATAGAAAGAAGAGAGTAGAGAGAGAGTAACCTGGACTGGCTGGATGTCACAGACACCGTCTGTACAAAAAGATTACTGGGCAGTTTTAACCAAAGATGTGAGGCTTTTCCTATATGGTACAGTGTATAATTATTTCTGTATTGGCTCCAGTCATACAAACTGGTCACTCTTTGTTTCATTTCTATTTGCTTAGCAGCAAACAGAGGAAATGTTTGAATCAGAGATGTATCGACCCCCAATGGATTATCAGTATATCATTGATGACGGTCAGAATGGTGAGTTTGTATTCTTTGTTATCCAAAATTATAAGCTACACAATAAGAAGTTTTTTTTTATTCCTAAAATCTAAAAACAGTCCACAAATAGCTGATAAACTAATGATAAAATAATGCAACTGAATTATCCAAAGTTAAGGTAAAAAAAAGTTTTTAAAAGTAGAAAAATACAGTAATGTGCACTCGAATGAGGTTAATAGCTGTTGGCTCTCAGCCTCCACTCCTGTCCAAAATGAGTAACACAGGCAAACTAATTAGCATTTGGATGCATTTTAATAATAGACAATAAAGGAAGAATGTATAAAAATTTTAAGGTAAAAATATCATATCCATCATGGTCTACTAACTATGTTAAACAACCTAATTTGTTATATATTCTGTTTTAAGTATGAATTGCTTGGAATAGTTTTATTTTGCATAGTTCAATATAAATAAAATGTTCAATACACATGTGTAATAGCCTATAGCGTTTGATGATTTTACATTAGGCCTATACAGGTTGTTGTTTTTTATACCAAAGATAATGTAAATGTAAGGTTAAATATATAATTACATTTTGTAATTTAAGTGAAATATGTGCATATATATCAATCACAGGCCAAACGTTACTACATTTTGCTGAATTTAAAAAGCCAGAAGTGGTACTTGAAAGAGCCATTTGGGAGCTAAAAGAGCCGGCTCTAATACCAAGCTGAGCCAAATGATCCGGTTCCCTACAAAGAGCCGTAATTCTCATCAATGATTGTAAACGGGTAATTGATACCAGAATAAAAGTCATTCAGAAACAATTAATCAAACAATAGTCAAAAATCAAAACCACAAACTCATAATTAAGAGTCAAATCATAATCTGCCAACAAATTATAATTGAAATCATAAAATTAATAACCCAACAATTCATTTTAATTTAGAATGAACAAATGCATTTAATATGATGTAAGGAAATGTTAATTTTCCCATTTTCAGCCCAAGTTAAGCAAAGTGCTTTGACTAAATGAGCTGCATTGTTGAAGACGTCTTCTTACGTATGATCTGTTTTATTATATGTAACTGACTAAAGCCCCTGCTTATAAAACACGTAAGAGACCTAGAGAGGCCCATTTTTAAACAGCACCTTTTTATATTGAGCTAACGGATCAAAATCACACCCAGGGCAGCTGGGCCTGAACTGTAAGGGGGACGTTAGGAGAGCGAGCGAGTGGAACCGGGCGAGTGACCTAGCACAAAGCAGGAAACAGATGCCCCGTTTTGACAGGCAAGAAAACTACAGACGTAGAACGACAAATGTCCCCAAGGGTTTATGTCCAAAATGAGACAATATTGCAATTTAGCTATGTAGGCGTCTAAAATTGGGTGCTAAACTGTAGCAGCAGTTTCTGTCTTTGAGGTTGAGGATGGAGATTGCATTTTGTTACTGTTTAGGACAGTGGTAAAGTTTATAGTGGCCTTTGGTTAGACATTTGTATTATTTTGTCAGCTCTGTCATCAGACAGCTATGTGCTGATATTCGAGAAAAAAAAGGTAAATGACAGAAACTGAAAACATTTTTGAGTTTCGTTAGACAGCAGTGGAGAAATGCAGAGTACACCCCCCCCCCCCCCACACACACACCCCAGCCCCCCCCCCCCCCCCTTTTCCCCACAAGACCATTTATGTAAAAGCTATTTCTGTTCAGTGAAGGAATGTGCACATATATGTTTCTCCAGAAAATGTAATAAATGTAATTTATGAACATTAGTGGGATTGAAGTTCAGTGAAATTAGATTCCTTAGAATGATTGTTTGGACAATAATTGATTATTAAATAAATAATTGAACATCCTGTAGATTATTTTCTCTGTTTCTAACTTTCTATAAGCATAACAACATGCATGCTTGAGGCTATTCAAAAACAGCAAAGGAAATGGTGGTGTGAACAGGAAACAGAGCGACACTCATAGTCCCATTGCAGTGAGAAAGTAAATGTAATTTCTTGTATGCGATTGAATTGACATACAGAATAACCTGACATAGTCGATTTATCAGTTGCTTGAACTAGCTTACACAAAGCATGTGACGTATTGTCACATTTCCTTCGGTTGTTAAAAGATGCTTTCTACTGACCTTCTGTTTCAACCTTATTGTCCTTGTCTAGATCATGCATGGGATTATAATACACATCATGTCCATCCAGTGGATTTCGAGAACTTGCCAGAGAGCCACTTCACAGAGCTACAGAGCGTGCCGCCACTACATGCATCGAATGTGCATCGCTTCCCAGATGTTGAGTCTGGTCATTTTATTGACCCAGGCCTGACCGGGCATCACCTCACCCTGCCCCCTCCACAGGTGAGATCTGCATTACCTATAAAACACCTCATATTTAATATCCATTCACTTTCACGTCTTTAACCGTCATTTTATGTGTGAGAGCTCTTCTTTGTACCTGACATGTTTTGATGCCCTGTCCTCACAAAAAGCTTTGGTCACATTATTGGTGACGAGAAGTAACAATTTTGTTTAATGCAGTGTAGGAGACATTTAGGAACAGAGAAATCTTTCGGCAGAGATACTGCCTGTGTTTCTAACAATGGGTTTAGTAACTTTAGAAACTTTACTTAAGTTTCACCTGTGCTTTGTGATACAAGTGGGTGTTGATGCTGGTTAGGCGGTTGTAGAAAGCATCTGTGCCCAAGCTATTGCTCAACTAAGCCTTATCCTGAACAAAACTCAACAGTGTCACCGTAACTGCAGTCTGCACACTCATCAACTGCCATTACACAGAACATCCCCACTTACACAAACAAAACCGCTCTTTATTGTGACACAAACACACAAGAGCTGTATACAGGAACCATATTCTAATTCAACCCTTATTAGTTTATTAGCCTCTTTTGGGCAGTTTATTAGAAAATAGCTACATTCTAGAGACTTTCTACATCGCCTTGGATAAAAAAAAAAAACTTTGCTTGGGCTTTTGGTGTAGGTGATATTTGAACAAAAAGAGGATAAACGTCTTGCAATCCATCAATGACTCCTCTGTGGGTGGAAAATCAAAGATCACCTCTTGAAAGAGATCATTTAAAATCTCTTATAAATAATGCAGTGATTGATTCCCCTTCCTTTGGTTGGACCTCATCTCGAAGGCAGACTCTAACCATAAAGCCTATCGCAAAAGAGAGCTTTTCCTTTCTAGACGTCCTTGTACGAGGAAGCAGAGTCCGTCCACCACGGGCTGATATACTGCCTGTCATTCTAGCTTAGTCTCACTGAAAGGCGCATGATGCTTGAAGAAAAAAAGTTCTGTTTTTCAGCTCAGTTTATAATAACATTAATTTTCCCTGATCATGTACCATTTAAAAGTTTATGGCCAGTAAGATTTTTAAAATGTTTTTCTCTTATGCCCACCAAGGCTGCATTTATTTAATAAAAAAAATACAGTAAAACAACATTTTGAACTGTTTTCTATTTTTTTTTTTGCAAAGCTGAATTTTCAGAATCATTACTCCAGTCTTCAGTGTCACATGATCCTTCAGAAATCATTCTAATATGATGATTTGGGCTCATGAAACTTTTATTATTATTATCAATGTTGAAAAATATTTTACTTGTCTTATGTAGCCATAAATATTGTAAATAGACTGTATTCTACCCTTTACTATAATTAACCATGGTAACCATAGTTTCCGCCATAATAAAAGTTACTAGTTATTGTCACAACTCACCACTAAAACCATAATACATTTATATGAGATCTCTTCTATGAGATCTGTGTAAATATCTTACTCTTTTCAGCTAAGTAACTGTTATTTTGGTGGATAGTGTGCTTGCCATGGTAATTTAATCTGCAGATTAGTTATTTACACCTCAACCCTAAGCAATGACTTAAATTGACATCTTTGAGAAAAGAAATGCGGCTATCACAAGTATCACTCTATCATGTTGAAAAGAGTAAGAAATATTCTTATTTTTTATACAAGTATTATCAGGGCCTAAATGTAAAACAACCACAATTCCAGCTGCATGCTCTGGCCCTGTACAAAAAAAGGTACAGTATAACAAATGCACAAAGAAATAGTAAAAATGTTCCTTATGAAAATACTGGAAATTTCTAAATATTGTATGACTGTCATGTGTTTTTGAAGACACTCTCCACAAGTCATCAGACTCTGCATCTGTCATGTCACAAAAAAACTGCAACCCCAGCACTGTGTGTGAAATCGCATGAGACTACTACAGTATGACACTTTGGGTTTTTGTAAGGGCTTTTTACACTGAAGCGGTTTAACTGAAAAACCTTTCAGATCTCTCATAACATTTCCTTTCTTTAAAATATACATTAAATACTGTACATCCATACTGTTTTATACATGACCTAGAAATAGGCATCATATTCTGCAGCTTGAAGTTTCACTGCACTTTTATATCAGCATTAAACGTAAAGTTCCTCTTGCTTAATGTTGAACAAGGCTGACATCTCCAAACGACATATTTCAGACCACCTGATTGCACAAACGTGGTTTCCACATACTATATAGCTCATATTATTTGTGCCATTCAACTGCATGTGAATTTAGCCCCACCCTTCATAATAAAGATTCTTAAATTGCTCTTTAAAAGAACTACTTGCTGTATAGAGTTCTTGAGTTAGCTATGTACTTCAGAAGAAAAGTTTTACATGTTCTTATTGATTCTTGGGTTCTTTATGGCACCAGTATGTTTTCTAAATAACTATTGTATTAATTAGTTGATTCTAACTGGAATCTTTCTTTTGTGTGTGTGTGTGTGTGATCTTTGATAAGTATGTACTTTATGTCTTCACAGATGACATATTTGCCACGGCCATCGGTGTGTTACCCTCACAGTGTACAGCCCTCTCCTCTCCAGCGCAGCTCGGATGACGATGACCCAGGCAGTCGCAGTCCTCCGTTAGAGGTGTCTGATGAGGAGTGTATGAGAGACCACATTACTTCAACAACAGGAGGAGAACATGGTAAAGGCAAAGACAAATTTCACTTCACTGACATGAACACAACAATAATGATCTATGGCAAGCGGATAAGCGATGCAAACCCGAGCCAACTGTTATTGAAACAGTATTGTCAGTAACTGTTGACTGTAGTAATCTTCTAGATGTACACTCTTAAAAATAAAAGTTTAAAATGGGAGTTTCATAGCGATGTCATAAAAGTAGGGCTGGGTATTGACACAAATTTCACAATTCAATACGGTTTTGATTCTCAAGTTTGCAATTCGATTCAGATTTGATTAGATTAGATATCATTATTTTGGATATCTATATCTATATAAATATATATATATATATATATATATATATATATATATATATATATATTAGGTACAGTATACGTCAAATTTTCTCAAGGAAAAAAAAATCTATCAACTAATGCTGTAAACTATACGTGGGAGTCAGTTGGTGCTAAGGCTGTGCGATTTGGGGAAAATATCTAATTTCAACTTTTCTGACAGATATTTTGCAATTTGATATGCGATTTAATTTTGTAAAGTCAAGCTTCAGCGCAATAATCTTTAATAGTGTTCAGCACACACTCTAACTTAAAGGAGTAGGCTACAACATCCTGTTAACTGTAGACCCCTCCACTACCTTTTAGTCTAGCAGATGCAGTGTGCCTTTCCATTTAGTGTTCATTTTGTCAGCTATTTTTTTGTTGTTGTCTTAGTCCTGTGTCAAATGTACTTTTTAGTTTTTATATTTAGTCACCCTTTTCCTGTTTTTGTTTGGTCAAGTTTTAGCCTGAGTATTTTATTCTAGTTTTCACCAATGAAGTCATGCTATATAGCTAATGGTTAAATTGATCATTATTTTGCCAAAATTATAATCATCACGATTGTTGTCATTTGAGAAATATATTTTTACATTTAATCTGAATTATTGCACTTTCACCTATGTGACCCTGGATCACAAAACCAGTCACAAATAGCACGGGTATATTTGTGGCAATAGCCAACAATACATTGTATGGGTCAAAATTATCGATTTTTCTTTTATCCCAAAGTTCATTAAGATATTAAGTAAAGATCATGTTTCATGAAGATATTTTGTAAATTTCCTACCGTAAATATATAAAACATTTATTTTTGTGAGTGAATGCAGCATAATCGCGAACATAAATGGACAACTTTAAAGGTGATTTTCTCAATGTTTTGATGTTTTTGAACCCTCAGATTCCAGATAGTTGTATCTCGGCCAAATATTGTCCAATCATAACAAACTTTACATTAATGGAAAGCTTATTTATTCAGATGATATATAACTCAAATCAAGAGAATGTTGTTAACCCATTGGCTAAGCATAACCTCTTTGTTTTCTGATTTATTATAGACCGGTTATTTATCATATAGTATTAGGCCTGGTAAAACAAGAAATGTGTGCACATAGTTGCCAGATTGCAAAGATTCGCCTAAGTAAAACACTGGGTAGAAAACGTGTTCTTTTTTCAAATGCTCAGCCTAAGTTATTTGGTAGCCTACATATAGCCTAATATACTAAGGGTAAAATGCTAAAACTGATTTACAAACACAAATTACACTCAAGGAAGTTAAGTTATAATAGACCTAAGTTACTAACTTTAAATTTACATTATTTCTGCTTGCCGGATTGAAGAACACTAATGTAACGTTATGGTAACGTAAGGCCCTAGCCTATTTAGCAAAATGGTCCTCTCTAGAGTTATTTTTCTAGCTGACTAACGTATGGTCACTAACGTATGGTTTTTTCCTGAGGTAAATGTGACGTTACAGTATGACATTGTTTACAAGCTGTTTTAATGACATCTGACGGATTTCGGTAAGTTGTACCGGTACTTTATCTTTTAACATAGCCTACCTTCAGATGTTTTTTTTCGCGCTGAAACTGGTAACATAAGAAAGCGGAAGAGATGATCAGTTCACGCGTGTGGCGTGTCCCGCGCTGCCGCTTCTCTTGAACTGAACTAAAATAGACCGAATTTAAATTCTGAGACTTTGTTTCAAGTCAAAAGCAACAAAGCACGAAGCTTATTGCGATTTACTGGATGGGAAGCTACGCCGCGCTTCCGTTCATTCATCAACTGAAAACAGGATAGACTTCTCGATTCTTGGGATTTAAGAATTCGGTTCGTATATTTTTTTTAAAATTTAAAATCGAGATTTTTTTCTTTTTTTTACCCAGCCCTACATATTTTTTTCTTTGCAGAGAACCTTTCAGTCAACAGTTATTAAAATAACCTTTTTTTCTTAATCTAAAGAAAATTTAATAATCTAAATAACCCTTTTCCTCTATAAAGAACCTTTTGTACAATGGAAAGGTTCTACGAATGTTAAAAGTTCTTCATATAATCATTGATGTCAATAAAGAACCTTTATTTTTAAGAGTGTAGGTGCTGATTTCCTTTGTTTTTCTAGGTAATAATAAGAAAATTCGCTTGTATCAGTTCCTGCTTGACCTTCTGCGAAATGGTGACATGAAGGACAGCATCTGGTGGGTGGACCGAGAAAAAGGAACATTCCAGTTCTCTTCCAAGCACAAAGAGGCTTTAGCAAACCGCTGGGGCATACAGAAGGGAAATCGCAAGAAGATGACCTACCAGAAGATGGCAAGGGCACTGAGAAACTATGGCAAGACGGGAGAAGTCAAGAAGATCAAGAAAAAGCTCACCTACCAGTTCAATGGAGAGGTACTTGGGAAGAGTCACACAGAAAGGAAGATTTACATGTAAACATATACACAAAATTGCGTGAAAAAGACTTGGGGAAAACAAGAGAGAACCTTTTTCTTCTGTGAAAACAGAAAATGACTGGACCTGAACTTTTACCAAAGTGATGACCCTATGGTTTAAAACTCGACGATTTTAATTTCTATTCCTTATTCCTTCACCTTTGCATTAATTTAGTAAACCTTAAGTCATTTTAAAATGTCAATAGTTTTTGTGCTGCAGGACCAACATTTACACACGTCTGTACAGTGTATGTATATATATATATATATATATATATATATATATATATATATATATATATATATATATATGGGGAGAGCACACATTTAAAAGAGCAGATACAGTGAAAAATTAGTTAAGACAGTTGCAAACTTTACCACCACACGTGATGGAAAAAAAAAATCACAAAAATACAAAAAGCAGAAGTGAAAACCAATGACACAGGCTCACGCAGCACGGAAAACTTTGTCACGTCTGGGTAACACACACAGACACATTCTCTGCTCATGTTTGTACTGTCTTTCTCTCAAGATCACATGCTATCTGAAGAAAAATAAAAATCTTTATAGAAACTAGATAAACATTAATTGTCGATGCAAAGTGAGCAGCGTGTTTGCTGTGAACCATTTGTTCATAAAGCCGTATCATATTTCAGGGTAATTTCTCAGCAGTGTAATGACTCATTGCAATTGTTTAAATATAACCTTAAAAATAAATCCTAAGAACAGTGGGGAAATTTGAGAGAACAGCGAACAGACCCAATGTATACAAATGGCTTCAGACTTTTTACAAAGACTTTCAATTCTATGCTAAGAACATATCTATCTACGCAGATAGATCTGTCGTCACATGGAGTGACAATTGTCCATTTGAGACCGAACTCTTAGGCCTGGCTTCACAGACAGGGATTAGATTAAGCAATGACTAGGCCTTAGTTCAATTAGGACATTTAAGTAGCTTTTAAAAATGTGTCTTAGAAATAAAAACATTACTGGTGTGCATCTTGAGACAAAAACAATGGAACTGACATATTTTAGGATGTCAGTGCAAGTTGCTAGAAAAAATAAGGCTATGACAAGATCAAACGTGCATTTTAGTCTGGGACTAGCCTTAAACTGTGTTTGTAAAACTGGGGATTACTGACATGGATTAAATTGAAGTTGGCGCACTGTTTTTCCCAAAGGAATTTTAAATGGTACTCTCACCTAAAAACATGAAATTTCAAGTCACATGCCTTTATCAGACATACTTTCAACAGTATGCTGACTTTGTTTTAAACTTAATCCAAGTCATTAAGAGTTATGTCTCAAATTGATTGTTTATATATCTCTTGTGCCGTTTCAGTTGTTTTTCAATGTTCATGCTTTTCAGCTTTTGGATTAAGTTATTAAATTATGATATAAGAATTACTAAATGATATAAGTATAAGTATTATACCTTCAAAGTTTGCGAAACTACTCAGAACCACCAGTTAAATACACTTACACCAAAACCTCAACTGAGAGCAAAACAACCTCTCAGCGCCCTCTTCAGTAAGACCACTGAACTGCTAAAAAATATATTTAAGATTATTTGTCAAATAATATATGTAAATGAAACCCATCAAATTAAAGGTCATCGATTAAATTTAATTTCTTACACAATAATTAAAGAAACCTATAAACAGTGGTTACTGTGGAAAAAATGTATGCAAATATTCCTGGATTCACATATCCATTCTATGATTTCTATGATCACTCTCCATTCAGAGTCCCTTTTTTCAGGATGCAAAGCAGCTTTTCTTTCTGAATAAAAATAAGTCCAATCAGGAGGTCTTCTGTAAGCTGGAGGGTTTCACAAGAGGAACATACCACTGTAGGTAAAGAGGGGGATCATTACAAAAACTTGCATAATATAAAGCAAAATCATCAAAGCTTAGAATTTTCTTTAAGTTACAAAGTAAAAAAAAAGGATCACAGAAATTAAACAATGGTACATATACCTCTTCTGTCATTCCTGCTGTCTTCCTTCCTTCTGTGTTGAACGGAGGCTTCAAAAACCCTTTGAAATGCAGCTTCACCAATTCATGGAACGTTTTCAAGGAATCCTGAAATATGAAAAAGCAGCTCTCAAGCTAGGATAAAGACACAAGGTGTATCCCAATTTGTGCACTTGTGCATTAGTCAATGAAGTTTTGTTGTAAAAATAGTGCGAGTAGTGTTCACACTGAAAATTCCAAATAGAAAGACTAGATGATGCACTTGATTAAGCGAAAAAACAAGTGCGGAATGTTGGACACTTCACACTGAACTGAGGGGCTATCAGACTCCAATGCTAAATGACAAAATAACCTTATAAAACTAATACACTACACATAGTGTATAGTGCATCATTTGGGAGAAGACACAGACTTTGCTAAAACAGTTGAATAGTTCAGGCATGAAACTAATGTCAAGTTCTGATTGGTTCATTTAATGTAATGTTCCCAGCCTATTTATTTCACGTATCTATCACAGTTTCCCTATATAATCTCTGTGCACTATGCAAATTCTCATTCTAGCCCTCTGCCTTCCCCAGCACCACCTGCCTAGGTCTGCTATAGGGGGTCTCCCAGCAGCATGTTTCCTTCCATTTTATGTTCCGAGCATTTAGCAGAAGCAAGTCGTACTTGCACTGCAGCAGCAACCATAGCTCCAGCAGCAGCAGTGTAGCAGATCTAGTCCGCCAAGACCTAATCTGTGTGTACATTCTATTTACATTAATAAAAATGTTTTACAAACTATCCCGAGAGTTGTCATGACTGAACAGCTGTATATCTCAAAAGCATCATCTGCATCAGTAAGGGTGTGTTTTAAAAAATATGATGAAAATGATGTTAAAATCATGGTTAAAATAAGAAATCTGAGCTGTAAGATCTCTTACCCGTCCTTCATGTAAGCAGATGTATGTGAACCATCTCAGCCCTGCAGCCACATGTGTGATCTCATCAGCATAAATCACCTCCAACACCTTCACTGAGCTTGTGTCTCCCTGAGAGGCGAACCGGGACAGAGTCTGAGGGTGCACATCTAAACCTCTGTGTAAAAACAATGAAAATAAGTACATACTTATGTGACACAGTACATATGTATGTGAAAATAGCAGATACCAACAGACATGAGATGTGTTTTACCTTGCCTCATGAACCATGTGCACTATAGCTAGCCTTGCCAAAATGTCATGAGATGTATCGGTTGCTGATTGCCATAAACCTTTTTGAAAATAAAAGTGATAGAAATTGAATCTCTAACATCACCTATGCTAAGTGAAATAAGTCAAAAAGACAAACACATGAAAACACTGACCATTGTGTACTGGTAAAGCACCAAAGAAGCTGCCAAGTTCCATAATCCTTTGCTCTAGCAACTGATAATGCTGCAGGAGAAGGTTATGTCAGATTAATGTGAATTACTTAGTTAGCATTTTGCCTAAATCAATTAAATACCTCAAGATTCAAACCTTGGCTTCATCTCCTGCTACTTTGACAAAGTCATCAAAGAACTGGTGAGGTAATGGCTCTCCAGTGCTCAGTCTAAATGTGGAGAATCTTGCTATCACATCCCAGGACAGGTCTATTGCCCACTGCTCTATGTTAGCAAGTGAGTGCAGTAAGGCAATCCTACTCGCCTGATGGAACACAAACAATTATTCTTTAATCAACTTTCTGTTGAACAAAAAATAGTCTAAAAGGAATAAAGTTTACCAGTGTGCCGCCTTTGCCCCGTTTAATTTTTCCAGGCTCCACAACAGTCAGATTGTCTTTTCTGTAGGGATGTGCAGGAGGGCTGGCCTCTCCAGTTTCTGTTATTTTCCCGCTGTTCCAGTTCTCCTGCACCATCTTGGTCAATGAAACCTACATATCACAGAAACACAAACAAGCAGAAGTCATATGATGATCTCTGTTGCGCAATCAAATACAGCACTGTGATGAGGGATGGTTTAGTCAATCACTAATTGTTAAAGGATATTTCCAAACCTTTTCCTTTGGGTCTGGGGTGTGAAGGATTTTGGTGGCCCACGCGCAAAGAGTGTTTTCTGAGGAGTTTAATTCCATGGGCAAACTGTCTGCAAGGAATACAGCACGTTTTGTGTACTACAACATATTCACAATTAATATTTACAAGTTCTGCCATTCCTCACCTTTGCGGGTTATCTTTGTCACTGGGATGGGACAGAGGGACAGTGTGCTCTGAGTATTTATATACACTTTTCCATCCAGTACTCTGACATCATACACCTGGTTCTAGTTACAATAATAGGAGACATATCAAGAACACTTGCAGGTTTTATCACTATACATTATATGGATATATTTTATCCACAAATGAAAATTCTGTCATGATTTACTCACCCTGATGTTGTTCCAAACCTGTATGCCTTTCTTTCTTCTGCAGAACACAAAAAAGAAAGTCATACAGGTTTAGATCGAATGACATCAGGGTGAGTAAATCATGACAGAATTTTCATTTTATGAAATATCTCTTTAACATGGCCCATCATAACAACTTGCCTGTAGTCCAGAGGAAGAGGAACCAGTTTCAAGGCTGAAATCGAAGTAATGCCATGGGCAAATCAATGCTAGTTTCCCATTGCCCAGATCCTCAATATCACCTTGCTCAAGTGGGCCCCCTGTTGAGCAAGAAATCATGATATTCAGATCCTAGAACAATTCTCTCATATTACTGTATTGCAGATCTCTGTGATATTTTCACAGAGATTCATAATTAATTTGTAACTTTTTTATGTCAGAAAATTATATGATTATATTTGAGATGGACATGTGTGGGCACCAAATGTTCAACTAGAAAGTGGATCTAGAAAAATTCTCTAAAAACTTTCTGTGCAGACAAGACATTGAGGGAAGCCACAAAAAGGCCAAGAGGTAAGAACGGAACAAATAGACACCAGTCAACAATATCAAGTTTTGCGTAACATTGTTTTGAATGGGAGGGCACAAAAGAAACTGCTATTCAAGAAGAATCATA
The DNA here is from genome assembly GCA_030578275.1 of Meda fulgida. Lineage (NCBI taxonomy): Eukaryota > Metazoa > Chordata > Actinopteri > Cypriniformes > Leuciscidae > Meda > Meda fulgida. Next base: position 34,842,638 of record CM060622.1, read on the forward strand.
TGGAATTTGTCAAAAACATATAAGTAACATAGTTGCAATTGACAAATGACACCAAACTGATTCTAAAATCAAAACCAGTCTGTCTAAACAAATATATATATATATATATATATATAAGCACTTGTCTTGACCATAATGCACTGGAGTTCTTTAGAGTTACAACTAACCTTCATGTGGGCAAGATGAATCCATAGCCCACAATTTATCATCCTCTGTATGAACCAGGACTATATGCTCTCCATCATCTGAGTAAAACCTTAAAAATGTTTTTATAACATTTTCAAAAAATAGAAAAAGGGTAACTTAAATAAGAAATATTATAATTATTAGAATATAAGATAAATATCCACATATTTTTATTTTTAATACGTTATCTGCTATACGTAATGCCCTCTTGTGACAGTTCACGAGCATTATATATTAGAGTGTGAGCATATTTATACAATGACATGCGCTTACTTCGTGCATGGTGACTTAAATTTAGATTTGTCTCCTACACACTGCCAGTTTCCAGCCTTGACAATGTCTTTAAGCGCATCAACTAAATCCTTCTCGAAGTGATCCATTCAAAACCCCTTTATGCCTCTTCCACTACTGATCAGGATCCATGTGGCTACTAAAAACACTGGGGAAAATGTTTGTTACACTTCCGGGTGCGACTTATTTCAAAATACAAGTTTACAAGTTATAGGTTTACTTATATTTGTTTATTTTTGAAGCAAGTGTACGAAAAACCTTTGTGTTTATCAAATATAAAATACAGGCGCAAAGGCATATCTCATAACTTGGAAAATACTGTATGATCTTCATAGAAGCTGAATGGATCTCTGTTTGGCCGCCCAGTGGCCGCTAAACGAATAAGTGCGCAAGCTCAGCAGGTGAGATACGCGTTTACCGCTCACTCCATGTGAAAAATAATTTTGGTTTGTGTGGAGCAATAATAGGCTTCTACATTTTTATCACGATTACAGAACCATGCCGATCTCCTGTTCAGCTATTGATTGCTCAAACCGGTTTGTTAAAGGGTCAGAGATCCGGTTCTATAGGTAAGCGTGAACATAATGGCAGTTTTGTTGACACATTTGAGCCTTGTGTTAAGCTGATGATACACAGGGCAACTTTTTGCTCGGCAATGTTGCCGTCAACGGGCAACCAGATGAGACACAGGAACCATGGCCGATCTAAATTATTCAGAAAGAAATGTATTGTCCGTTTTCAATGGGAAAGTGCCCAAGCAACAATCGCTCGCCAAGATTGCCCAGCAACATTTCTCAAAAAGTTGCCCTGTGTATCATCACCTTTAGGCTTCAGTGTTTACGTGTGCACGAGTTGCTATAACGTTAGCTCAATAAGATTCTGTACCGGAAGATAGAGGTTTCCTAGTTAACATCTTATCGTAAATGTAAAATACTTTAAATAGTACTTTTTGTTTTGTGAACAATAGGCAACGCAGTATTTTCCACTCTTGATTATGGTGTGTTGTGTGTGCCCTTTTTTTTGTTTTGTTTATTTTTGTCAGTTAGTCATGGCCGCAGATATGGACCCCACAGCATAATTGACTGTTATAATTGAATGCTTGTGTTTTGTCGCCACAACAGAATTTAACTTGTAAAAACTGATATTATTGTTCAGAATTTACTATGTGAGTAGGCCTCATTTAAATCGAATTGATTTGCAAGAGTGGCTGACTTCAGAATACAACAGACGTGTGGATAAAACTCTCTTGAAAGTAACAATAACTAATGGATAACTTATATTTTTAATAACAAATAACTTTTGCTGTCTTTCTGTTCAGGTTTCCAATCAGCAAGCCTCAGCTGGCCGAGCAATGGGTTCGAAGCCTCGGGAGAAAGAACTTCGTTCCCACTCAAAACTCCTGTTTGTGTTCAGAGCATTTTCAGCCTGACTGCTTCCGTGACTATAATGGTAAACTGTTTCTCAGAGAGGATGCTGTGCCGACTATTTTCAACTCTGGAGGAGATGGTACAAAGGTGTGTATCCTAACACTCAGTAAAGTTATTCTTGTCCAACTCAAATATATCTTTCTGTCTGCTTTTTATTCTTGAAATGCAATCCCTCTCACTGTTGTATTTATTGTTTACAGATTGAGTTACGGAAAAACAGGGGGGGATTAGTGGCAAAGGATGTAAATGATTCCAGTCGATTCAGTTCACTTTCTGATAAAGACAGAGCCAAACAAATCACAAAGGACAGAAGACAGCCCATTAGAGACTCCAGCCTGAAGGTAACACATACACTGTTGAATGCAATTGCTAACACTTAATTTAGTCTGTTTTTAGCTTCTCTGCAGGTCATTAATACGTCTCACAGCTACAGTTCAGCTGCATACTTCTGCCTTTATCACATTTTTTTGGTTTATTTGTCTGTTTTATTACAGGGCAGAGGTATAAATGACCGGAGACGTGCAGGGATAAAGCTTTCATCAAGTGACAGGTATCTAACTCTTTTAGGGCTGCCCCCTTATAGGCGAATAAACGCTAGTCGCCAAGAAGAGGATTAGACAACCAAATTTTAGTTAGTCGGATAGTCGCAGGAAAAAAAAAATTCTCTCTAAGGTTAACCTAGATAAATGTGTGCTATTATTAGGTGCATATCCAAATGTTCATGCGGAGTGTGAAAGATAATTTAGTACCGCTCATAACTGAAAATGAAAGGTTTTACTTAACATGCATTTTTCTCTATAGACCCATCCACTATACTGCGGAGATGACAAGTCAGGGTCGTCGACTTCATGTTCGCAGCTGACATTGACTCAAACACTAGTTTATTAATAAATTATTAAAATGTTCACACTCTTTTTAGAGAACATCTGTTTTTTTCTGACACATTCACAATCATTACTTTTGCCTGTGCACTGCAGCAAGCTTTGTGTGCACTTGAGTGCTTAATTCATATTAAAAGCTCATTATTATGGCTTAGTGTTTCTCTGTAATGTCAAACAAGGTTAACAAACAAGGTTAACAATGTTACAAATAATATTCTTTCTCAGCCCTGAAACATTTTCTAGTGCCACCGTCGGCATGACAACTAGTTGACAAGAAGAATATTTAGTCGGAGCAGCACTACTTTCTACATTCTTAAACTCATGAACACCAAATTGAATCAGTCATCATGAAAATTAATGTATAAATCATGTTTATAGTTAAATGAATTGCCGTTGTATTCAAAGTCTTTTAAAAGGGGCCTTAGGCCTGGTTGCACACACGTGGCTTAGATTAAGCCTTAGTTCAATTAAGTAGCTTTTATAAATGTGCCTTAGAAAAAATAACGGATGTGCATCTTGAGCTGACAAAAGCTGTCACTGTGGCAGTTCCCTTTCAAATGGTACTAAATATGTACCTTTTAGGAGTTAATTAGGTATAAAGTTGTAACTATTGAAAAGGTACTGCCCCAGTGACAGCTTTTGTACCTTCTTTTTTTCTTTTTCTTTTTTTCTAAGGGTGTGGGAAGAATTATCCAATTTATATGCTGTCTTTCTTGTCCCTACAGACAGTCCCTGTCTCTCAAGAGTAAAGTATATGACAACAAAGGCTTGCTGATCTCATGTGGGAGGGATCTGTGTGACTGTCTGGATGTAGACTGCATGGGTTGCTTCTACCCATGTCCCGAGTGTGGCTCTCGGAAGTGCGGTGTGGAGTGCCGCTGTGACCGGAAATGGTTGTACGAGCAGGTGGAGGTAGAAGGGGGAGAGATTATTCGCAACAAGTTTGCCAATTAGATAACCTGTTGGAAGATAGAGAAGACGACATCACTTCTGCCTCTGAGCGTAAAGGGACTGACACTGACTTTGTATATGGACATTTCAGAAGTACTTGGTTAATTCAGTGTATTGTTTATTGTTTTAACATGTAAAAGACATTTTTTTTCCATACCATCACAGCACATTTCTGTAATATTTCCAGTTCTTTGGTTATGTTGTGGCTGTTTCCCCCCCCCCCCCTTGAAATTTGCTTTTACATTTACAAAAATAAAAGCTGAGTGCTTTAGTGCAAATTTGTTGTACTGGAAGGTTTTACAATGATGATCTTTTAACCTAATTTCAAATGATATGAATAGATGGATCTACTGCAAGTTTTGACTGAATCACTATAATTTATATGTAAAATACCAAGCATAAAAATCTGTATACTCGTTTTATTTTATTATACATTTTATTTTACATATATAGATGTATAGTAACATATATAGATGTATATTAACATATACCGGTATATTATTCACATGTTAATATGCATCTTTAGATCTATGATGACATCTGAAAAAGCTGTTGGTTTACCTCAGGGCAGTTGAGTATTTGTTGGTGATTAATATCTAATAGATGATGTTTAAGATGTTTTTCTAATTGGCCCATTTGTCTGATCGTGCACATTCAGGGCACTCCACCTCACATTGCAGTGCTAGGAGCCAGGAACGTCAAGATGAAGAACAATATGTTATAGGCCCAGTTTCCCCTGTAGCTGCACAACAATAACTCGTACAAACAGCAAGAAAGTTCACTTGAAGCAGTGATAATGTATTGCAAAAGAATTCGAATGAGGCAGATTTGATGGTTTTCAAAACATTCACATCTAGACAGGCAGTTTGTCTAAGTAAATCTAAGCCTGCATGAAGCAATTTTTCCAGTGCAAATAACTGGCAATGCAATTTCAAAGGCGAAGCTGCACATCATTGATACAGCTTTTTTAAATTATTACAATGCAAGGCTATTAGTAAACCTTTTTTGTCATTCAGGCGTATTTTCTGCCTGTTTTAAATCAATTAATCAAATCCTGATTAACCATTTCATTATATATATATATATATATATATATATATATATATATATATAAATCACTAGAGAATATCAGATTTTTTTTACCTTATTAAGTTTTTACTCCTATAAGCAACTGTAAGTTATGCATGTTTTCATTTGTAGATGACACCTTCAAGTGCATCTGTTATTATGTACTGGCTTTTGTTTCTATCATCTGCTCCTTTTATTATGACACATGAGTATTAAAGGTGCTCTGTGATGTGTCATAACTAATTTCTCTTTTTATATGTATAAGAGATTGCCTCTTTTCTGAAAACTCTTTGATATTCATATTGATTCATTACTAATTTGATTATGTAAATCGGGTATGGTTTCAGTTTGCTCAGTGTATTAGAGAGCATCCTCACAGAGAGAAATTTTTACAGTTGGTCTCAGAAGGACAATTATAAGCTCTGGTAAAAACGCAGCAATTTCACAAGCAAAATTAACGTGCCTGTGTGTATAAACACTTGGGAACAGATGGTTTATCACAGGAAATGAGTTCTATTTATGCTATGTGTGAGCTGTTTAAATGGTGCACTGTGTGCCTGACTGAGATTATTGACACCAGAGCTTACAGAAAATTCCAGAAAAACAACAGGATGAATCAACATCTCACAGATGACCTGTTGGAAGCCAAAATATTTTTTTTGTAGGTGTATGGGTTTTTGCTGTATTTTACAGGTGAAACTCGAAAAATTAGAATATAGTGCAAAAGTTATAATTTTGATGATTATGGCTTACAGCTTATGAAAACGGCAAATTCAAAATCTCAGAAAATTAGAATATTTCATGAAATCAAAAAAAAGGATTTTAAATACAGAAATGTCAGCCCTCTGAAAAGTATAGTCATGCATATATGTATAGTTATATATACTAAATATATTTATATTAGTCATATACTTTTTTTGAGTTTCACCTGTATATTTATTGATACTTACAAGCAATGCGGAAATGTTTCATTTTTGTTTTATTCCATTATGCAATTTACATTTAATTATGAAATATTCAAAATTGTACGACAGGCTTTCAAATGGTTTGGTTTCCTTGTCTAATGTGCAGTGCAGCTGGACGTCTGCTGGCTGAGAACTCCACAGTCTGTGATGTCAGAGTTACATTTGCTGCAGTCACAGCTGAGGGCCACAGGGTAAGTGAAAACCGAGTCAGACCCGGAAGGGCAGCCTTTAAACTCATAGGTCTCGTAGGTCCATTCTCTGAAGCTACAGATGTCCTGATGGTACTGTATCATGGGGCTACGGTAAACTCTTTCCTGTCAAAATGGAAAATAATTCAAGGACACATTAAATTGATAATAAGTGACAGTAAAGACATTTATAATGTTACAAAAGATTTCTATTTCAAATAAATGCTGTTTTTTTTACTTTCTATTAATCTAAGATATGTTTAAAAAGTAGCACGTTTCCACAAAAATATTATACAGCAATGCATTACTGATAAGAAAGATTATTCATAAATAATAATTGAGCACCAAAACAGCATATTAGAATAAATTCTGAAGGATCATGTGACTCTAAAGACTTTTTTTCAGTAATAATGCTGAAAATTGAACTTTGCCATCACAGGAATAAATTTGAGGCTTGTAAAATATTGAAACTATCACAGATATATGTCAAATGTGCACGCATACATCTCAAATGAAAGGTTACCATAATATTACTTCATCCTACCTGTGTTATGCAAAGCCCGGCACAGGCGGTGGTGTCGATTGTGATACAGCTGCCACATTCCTCACTTTCCACGGTAATGGAGATATTGGAAAGCCGACAGCTGGACCTGCATTCTGATCCTGCCCTCATTACCGCTGGCAACAGCATCAGCATAACAACGAAGCGCATCCTCATCTGGGAATCAATGCGAAAGTGTGCGGCTGATCAAGTACAGGTACTGCAGTGGATAAAGTATTACCGTTCATGTTGTGTCAATCTTGGGGTTATAGTGTGATTTAGGCCTACTGCTTAATAAATTATACTTTTTCAAAAGAAAATCACAATTGAAAGAGTAAGTTAACCCAGAGCACAGGAAAACACAAACAAAAAAGTTGATACGTGACTAACTAGGATGAACTTACCTGCTGGAGTTTCGCTGAGACAAAATCAATTCACCTCCATTCACATGGACACTTATACCCTCCTGTCAGACAAGACGCCCACGTCTAGTTGAGAGCAACCATGTCGTATCATACTACTGCATTTGCTTTTGTGGAGGTGGCACAAATCCCTAAAAGCCCTGTGGCCATGGCATTCAGTCTGCGAGAGGCTTAGAAAGAACAGGATCCATGTAAGGGCCACCACTGATGTTCTGCTTTTCAAGGTCAGTGTTCTACAGCACAATTGTTGGATTGAAAACCACTGGAACAACAGCTTGTCTTCTCTGAATGATCCACACATGACTGCTTCAACAGAAATGAAGCCTACCTCTGTTGGAGGAGATTTGACAAAAAGAATCTGCCAAACAGGATATATTTAAGAACATTAATAATAAAAATCAATCTGTTTTCAATCTCCACTGAATTTGTTCAGTTTGTACCTATTTTCTCATATACCAGATGTAGGTGATGTTCCTATAAGAAAAATAACAGGCATCAGACCGTTTCACAATTTGCAGCACATACAGTATTTTAGTATGTATATTGGTGTATGCATTTGACATGTCAAATGGTCTAATAATAGCATTTTTTTTTTACCACCAGATCTATCTATTAATATTTGAAAAATAATATGGAGATGCTCACAGGCGTTCAAATGTGCAATGGTTAAGTTCTGCATTAAATTGGTGAAGAAAACATTTAAAGGATCTAATCTGAGATTAAAATCGTTTAGAATTTTAGGGTAACACCTTATACAGTGATAAGTATACAGTAAAAAAGTTCTTACAAATCATTAACAAACTATTAGTTTAAAGTTTATACATATAGTTTATTGTAGTATCAACATTGTTAATATATTAATAGGCTACAAATAGTCAGTTCTTCATTCATTGTCACTGTAAATTAACAAAATTATTGTTTCATTAGCTTATAGTAAGGAATTGTTAATTGGTTAGTAGGAGTAAATAGTTCTCAATTTGGATTAGGTCACGGAACATTTTATTATTTAAGTGCTTTAAACCAAACTTTATTGTAAATAAATTGCATTTATATTCAAGTTTTCCTTAAAATGTTTACAAATACATTATACAATTTGTATTATAATTGTATTTGTATTTACAAATACAATTATTTCCTTTTTATATTCCCAATTATTTTTATTCCCTGTGTTTTCAGGGACTCTCCATGGTCGTAGTGGTTTTTATTCTGTACTAAATATTCTATCCCCTTTCAGTAATCCTACACACACACACACACACACATATTCAAGGAACACTTAATACTGATGCAATTTATGTCTAATAAATGTTGGTTTAAAGCACTTCATTAATGACATTTTCCGTGACCTAATCTAAAGTGAGAACTATTTACAGTTAATACGTTGTTGTTTTGAGTCGCCAGTCTGAGATAGATCCATTTGCAGCGAAGGTTTATTGATAAACAATCAGAAAACAGTCAGAAAACAGACAGAGGTAAACCAGAGCAAACACAGTGGAACAGGCAGGGCTAAATCGTAGTCCAAAACCAGGCGGAGGATCAGGGCAGGCTGCTAACAGGCAAGGTCGGAACTCCAGGCAGAGGGTCGGGGCTGGTAGATAACAGGCAGAAGACAGAGGCAAAACAGGTCAGTAATCAGTCAGGCTATCCGGGGTTTATAATGCTCAGAAGTGTTCACCAACGTAAAACAAAACTTCGCACTGAGAGCTGTTCGAGGTGCGGTTAAATAGTCTAAGTGATAGACTGCAGCTGTGCGAGGTGATGAGAGCCATTAGGGGTTGCAGCTGAGTAAAATGAGTGGGATTAGAGGGCTTCTGGGGAATGTAGTGCAACGGAGAAAACCAGAACTCGGGTGAAAGCGGTCTTGGTTGGCTAGCAAGGGAGGTTGCAGAATCTGGGATCGTAACAGTTGTTAACAAAGCATAAAAAAACATGATCTAACTCACTCTTTACATATGAGCTAAACAATAATAATTTGACTAATTACAGTGACAGTGAATGAAGAACTCACTATTTGTATTAAGCCTAATATAATAATAATATAGAGAATACAATATGATACATTATTAATGTAAATACTTTATTGCTGTATACTTGGGACTATACGGATGTGTCTGGAACAACAACAACCTCAAAAAAGACACGAAGGTCAGTGTAGACAAAGCTGTTGTGCTGACCACTGTCCTGTATGGCGCTGAGTCCTGGGTCACGTACCGTCATCACCTGAGACTCCTCGAGTGCTTCCATCAGCGCCGCCTCCGCACAATCCTCAACATTCATTGGAGTGCCTTCGCCGCCAACACTGAAGTCCTCGAGTCAGCGGAGGTCACTAGCACCGAGGTCATGGTCCTCAAGGTACTGGGCAGGGCACGTCTCCAGGATGGAGAACCATACCTAAGATCGTGCTGTACTGGGAACTGTCTTCTGGCTACTGCGAATGATACAAAGACTCCCTGAAGAAGTCCCTCGCTGCATCGATCACCGTCAGTGGGCAACACAAGCAGCTGATCGCGACTCCTGGCGGTGCACAGTCCATCAGGCCACCTCCCTCTTTGAAGATACACTCTCAGAAAATAAAGTAAATAATTGTACCTTTAGGGGTACAATTGCTTGTCACTGGGGCTGTACCTTCTAGGGTACAGTTTTTGTACCCTTGGCATAGGGTACATATTTGTACCCTTGTGGCAAAACTTTTTATTTCCTTTATTTCAAGGTTATTTCAAGGCTACTCAAATATAGTCATAAGTTAAAATCTACCTTAAATAATTAGGGTATCATTAAAACCTTTAAACAACAACTTTAACAAAAAAAAGGGCTTAGCAGAGCTTTTCTCTTGATATTGTACACAGCAAAAACTCCAGTGTTAAATATGGCTCCAGACTCAAGAGTGTTAAAATGGTAAAATATGAGTGTTAAATTAACATTCAAGAGTGTTAAAGTTAATGAGCTCATTAAGTGATTCATTGAGTGATGATTGACCATTATTGAAGACACCTGAAGGAGAATATCTATTTTTTTAAGACACCGTTATGGTGATCAGTGTTTGCTTTAGTTGAGCCTTAAACTGTTAATACTATATTTTGTTTGGCTGTTGTATCTGAGTTATAACTGCCAGATGAACAAAGAGAAAAGTTGATCAGGTGGTGTTCATTATTTTTTGACATATAATTTGTTCTGAATCACTGTATTCATAATCTCTGACTTAAATATATATTGTTGGTTCCAGCATCACTGTGATTCTACAGCATAAGATCCAGAATTTTCTTTATTTTAGGCACACACAGACATCAAGAATCAGTGTATGAATCTCAACAATGGTGACAAACAGAATATGCCATTAGGGAAAGGAAATTACTAAAACAATTCAGATAATAATTTATTCATACCGCAATGCATGATGGGAGCCATGAATGAGTTTTGATTGGTGGCACCCAGAATGCACTGCAGCATGCTTTATTATTGTCATCATTGTTGAGATTCACAGGCTGATTATTGATGTCAGTGTGTCTAAATAAAATACAATTTCAAAGTCTTCTGATCGGAACAACTTTTAAGAAATATTTTGTATGATATTGAAAACCATTTGCTGTAGAATCACACTGCTGTAATCAACCAGGTAGACATAACTCTCTAAATGAGATTTGTGGTTCAGATCAAATTATGATTGTCAAAACATAACCAACACCATCAGATCAGTTTTTTTCTTTATTCATCTGGCAGTTAGAACTCAGATACAACAGGCAAACACAAAAGCAGTGTTAATAGTTTAAGAGTCAAGAGCCCAACTAAAGCAAACACTGATCATCATAATCGTTTCATAAAAAATAGATTTCTCCTTCAGTGATTCGGCTTGTTAACATCAGGTGTCTTCAATAATGGTCAATCATCACTCAATGAATCACTAAATTGGCTCATTAACTTTAACACACTTGACCACAGGAGAGTTCATTTAACACTGGAGTTTTTGCTTTGTACCTTAACCTTTAAAATAAAGGGTTATGTACCTTTTAATGCTTGGGAACATATATGTACCTTTTTGACCCTAAAAAAAGGTAAATATATGTACCTTGAGGTCCAATAATAAGCCCTATGAGGTACATTAGTGTAGATTGTACCTTGGGGGACAAAAATGGACTCCTACTGTACCCCTTTTTCTGACAGTGTACCCGCAGGGCCAGTATGGAGGACATAAGGAGAAGAAGGAAGAACCGTGTCCCCTCAGCACCCATCCTGGACCAAACCTTTACCATGCAGTTTTTGTGGCAGGACCTGCCTGTCCCGCATAGGCCTCGTCAGCCACCAGCGTGTCTGTAGAAGACGTGGTTGTCCTTCCTAAATCTTCGTTCACGAAGCCAAGCCACGATGATGATATAGTGTTACCAATTTTAGATTTTTAATATAATATTTAATTTCTTTTTCAAACTATTTCTTTTTTTCTTTTACTTTCTATTAATCAGAATCCTGATAAAATGGACAACTGTTATTTTAAATTTTATTATTTCTCAACATTAGTGTTTTTACAGTATAACAGCACTGACCGCAGCATAATATTCTTAAAAAATATAAGAAAATTATAAATATAAATATAACATAAATTATAAATAATTAAAAATATTAAAATACTTACTGACCCCAATATTGTCAGAGGTGTTTAGTTATAGTTTCATTGTGTTTTGGTTTCTTTTTTCCTGTTCCTGTTTTGCCTGTGCCATTGTTAGGTTGTTAATTTAGTTACACACCTGTTCCTTGTTCTGTTGATCATCCTCCCTTGTGTATTCAAACCTTCAGTTCTCCCAGTTCTTAGTTTGGTGTGTTTGTTGTATTACGTGGTTGTGTGATGTTATTATTCCTGTTATCTCCTGCATGTTCCACTTGGATTTATAAATCATGCCTGGCAAATACTGTACTGTGTAAATATATATATATTTAATGGTTTGGCCTGTAGCTATATGAAATTAATGCAAAAATAGTTCTATAGCAGAGACATGTTTGAGAAAATATCTATAGCATTCATTTCATATAGCTGCAGGCCTAACCTTTATTGCCTTGACCAATATCTGTTTAAAAGTTTATACAGTGTATACAGAATTTTCATTTTGATTATGTTCATTTTCTTTTACAGATCTCAGTCTGTCTCTTTGTATTTTCAGCTCCAGCTCAACCTTGACAAAACTAAGCTTTTTTCTTTCAGCCATGTTCGCCCCCAGTCTCTTTCCATCACTTTTGAAGGTTGTACAGTCATTGACTCCTGATTTGTACAAATCTTGGAAATTGTCCAAGATGACCCAATGACCTTCATTTATCATGCAGCGACAAATGCCCCATCCAAATAAGACAATCTGCCTTTTCACTCCTATCAGTGCATCCAAAAAGCTGCTGCCTGACTTAGTAATTCTCACATTTACTCAGGTCTCAATGTAATTATTACTGGTGCCACAGTCATATTCAATACCGCATTTCTGGCCTGTAATGCATTCAGCACCATTAACTATAAGCTATTATCCAATCGCACACCCACAACCTACATTCAGAATCTTTACTCTCTACACATAAAAAGCAGCCATCCTGTGTTTGCCCATGAATAGTACAACGACAAAATTATGTCTTGTGAAATACTGCCCCCTTTTATTCTGTGTAGTGCCAAATGCAGGTTCTATAGCCTATACAGAATTGACAAGCATAGACCAAAACATAAGCTAAGGCCATACAAGCTACTGCATTTCATTAGTCAGGTAGGGTTTTTGAATAATAAAACAGCGAGATGTCAATGCACAGTTGTTAAGATTATAAAGTTTGGTCAATGGAAACTGTTTTACCAAGAGCAAACACAATGTCTGCTGCATTAATAATGAGCTGGATCAAACAGCCCGATCATTCTGATAGCACACATTTCCCACTCTACGACAGACCTGGTTTTTGCTGAGCATTTCCATGGTTTGCAAGGTAAAATACATAAAGCACCCGTGGCTTAAACGCAGTGCTGCTGATGATACTGGTTTTCTAAAGCTCTCTGTTAAAATAGTGTGCCGGGAGAAACAGGCAGGTGGCGTAGTGTGAGTAATCATTTGCATATTGCTTTCATACAAACATCAGTTTAAAACATTAACATTTTGTCTAAATAATCTTGATTGTCATGTTTTTTTGTGTGTGTGTGTGTAGTTTTACAGTGCCATCATTCTGCGTGACTGGGAGCTAAACCAGGTGTTTTCAAACCTTTAAATGCCAAGATCCAAAATAAAATCATTGGTCATTATATTTCCATTGTACTAAAGGCAAAAACTACTTTCCAATAAGTTGACAGCCTCTTTTAGCGATACTGTACAAATCTTAAGAAATACATTTTCAATTCAATTTAAAGTATGCAGATTTAGGTGTTATTTTAAAACAAACCAAAACAAAAAACCCAGTGATTAATCTCATGCATCTGCTGTTTATTTAGAACAGTAATCATTTCAAAATATGATAAATGTGTTTAAAAAATATTAAGTTAAACATGTTTAATTAACACATTGAGTCAACATTTTAAAACAGCTCTAAAAAGAAATGTTGTAAAACTCTTTTTTCTCCTCCAGTTTTCAGTGGATCCTGTTACACCCCCTTTCCGTCCCTTCAAGGTTTGTGCTAAGCTAAGGGAGGTGAATCTTTTATTTATGCTCTTTGTATAAACTCCTGCTTGTTTAATGGACCGTGGAAGAGTGGAACTGCAGAGCCCTCAGACACAATCACATAAGTCTTTTTTATGCTATGTTTACATTCTTATCTTTTTCCAAACTATAACTATACACAAACAGGTCGTGACAGAAAGTGTATGTGGCAATTTTTGACAGAGCCACACACATGCTGCTTAGTGTGTGTAGCTCGTGCTCTGCAGCAGTCCCACAATGGCAAGTCGTTTTAACATTTAATAATTTAAAGTCTCTATTTTCATTTTATTAATTAGTACCTATTAATTAGATACTAGTACTTATTAATTACTTATTCAATAGATACTATTACCTATTTATTAGATATTATTTATTCCAAATGTTACTAGTAAGATTTTTTTATTTTACTAGTAAGATTTTTAATTGAACTCTACAGTGGCTGTTCAGACTAGTCATAACATAAGACTAGTAAAAAAGCAGTTGTGACTAGTAAGATAAGAAATTTAAATTACAAAAGATGGTGTCTAATAAATAGGTACTAGTATCTATCGAATAAGTACTATTAGCTAATTAATAAATGGTAAATGGACTGCATTTATATAGCGCTTTCACAGACCCAATGGCCACCAAAGCGCTTTACATATTGCCTCACATTCATTCATTCACTCACTCATTCACACACCGACGGCGGTGTCAGTCATACAAGGCGCCAAGGAGCAGCTGGGGTTAGGTGTCTTGCTCATGGACACCTCGACACTTGGTAAGGTGGACACGGGGATTGAACCACCAACCTTCCGGTTTGTAGACAACCTACAACCTACGTATAATTAATAAGTACTAGTATCTAATTAATAGTACTAGTATCTAATGAAAAATTACTAGTATATATTGAATAAGTAGTAGCTAATGAATAAGTACTAGTATATATTGAATAGGTACTAGTATCTAAAAAATAAGTACTACTACCTAATGAATAAGTACTAGTATCTAATATGTACTAGTCACAAATACATACTAGTCAGAACTGAATAGTTGATATCTAAATGACAGATCCCCATAGAAGTCAATGGCAAAAAAAATTGTTACTATACCAAAAGAATATAGTTACTAGTCACTATTGAAATAAGTACTAGTATCTAATGAATAAGTACTAGTATCTATTTAATAGGTACTAGTATCTAATAATAAGTAGTAACTAATGAATAAGTACTAGTATCTAATGAATAAGTACTAGTAACTAATGAATAGTATATAATAAATAAGGACAAGTATCTAATGAATAAGTACTAGTATCTTTAAAAAGGTACTAAAGAATAAGCACTAGTATCTAAAGAATAGGCACTAGTGCCTAAAGAATAAGCACTAGCTAATGAATAAGTACTACTTAATGGAATAGATACTAGTATCTAAAAAATAAGAACTAGTAGCATGAAAATAGAGACTAGTAGGTTTAAATGATTAAATGTTAAAACGTCTTGCCATAATCCCTCGGCTAAGCAGTTGCGATTAACTGGATGTCAACAGATGCACAAGGGGCTGTCGAAGTTTGAGAACTGCAGCACACCGGTTCGCGCGCAGTGGCCTGCCACAGCCACTTGGGGGCGATCGAGCTCTGCGCGCTGAGTAAACCGTGCCTCTCGCGGCGGAGCTCAGCTCCCCAATAACACGAACACAATGGTCAACGGGCGAGACTGAGCGGCAGACAGATGCGCGCTGCGCATACTTACCCAAGGCTATTTCACGTGGCATCCTAAAACTTTGATACATCTCGATTCTCACGCCGCTCGTGTGATTTATCGAGCCACGCAGCATACTCTTGGTATAGCAGCACCTGCTTTTTGGTGAGTGTGAGTCCAGGCTTAAATGCAGGGGTGCATGTTTTTTTGGGGAGGGGGAGATGGGCAGGTGATGAGAGATCCTGTTGAATAAAGACCCAACGACGAGCCGTGGCCAAAACTGTCATCCCTCGAATGCGATAACACCTGACTGTTAAGGTGTCATGTTCTGCTTTTGGCTACGTCGAGGAATATCTGGATTCCCTGAGCAAGATGGAAATTTGGACAAACCTGGGATTTACATCCTCAGTCATCTCTAGATTGTTATATGAAGGGTGGAAGCTGTGAAGACGTCCTCAAATCATTTTCTACGTAAGTGGCTCGAATAATGGAAGGTGGAGTGCATGAGAGAGCTGATACATTTCGTGCGGCGACGACTGTTTATAATTAATTGTCAAGGGATTTTGGATCAGTAATATCACGCGCTGTTTCCTGTTTCCTTGGCTTGCCTGTTAATATAAGGGTGTGCCATATTATTATTATTATTATTATGTAGCACAAGAATATTGACTTATGCCTTGTTCCTGATTACTATTTAAAATTGTTTTGCTCATAAGCATATCCATCACAGTCAGCTTCGGCTACATTTTGATGTGCAGTTTGCCTTTTACAACACGTTTTTCTTTTCTTTGCAGCTGTTGCTGGTGTCAAGCGGATTTAGTGATTCATTAATATCCACTGAAGGGGCAGAGGACGGAACAAACCTACACCCACCCCTCCCTCACACAGCGAAGATGGGAACCATTGATTTCATAGGCGAATAAAGTCTCTACGGTGACCGAGCACCTCAGTTAAAGGAAAAGAGCCGCTCTCTCCTCCATTCAGTTTCTCTTTGGATAACGCGCGCGCGCTACGCACATGGATTTTAGAACTGTTGGACACATTTTTCTCATGATGATGAGGATGATAACGATGATGTCACCAGAAGCACGTCGTTTCGTTACAATTGTAAAGTCCAATTACAATAAGTGAAAGTGCACTGAAAGACGTTGAAGCACTGCCGAAGGTAGCGGACCTACAGTGCCCGTCAAGTGCATTTATGAACTTGCTGAACTCGTCTTTTGCTCAGCCTCTTTCGTCCGCCTGTTTTCCATCATTCTGAACACTTCGTAGTTTAAGAAGATGGAATTTGCTATGGTGGGCGCTGACAGCGGGGGCTGCAACACCCACCTGCCCTATGGATATGCCCAGGCTCGCGCACGGGAGAGAGAGCGCGAGAGGGAGAGACAGACTCGCGCAGCGGCGGCAGCTGACGCTGGAACGGTTGGAGAGGGAGGTGGGTCGAGTGGCCATCCCCAGAACCACCCGCATCAGAGTCGCACCGCCTCTTCTACGAATGCCAACAACAGTAGCGCCGGGACCGCCTCGCGCCCCTCCTCCTCCTCCTCATCCTCCTCCTCCACCTCCTCATCGCAACAGCCGCAACAGCAGCAGCAGCAGCAACACCACGAGCAACCACAGCAACTTCTCAGAGAGAGAAAAAAGGAAAGAGGCGTCGCGCGCTGGAGACGGAACCGCGCGGCACTCGGCGGGGATCTACGCCAGTCAGAGTTGGCGCTCCTAGGATCTGAGGAGGACGTCATGATCGAGGAGGACGAGGCGGAGGGCGAGGAGGAAGAGGAGGACAAGGGAATCAAGAGGTCGAGTTTTGTCTATATCATGGATCATGACGAAGAGGAGACGGTTTCGTTAACGGACAGACGTCCTCAGTCAGGCTACGAAAATGTTTACAATGAGTACGGCTGCTGCGAGAGAGTTTTCATCAACGTGTCGGGCTTAAAGTTTGAAACTCAGCTGAAGACTCTCGCCCAGTTCCCGGACACTCTCCTGGGAGACCCTGAGAAAAGAATCAGGTACTTCGACCCTCTGCGTAACGAATACTTCTTTGACAGGAATCGACCGAGCTTCGATGCCATTCTATACTTCTACCAGTCAGGGGGGCGTTTAAAGAGACCCGCCAATGTGCCGTTTGACATCTTTTCCGAGGAGGTCAAGTTCTATGAACTCGGGGAAGAGGCAATGCTCAAGTTTCGCGAGGATGAGGGCTTCGTGAAGGAGGAAGAGAAGCCGCTACCCGAGGACGAGTTCAAACGTCAGATCTGGCTGCTGTTTGAGTACCCGGAGAGTTCAAGTGCAGCCAGGGGGATCGCGGTCGTGTCAGTGTTGGTCATCGTCATATCCATAGTCATTTTTTGTTTGGAAACATTGCCAGAATTCAGGGACGACAAAGAATTCCACAGCCCAGGTAAAAACTCCACACAGGCAGACAATGGATTTACGCCATTCAACGACCCCTTTTTCATCGTTGAGACGGTGTGCATCATTTGGTTCTCGTTTGAGATAATCGTGCGCTTCTTTGCGAGCCCTAGTAAAGCTGATTTCTTTAAAAACGTTATGAACACCATAGACATCGTCTCTATTTTGCCTTATTTCATAACTCTCGGCACAGACCTAGCTCAACATGAAGAGAACGGGCAACAGGCAATGAGTTTCGCGATCTTGAGAATAATACGCCTCGTCCGCGTGTTCAGGATCTTCAAACTGTCTCGACACTCGAAAGGTCTCCAGATCCTCGGGCACACTTTGCGCGCGAGCATGCGAGAGCTGGCGCTGCTCATCTTCTTCCTCGTCATCGGTGTCATCCTGTTCTCCAGCGCGGTGTTCTTCGCAGAGGCAGACGAGCCCTCGTCACAGTTCACCAGCATCCCAGACGCGTTCTGGTGGGCTGTAGTGACCATGACCACGGTGGGCTACGGGGACATGAAGCCCATCACGGTCGGGGGTAAAATCGTGGGCTCACTGTGCGCCATTGCAGGTGTCCTGACCATTGCGCTTCCAGTCCCTGTCATCGTGTCCAACTTCAACTACTTCTACCACCGGGAGACTGATAACGAGGACCAGACGCCCGTTGTGGAACAACCACCGCCGGGCTGCCCATATTTTACGGATTTCCTAAGAAAATGCAAAGGGTCCCAATCGGGGTCGTCTTTAGGTGACAAGGCAGCTGAGTATATGGAGATGGAGGAGGGCGTGACAGAATCTCTGTGTGGGGGTGACACGCAGAGCCCTAGCAGAGGGAACGGTACTGACATAGGCGGAAAAAACAGTTCACATTCACGAA
Organism: Meda fulgida; assembly: GCA_030578275.1. NCBI lineage: Eukaryota > Metazoa > Chordata > Actinopteri > Cypriniformes > Leuciscidae > Meda > Meda fulgida. The sequence goes on from CM060622.1 coordinate 34,861,155, forward strand.
CCCTACAGACAGATGTATGACAGATGTATGATAATGGAAGAACGATAACCTCCTCGGGAGGTTTTCATGAAGATGACTGCACAAATGAATCAGTTAACAGCACACATGCACAACTTGAAGACATATAGCCTACAGTAGCCTACGCGCGTGCGCTAATACACAAAACACACTCATTAAGTTCTGGACCTAAGCTGAAACATTTTTTTGCAATGTGGCTACTTTTGTAGAGAAACATACCCTGTAATCACGTGACAGGCAACGCAAAAATCACCAGCTTTACTTGACGTGGAGAGAGGTGTCAATCTGCCCACCTGTTCAGTTCAGTTGACAGAACTAAACGACTCCCGGTTCATTAATGAAGACAACAACAAGGAACTTGCATAGGCACTTTATGAGTTACATTTGTCAGTAATTGTAGGGAAAGAGTCGAGTTCTTATCTAATGCTATTATGCAATAACGTTTAAATCGTTTGCACTATCATCAATTATGTTATAGTCTCCCAGTTTAATGCAGAGGAAAGAAACAGATGTAACACTGAGGTAGAGAGGGAGGACATCGAAAAACGACTAATAGCCTAACCATAATAAAAATTGCATCATTCATTAATTCGAAATAATAGCAAACATACGCTGCAATCTCCACTGTTGATAACCAATTCAGTTAATAGTAATGACTTATTTTAACTTAGCCAATTTAAATTATTATACATAATTGGAAAGCAGCATGTTTTAGTAGCCTAACATTAGGCAATGCTATCTTAAATCCCATTATGGCAAACGTGCGTCCGCATGGCAGTATTCAGTACTACACTGGTAAAAACCCCTTTAGCACGCCCCTGTGTGGTTATTTGTACATTGTCCACGGTGACTGAAGAGTCATTATAGTCAGTCCCCTATGTGAGTATTGAAAAACCAATCGATCATGTTAGTTTGTGTTCATTAAAACAATATTTAAAACATCATCACTCAATCAAGGATTTTTTTTCCCTTCTAAACATCAGTCACATTTTGGAATACTTAGGCCAAAATAACCGTTTCACATCGTCTCACAACACCTTGTACAACAATGTCAGCGACACCATGGCTTGAAGGATCAGTTTGGCCAATGTTTTCAAGTTACTGTCATGGGAGTATATTTCAAGGGAATGCTTCATGCAACTATTTGTCTTCATCCCTTTACCAAATGACAATGCATCCCTTTATATATATATAAAAAAAATGCTGACGGAAATGTACTGCACTGAAGAGAACATGAACATGGTGGACTTCATGCACAGCGAATACTCATCCTATTGGAGTGCACGATTACCACTGAGCATGCACAGTGAATCGCAGAACCCAGGTAAGCTTTTTCTGTGTTAAGAAATGGTTTAGTCACTGCAATTATATTGTCATTATTCACGCCAAGTGTTACACGGCATCCAGATGTTTACGTATGTCCTCAGGTGTTTACGCATCTGCCTGGACCTAGGCTACGTGTCTGTCAGGGCTAGGAACAGGTGTTCCACGTGATCTCAGCATGCATGCGACTTCAGATTTCATGTTTTCTCGCTTTATAATAATATATCAACAATGCATTGGATTGCTTAGCAACAAGGGCCTTATTGTCAAAGAGAGTTGTGTTTCCTTGGAATCCAAATATCCTCATTGCTCATTAAGTGTCCCGAGCTTCATTTTCTGATGTCATAATAGCTGTTACCATCTTTTTGTAGACGAGATAATTGCCATTTAATCTCCAGTAAACCGATATTTTGTCATTAATAAGATATAGCACACGCTACAGAGAGATAACTATGGCCTCCCTCGGCCTGCCCATCTCTCACAACACGATTACTTGGTCAACGTGTACTTGTATTAAATATGCACTCTTGATATTAGATTATCATAAGTGCTTTGCGTTTCTGCATGCTAATCTAAGCCTTGTGGTCTTATTACAAGAAACCGTTAGAAGAAAAAGTAACCGTCAACTGGCATTTATAAGCTGTTAATGCTGTCACCTCTATAAACTATGTACACAATGTACAGTGTCCCTTTTCAGTAGTGATCCTCTTACAGCTTAGTAGTAGATGCACTACTGATAATAAGTTATATAATGACATTAAATTACAGGCAGTGTTCTCTGTTTTTAAGTAAAATATATTTAAGCATACTATTGCTGTCTTTATGACTTTGTGTGTTTAAAGTAATGCAAATATTTTAACCCGGAATTTATTTATATTCAGAAAGGGGTAGTTCTCCCAAAAATGAAAATTCTGTCACCATTTACTCAACCTGTATAAGTTTCTTTCTTCTCCTGAACACAAAATAAGATATTTTGAAGAATATGGGTAACCAAACAGTTGATGGACCCCATTGACTTCCATAGTATGGGGAAAAAATACTATGGAAGTGAATGGGGTCCATCACCTGTTTGGTTTCCGACCTTTTTTAAAATGTCTTCTTTTGTGTTCAGCAGAAGAAAGAAACTCATACAGGTTTGGAACAACTTGAGGGTGAGAAAATGATGACAGAATCACCCCATATTTGAGTGAACTAGCCCTTTAATTTACATTCCTGCTCTTATTAACAATTCATTGGTGCTTGGCCTTCATCTTCAAAGTCTTCATAATCTTTAATAAGAAGTCAATAACGTTACTTCGCTCTTGCTGTGAAATTACTTTCCTTTTCAACATCACTTACTTCGCACAGACTATCAGATCATTTTAAGTGTAATATTTTAATAGTCTAATATTTATAATCAGGAATTGTTTTAACAAGCTCATATTAATTTAATTGGTAAATATCCTGATTCACTTGGAAATACATAATATTATGGATCTATCTGATATATATATATATATACTTTCTGTCTTTCTGTCTGTCTGTCACACATTAGAGACAGAATAATTTGTTTTTTTTTCATTTTATGTGGTGTATATGATATTCAGTGCATTTTTTTCATGCCTTCTGATAAATATTTTGTGTTATTGTTTGCACTGTTATGGGAGTGTATTGACTGTGCCATTGCACTGCAAATAAGAAGCGTTAGTGAGTAGTCTTTGTACTAAATCTTTAGGGTTACTGTTGAAATCTGAGATGATATTCAGTAAATGAGGATATATTGATAGTCCTTAAACATTATGGGATTCTGCTTGCTGAGTCATGCTGTACTTTAGCACATATTATTATCCACACAGGCACTCATATTCATGATAACCCAGGCTATTAAGCACTCGTTTACAGGTTAATGTTGCATAGCCTGTGGAGAGGTGTTACACTAGCTCTGTGTCTTCATTTTCTGCTGGTGTAGTTAATATTGGATTGCACCAATACTTCACGGCACTAGTTATTTGCAGTGCTGAACATTTTTGGGCTGTGAAGTAATGACTGTTGCCCATCTTGAGCAGTTTCTCAGGGCCTAAATGTTTTTGTTAATGAGTCCAAAAGCCGAATCTGCTTCAACTTCTGAGTATATCTTTGAAAACAGTCTCTTGTGCTGTAGTCCAGGTCTTGCATTTGTGAAATGCCTACCAAACTAAAAGTTGGCTTTTTTCTCTGACTTTAAGATTTGGCATCTTCTCTTAATATGTCTTCAATCTGTCTTCCTCCTCCTTTCTCTGTTCCTTCCATTTGCCCCATCTTATCCTTCTTTCACAGCCATTGTGAATAAGTACTACAGGGTGGAAGCATATCCTTCCATTTGTGGCAGCCCCCCTCACTTCTGTGTAGAAAAACTCAAAGAATCACACGTGTCAGAGACAAAAAAACAGAATATAATTAATAGGACATCAATGGACTTTACAGTTCACATTCACAATGCATGTTATTTGTTTAAAATGTAGGGCCATATGTGTGTGTTTCCTTGTCTGCGAGAGTATAATAAATCAATAAACCCCTTCACCCACATCACCTTCATAAATATCAGGCTCAATGCCACAGTAAATGGATATTAAACTAGATTTCCTAATATCAATCACCCATGACTATGACAGACAGATTGCCATATTGATAGATCAGTGTAGCAGCACTCATTCCCATAACACTGACTCTCTGTAAATATCAAGACTGGCATTTGAGCAGTGTGGAGGGCCAGAATAATGTGGTATTAGTCCAACCGAAAGCAATCAGCATCACTCCACTCGGGGCATTAATTAGCTGCCGTGCGTGATGTGTGTCGTATGACACAGAAGTGTAGCTGTACTTGCTTGATCACCATACCCACACATACACTGAGGCTTAGCGGATGATGGGGAAATCAACAGCACTATAGATTAGAAACTGAGTTGTCATGGCAGATTTTTCACTCTGTAATCCCCTCATCTTCTTTCTATACATCTGAACAGTACAAAACAACAGCATTGCATGAGTGCATGTGTTCAAATTGGTTGGGCAGAAAAGCACAAGCTAAAGTTACCCTTGTGTAACCTTATAAACAAGCGTTTTTATTTCTGCTGCTAGGTGTCACCTGAACCGTTGTTAGTGTCAAGTGCATTGTGTGGCCCCAAGCACAGGTGGTGTGATGCAGCTGACAAATTAGCATTACTTCTTGTTTTGTGTAGAGCAATGTTTAACATCTTAATGACCCAGAGGTGCTCAGAGGGGTACAAACTCGGATTTTAGGATCACAGGGCTTGATAGCACCAGTGTACAGGGGGTTTGGTTTAATTCAGAGTCCTGCAGCAAAGACAAAGTTCAGTGAGAGGGTCAATGACCATGATCAAGAAAAGGAAAAATCTTATAAGAGGAAGAAAAACTCTTTGTATTCATGTTGGTTTCATATAGTTTTTTTATATATATATTTTTGAGCCATTTTCAATAAAAGCTTCAGTTTAATGAATGTGATGCAACTATCAACTAAAATTTGTAATCATTTGTAAAATTGAATAAATATACAAAGGGGCTGAAGGTACAGCTTAAGAAAAATCTGCTTTTTACTACGCCCATAGTGTATGAAAAAAAAAGTTTTTTTATTGAACATTGGAGCAAAAGATTTTGTATGAGAATAAATCTTAAAAATGGTTTGTTTGTTTATAAATGTATGAGGTGGGCCTGTTACCCCACACATTGGGTAAAAGGCACAAAGTATTTACATATTAAAATGTCATTACAATATTATGTTTATTTTAAAAATGCAGAAACAAAATTATATATAAAAAAAAATCTAAAAGCATCAAATGAGATCCCACAATAATTTAATACAGATTTACAGTGGTAACAGATTGCTATAATTGAAATTATATTATATTATTATATGATTAATATCATATTTTTATACATGATGGTTTCATTATGGTTTCATTATCTCTACGATGGACTCCCAATTTATTGCTGTCAATGCAGGGAGATCATTGATCAGTCTATATTGTTGAATATTAAGTGCCCCCAACTAAGCAAGACAAAGGCGATGGTGGCAAGGAACCAAAACTCCATCAAGTTGACAGAATGGAGAAAAACGAACTTTTTTTGGTCTGTAAATATATCAAAATATAATATGCCCTTTGTAGCCTAAATGTTTTTATGCAATAACTTCTATGTTGAATCTGACTAATTGATGTCTATGTCTATTTGATGTCTTTCTCATTTAACACAATATTGACTTTAAATGATCTTTTAGAGGTAATTTCTCAGCCAAATATGATGTGCAATTAACTAAACGGCACATTATGTTATTAACTGAACATTTTAATCGCTTTATATATACTGCATATATAAGAATTATGTTTTTGTGTCATTACTTCACTTGCCATTTTACAACTAGAACTAGCCTTGTCATGTAAAGGTCAAATCATGTGATATTTTAAGATACTTATTGGCCTTGACACACAGTCATGAGGGTCTGCAGGGGTCCTTTCCATTATATTCGAATAGAAATTCATGTTTCTGTATACATGTAGTTGCACCACATGACTTCTAAAATATTTTGCATGTCAAGAATTTCTGTTTTTTAATGAGGTTTTTTTCGTCAGTATGATATCAGGACAGTTGTATCACCCAATTTTGTTTTTAAAAGGTTCTTTTTAAAACAGAAAAAAATGCCTATCATAGAATAGATGTATCCAGTCACTTTATTTGTGATTTTGTCATTTTAATGTAGTTAATAAATTAATAATTAATTAATTAATAAATGAATAGATAGGACAGACAGTAAGTGTCACGTCATTGCTCTAAAAGCTGATTCAGGAAAAGACTGAAGACCTTCTAACAAAAGGGTCTTTCACATTCAAGTCATGTCTGCAGAGTTTTTTGCACTCATATTTTCCTTCAATTCAGACAGAGTGACTCTGCACCTGAGTGTGTGGAGGAATAGACTTGTTGAACAAATATTCCTTTTCTCCTGCTTGTGTTCCATGAGGAAGTTTCAGTTCTTTTGAAGCTCAGTTCTTTAGTTGTCAGCATATCCCTCCTCGGCATGTTTGTTTGTGTGGTTGACTTGTCATGGGCACGCATAAACACACACACATAGACAAAAACGCTTCCCTTCGGGGTTTAATAACACTCCCATAGGGCAGGGCACTGGAGGTCAGGATGTGTGTGTTGCTGAGCAGTTCTGTCTTGTTGGGTTGTGTTTCTCTTATCTGACGGCTTATGTCCAGAGGGTCAGGGTGCATTGTCTGTACTAATAGGACTGACCCCTCTGATGAGAGAACCAAGACGGGACGCACGCAATGGGACGCTCTTACAAACTTCATGACCTTAGCAGAGGCCAGCACATCATGTCTGTCATCTGCATTCACATCCAGCAAGTAGAAGAGCAAGTGATTGAAAAAGTAATCAAAAGACAATTCCAAAAGCTCCCGAAGCTATTTAGAAAATGATTGGTAGTACATCTGTGTCTTATGACAGCCTCCTTCATTAGTGTAGCATGAGAACATGCAATTAATGATAACGGTTCAATTGGAAATTAAACGGATGTTCCTTCCAGCTGACCTGCCATTTTGTGTTAAATTATATTTTGACTATTTGTAGTTCCTTATATGGTACTGTGTGCAATGGTTACCCGAGTTGTCTTTCATTTGACCGATAAATGCCGGAGAACACACTTCAGACTGGCAATAATGCTGAAAGAATAGCATATGCAATGCAATTGAATTCTGCTCACAGTAAATCCTGTTCTCAAGATATTGTAGAAGAAAATGACTGATGCTTCAGTTCTGATCAATATGATAAACTGTAAAATCTGAATATGCCAGATCTGTTGTAAATAATGAAAGTTGTTGTCAGTTTTAAACTAGTATAAACTGTAATAATAAGAAGACGGTAGATTGAACGAAATCTCTAACAGACATTTCTAGCATAGGCCTATATAACATCATTATATCATCATCACAATTTAACTTGGCGTGTGCTAGAACATTTCTGGAATTGGAGAGATTTCAGAATCGCATGTAGTTATTAGAGTTGACAGCAAATCGATTTGATTTAAAATTATTGTATAGGGGATTATAGGATCCCCAAGACCAAAGACCATTTAGCCAAGACCGAGAAGGACGATTTATTACACCAAAACTAACTTAAGAGGAAAATCATTTAAGCAATATAGGCTACTTGGAACACAACAAATAATTAAAAACAAACAGTATGGTCAGAGTATAATATATAATATAAATAATATTAATGTAATGTAAATGTAAAATAATTGGACAGCATTTAGATGAGTTTGGGTTACCTCAGTAGCATTGTTTGCATTTTTACAGATAATGATGAGGAAGTTTAAAGAATCAATTGTGTGCTAAATTTTTTAAATTACAATTTTTTTACACAAAGAAATGAATAGTACGCTTAAAAATGTATGTTAATGGTTAAATTAATGTTCAGGTTAAACATTCACATGATATAGATCATGAGATAAACTCGCAATTGCGAGAAAAAGTCTTAAATGCAAGATATAAATTTGCAGTTTCTCACAATTGATAATTTATATCTTGCAATTCTTATTTTTTTCTCAGAATTACGAGAAAAAAAGTCAGATGCGCTATATAATTTTGCAGTTCTGACTTTTTAATCTCACAATTGCGAGTTTATCTCACATTTCAGACTTTTTTTCACATAATTGAGAGTTCATATCTTGTAATTCTGAAAAAAATTATCAGAATTGTGAGATAAATAGTCACAATTATCTTTAAAAAAAAATATTCAGTGGCGGAAACAAGCTTCCATAGTATTTGTTTCACTAGTGGCCATTGCATTGAATTGGTTTACCAACTAAAATCAATGGTCTGAACACATGTACTTGTTATTGTTGGTGTATTGGCAAAACAAATTAATCGTTACACCCCGAGTTATTATTTGCATCGCTGCAAAGACACATTTCCCAAATGCATAAAATCGAATTGTATAACAATTCAGTTTCTTGTCCTTCCTTGTCAAGTTATTCAACCATCCATACCTCTAAATGACACCATCTTTCAAGATGTGACATTGTAGTGTCCTGGGGAGGTACGTGGCCTTGCTCTGCATCATAGACCATCTCCGATCCAGAGAACACATACACACTCATCAGGAGAAATGAATTACGGACAGGACTGACTATGCCCTGGTGTAATTCCTGCTCTTTTTGGTGGTTATAGGTAGACAGCGAAGCCAAGGGGAGTCAGTGACCTTCTGACATTCATGCACTTTGAATACAGCATGGAAACTGCTGAGCTGTAAATGCAGTGTGCTTTTGCACAAGTAGGCCCATCATTTCCTGCATGTTGTCTATGGCTCGCACTTTAAAAATTGCTGAGTTATTTTAACCCAATTTTGGGTCAAATATGGACAAACCTAGCCGTTGGGTAAAATTTTATATTGTATTTTTAATCCAACATTTGGGTTTGTCCATATTTGACCCAAAATTGGGTTAAACAACCCAGCATTTTTTTATATAGAAATAGTCTATCAACTTCTAGCATTTGCCTCGCATCCTGTCTCGTTGTACAGCCATTTGAGTTTCTCCTCTTGCTGAGCAAGGACATTTGATTGTTTTGATCATTCTGCTCTGAATGTTTATCTTGGTGGGTTTCCTGTGCTTTAATTGGCTTGTCATGCTGCCCCCAGAGAGCAGGCTGAGAAACTGCAGTCTAGGCCAGCGCTTCCTGTTTCTCTGTGGGATAGACACAGTTGTTAGTATAAACTGAGACTAATGTGTTTTTTTGTATTATTATTTATAGTACTGCTGTGGCGGGTACGAGAGCATCTATGGTTTTTCCTCAAGAGAGCTTTTTATTTGCTGTTCTGCTAACCAAACATTTAATGCAGATTTGCTTGTTGAAGACCATCACTGGGGCCTACTGCAAATCTGTTTTAGCAACAATATGCTTTCTTGTAACACCTGAAAAAAAAGACTATATTTTAACATTACTATAAAAACATATTTGTTGTTTTGGTTTTCAAAGAAAAACACATTTTACTTTACAAGATATAGTTTTATGGCTGAGGCCTAGGCAAAGTGAGATGACATTGATTTATGATCATTTTATGAACATCCCGTCCAGCTTTACACTGTGAACATAATGAGGTGACATGATAACCAATCACCTGCCATGAGTTTTGTATTGAAATTGTTTTTTGATTCTTCCTATTGTAAGTGCCAGTACACAGTTACAATAATTCAAACTACACAACAACAAAGTAATAACTCTAGATTAAGCAACTCACAAATAAGAAATTTACTAAATTAAATCATTGATGTATTAGAAGGAATGTGTTGTATTTTGTTTTGATTGCTTGTATGCAGTCTCTGCCAAAATGTATCTGCAAACTTTACATATTTATTCAAAGAAGACTCCTTCCTTCTCTAGAGTTACAGACAGATGAGGCCTAGCAAGATGATTGACTTTCCCCTTGTTGTTCTGTGCACAAATGGAGGAAGAGTTTTTCTTTCCTTTCCATTCTCCCACCCTCTACCAGCCTCTGTATAGCTATAAAGCTGTCTTAGTTTGGGGGGTGGGAATGTTAATGTTGCCATGGAGACCTGAGCTAAAATCTATTTTCTGATACTTGCTCCTCAGTTAAGTGTATGTGAGGGAGAATGAGTGAGGAAGCCAGACTTGCTTTATTTATTTATTGTTAAGTTTGGCTCACTATCTAGATGATATATGATAGATGATGCAATATAGAGTTACTTTTGTGCAGGGGTCTTTTCACTGAGGGAGGCAGTGAATGTTCATTTCGAAGGCAGTGAATTAAAAAAAGGCATAAGCTTGATGAGCTTTTGATTTGGCTTGATTTGATCGTGGTATGTTAATAAAAACATGAGAATATACGTCTTGTTTTCTTGTTTAGTGCAATGGTGATAAAATATCAAATGGAAATTAAGCATGAATTTACATTATAAAAAAGAGAGTGCAACTCTTTGCATATGAAAAGTTGGGTTGCGAGGTGGCAGAAGTTAAAGTGACATATACTGTGTTCAAAATTAACTTCTTGCCATCTTCCAACACTTAGTGAATTTAGAAAACGATACAATTATTTAATTATTAAATTACAATCTATATTTATGGTATACTCTGTAAAAAATTAAAATTGTTGTTTCAACTTAAAAAAGTGATTGTGCTGCCCTAAAATTTTAAGTTTTGTCAACTCAAATATCCAAGTTGTCACTTAGTACAACTTTACATTTCAAGGTCACTAAACTTAACATTTAAAAGGCAGCATGAACACTTACTTTTTTTACAGTGTACAGTGAAGGTAATCTTGTTATGGCATCAAATATTGGCCAGTCTCTGTGTGAAATTCTGTCTCTCATAATAACAATATACCTGTGTTTGTGGCTTAATGCAATTAATGTCACAAATCTGTCACAACATGCAATTCTATAGAAAAGCTTAGCTGTTAGAAGATGTGCCGGATGCGATAGTCACTGCATGAGCTCATCTCTTTAGGAGCAAACAGGATGTCTGTGTCCTGAAAGATCAGAGTTGGAGAACTATGCATATATAAACACACACCAATCATTATTAGACAGTCACTTTAGAGCTTGTATTTCTTACACTTGATTCACTCATGTCACTTATGTCAAGTACAAAAACGGCGAGGGAACTATATCATTATTGGCACTGAAAGTGCATTACGTTATAGCTACTAATAAAGCAGTCAAAGTAAATTTATGTCGGGTTTCTTGAATTTGGCACTTGGCAAGTGATATATATATATATATATATATATATATATATATATATATATATATATATATATTAGTGCTGGGTAACGATTACATTTTTTAATCGCGATTAATCGCATAATTTTCTTTGTTGTGCACAAAATTGAATAATGAATTCTAAAGTAGTGTATTGCGCACTTTTGTTTTAAATGTACTGCTATATACACAAAAGTGCAATAACATGTGGTTTGCAAAAACTCTAAACAAATAAGGTGCTTTTATACCAGCAGTATTCCCTTTACACAGTATCAATAAAATATTTCTTGTAAATCTCAACTTAAACATTAATGTAATCAAATAAAATATTTAAACAAAGCTATTTGCCACTGCCAGGGCATTACCTTTTATCTAGCTTGTTAAAACGAGTCCAGTTTTCTTGTTTTTTTTCTGAACAGGTATCAACAGGTATCTTGTATCAGGGAGCAGCAGAAACAGTCTATGTAGTCAGAGGTCATGATCACTACTACAGATATAAGTCGACCAACGTCACTTCTCTGATAGTAGCTCAGGTTTGATCATGCCATGGTTTCCCACGTAAGATTACATTAAACAGAGTGAGGTGAAGTGGTCGAGCACATGGTGCAGCGTCAAGCGGGTGCGTTCCTGTGAAACTGTTGCGGTCATGCTCGCCTCACGCACGCGCCCGTTGCCGACGTTCAATTGTCTATTTTTGTACACGACGCGCAGCACAAATCATTGGAAGAGAGACTGATCCTCGGCTCGCTGTTTGTGAGTTTCCAGAATCTAAATAGTTATCTATAAGTTTTATAGGTACTGTATAGAGGGCCTGTCATTCACTCGCGGAGCGCTGTCTCCCTTTCTGTTCACCTGAGGGAACCTGCCAAAGCCTCTCCACTGCTGGTTTGGGTGGGTTATATATCCCACCCCTCCTGTGATCATGGTTTGACTGTAGGCCTATGTGTATTCAGAGCCAGTGAGCAACGGACTTTCAAAAGAAATAAAAAACTGCGTTAACGTGCGATAAAAAAATTGTCTGCATTAATTAATAAATGCGTTAACGCAATAATAACGCGTTAACTTGCCCAGCACTAATATATATATATATATATATATATATATATATATACATATATATATAAACGAAAGGTAGGTAAACACAGAATATTTTAATGAGCTGAAGGGACATAAATAATTTTGCAGAGTAATCACAATCACGGGAAACAGTATCACATGCAGATTTGTTGTCACAAGAAAAATATAGGAAAAAAAAAACATAATGGTTCTCATGACAACAGCCAAGTTTAAGGCACAGAATGAAAAGGCTAGATTTCTACCCCCTTTTACCTACAGCAGTAATTAATTTTCTTCAGTTTATTCACATACTCATTCCACAACATTAAAACATTTTCAGCACTGGCCACTGGGGGAGCTGTTCCCCCCAGCACTTCTTAAACCCGTCTATGACGCAGATCTTTTCCCCCTCCATCACTCACACTGCGTCTCTCTTGCTGTGCTTTCTCGCTCAGTTACCTGTATTGTTTATAGTGATTCCATATTCATTGTAGTGCGGCGACAAACGACTCGGCTCATGATATCTCTGCCGCTCCCTCAGGCTTTGCTGCATGCAACATGTGGAGCACTTAAGTGCTTTCCTTACTCCTTACTGGATCCCCAAGCACAGCTCAGCACGGCAGCTGATGCCCTCTTTCCACGTAAAGTTTGACAAGTTTCTCCCTGTCGCTTAAATAATGCAAACTCTCTTGCTTCAGCTTAGCATAGTTAACCACAGTGACACTGTGTGTGTGTGATTTGTGACTGTGCCTTTAGTTCTGTATGTTTCTGTAAGAATTTCACAATTGGCTGATCTGTGTACCAACGATAATTGTACACTTTTAATTCTAATTCTAATACTTACCGGTAATCAGAGGAATTTATCATAGAAACGTGTTAAAATCTCCAATTTTACGTCTTTCCTTATGGTCCAGTATATGCGTTAATATGGCCGCTTAAAAATGAGCAGTTTCAAGACGCTCGTGCACTATTTCACTTCTGTAATCAGAAACAGAATACTCGACAAAAATAATGTAGGATGAGATTTGAATTCGTTCTCCAGGAATTGATTGAACCATTAAAAGGGGTGTTACAAATCAGAATGAAGTCCGAGGGATTTATGATATCACCCTAAAGTGAAAGTCACTTCAGATTCTGAAGATAAAAGATTATGAATCATTTTAAATATCTAAAATATTATTCATGTTAATAAATCTACCCCTGTGCAATGCAATCTTAGTTTGCAAAAGATTTAAGGAAATCATGTATTTTATTAAATGACTCCTCTTCAGGTGAATGTATAATAATAAGCTTGTTTAACTGATAAGAACAAAACAGACTAAATTTACAGTTATTTGTTTGACAAATCATTCTCCGTAAAGGTGTCATGATCATGTCAGCCCTATATAAAAACTTAATTATTCAACTATTTTAAATGAGTTTCTACCTTTGACTTTTAGACACAGCTGGACTCCTTTTTCCTCAAATCTTTATATTCTTGTTTAGTTCTTGTCACACAACATTCGTTCTCTCTTTGGTGACATTGCACTTTACATCTTGCTTGTATCTCCCACCACCTACCTGCCCTGATTTCATTTAGATGAGGCTTGAAAAATGGCAGTAGACAGCTGTGCTCATTGTGAGCTTGTGAGGGAGATTTGTCTCACTCTAGAAATACTCTTATGCTTCAAATACCCGTGTTGATGAAGCAGGCTTTATTTTAAGTGGATTGTCCAGACAGTAAAGCGAATGCTTAAGACTTTGAAGCAAGACATTTCATAAAATTGTGTTGACATACTGTAAAAGTGACACTGCTTCTAATATAATAAGTAGAAGGCAGTCTACATCTATATTTATATAGCCTTAGAAGAGCAGGGTTTTGTCTCTTTAATTCCTAAAAGATGTACATTCTTTAAGGATTCTTCTCTTTCGTTCATAAAAATTTTGAAAATGCCTTTTATTTGTTTTACATTCTCTGTAGCGGCAATATATGCAGCTACATGTGATCCAACCAACGTCGCTTTATTCATTTTTATTAGCCTGACTGCTAATGTAAATGGCATCTTGAGCCCTGAGAGTATTCATTCATCTGTCACAAATTGCAATAACCAAACACGAAATACATAACACTATGCCTCAGTGCATACGACAGAGCATACGACATTCCTGCAACAGATAGTGTCAGGTAAAGCATCATTGATTCGTGCATACGTACGTGTGTTCATGTGCATGCTTGTGAATTTGTGTGTTCACGTGTGTTCATGTGCATGCGTGTATGTGAATTTGTGTTTGGAGGAGGCAGAGAAAGCATTTTAAGTCCAACAACTGTGCAGCTTAGACACTGACAGCTGAATCATAGGCTGCTAGGGCAGAAGGAGAAAAATCAATGGCTTTTAAATTCACTTTGTAAGGTAATATCAAAGGCTGTGACTGTTGAATCGCAAATAAGTACATGGCTGCTGTGAGCAGGTGTTATGCAGGGGACGGATGACGGGAATGAAGTGTTATGCAGAGGGTGTTTTCAGCAGGCATTGGGCAACAGCAAGATGAAGATGCCTGACGCTGATACAAACTCTTTCAAGACCTCCCACTCACCTTCACTCAATGCTGAAAAATGTCTCTCAGCTGCAACAGCTTGAAATCGCAAGCTGACAATCCATCAGCATACAATATTATTGTTTCATTGGTTTTGAATACATGTTGCAATTGATGAATGATAGACAGTTGATGGACTCATCTGTCAATTTCATCACTCAAATTTGTAATATTTTTTAATGAAGTATTATTTATTGTAATTTTTTGTTTTAATTTATTATTATTATTATTATTATAAAATGGTATGTATTTTAGTGTTTAAAAGGATAATTAACCGGGTTTTCATATTAAACTATGTTATTCCCTTAACTAACACGAGTTGATACATACCTCTCTGGTCTCAGTGCGTGCACTATATCGCTCTATTGCCGCAAAACTATGTTAGCACTTAGCTTAGCCCAGTGCATTAAATATGGGCCAAAAAGAGAAGCGACCAAACACTTCCTCGTTTTCCCTATTTAAACACAGTTACTCGAGTAGTGTAACTCGACCTAGGCTGGTGACACAAAATAAAACGTTGCGCTTTTCTAAGCGTTTAAAATTGATGACTATATTGTATGGCGGAATACCATAACAAGTGCTTTTGAGCAGTTCGACTTTGCGCAATAATATCATCACTCGTGAAAAGTCCTCTTACCGGCTCCCGCTTCCTCTCCCCCTCCCTCTCATTTCCGTCAATACAACCAACGTGACTTTTACTACCTGTGCTATTAGCAAACTGCAGATCATTTGCAATGGCGGACTTTGTAGATGATTATGACTTCTTTGTAGCAGACCCAGAGCCATATCTGTTTGAACCAGAGTACACGGAGCTCTTATGGACCGTGAGAGGGAAGAAAGATATGATCCAGAACAGACCGGAGCTGGCGAAAGACCACGGGCAAACAGCAATTGGTGGTGCAAGTGTGACTGTTGCGAACAGATGTTGGAATTCGGTGAAAAATGACAGCACTATGTAAATTCTCCTTATTTTCACAACCCTTTACGATGCACGTTTTAACCATGATTGTACACAAACTAGCTTCCAACAACCTGTTACTTCGTCAACTCCACTCAAACTACTACTACCGTCGCATGTCACGTTGGTTGTATTGACGGAAATGAGAGGGAGGGGGAGAGGAAGCGGGAGCCGGTAAGAGGACTTCCCTTTCAAGGGAACTTCGAGCTGCGTCAAACGCTGTGGGAACGCCCCTGCGTTGTGCGTCATGAAGCACGTATGGAATCAGTCCAATAGAGAGATGAAACATCATAGGCGGGTGACGTCATCGACCAGGAACTATAAAAGCACCCCAAAACACAAGCGCATTAGCTTCTGTGCCTTCAGTCGCGCTACATGTGAATCTGTCCCTGTGTGATATTGTCTGTCCTACATACTCTGCACCACACAAACAATTTATATATATATATATATATATATATATATATATATATTTGAGAGAATGGCGAACGAACAGCAATTTAAGAAGTGTGTTACTCCCTGCCCGCGCTATTTAACGGGTGGGGATACAAACGTTCTTTGTGTTGTTTGTTTGGTCAGCTCTCGAGGGAGCTGACTGTGAGCATTGCGAGCGTCTGCTGTTATGGACGCTCCGCTCCCACCGAGCGCTCTTTGAGGTGAGCGGTTCGGTGCGCGCTCCCCACGATTCGGTCCCGCTTCTGTTGAGGCAGAGCGGCGGCGCTTATCGTGGGGATCGCAGATGGATCTCTCAGCAGGGGTTGAGACGGGTGCTGCCTTATCTCTCCCTTCACCTGTGAGATCCAGTGCCTCAGTCCCGAGTTCGGAAGCACGCGCTGCGGTTTCTTCCGCTCGGGTTGAGGCACCAACACTGCAGCTATCCAGTTCTGAGGAGCTGGATGTTGTCAGTGTTGAGGGAGAGATGGAGGATTCTCCACCCCACACTCCCGAAAATGATGAATTAATGGAGGTATTGACTAGGGCTGTTGATAAACTCAGTATTGAGTGGCCAGTGACTAGACAGGAGTCTGTTTCTAGATCTAAATTAGATGAAAGATTTTTGCCGTCACGTGTGTAGCCTCCACGCCGGTGTCTGCCGTTCTTTAACGATCTCCACACTGAGGTGTCGAGATCGTGGAAGAAACCGGTTTCATATAGAATATTTAGTCCCCAGACATCTACATATTCTAATATAATGGGGGCTAAATTTTATGGTTATGGCGCTTTGCCTCGCGTGGAAGAGACGCTCGCGAGCCATCTCTCTCCTGAGGCGGCGTCA
The DNA here is from genome assembly GCA_030578275.1 of Meda fulgida. Taxonomy (NCBI): domain Eukaryota; kingdom Metazoa; phylum Chordata; class Actinopteri; order Cypriniformes; family Leuciscidae; genus Meda; species Meda fulgida. The sequence goes on from CM060622.1 coordinate 34,878,114, forward strand.
TCTTTAAGACACCGGTATTACCCACCAAGCCCCTCAGAAATACATCTGCTTTGGTGGGTAAAGCATATTCGGCTGCAGGTCAGGCTGCGTCATGCCTGCATACAATGTCAATCTTGCAGGCATACCAGGCTGACCTGCTAAAGGACGTGAGTGAGAGTGAGGAAGTCAGTGCTGACGTAGTTCGAGAACTGCGTCAGGCTGCTGATTTATCCCTGCGCGCCACCAGAGAATCGGCCAAGCTAGTGGGTCGATCTATGGCAGCTCTGGTAGCCGCAGAAAGACATCTTTGGTTAAATCAAACTAATATGAAAGAGAAAGAAAAAACTTTTCTTTTAGATGCTCCTCTCTCTCCTTTGGTGTTATTTGGCGAAGCTGTTAATTCTATTATGGACAAATTCCAGGAAGAGAAAAAACAAGCAGCAGCTTTCAAAAAATGTCTCCCGTTAAAAATTCACGTCTCTGGGGCTGCTGGGCGGGAGCAGCCCCGGCCGGTTACAAGCTCATCCCATAGAGCGCAGCAGAAGCAGAGTGTCGCGTCTCGTGCTCCCCCTGCTGGACAGTGGGCTCAGGTGCGGCACTCTCAGCCGAAGCCTTCTAGCAATAGGCCTGATCTGAGGACAGTGTTATCGTCTAAGAAGGCTTCGGCTAAGAAGAAGTCCTGACGCCAAGGCGTTCAGGATGTTGAGGGTGGTCCCCTCCGAGGCGGAAAGGAGTTCACCTCTCTTTACGGTGCCCATTCTTCCTCGGTGCCCTCAGGGGGCCGTTCTGCCAACCCCGCCTTTATGCCGGGGCGTAGACGGTCCCAGCGAGCGCTTTCCCGAGGGACGCTCGCTCCCTCTGAGGAGGGTTTCAGAGCAGTCAAACCAGTCGTTCCCTGCCGGTGCGCCATTACAGGGTGCTGTGTTTGCTGCTCAAGTTACACCAGAGGCCAGTCTCGAGAGGCTGGTACCCTTAGTATATTTTCTGGCAGAGTGGAAAAGCCTTCCAAGAATATCTCATTGGGTCCTGCAGACAGTAGAAAAGGGTTATGCTATCCAGTTCAGGTGTCGTCCACCGAAATTCAGAGGGGTTCTGCACACAGTGGTGGGCCCCGAGCAGGCTCTGGTATTGGAACAAGAGGTGAAAACGCTCCTTCAAAAGGAGGCTATAGAACGGGTTCCTCCTCCCAGTTTGGAGTCAGGTTATTACAGCCGATATTTCATCGTTCCGAAGAAGGATGGGGGGTTGCGTCCAATTTTAGACCTGCGCCTATTGAATCGCTCGGTAGGGAAGCTAAAATTCTCACTATCAAGCAGATCGTGTCTCAAACCAGATCCGAGGACTGGTTTGTCACGATAGATCTAAAGGACGCGTACTTCCACATTTCCATCCTTCCACAACACAGGAAGTTCCTGAGGTTCGCCTTCGGGGGCGAGGCGTACCAATATAGGGTTATTCCATTTGGCCTAGCCTTATCTCCCCACACTTTCACGAAATGCATGGATGCAGCACTAGTGCCTCTGAGGCTTCAGGGCATTCGTATTCTCAACTATATCGACGATTGGTTGATTTTAGCTCAGACGGAGCAGATGGCGGTTCGGCATCGAGATGTCGTCCTTGCTCATATCAGAAAGTTGGGGTTGAGGCTGAACGCAAAGAAAAGTGTATTATCTCCTTCCCAGAAGACCACTTTTCTGGGTGTCGTTTGGGATTCGGTCTCGATGCGGGCGCGACTCTCTCCGACCCGCATCGCTTCGATTCTCTCAGCCGTGAAACAAGTAAGGCTAGGCCAGCTACTCACTGTGAAGCAGTTTCAGAGACTGTTGGTTCTGATGGCAGCAGCGTCCAACGATTTACCTTGCGGCCTGTTGTACATGAGACCGTTGCAGTGGTGGCTCAGGACCAAGGGATTCTCCCTGAGGGGAAATCCGCTCCGCTTGATCAAAGTCACGCGGCGCTGCCTTCGTGCTCTGTCATGTGCAAAGAAACTTGGTTCCTGTCCAAAGGTCCGGTGCTGGGGGCACTTTGTCGTCGCGTAACGCTAACGACGGATGCTTCCCTCACAGGGTGGGGGGCGATCATGAGTGGTCGTCCAGCCCCGAGGTGGTGGAGCTCCTTTGGTTGAGTTTTGGTCGCGCCGAGGTGGACCTATTCGCTTCCAAGGAGACCACGCATTGTCATCTGTGGTTCTCCATCAGTCTTCCAGCCCCTCTGGGGTTGGACGCTATGGTACAGCCGTGGCCGAGGTCACGCCTGTACCCCTTTCCCCCGATTGCTCTGCTACCAGGAGTTCTGGAGAGGGTTCGCCGGGACGGGGTCAGCCTACTATTAGTAGCCCCGTTCTGGCCGGCCCGAGTATGGTTCACGGACCTGATTTCTCTCCTGGATGGCTCTCCTTTGGAGCTCCCGGTCAGGAGGGATCTACTCTCTCAGGCGGGCGGCACGATATTTCACCCCCACCCAGAGCTGTGGAAATTGTGGGCTTGGCCTCTGAAGACGCCCAGCTCATAGATTCTGGTCTCTCAACTGAGGTTGTTGAGACCATTCTTCACTCCAGAGCTCCATCCACGAGGAAGCTTTATGCCTTGAAGTGGAAACGTTTCACTTCTTGGTGTGGAGAACACCTGCAGGACCCAGTTAACTGCCCAGTGGGTGCAGTGCTGGATTTCCTGCAGGAGCTCTTCTCCACAGGGTTATCCCCCTCCACACTGAAGGTGTATGTGGCGGCACTAGCTGCTTACCACGTCCCTTTTAGTGGAGTTTCTCTTGGGAGACACCCACTTATAATTCGTTTCCTCCGTGGTACTTTGAGGCTGAGGCCAGCAGTTTGTACAAGGGTGCCGACCTGGGATCTGGCCATTGTATTTGAAGGTCTTTCCCTAGCTCCTTTTGAGCCTATCGAAGAAGTTCCTGAGAAGTTTCTCACTTTTAAAACTATCTTTCTACTTGCTATCTCCTCTTTAAAAAGAATCTGAGATTTACAGGCTCTGTCGGTTTCACCCTCGTGCCTGGAATTTTCGCCTGCCATGGTTAAGGCTTTTCTGCATCCTAGACCAGGGTACGTTCCCAAGGTCCCTACTAATGTTGTTAGACCTACAGTTCTGCAGGCTTTCTGTCCTCCTCCATTTATGTCATCGGACCAGGAGAAACTTAATTTACTCTGCCCTGTTAGGGCGTTAGACGCCTATGTCCACAGAGCTGCCCTGTGGAGATAATCACAGCTATTTGTATGTTTCGGGCCACCCAGGAAAGGGTGTCCTGCGTCTAAACAGAGAAGTGGGTGGTTAAGGCTATTTCACTTGCTTATGAGTCGGCTGGCCAGCCTTCACCTTTGGCTGTTCGAGCCCACTCTACCAGGAGTATGGCTGCTTCTAAAGCTTTATTGTCAGGAGTTTCCCTGAGTGATGTTTCTGATGTGGCTGGATGGTCTTCTAGGCATACTTTTATTAGGTTCTATGACCTAGACCTAAGCTCTACCCCTGGGGCACAGGTGCTCTCGTCCTCTGTGCGCTAGTCTCACATGGCGGTCATTTGGTCATATGGCGACGTGGGTATTCACATTCCCACAGCGTTTGGCGCAGCTCAAAGTTTCCTTGAAAGGGAACGTCTCGGTTACATATGTAACCCTAGTTCCCTGATAGGGAACGAGACGCTGCGTCGTTCCGCCATACTCCCGGCACTCCTGTTAGCGCTCCTTCAGGCCTATCAGAAGCTAATGCGCTTGTGTTTTGGGGTGCTTTTATAGTTCCTGGTCGATGACGTCACCCGCCTATGACGTTTCATCTCTCTATTGGACTGATTCCATACGTTCTTCATGACGCACAACGCAGGGGCGTTCCCACAGCGTTTGACGCAACGTCTCGTTCCCTATCAGGGAACTAGGGTTACATACGTAACCGAGACGTTTTCACGAGTGATGATATTATTGCGCCAAGTCGAAGTGCTCAAAAGCACTTGCTATGGTATTCCGCCATACAATATAGTCATCAATTTTAAACGCTTAGAAAAGCGCAACGTTTTATTTTGTGTAACCAGCCTAGGTCGAGTTACACTACTCGAGTAACTGTGTTTAAATAGGGAAAACGAGGAAGTGTTTGGTTGCTTCTCTTTTTGGCGCATATTTAATGCACTGGGCTAAGCTAAGTGCTAACATAGTTTTGTGGCAATACAGAGCGATATAGTGCACGCACTGAGACCAGAGAGGTATGTATCAACTCGTCTTAGTTAAGGGAATAACATAGTTTAATATGAAAAACCGGTGGAGTATCCCTTTAAGGGGTGGACTTTTTAGGAAAAATGTTTTAGTACAGTCATTATTTTTTTCAATTCTGTTAGGTGATGCTAGTGGTGCAGAAATGACACATTTCTCTTTTAAAGGCAGGTTTTGGACTGACTACATATGGAAATCATTTAAAAAAGTTGGGTGTTGCATTGTCTAAACTGTTTGTGACATTCTGTTGTGTTCTGCAGTCTGTCTGCTTTTAACATCTACCAGCTTAATCAAAGAACCTTATCTCTCGTTGATTTAAAAAAAAACACACATCTAGCAGTTTGAGTTGGGCTGTATTTAAAGACGTGGCCTTGAAGTATTTAACCTTAAGTTCAAACCCCAATTTCACGTTCCATTAGCTATAATAACTTTGTGCTTGAGCAAGGCACTTAATGGGATAGGTCACCCAAAATTTATAATCATGTCAATATCTCCACATTCATTTTTTTATTTGAAACTGAATGTCTTCTTTTCAATGGAACACAAAAGTATTTATTTAGCAAAATGTCCATTAGGTTCCAGAATTAAAATAAAAATAACCTGTATGACTTGCACAATACAATAGCTTTTTTTGTGAGAGACAGGGCCCGGTTGCATAAAGCACCTTAAGTTTTGCCCTTAAGTATGATACTTAAGGGGCGATTTCCTCTTTCCAAAGAGAATAACTTAAGGGTGTTGCATATAATCTCTTAAACGGTTCTCTTATGTAAGGGAAGTGTTTCACGACAGCGATCCTGGATTCACATTATAAAAGTCTGTTGTTGCCATAGATAGATACGCAAAACACTAACACTAGCAATTTCGCAATTTCATCAAATAAAGTAGGCTAGGATATCGGAATGGATAAAGAAAACAAACAAAAAAGAAAGCCTAATTGGACAGAGGAGGAGAAATGCATTCTTCTTGACGAATATGGTAAAAGAAAAACAATTTTGAAAAGCGAACTAAATCCCAATGTAACTGCGGCAAAAAAACAGAAACAGTGGGAAGAAATAACGTAAAAAATGAATGCAAGGAATCTTGATGTGAAGAGGACGGTTCAGGAAGTCCTTAAAAATTACGAAAACATCTCTGTGGCCGCAAAAAAAAAAGCTGAGCGCTTATAAGAAAGAAGCCAACAAAACAGGTAAGATTAAGCAAGACTACGCTTCTAAGATTGTATGCACCGTGGTGACGAGTTCTATTGCTGTACAGTGTTAAGACAGACGATTTATGCATGTGGAAAACATCCCAGTTGCAAAAAAACGCAGTGCTGTAAGCAGTTGTAACACTGCAGGTAAAGAGTGGTTGCGATGTGTGACATGGTCAAGGTCGCCGTCTAGTTTGTTAGCGATGTCAAATATTGTGCGTCGATCAAATCTGTATTATTGCAACAATTTTTCATCGCTAGGATGGTCCAAAGGGTTCTCCCTATCCCTAAAAATTCTTCTTGGCACATAATGATCTTCAGCTGGTTCCATAAATTCAGCCATGTTGTCTTATTTTTGTCCGTGTTACTCTTAAGGTTACGATTTCCAAACCTTAAGTTATACTTAAGGGAAATGACCGTTAAGGGGTTTTATGCAACACTTAACGGTTTTTAAGGGATTAAATAAGAGAAAAAAAAGTGTTTATGACGTTTCACTTAAAGAAACCCTTAAGTAACACTTAAGGGTTTTTTTCTGCAAAACCATTAGGTTTAAGGGAAACATAAGGGCGAACTTAAGGGAAAATTACACTTAAGGTGCTTTATGCAACCGGGCACAGGCCCTAAATTAAGTTATTCACGAAAAGGCTCACATTTTGCAGCTTATGTACTTCTGTGCATTGTATTTTAAATTGCTTTGGAAAGAGATCATTAATGATCATTAACATGTTTGTTAACAGGCACCTATAACTTACTAACATATTAGGGCAGCAGAAGTACAGTGCATATTCAATGTAGTCTGTGACATTGTGTTAGTCTTGCGTTGTACCACCACATGCTGGAAGGCCAGACGTGTTTCTCATGACTGTACAGCGAGACATAATTGGCATTAGCAGAGCCCTTCTGAGGCATTAGATCTGCCTTCCTCTAATAGGGATGAAGGTCATTAATGGCAGCATAAATCTAGCGCATGAAAAGAGATGAAAATGGGTACGGGATGACTTCTGAAATCATTTCTGTTTCAGATACGTCTGTGTGATTGATGAGGTTGCAAGCAAACAATAAATCTTCTCTCAGGTGAAGAGAAGCAGCAAGGCAGCATGCACACTTGTAGATCACTCACAATCCATTTATGCTCTGAATGATCAGACGTATTGGCATTCGACTCTATCACAGATAGAGAAAGGTGTGAATCAAGAATAGACACTCTTGGCTTCATAATCTCTGTTAGCATCTGCATGTTCATTGGTTAATGGATCGATTGGTAATGATTATAGTCCGAAAGAGACACTATGTAATTGCTGTCTCATAGATCACTGATCACTTATATTGGTCTTTCTTACATACATGTTATGTAATCCTTATGTACATACTTATATACAATGTTACATTGACACCAAAGTCTAAGCACAGCAGCACCACTCATGTTGGCTCACAAAGCTCTTACCTATCCTGGATGAAGATCAGTTATAGTTACGTGGAAGTGTGTTTTATTCTTAGTTATTCTTTAGGCAAGAGAAAATTTGACTTAAAGTAATTTACATACTATCGTTAAAAAATTTGGGCTCAGTAAGATTTTTTTTTCAACAAGGACACATATATTATAAGTGACAGTAAAGACTTTTACATTGTTAAAAAATACATATTTCAAATAAAAGCTTTTTTTAAAACTTTCTATTAATCAAAGAATCCTGAAAAAAATGATTTGAAATGATCAAATCAGTTTTCACAAAAATATTGATCAGCACAACCATTATTAACATTGAAAATAAGAAATGTTTCTTAAGCCCCAAATCGGCATATTAGAATGGATTCGGAATGATCATGTGACACTGAAGACCTTTGCCATCAGAGGAATACATTATATTTCAAAACAATTCAAATAGAAAACAGTTATTTTAAATTGTAATAATATTTCACAGTATTTGTATTTTACTGTATTTTTGAAAAACATTAAAATATCATATTGACCCCAAACTTTTGAATAGTTTTTGTATTTAAAATATTATATATTTTCTGATATGTTTTACATAAACTGAGGTGAATGCAAACCACATACCAGGTTACATTAATGCATACTAAATAAAAACAGCTTAATTGTGTCTTCAAGTGTCTTATTCAGGTATTTGAAGTTGAGTCTGATGCCAAGAGAGAATGCTGAATTAACTGAAGCTTGATGATTTAATTGAAACATAATTTTAGGAATTAGTCAGAGAGTGACGTCTTTATTATAGTTGCATGCAACTCTCAAGTGTTTATGTAAATTTCATGCACACATCTGTTTGTACATTTTAACGTTTTGTTGCTAGAGGGAGAGTGTACAATTAAATCTGTTAGACTTTATCCATTTTTACTATTCCCCTAATTTAAATCTATTAATAAACACTGCCTCAGAGCCTTTTTTCACGTCATTCTGAACATTGCCCTTTTTAGTCACCATTCTGCTACAAGAATGTGTTTGTTAACACTGCCAGAAGCATAGTTTAATAACCCCATACGAGCTAAAACGTCTGTACACTGTCGCAAAATTGGTTGCTCGTCCACTGGGGGAAAGCAATGCACTATTTAGTTTTCTTGAAATGATGTTGCTGTTAGTAGGTATACTGGTAAAAAACCATTAACAACAGCTATGGACAGTATATACTCACTTTGATTTGTGCTAATTAATAGTTAGTAAGATAGTTGTTAAGTTTAGGTATTGGGTAGGATTTGGGATGTAGAATATGGTCATGCAGAATAATATGTGATTCTTTTGATGTATTAATATGTGCTGCTTTATAAGTACTAATAAACAGCCAACATCCTAGTAACATGCATGCTAATAAGCAACTAGTAAATAGCGAGAATTGAACCCTAAACTATAGTGTTACCCTACATTTTTTAGCTACATTTTTGCTCTTCCCATTTTCAAGTCAGGTGTCTGCCTGGCATTAAAAGAGTATATGCGCTCCAGTCTTATTTCTACCCTGGACACTTAATATTCAAGGTCACACTTCACTGTGCAACTAAATTAGTGAAGGGTTTTTAAAAGCTTAATACAAAGTCTTGTGTCACATTACAGGTAATACAGAGTATATTCAGTGTAAAAATGTATCTACATGTGTCGTAATTTAGCTCTCCAATTATCAATCCACTTCATTCAAGTTTATAGAATTAGAGATGTTTGTGATGGATGAATCAAGAAAACGATCTCTAATTGTAAATGATTTGCTGTCAAACTCAAGGCTGTCTGTAGACACAATGAAACTTCCTCTGATTAAAAATCAATAATCGCTCGACAGGGCATAGTACCTCATGTTGCCGTCTTCATTGTCTCACAGAGACCCCCTATGTAACCCTGATCGATTCTCATTCTTATGTTCTTGATTCAGAGGCATTCCATACAGAGAGAGGCATTCTGTCTAGATGCCTTAGTCGTATGTGGTTGTGTTTGTGCCTCGTTTTTAGGGGGGTGGAGGACATCTTTGCTTTAATGATGTTCCATAGCCCCCGCCCCCGAGAGCGGGATGCCGCTAATTCGCACTGACTGTCTGTCATAGAGTCAGATGACTCAGAGGCACATCAGGCACATGTGCCTCCATTGTGCACACCCCCACCCCCCAATATATCAGAATGCCGAGGGTTTCAGTGCTACACTTTGTCACATACTTACTACATGCTCTTCCTGCTACAGGGACGGCAGCCAAGAGGGAAAGAGGGATAAGAAGAGAGAGAGTCAGAGAGAACGAAATAGAAAAACAACAGCAGCTAGGCATTCAGGCAAGCCAAAGAGAGACACATTGCTCATTGCTCAGGATAGATCTGCATCTGTTATAAATGATGTGCATTTCTGCTGTGGACATTTTGTTTTTGATTTTATGTGTATGATGGTCATATACATCATATCAGTTTTTTTTTTAATAAGAAAACCGACAGGTTCTCTTTTGTTATTTTTTGTTATTGTTGTAATGGCCAGATTTGTAATATACTGTATGTAGGCTTAGTAGTATAACACAAGAAAGATTGCTGTTGTTTCTGAGTATCATAATAGTTGTGTTAAAATTGGCTGTGTTGACGTTCAGACAAACAGCACAGTTGCGAGTGTGATCTAGCTTTTGTAGGCTACAGCAGTTCACAAGTTCACACTTACATACAATTAGAGTGTATAAGGTTTAATGGCGCGCTGTCCGGGGGGAGGGCTCGGAGTTCGGCCCGAACCCAGAGTACTCCCCCCGTATGTAAGTGGTTAGGACTAGAAGTGTGGAGAAGGGGCGGTGGAGGGATGCTGCTAAACTGTCAATGGATTGAGGTGAACTTGCTGAATCTTAATCTATATATACCTCTTATTATTTCAATAAAACAAACAAATTATAATGACATTATCTTAATGTTATAAACAGAATATTATCAGTTACTTACTTTGTATATTTTTGCTTTGTCCACAAAAACCACAGTAAAATTAATCATGCAACAGTTTTGTGGCATTTCTATGAATCATTCACATCCGAAATCGCATGCTCTTATGAGTAGGTTCTTATTTGAAAAAGAACTTTGCGAGCGCTAAAAAAGTCCGGATGTACTACATTCCCCATGTCATTATCATTTGACCTACCAGCGTCAGTTACATCGCATTGCTGCCATTCACAAATCCTCTCTTGTGGCCTCATGGGACAGTGTATTGTCCATCGAAATGCACACTTCAGATTCTCTCTCCCCGAAACTAGTAGGTCATTGGAGTACTTTTTCCCTACTCTTTTATCTATACTGTAAATTCGGACAGACTTCTTTTGTCACATACAGTTTTTTTCGCCTACTAGTAGAGAAGAATGCGATTTCAGATTCAGCATGATTCAATGAATGATTCTTTACTTGTCTCCACCTACTGGCATATTGATGAAATCTGCAGATAGAAAACATAAAGAAGAAATAAATAGGAAAAACTGAAAAATCCCCATCACTATTACACAGGCTGAGTGTTACAAACAATGAAAAGTCCCAGTTCTGTTGGACTGTATATCAACACTCTTGGAACGCTGCTTATTCAATCAAATTGGTGGACAACAAGTGTGTAAATAATTATTAAATAAAAAATGATTTCATTTTGTGTACAAAAAAGAAGAGTGACGTGTGTATATGAAATATCTTTATTGTTAAAATGACTCATTTTGATTATTATCCTGAAACTAAATGTATGTGTTCTCTCGTCGTGGATCCCAGCTGTACAGTAAATCTGAGCAGTGCTGCTTCAACCTCGCTAGAGTTCATGGGATTTGTGGTTGTTGTTGGATCCCTGTTCACAACACACACAAAAAGTCTGTGCAGGAGAGCTAAAATTAGCTATGGAATGAAATGTCTCAGAAAAAGGAAAATTGGACTCAATTACTGGACAATTCCTTATTCAGTCATGTTTTGACCTCTCCTGTGCCAGGAAAATATGAACGTTTAGTTTAGTAGCAGAGAGGGGAAAAAGAGCAGAGTATGCAAAGAGAGGGAGAGGGAGAGGGAGAATGTATTTGTTAGTCAGGGGCTCTGAGGGTACGCTTGTTTGCAGTGGCACGAATCAACTCAAAATATTACGCTTTGATAAGACCATATGCTTGGCTGTTTTTATACGTTTGACTTCTCAGCATAGAAACAGATCTCACACATTTGATGGCTTGCCAGCCTAACAGTGTTTCAGTGTTTATTTATTAGTGTTTATTAAGAATTCAGATGTAAGAGGAGAATTAGAAAAAACAAACAGGCATTTCAAGTAGCTTATATAGGCTTCCTTGTTGAAGTTTGCCAAAATAAATAAAGCAATCACATGCACAATTACAGTATTTACAGTATCTACTCAACTACACAACTGCACAAAACTCTGATTATCTTCAGTTCTTTTATAGATTTAAATTCTATAGAGATAATTAAAATGATTAAAATACATTGTGTAAAAAGCCACTTTATCTTGTATACCATACATTTTTCCAAGATTCTTTTTTTTTCTGCTTACAAAGGCTGGGTTTATTAAGTACAGTGAAAACAGAATATTAAGACATTTTAGTACAATTTAAAATAACTGTTTTCTATTGATATATTTTAAAATGTAATTTATTCCTGTGATGGCAAAGCTGAATTTTCAGCATCATTACTCCAGTCTTCATTCACATGATCCTTCAGAAATCATTCTAGTATGCTGATTTGGTGCTTAATGAACATTTCTTATCAATGTTGAAGTTTAAAAGAACAGCATTTATTTGAAAAAAAAAAAACTTTTGTTACATTACAATTATCTTTACTGTCACTTTTGATCAATTTAATGTGTCCTTACTGAATAAAAGTAGTAATTTCTTTTAAAATTAATCATGTTGACTTTTGACTTTAAATTGACTTTAAATTGGTGTGAGTGTGTGTATATACAGTAAACAGAGTATATATATATATATATATATATATATATATATATATAAAAAATTCAGATTTTAAAATACAAACGTATCATAGTTGACCAAATTCAAATTTGTCAACAAACAGGTACTATGAGCTTGATCAACTAAATTGTATACCTTATACACAATTTAATTTAAGCTATTTAATAAAAAGAAATGTCAACAAAAGTAGAAATAACTGCGAACGTTAACAATAATCATCTTGCAGTGCTTTCAGTATCTTGTGTGACTGTTGCAAGAGATCATAATTCATGGGATGTTTTCCCACAAATTTTGGCAGGCAAAAGGCTTACGTTTCTGGAGCAGGGTGACGTGTTGGTGCTGCTCTGGCATAATAAGTATGGATTGTTCATCTTTTCTGTTGGCCAGCTGAAATCTTCTTGGACTATGTAGTGCCTTGCCACTTTGGTACATGGCATGAGCAACAGCACGTCATCCCGTGGCCCTCGCTCTTGCCACAGCTGGCATTTTAGGCATTGTGGAATGCAATGAAAATGACAAATTGCACTGATGACCTACAACTTATCTGGCATGGCTTTGACCTCTATGGTTAAAAGTACATGTATTTTTTTTCTTTCAGGTGATTGTCCCATTGTAAATTCAAGCTGTGTTGTAAATGACCTGAATGAATAGTTCAACCAAAACTGTAAATTCTTACCTGTTCTCACTCGTCCCAACCCTGAAAGTTGGAAAGCTCAAAAGGAGATGTTAGGCAGACTGCTGTCTTATTCCATAGCATATTTTCCATACAATGAAAGTAAATGTTGACTGAGGCTGTCATTCTGCCTAACATCTCCTTTATAGCGTTATAGATTTTTATAGTTTTTCCATTTATATGTGTTTATAATGGGCACAAGTTTGCTTTTGTGTCGAGCAGAATATGCACGTTATTACCTAAGGTGAATATCCAGCAGCATGTTTGTGTCCTTGAAGGGCACTGCGGGAAAGGGACGCTACTGGGTTGTTCCAGCTGGAAGTGAGCGACCAAATACCGAGGCCATTATAGGGTACATGTGATGTAGGAACAGTCTTAACAGTACGAATTAGTGCCGTGCAGTACTGACGCTTATATTATGAAGATATAAGTATAAGGCAGTAAGTACACTACCGTTCAAAAGTTTGTGGTCAGTAAGATTATATGTTTTAGAGAAATTATTTATTTATTTTATTCAGTTGGGACACATTAAATTGATTAAAAATGACAGTAAAGACAATTATAATGTTGCAAAAATAAAATGTTGTTCTTTTTAACTTTATGTTGATCCTGAAATCCTGAAAAGAATATTAAGCAGTTTATTTTCAACTTTTTTCAACATTGATAAGAATAATAAATGTTTCTTGAGCACCAATTCAGCATATTGATTTCTGAAGGACCATGTGAAACTGAAGAGTGGAGAAATTATGCTGAAAATTCAGCTTTTCCGTCGCAGGAATAAAATACTGGTACATTTTTAAATGTATTAAAACAATTAAAAAACAATTAATTTTACATTGTAACATTTCACAATATTGTTTTTAATGTGTTTTTGATAACATAAATGCAGTCTTGATGAGCATAAAATACTTGTTTCAAAAACAAAAAAAATAAATGATGCAAACTTTTGATCCAATTTGATATAAATGTATATATTTTAAACCAATTCAATATATCATTGTGCCACATATGAAACAATAATCCCTGAGAGTGCTCACTTCAAGTACCCTTTGGATTGAGTTGGGCACTTTTGAAAGAATTCACCTTTTATCTCATTAGCTTGTTGTTATTTTTGTTGTTGAGCAATGGCAAAGAACTGTTTGTTCTTTATAGGTGAAGGTTGTCTGGGTTCATGTTCCAGACAGGACAATTTTCTCTGTCACTTGACACTGCTCTTCATTGTGACTGTAAATACTGACTCCTTAATGACGCTGAGGAAACTCTTACTATAATTTGCTTATTTGCCAGGTGAAGGATCTAGAGTAAAATATGATAGTTGACCATTTAAATGGTTAAAGTCAGTAATCAAAAACTTTTGTTGTTTCCTTTCTCTTGCAGTGTTGTGAGTCTTGTCTTTGAGAGACTTTTCCGTCAGCCTTTGGACTCCTGAGGGGAACAGCCATGACTGACAGTCACTGGACGGCAAGTGGACGGGACGGAGCCGTCGACACAGGTGTCACTGAAGCCACTGCTGGACATCAGATAGACACAACATCAGACACTGCAGCCTCTCCACTGAGCATTAAGACAGGAAGTCCATCATCAAGCCAGGTGTCAAACTGTTTAAGATCCGCCCCAATAAATGCCTTAAAGACACAGTACACTACATCTACACTACATGTAGAGGAACCTGCAGCTGGAGACTTCTATAAAAAAAGCTTGACATGTTTTCATTTTTCTCTTTATGAGTGAATCATTGTCTTGCAAGAACAGATGTGAATATTTTCTTATAATAGAGAAATATTTGTTAGGGTGTAATACTGCCACTTTTTTTGTGTGTGTGTGGTAGGCCTGGTGAAAGCTGTTAAATATATGTGAAGGGAAAGTCTACTGTCTGTCTGTGGCAGCCTCTTTCATCTAGTTTTATCTCTTTTCATTTCCTAAACCAAAAGACTGCCAGCTGAAATGGAGAAATTCAGCGGCAGTCCTCAATGATGTCAGTCTGGACGGGTCACAAATTTACAGTATGAATGCAGGGTTAAATCACATTCCCCTCAGCACCAGGCTTTTGCTCAAATTTTCAATGATCAAGAACAGTCTGCTTTTAGGTTAGAGTATCTGTGTCTGTGTCATCAAACCCCTAAATGTTTTTAAAGGGATAGTTGGCCCAAAGATCCTGAAAATGCTGTTGTGATTTACTTATCCATATCATGTTATTCCAAACCTGTGTGACTTATTTTTTCTGCAAAATACCTTAGTGTTTTTTTTATCCATACAATGCAAGTCAATAACTATGTTTACATGCACCCAAATAATCTATTTGCAGAACATGATTTCACCAAGCACAACATGTTCCTGGATCAACATCTTTGTTGATCCTGGAACAACATTCCAATCAACCAATCAGATTTAAGGGGTAAGTTCACAGTTTATTTCAAGCTTAGCCTTACAACCATATTCAAATATATTCAAAATAAATATATTCAAAATAATTAGCCAAGCATTAATACCATTGATCAGCCCTACCAAACGTGGATGTTTTTTCACTAAGAAACAAACATTATGTTATTTGATTGATATTGTGAAGCTGCTTTGATGCAATTTATATTGTGAAAAGCGCTATATAAATACACTTGACAACCAGGGTCAGGTGCTTCTACATCAGTGTAATTCACCTGTAATTTCCCTCTGATTTTAGGGGTAACTTATGGGTTGGGGTTAGGTTTAAGGGTAAGGATATGATTAGGATTAAATTTTTGGACAGGAGTTTTTTTCCAGGATCAACAAGATATGTCTAACTCGCAAAAATCAGGACATACAGTCTATTTATTGTCAGATTGAAGGCTTAGTCAGACTAAAACACATACATGTAAACATCTCTATTGATTTAAATTTCGATCAGATTGAATGGGATGGTGTATACCTGAAGTCATTTGATTAACAGGAAAAAATGACACATGGAAACGCTTGAATCCAACTATTTTCTCAATCGGATTCATAAATAGCTTGCACATATGTGCAGTGCTGTCATATGTGTTATTTGCGTTTTACATCTTACAAATGTGCGTATGTTTAATTCTCACGTCTTACGAACTGGTGGAGGATACTATATTTACTAAACATTTGCTAAAAAAGCTCTTATGACACGTCAGCTTTCTTTTTTAGCTATATCATGAAGGCAACAACTACCTTTATACTCGCGTAGCTCCAGTGATGTTATCACAGTGGCTTTTGCTACTTAAAAGGGTAGCTCACCCAAAAATGAAAATTCTGTCATCATTTACTCACCCTCAAGTTGTTCCAAACCTGTATGAATTTCTTTCTTCTGCTGAATACAAAAAAAAAATATTTTTAAGAATGTCGGTAACCAAACAGTTGATAGTCTATGAAATAGTATGAAGGTCAATAGGGCCCATCCACTGTTTGGTTACCGACATTCTTCAAAATATCTTCTTTTGTATTCAGCAGAAGAAAGAAATTCATAAAGGTTTGGATCAACTTCAGGGTCTATCCCTTTATCCCCGAATATGTCAATCGGATTGCAATGTTTAAGGTTCATTTAAACGAAACATTCAGAATCTGAAATTTGAATGACGAAAATAAGTGCATGTAAACATACCTAATGTGGTCCACTGTTGTTTTGGACCCCACTAACTTTCATTGTATGAACAGAAACATTCTTTAAAATACCTTTTTTTGTGTTTTGCAGAAGAAAGAAAGTCATACAGGTTTGGAACGACATGAGGGTGAGTAAATCGTTTTTGGGTGAACTGTCCCTTTCACACCCAGTGGAGTAAAACAGTAATCAGTAACAGTTATCTGAATAATAGACCTATATGTTTGGTGGCCTTCATGGTCTCCAAGGTGCAGATAAATGATGAAGGTTGAATTGTGGGGGCCTTTTGTTGTGGAAAGGTTTGGTGGACAGCTGGTTATTCATTTGAGATGGTGTATTACTGGACTGATGCCCAGAGCTCAAATGGTGAGCTGAGTCTGCATCCTCTTTAATATATGAGATGACCCACTACAGAGTTTGGTTAATAAATCTTACCCATTCGTTTATCGCAACAGGAATAACACTGCTCTGCTGTTGTGGACTGGGAATTTTGGTATTGCAGTTCAATTCGCCTCTTTGCAATACCCACTATAAATAGTGCCCTCAAACAGAAGACTGCAAATTACAGTGCCACACATCGACAGCAAGACAATAAAGCCACATATAAACAGATCTGGAAGTCATATTCCAGGTTAACTTACACTCCCTCTCTCTCTGTTGGGAGACACAGCAACAGAAAGAGACGATACTCTCTCTCTGAAATGACTGCCCCACAATCCTCCCTGTCTATGTCTCTCTTTTCATCTCCCACTTCTTTTTTGTTCTTTGTCTTTTGCTCTCCTTCCTTGCCTATCTGACATGCAACCAAGCATGCAGACTTATGCACACAGTTGTCTTCTCTTTCTCTGTCCCTCTCTATCTTTGTCTGTCTGTCTTTCCTGTCGGAACTACTCTGAATAGGCGACGTGTCAATTTTAGGCTAAAAGTGGTCTGATCTTATAGAATTACAACACAAACTATTTCTAGATTGAACCAGCTGCTTCGTTGTCATGGAAATACATCCAAGTAATCTGTATGCAAAGTTCTATGGAAGTGTACTATCTATTTTTTTAAATCTAGCCTTGAATATTATATAACCAAAGTCGAACCCTGAAAATCTATGTTCTATGTTTGGACCTCTTTTAATTTCTTGAAGAGATTTAGTCCTCGTAAAATAGATGCACATGAAACACGACGTATGTACATAAGCAGATGTCTATTTTATTGTGTCCTCAAGGTCACTTGTCAGATCTACTTTTTGACTGTTAGCCTTCTCGTGTCCCAGGCCCTATTTTTCTCGTTCTCTTAATTCTTAATGGTTTTGTGCACCTTGTGGAAGCCAATCCTGCCGGTTGCAGACTCTCTCTCCTCAGCTCTCTCTCTCTTTTACGCGTGTGTGTTAGTTAGTTGACTGGACTCTCTATCAGAGGACCACTTGCTGAGTGCTTTTCATAAACTGAATCAGAGATCATCAGGTGGATCAGCGCCATGAAGCAACATGGAGCGTTGCGTCACGTCACATGTTGTAGATCCGCATGTGACTTTAATATGTAAATATGTGTTAGTGCTACTATGATGTCACCACGACACGTGCTTGATGCAGTGGATCGGAATGGTTTACACTTCAGAACAAACTAATTCCTTAACATCCGCACGGCTAAGATGCGCACGGCTCTTTCATTACACACTGAGTCAACAGCCAAGAATTACCAGCCAACCGTGAGACTATGTTACCATGGAGATGCTCTGCCAGTGCTGACTGGTCAGCTGGCTTTGGAGGAAAGGGAAGCTTTGCCCTGTGAACGAAGCAAAATTATGAGTTAGACCATATCAGCACATCCTCTCATTGAGTTGATCGATTATTTTGTTCATATTCAACTTGCTGCGATTAAACGGTGGCTGATTTACTGATTTACACAGGAATATGTAATGCAATGGAGAGATATCTCTAAATGCTCACTTATTTGATCCACACACACACAATATTACCAGTATGAATTTTGTTTGACTATTAGGGTTGCACTGACAATAAAATTATACCAAAAATAATTTTTACGTCATGGCTGATAGATGATATTAAGATTATGACACGTAAGATTATGAAGACTATGCTATTTGGTTTGAATACATTTGAAAATAAAACTAATATAAATTGTTTTTAGCTGGTACAAGGGAATTTAGGCTATACAACATTATAATGTAAAGGAGATGAGATTGCTCAATATGACGTTGAACAGTGTTATTGAATTAATAGTGTTTTAAAGTTAAATTATCTAAATGTATAGGCGAAAATGAGCATGCACAAAATTATATTCAGTATCGACTGACATCTTCAAAATATATAAAGTAAAAAATCTCTAATATTGACTATCACTATTTGATTTCCAGCTACTGTGTGAGAGATACTGAGTCAAAATGAAGAGAACATTTAGAAAATATAACAATCATAGAAAGAGAACCTTAGTACACCAATGTGATATTTGATGTAACGTATGAACAATAAAAAATCTGTTGTGGCTTTCATTACAGCATGAAATATATTGTACTTTGTGTACAAGTGACTGTCTCCTCATTGTTAATGGACTTCAGTGAGCTTAGATAAATTTTTCAGAATCATGATTAAGCATTTTTTCACTTTTGTAAAGTGTCGTAATGGACACAGTTACCAGTGTAACGCTTGGCTGCTCAAACAGTAATGAAACCGCAGGAGAATACTGCTGACTGAAAAAGATCTCTTTCAATTACCAGATCAACTTACTTCTGGTGTCCATCATACAGCACTGTATACACTGTAAGTCACTAACCAAACACATGCAATCGCACGCCAGAAATATGAATCTAATATCGGATCATTTTGGTAATCACAGGTGTATTTCCGCTCTGATGAGAGGTGTGTTGGGTCAGCTTTTGTGCCTCCTAACAAGCATGCAGAGGGAGATGCGCTCGGTGAGTCTGTGTTCGTTCGATGAACAATCCGAACTGCAGGAAAGTGTATAGAATCAGCCCCCCCCCCTCAAAGAAGTAAATAAATAACCAGATGTTCCTCTATTCATGTGAGTTTTGGATGGGCTTGCCATTTCTTTCTGCATGATGCTTTGGTTTTAAAAACTTGCATCCTGATTTACGATGTATTTGTGTTATTTATTTATTACTTTTTTTCTTCTTTTTTTTTGTTGTAAATCGGAGACCCTGTATCATTTCTTTCTTTCTGTTCCTTTTTTTGTGGGGGTTAATTCATCAATCTTGTGGATTTTTCTACATGCATATCATTTTGTAGGCAGCAATATGAGATGTGATGGAAATGAAATTATGTGCAATGTTGAAAATTAAAAAACAAAAAACAAAACATAATATATTAAATAAAAATGAAGAAGGCCATTTTTATCTCTCTTCTGTGTGTGCATTTTTGAATGAATCTTCATTATATTAGCACTTATCCTGCTCCACTTCTGAGATTGTGTGTGTATGAGACAGTCGATATAGTTGACAGTCTTACAAGTCTCTCGCCATGTGTTCGTGCCTCCTCCAACTAAGGCCTGTGACCGAGGACAAAGAGTTTTGCCATTAAGGGACATTTTCTGATGCAAGGGCCCATGGACTTGTTTTTGACACCTGATCCTCCAGTCATTCATGTACAGCAGCGTTTAAATATTTAAGCAGCATGGAGTAATTACTTGACTCTTGGATTTGCTCCAGACGCAGTAGCTGAACTCCCACTGAAGACAATGTGCCTGAGCTCACACCCTGCAAGCAAAATAGCACTGCGCCGCGCTCTCCATCTAGGGTCACACGCATACGCTCAAATGCGACGATGTAAACACAATAACACTTGAATGTTGATGTGGTCCCCCTTTTACGCACATTCACTTGTCCACACCAGTGAACCAAAAATAAATGAGGTGTTAATTAGTCCCAGTCTTATCTCCTGCCATTGTCTGACTTCAGGGAAAAGTCACCAGTGGCTAGGGGACGAGAGTCAACAGGTACTAGGGTACAGGTGACCTTTCTACTTTAATTTTAGATTGTCCCACTCTCTGTGGGCTTATTTATTTACTGAAACTGCAGAAGCTGACATGGAAAGAGACAGATTTGTCTTTGTGTGTTTGCATTCTTCCTTGAAGGTCAGTGCCTGTGGACTCTGGACTACGGACGCAGGGTGTAAATCAGCGCTGGGGTACTGATATTTATAGACTAGCGCCCATCATTGTTGTCTGTAAAATGGGAGTGAACTTGCCAGAGGACCCGGAACAATCTGTGAAGTCTACCGGTCTTTGCTTCCACTCTAGCTTGCTTCGTCACACTTACGTAACATTTCTGACGTGGAATGTCAGCTGTCACATTCGCATTAGCTGTGTCCTAACATGTTTGTTACCATTGGCTGGAACAATCAGGGTGCTTACGCTCTGGCTCGCAATGTGCTAGTCGTGTTTGGTCTGAGGAGTACGATACTATATGCATCACCCTCATGCAAGGTCATTGAATGAAACAGGCCACGAGTATTATTATATTTAGTTTGGAGTCAGTCTTGCTGGCTTTGAATTGGAGCTTGTGGCTGTCTTCCAGGAATTGGCCCCATCACTCAAAGGTGTAACATTAAACCTGACACAGAACAATAGCCAAGCACGTGGTGGGCATTCTGTAGCGTTCACACTACCAGGAAACGTGGCAGTAAGTGGCTAGCCTTATCCCTAATGCTTCTGGAAACATAATGCCCAGCCTGTTACTGTCCCTAGAAATTCGACTCCATTTAACGCTCCAACTGTTTCCTTTAACCGCTCTCTGCACCCTACTCCTGGTTCCTCTCTTTTCACTTTAATCTCCCCATTCTTAGGTTCCCTCTACTCATCCACAGATAAAAGTCCAATCCCTCTCCTGCTATGCTATTGTGCCCTTTTGCTCATCACGAATCTGTACCCTAATTACCAGCTCTTTTCCCAGGGCCTCTCCAAGACGGCGTTTGATTTTCAAGCAATTAATGCAATCAAGGGATAATCAAAATTTTGATTTGCCCAAAAATTATCGTCGGTCATGGCCCGTGAAAGATTTAGCCAAATTATTTCCCCCCTTTGAACAGCAGTTGAGGAAGAGATCAATTGTGGTTTAACATAATTTATGAGGTATGTGCGTAATAAATGACATCCTCGTTGTTATATGCATATCTTTTAATTGATAAGCTTTGAATGTTTGCCTTGTGACAACACTAACTAGCATCTATCTTTTTGACAGGTTGAGTTCAAAGGTCATGGCTTTATGGTTGCCTTTGTCAAAGTTAAGGTCATAGTTCTAAGTTTAAAAACATGCGTCGAGATCAGGGTTGTGAGCCATTAAGGACTGTCATTTTAACTATAAAGGTTTATTAAGGTCATATTTGAACGTTTCAACTTTTTAAGCCTTACAATTCAGTCATTTCTTTTCCTGCCATCCCAAATTCCTGTTGGGTGTGGCCAATTCAATTAAATTCCAACTCATGAATTTGAAGTAAGTCAATTCTTTCTACCCTGGTTGACTTATGTTGGTCTATGTTAGTAATCACAATGAGTTACTTCACAATAAGGCGCACAAAGGGCTGTCAACTTCACTTCACTCTTAAATGTGCTTTAATATTTGCAGAGAAAAAATCTTCTGTCTTGGCAACAGAAGCCTCTTTTGAAATGGGTCCCTTCGGCAGCTATGAATATATGTTAGACCAGTCTGGTAGCTCTGCAGGACTATGTGAAACAAAGAGAGGGAGATAAGAGAGGGAGAGGTGCTGAGAGTGGGGAAAAAGACTCAAATAAATGAGTTGAACAATGGATGACAGAGTAAAATAACAGTCGAGGGACAGTTCCACGGGAATGAGAGGAAGAGATAAAATTGTGAAAGAGTGCAGAAGAAAAAAAATGTATGAACAAGAATAGGAGCATGGCAGAGTGAATGGAAGTAATGCTCTGGCAGAAAGACAGAAGACTGTTGATGCAGAAACGATTGAATTGTAAGAGAACAGAACACATAAGACTGCATGTACTCAGCCAACCATAACTCACACACACACGCACACACACCGCCATGGGCACACAGCACATCCTCAGCCGCTTTGTGCAATTACTGACATCATTCTCTGATAACTCTCTACATGGGACTCATCTTAAGCCACCCATAATACCAAACCAGCCTCCGAGAGATAGGCAAATGAGGACCGGAGAGCATGATTCTATATGACACTCGTGCCTTTGCGGTCAGCGTGAGGCCTTGAAGAAGCTAGTGGGCTGTAGCTTGGAGCTAAGGCTTAGTGACATGGGTAGCAGTGCGGGGAGGAGGGTTTTTGGGGGAGAACTGGAGGTTGGAGCACAAGAGCATGGCACAGACAGTTTCTGACATGGGAGGCGGGCGCTGTCTTCGATGCACTGGCGGTGAAATGCACCCGCATGAGGTGTGAAGGGAAATTTCTATTTGTTGTCATGGAAACTGCCAGTGTGAATTGTCTGGAGCAAAAATACAAGTGAGGAGAGGGGAGAAGAGAAGAAGAGAAGAGAAGAGAAGTCACTTGGTAGATCTATTCAGGGGAGACCCTTTCTTTCATTGCAGACATGAATAAGATTTTTTTTAATGCACCTTAGAGCTGAGGTGCTTAGAGCTGAGGTACACTCTTTTACTATCAAATGTAAACTGTTTATTGCTTCCTCTTTTGCTCACAGCTAAAGCTTTCCAACCTGCCTACAAACATGAATAACTGGATTTGTCGAGTTTATGAAGTTGATATGATGTATTAGCCAAGTCTAGCTGCAGATATTCATATACGCTGTATACTCGGAGTTGTTCTTCTCTCAGCGGAATAGGTGTCGGGTTACATTTATTCCGATTGTGAGCGACTGAATGGTACATTCAAGCCTCTGAATGGTACGCGAACACAGTCGTGCAGAAGCATTCTGCTTAAGCGGCTCTATCTCAGAGGATTTAGACTCAGGGGGAGGGATGTATATTTCCTATAAGCGTTCAACACAGTGATATATAAGGGTGTCAGGCCCTGTCAATCACATATACAATGGATGTTTCCATTTGCCCGCTCACCCTTTCGGAGCACACAATGCGGCGGGTCCTTTTGGAAAGGCCTCTGACTGACGCACAAACGCATCACGGACACATATACACGCACACACTTTCAAAGGCTTCTGCCACTCATCGGGGGCCTGGGCTGAACCTGAGCAGGAGTCAGTCTGATATTTTCAGCTGTGACACCCATGACCTGCCAGTGCCCTCATCATCCTAGGTGGCCATGCGTGTATGTATGCATGTGTGTGCGTGAGACTAGGGATTAGAGTTTCAAATTAAGTTTCAGACCAAATGAGAATGAAAGCCTCTCTACACAGCTGTGTAGAGACTATTGAGAAATGACCTTCAGACAATGTCACAGAATTCCCAAATCATGTTGGTTGCTGGTCATAAAAGTTTCCATTTTCTGGGATCACCACCTGGGATCATATCAATCAGCAGATGTCAAATCTTTCCCCTATATATATATATATATATATATATATCATATTTTTTACATCATCCAAATACATTATAGAATTTCAACTGATACATTAATGAAAAAGTAATAAATTAATAAATTAAAATTGTAACTTTTTAAAATAAAAAAAGTTAAAATTAAACAAAATTTGGTGAAGTTGTATTGAAAATACGTTTTATACTTTCATTTATATTAAAGTATGTAGAGAATGTTAATTTATACAGTTTAAGAATAAATTGTAGATTTCAAAGCAACTTTCTTGTTTAATGGGAACGTTAATTATCAAAGTCGAGATAAATAGCTCAAAACGTGCAACTATTGACAGTCTCGCACCTCAAATGCACTGTAAGTCACTTTGGATGAAAAAAAAATTGCTCATTTAAAACAGATATAAAATTTGAGTCATGTGTTTACAATGCTAGGTTGAGCAGAGGTCATGTGATCACTTCCATGCACATCTTCACGTGTACACTTGCATGATTAACAATGGGTAGACATTTATGAGAGCTGCAGCATAAACATTTGGTGCTGAAGGGGGTTAGCTTTGGACTCGGATTTCAACGAGGACAGAAGAGTGTGTGGTAATTTGGGATGAAATAGCAATGGAGCGACAGAGACTGCATGCAGAGAACATCTCTTGGAAAGGCAGCAAATGCAAGTGACATGAGGGTTTTATGCAAACATGCGGTTTGATTGGCAGGACAGTTTAAGGATTATATGAAGAAGTGTAATACTTTCCTATTGAAGTTATGCCATGTTGAGATGTGCCCCCTGTGTTGAGACATGCTGTGGTGCACATTTTTAGAATTCCTGTTTAGCATTACTGGTGCATATAACTGCAGTATTCTGTGATGAAGTGTGTTGTATAACTCGGGTTCCCAAACTATTTTATACTAGGACCCAGCTAGAGAGGTAATAAATCTCAAGACACAACAAAAACACTTTTTTAGAGTGAAATAAGAATAAATGCATTGGTTCCAACACAATCTCACAGAAAAACACAACTTTTACAAGGTGACATATGTACGAAAATGTATGATTTAAAAAAAAAACAGGAAGGATGAAGGTCCATCCCAAACCCACCCATAACCATACACCTACAAATTAGCCACCTATTTTCCAAAACATATGATAGTTACAAATTGCCATGTGGTTGTTGATTTGTTCTATTTGGATTCTCTTGTAGTTCTTTTTTTATTTCTTGTCACAGTATTAAATTAGGCATGCCTACTTTTCACTTGCATTACTATAAGGGTTATGGCAAAAAAAAAAAAGTTGCAGATAGAATATGTACTTTGCTTTCTTGGTTGCACAGTAAATAACAGCTAATGGATTTATTGAACTAATGATGCTTTGACGTGACTTGCAGTTCAGTAAGTGAGTCAGATGTTGATTCATTAGCTGCTCCCACTGATTCCATGAGTTCATTCACTGAAGGATTCATCAGACTGAATCAAACCGGTACCTCCTGAGTCTTTTTGAATGATTCAATAAAGATCGTAAGAGTCATTTGTTTGTGAATCAAATTAGACAGATCACCCTGTATGTTTGTTTTTCTTGTAACACTGATTTATCATGTTAATTTGTTAATTGATTTTGAGAACATATATTTTTCATATTTATGGCATGAACGCATTCTCAAATTTTGCGCTACTTATTTCCACTCTGTGAAACAGCTAAAATTATTATTCCTGTGTTTATCTAATTTTGGCCTGTGCAGATAAATGTTATGCAGTGTAGAGTTCAGCTGAGCTGTGTTGAACTATGTTGTGGTGTGTTACACTGTGCCGTTTTAGCTTAAGCTGCTCTGAGGGAGCTGTCAGTCAGCCCTGTATACGGCTGAGCAAATCACAGGCATGGAGCATATCATTCAGCCTTACAGAGAGAGAAGAGAGACAGAAAGAAAGAGGGACACTAACAGTTTCCTGTGGGAGCAGAGCAGTTCACTTCCAGCCTCACACTGTTAGAATACCAATTCATTCATCAAAGACTCAAGCCACACACACTCACACACGCAGACACACGCAGACACACGCAGACACACACACACACACACACACACATGCACGCACGCACGCACGCACGCACGCACGCACGCACGCACGCACACACACACACATACACACACAGTCTTTTTCATTTTGCCATGTACAAAGCTTTTTTAATGACACAGAGTATACAGTATATGTTCTCTTTTCTCTTGCAGTGCTTTGCCCCTAAAAAAGTAAGGAAAGTCATAAATGAATTTCTTATGGATGCCTAATTTGACGGACAGAAAATGCAAGCTAATATTTGCTCCCAAACCAAAGAAATCCTTGCTTAAAATGGCCTCTTTTTTTGTGTGTTGCATCTTTTCCTCCTTTTTTTTCACAGACCGAAATAGAATAAAATGGCTTGGAGGAAAACGAAAGGCATCCTCCTGTTGGAATACCGCGCAGGCTCCGCCTGTAAGCTTGAGCTTTGCATAAAATGAGCATTGATAAATTTAGCTGACTTACGTAACCATTCCTTCCTCAAATTTAAACTGATGAGGCAGGAAAAGATATTTATTTCATTCTAAAGAGCCTCTATGCTAATGAATAGAGGAGAGGCTTTGAATGTGTCACACTGTGCTGGCTAAGTGACAGGCGGAGAGGGGCTGGGATTGGACTTGGCTAAGCTCAGATCCACATGCTGTCTCTGTGATGAACAGGACTACCTGCAGAGGGTTTGCTGCTTGGCCATGGAACACTCGTGAAAATAAATAAATAAATTCATAGAAAAGATCTCACATGCTGGGTTGATATCTGCATTCACTATTTAGGCTTCAAGCATTTTGCCTCAGTGAAGTGCTGAGTTCTATCTCCATCTGGAATACTCGAGTGTGAAAGCGATTCAGTGACGTGCAAAGTAACACATAGCACACACACTAAAATGCTGCCTGAACATCTGTTTATTGTCTCGCATTTGCAAAGATTTGTAAACGAGTGTTCTAACATTCCAATTTTTGGTAATGGCTGGTTAAAACTCATCTGATATTCCTCGGGTGAAGCGAGGAGATCACGGTTAGGTTAGATCAGAGGAACTCTCTTGCCTTCTTGAGCGCAGCTATCTATTTCTTATTGGCATCATGCCTAAAAATGTTTACAAGCCATCACTGCTGTAAATCCTTCTAAAACATCCATCCTGTGGCTACTCACCCAGAGCTGCTCCAGGGTCCACTTATCTTATGAGTGTACAAGGTTTGTGTGCATAACTCAACCTCTCTGCTGCCATCACTCCCAGAAACATAAGATGTTATCTTAATGTGCTCTTCAGCTATTCTGTCACACTGCCTGCGATGGTTCATATATATACAATTTAGGAATGTATAACAACAGTTGACTTGTGGTGATAAAGTGTACCTGTGTTATCAGGAACCAGAATAATAATAACTGTAATATATTGTACAGCAGCCATGTCTTTTTTTTAATGCAGTATAAAATACAGGGAAATAAACCCGGCAAGAATGCAGTCTGGTACTATTAGCTAATTACAGAGAACAAATAAACCAGCAAGATAAACAAAATGCTAAAAAATTATATATATATACAGGTCCTTCTCAAAAAATTAGCATATTGTGATAAAGTTCATTATTTTCCATAAAGTAATGATAAAAATGAAACTTTCATATATTTTAGATTCATTGCACACCAACTGAAATATTTCAGGTCTTTTATTGTTTTAATACTGATGATTTTGGCATACAGCTCATGAAAACCCAAAATTCCTGTCTCAAAAAATTAGCATATTTCATCCGACCAATAAAAGAAGTGTTTTTAATACAAAAAAAAAAGTCAACCTTCAAATAATTATGTTCAGTTATGCACTCAATACTTGGTCGGGAATCCTTTTGCAGAAATGACTGCTTCAATGCGGCTTGGCATGGAGGCAATCAGCCTGTGGCACTGCTGAGGTGTTATGGAGGCCCAGGATGCTTCGATAGCGGCCTTAAGCTCATCCAGAGAGTGTTGGGTCTTGCGTCTCTCAACTTTCTCTTCACAATATCCCACAGATTCTCTATGGGGTTCAGGTCAGGAGAGTTGGCAGGCCAATTGAGCACAGTAATACCATGGTCAGTAAACCATTTACCAGTGGTTTTGGCACTGTGAGCAGGTGCCAGGTCGTGCTGAAAAATGAAATCTTCATCTCCATAAAGCTTTTCAGCAGGTGGAAGCATGAAGTGCTCCAAAATCTCCTGATAGCTAGCTGCATTGACCCTGCCCTTGATAAAACACAGTGGACCAATACCAGCAGCTGACATGGTACCCCAGACCATCACTGACTGTGGGTACTTGACACTGGACTTCAGGCATTTTGGCATTTCCTTCTCCCCAGTCTTCCTCCAGACTCTGGCACCTTGATTTCCGACTGACATGCAACCACTGAGCAACAGTCCAGTGCTGCTTCTCTGTAGCCCAGGTCAGGCGCTTCTGCCGCTGTTTCTGGTTCAAAAGTGGGGACCTGGGGAATGCGGCACCTGTAGCCCATTTCCTGCACACGCCTGTGCACGGTGGCTCTGGATGTTTCTACTCCAGACTCAGTCCACTGCTTCCGCAGGTCCCCCAAGGTCTGGATTCGGTCCTTCTCCACAATCTTCCTCAGGGTCCGGTCACCTCTTCTCGTTGTGCAGCGTTTTTTGCCACACTTTTTCCTTCCCACAGACTTCCCACTGAGGTGCCTTGATACAGCACTCTGGGAACAGCCTATTTGTTCAGAAATTTCATTCTGTGTCTTACCCTCTTGCTTGAGGGTGTCAATGATGGCCTTCTGGACAGCAGTCAGGTCGGCAGTCTTACCCATGATTGCGGTTTTGAGTAATGAAACAGGCTGTGAGTTTTTAAAAGCCTCAGGAATCTTTTGCAGGTGTTTAGACTTAATTAGTTGATTCAGATGATTAGGTTAATAGCTCGTTTAGAGAACCTTTTCATGATTTGCTAATTTTTTGAGATAGGAATTTTGGGTTTTCATGAGCTGCCAAAATCATCAGTATTAAAACAATAAAAGACCTGAAATATTTCAGTTGGTGTGCAATGAATCTAAAATATATGAAAGTTTAATTTTTATCATGACATTATGGAAAATAATGAACTTTATCACAATATGCTAATTTTTTGAGAAGGACCTGTATATGGGTCATTGACATGACGTGTTTGTCCACTTGCATCATTTCCTTTTAAAATAATCAGATAAATTCATGACATATATCACTTTGTTCTATAAAATTATTTAGTTTGAATGAACTGTCAGTACATTCAAATAATAAATATTATTTTATGTTTTGGTATCTTAAACCAAAACATAAAACATCATGAAATATAAAATTTCTTAAACTACCCCCCCCCCCCCTTTTAATAAATATTTTTCATTTTTATACAATTATTTAACAATTTAAACTTTTTAAACTCGTTGTTCCTGACTCAAAAATATGCATTAAATCGTTTTTGATAAAATATTTTTTTAAGCTTTATATACAGTGTGTATATATATATATGTATATATATATATATATATATATATATATATATATATATATATATATATATATATATATATAAATAATGTGTATATACACATATATTGTACAAATAAGCTTACAGGCAACTGGTTACCTACAATCATGAAGTGAATTTGTTTGCTTTTTGTCATCCTATATTTTATACCCTGTGTGTCTGATTCAGAAGAGTGGCAAACCCTGAAAAAAGTCAAGGTTCAGCTGACAGTTCAAATCGAGGCATGGCAAACCCAAGGTCACACTGTCTGCCCCTTATATGGCAGGGAATAAGGAAACTACTGTAGGAGCAGATAAGACCAAAATTAATTCAGATAAAGACGTGAATAGCATAATGGGTAACAAATACAGATGTTGTTTTTCTTAAAGTGTATGTTTTGCTACTGTATTTGATGCAAATGTTATATTACAGAGCAGACTAACAGCATGACTGAAAATGGCAACAGGAAAGACCTGTTAGTAAACCTAGAAATAGAATAAAGACTCCCTACTACATTTTCTTTACTGCATTTATTAATACTATCAATGTACACATATTATCTTTGTTGAATTCATCTTAAGACATATTTTTTGTCGCTTTATGCTTGTTTAAATAATCTAATTTCATTATAAACAAAACAGAGAGATGACCCGTAAAGATAGTAAACATAGCTAAACTCCTTTAAACTCTCATTTAAAAATATAGGAGAATTTGATATCTGCCACTTGAGAAGTCCCTGTAATCGCCTGTAAGACCCTGCTAAGTGCTTCACAGGGCACCGGCCGCAAACCATCATGACTGTACACAGCTACAATCATTCAATCTGTCCTCAGTCTCACACACACTCTCTCGCTTCAGTGCGAAATGCTTCATGATTCAGTAGCAGCGTGAGACTGCTATTGATGCCAGTCAGCACCAGGACTGTAAACTCGGCAGAGCCGAAGAAGATGGAGGGGCCCTGTTAGCTTTGGCACAGGAGGCAGATGGAGAGTTGTCTCATACCTAGTGGTTTTCCCTTTAGGAGGCTGCCAGGACAACACAAAGATGCCAGCAGCTCCACCACAGACACTGCAACTGATTTTTCACAATCATCACACACATGAGAATATCACAACAGATGTGCATTTCACATTATGTATTCATAAAGGGCCGAATAACACCCAGGACTGTATATGACTGGACTGTGTAAAATTAGAATATGTAGAGTTGCAATAGCTCATATTTATGAGATTTCACGATTTAACAATGTTAATGTTAGTGAATGTGCTCTTGTCACAACCAGCGTTGGGAAAGGCTAATTGTAATGTGTACAAATGTAATGTAACAAAAGTAATGTGTTACAATATCGTGATACTCACTTAAAAAGTAACTAATTGCATTACTCGTTACATTACTTTTGCATTTACTTTTTCTCACCTAGGCTTGGCTTTCTTTCACACCAAAAGTGCAAATGCAAAAGAAAATGCAAACTCACGCATGTATAATAGAGGGTGCAGCTCAAACAATCCTTTCAGATATGCTGCAATTGTGGAATGCAGAAGAATAGTGTGCAAGAGAAGTTCAAAACTCTTCAGCAATGAAGTTCAGTTGAGTTCAGTTCATTCCAAGAGACGCGTAAACAGGGAGTGCTCTCCTGACATTGTGCTGGGTGGCAAAAGACAGTCTCACACATGCTGCAAACAGATGGCACATTTGTCCTTAGAGATGCTTCTCATATTTTTATCATTAACCCATATTAGCAAAATAAACTTTTTTTTCATGATGTCTCTTAATAGAGGCAAGATCTCTTAATCTTTGACCAAAGCAGGTGTCTCCTTTGGACATCACATCTGGGCAAAATGTATCTGATCTGCCTCCAGTGAATCATAAAAGGGTAACTACTGAAAGTCAAAAAACTCTGCAATGTCTTGACTTTCCCATATAATGATTGTCATTTAGTATAGTTGGCTTCACTTTGGCCCTTGGCTCAATCAAAAACTTTTCAATCAAAATTATTTTCTTCTTCCAATGTAGTGCAGAGGCTCAAAAGCTAAAAGGATCAGGTATGGTCTACCATGTGTGTTATTTGCTCTTTACAGAAAACTGCCAATGTACTCCTGCTTGTTGTGATAAACTGATCCCCCATCAGTCTTCTGTATCAAAGCACATCCAAATCCAGGTCACATCCCAGCCAGTGTCTGAATGAAAGCTAGCATCCTAGTCTTACCTTCAGACCTGCAGTGACATATGTACCCAGCTTTCCCTTCTGCATACGTCACCTAATTTCTGAGTGGAACACGGATTTAAAGCTAATAAAGGTCTCATCAAATCACTTAAGGTTAGCTTACTCGAAAATGGAAATTGTGTCTTCTTTTACTCACTCTCATGTCGTTTTATGACAAAGAGTTTAGTCCATATTCCAATCAGAGTACAATCTAATAGCTTTGAGTGTAGAACAGACAGGAATGTAAATATTCAAATATTCTTAAGATATAGCCTTCAAATGTAAGCCTTCAAAAGGGCCAGTAAGTAATACTTTTCTTAATAAAATATTTTTATATAAAAATATTTTTGTCAGTGAAGACATTTACAATGTTACAAAAGATTTGGATTTCATAAAAATATTAAGAAGCGCAACCATTTTAAACATTGATAATAATAAGGAAAGTTTTTTGAGAAAAAAAACCAAACTGATTTCTGAATGACCATGTGACACTAGGGACTGTGTAATGGCTGCTGAGAATTCAGTTTAAGATTAAATTGCATTTTAAAATATATTAAAATAGAAAATGGTTATTTTAAATTGTAATAATATTTCACAATATTACTGTTTTTTACTGTATTTGTGATAAAATAAATGCAGCATTGGTGAATATTTATAGAAATATAAAACTTCTTACTGACCCCAAACTTTTGAACAGTAGTATTACTATATATTATATATGTACTAAATATGACTAAATATTAGTATTACTATATATTATATATTGACTAAATATGACTAAATATTATAATTTAAATATCATCATTTCATCATCAAAATATGATGACTTCAATCATCATTAATTTATGACAAATCTATTTTATGCATACATTTACCTGACCTCTCTGTATGGACCTATTCCATCTTATTTGTTTGTTTGTTTGTTTTTGTAATATTTTGGCATTGATGCATTGACAGCCTGGAATCCTTCACTCCTGCCAAAGTACGAGTGCCACAGCAACGGTTTCATAACGACACAGTCATCAATGAGATGTGGATGAGTTAGTGGGCGATGAACTCTTTGGCTGACTTTAAATAATAACATACAGCAGAGGTGTATTCTGACCTTCTCCCGTATCCCTCTGTGAAGATGAATACACCTGTGCTGATTTAGAATTCATAGAAACATTAACATGATCTTGTCCAAAGATTTTATTAAACTAAATAGAATTCAAGAAAATAAAAAAAATTCCAATTGATATTATATTTATAATGTATACTATGTATATATTTATAATCATTAAATATGTATTAATAATATAACATACATGTTATTAATATATACTTGTCAAATTATTTTATTTGGTAAAGTCCATTTGTATAATCCACATAATGTTAAAAGTACATATTAGTGTCTCGTATTTCTTGAGTAAATACTTATAAATAATATAATATAATATAATAGACTAGTCACAATTAGACTATGGTCTAATTCTCACTCTTAACTCTGACTTTTGCCTCAATAAACCAATAACTATTGCTTATTAATAGTTAGTAAGGTAGTTGTTGAGTTTAGGTATTGGGTAGGATTAGAGATGTAATATATGGTCATGCAGAATAAGGCATTAATATGTGCTTTATAAGTAATAAATAGTCAATAGTAATATGCATGCTAATAAGCGACTAGTTAATAGTGAGAATTGGACCCTGAACTTAATTGTTACCAATAATGCAATAATGTAATGTAATATAATATATCAATCATATCAAATATTTTCACATAATGTTAAATGTACACCTTTTATTTCTGGATGAAAGCTATATACAAATCTCCAGATTCCAGCCGAAGGTTTTTTCAGTGTAATGCGTATCTGGTGCACTTCACTTTTGTGTGAATGACCGGGTCGCTCCTCCACTCTCTTGAGCTCCAGTAGTCCGTCACAGGTTAGGTTAAGCCTTAGGCAGCACTTAGCGTGCTTGTATTCATGTCTGATATTCTAGTGCTTCAAAGCAACAGCAGAGTCGTGATCTAACCGATCTGATTCAGAAAAAGGGCTTGACACATATGCCTCATATTGCTAGACTCAAAAATGTTTATCGAACATTTTAGCTAGCAAAAATTCTCTTAATCTTATGCAATCATCATAGCCATTGCTTGGATATTGGGTAAATGTTTTTGCCACCCTTTGAGGA
Organism: Meda fulgida; assembly: GCA_030578275.1. Taxonomy (NCBI): domain Eukaryota; kingdom Metazoa; phylum Chordata; class Actinopteri; order Cypriniformes; family Leuciscidae; genus Meda; species Meda fulgida. The sequence goes on from CM060622.1 coordinate 34,911,499, forward strand.
GCGTGTGTGCACTTTGGGATCCCTCCCACAACGTTGGCTCTTCAAGAGCAGTCAAACGCCCACCACAGACCTATCTCTTTATCGCTCTCTCTCCTTCATGCTAGCACTGACTCATGCACAGGAACAATCAACAACTTGATAAATATAGTTATTTCAAAGGCAAAGCTTCTAGCCTGTTTAAAGAGTAGGCTCATTCGGTCTATTGCAAATTAGCTCTGTTGCAGCCATGCACATTATCCATTTTACATCCTCGCTCTGCAACTACAAGCTCCGTAAGCTGCCAATAAAACAGTGGAAAGAGCCACTGAGTCACCAACTCTTCAGCGAGTATCCAAACGCACATATGACTCATCATTACCCAGCCAATATATGGCATGACATCGCAGTGTTCATAGAATACAGCCCTCCAAAGTGCGCTGGATAAATGTATCCAGTTGTTCAGCTCAGAGAATAAACAACTCTTCAGAAGAACTCGTTGACCGTATTTAAAATCATGGATTGAAAACAATATTGTTATTATTAGATTATACATATATAGGAAATCATCTGTTGGAGTTTTCACCAAATGTTTTATATATATTCTTCTGTAGCTCAGACAGTAAAACAGCAATAGCAAATCCTGTGTTATAGGTTTGATTCCCATGGAATGCATGAATAAAAGCTTCTATCAATTGCATAAATGCATCTAAAAGCATATCTAAGTTATTTTAACACTATATAATATGCAATCATGTCTAATGAAAGTGTACACAATCATGTATAAAGGTGCCTGGATGAACATTAAACTTTTTTATATGATACAATTTGTAAGACACTTTGTGAGGCTGATGGAGTATAATTTCACATGTTTGACATGATCAGCAGTTGACTGACTATATTCTTATATATATATGACATATATATTTTATATATATATAAAATAATTTTCAGTTCAAAGGTTTGTGGATTTTATGCAGTCTCATGCTCACCAAGGCTGCATTTATTTGATCAAAAACAGTAATATTGTAAAATAGAATTACAATTTAAAATAACTGTTTTCTATTTTAATGCCATTTGTATACCGTACAAGTTTAATTTATTCCTGTAACGGCAAAGCTGTCCAGTCTTCATTACTGTTACATGATCCTTCAGAAATCATTGTGATATGCTGATTTGCTGCTCAAGAAACATTTCTTATTATTATAAATGTTGTCAACAGTGGTGCTGCTTAAAATTTTTGTGGAATTTGATATTATTTGATAAACAGACAGTTCAAAAGAACAGCATTTATTTGAAATTGAGATATTTCGTAACATGTTTACTGTCACTTTTTTTAGATATTTAATGCATCCTTGCTGAATAAAAGTATTAATTTATAAGTATTAATACTAAAAATTCCTACCGAACCCAAACTTTTTTTGTATGGTATAGAGTACATACATGCATATCATTTTTATTAAAGAGCATGCACTGGCACTTTTTTTGTTTTGCTTACACGAATGAAACCAGAGCAGACTAAGATGACGTCTGTTCATAAACTGCAGATCTTTACTGTACAAAGAAAGAGAGAAGTTTATTTATTAAAACTTTAAAAATTATATAAAGAATAGAATGATTGAAACATATGTTTAAAAACAGAACATACAGTAAGAGGTCATATGATATGTATTCATGGTTTTCCCAAGGTCAAATGTGTCAGACAGATGTAAGATCCTGTGTAAGCAGATGTTTCTGGATGCTTGTCCAGAATAAGCAGCAATGTGGATCTGATTTTTGACAAAGATCTGGCTAGACAAGACTAACCCACACGTAACCTTACAATGACGCAAGTAAATCTTTTTTGTATTAATACCTCTCTGTGGTGCTGAATAATTAGTTTGGCTTGGACTCGTTTTTTCTCTGGTTCCAATATGGACCAGATGTGTTCTCCTTTTCCTCTGTGAATGTGTGTTGTTAAGAGCAGTGATGACTGAGGATCATGCTCGATTGCTAGGATTTAGTAAAGTGCAGAAACTCCGTAAATGTTTCCTGGCAGTTGGTTAGTTCCTGGCTAGTTTCCTAACTGCCATATCCTTGCTGGTTTCGCCCAATTGTTTGTATACAGTAAATGCCAATTCCAGAGAATTATGGGAAAATTACAAACTCTCCATGGAGAAAAAGCGCCAGTCACATACCAATAAATAGTATAAACCATTTTGCTAGTGTATGATGTATTGATGACAGTAATAATAAAACATTTGGTAACACTTTACAATAAGTTAACCACTTTAGTTAACATGAATTAATAATGAACTGCACTTCTACATTTACTAATGCATTATTCAAATCAAATGTTGTATTTGTTAACATTAGTTAAAGCACTGTAAACTAACATGAACAAACAATGAACAGCTGGATTTTTATTAACCAACATTAACAAAGATTAATAAATACTGCAACAAATGTATTGCTCATTGTTAGTTCATGTTAGTTAATATATATTATAATGTTAACAAATTAAACCTTATTGTAAAGTGTTACCAAACATTTTATTTAAAAAATCTTAAAAAATATGACATAACTAATACACTTGTTTTTATACATTTTCAATGATATGTCAGGGTGAAACTTTCAGTTGAGGTCAAAGTAGAGCTGCCAAGAACAACTTTCAGAGCTTTAGACGTCTAGACTTATCTTCAGGCTCACTTTCACTTGACTGAAGAAAGTAATCCTTGACTCAGACAGATTTTAATGAATTTAGTCAATTATCAGCATTAATTCCAGTGATACATTCTGCTGATAAGAGGTTTAGAGCTGAAACTCTGTTGATTGAATCTTCACAGACTGATCTAAGCTCATCAAAATGGATGGACTCTCTCGCTTTCTATCATCCTTAATTCTTTCATTTCTGAAGTGTGGCTCTCTGGACCACGTTGTCTCCCTAAACTGCTTCACATGGCAGAGAGGCCTGTTGTGGGTTTTTGAAAGTTGTGGAAATTATAGCATCAGGCTTTCCAAATCCAAAAGTTGTGTTTGAAAACAGCAGCCTGTTGTTTTGTTCACACAGAGGGCCCTTATGTCACCTGGCTGTAGGCTTGGAGGATACTGTGTGAGTTTGGGCTCTTTGGTATTCTGTGGTAGCCTGTCATGTGATGCCAAAAATAGATATAGCTTCACTCAGTGGACTGAAAAAAGAAAAAAAGAGGGCCGGGACAAATCCCTCTAGAACTAGTGCTTTCAAGGAGAGGATAAAAGAGTCCGGGCAACCAGGGCTCGACTCCATTCAGCAGGAGGGTTTACCTCATAGTTTCATCACAAATGTGCTCTTCTCTGGGTATGCATTAAATATTAATATACATAATAATATAATGGTATGTATATTAGTATGAAGAGATTGCTATTAAAACCATGTGACAAATGACAAGAAGAAAATGTCAAGAATGCATTTGGGCTGGTCTATGTTAATTAAAATGTCATCTTACATTTTGTCATCTCATGCAGAACATTTTTAGACAGGAAATACCGCATTTTTGACACAGCATGTTCATTTGTCTGTGTGAATAAAATATAAACTGGTTGTTAAGATCATTCTGTGATGGGAGGTATGTTTCTTGTAATGCTGTCTGTTCCTTTGCTCACTGTGTCGTCTAAAACATTTGTTAGTTAGTTACAAGTTTACTGAATAATCCACCACCAGTTTTAACTGAATGGGAAAGAAAGCATTGAATGTAATATTATTGTTGTATGTTTTAAAAAAAGTTGTTTATTTGCCTTTATAGATTATTTTAAAATGAATGTTTTTTTTTTTTATTATGAGAATTTTGCAATGATTTTTTTATTTGAATGATTTCACTCTTGGTCCCACAAACCTACAGGCCGGCCCCCCACCAGACCGGTCAGGTATGATGCTCTCAGTTTCCAAAGAACAATTCAGTGTTATATTATAATAAATATTACATTTAATATCGGTTTTGTATGTTTCTAAAGTGATTTGTTTCATTTTATAATTTAAGTTACAATGTATATTTTTTTATATGACCATTTTTACACTGATTTTATTGATGCCATCCCAGTCAGGTATGATGCTCTATGAAGAACAATTCAGTAAAATGCTTACTGAACTACCACTACTCTCTTAAAGAGACAGCACCATTTCAAACATGTTTGTAATACAGAACATATAGAATAGTTGGAAACTGGGGTCATTTAAAAACAAAATAATAACATCTACAAATTATCATCAGCTATTCATTGTTAAAGTATTTATCTACACACATTATATGTTTTTTCATAGACACACACTGACTGATTTAAAAATACCTGCGTCCTTGTAGAAAAACTTGTACATTGTTCATCCTTCAAAAATGCTGTAGAGACTAGAGAAGCTGCAGAATTTTCCTATACGCTTGCAAGGGCTTCTGTTCTCCTTTCAAAGACTGACACACCCAGCTTAAACCAAACAAACAATTTGTAAAAGAACCGAGTCATCAGAAGCAAGTTGTCAAGGGTGTGGGGGGAAATAAAGAGAATAAGAGAATGGATAGAGAGAAGAATGGGGAACAAAGAAACAAAAAAATTCGACCAAAACAAGAAACAAACAAACTCCTGCTCTAGTCTGCGTCCATGCGTACATCTTATGATTCTCTTAAAGTGCGCTGCATTACGGACTCATTTTCTGCACTCTGCATACAGATGATGTCATTGGTATATTTGGGAAGACAAACAGAGACCGTAAGTGTGTTTGACGTAATGGGGTCTGACAGAGTTGGTCACAAACCAGTCTGCCCTCATCTTCATCTGAATGGTGACAACCACAATCTGCCGAAACACAAGAGAAAAGAAGGAAGACTGTGTCTTTATTCACCCATTGGTCACCATACAGTGACGCTCCACAAACTATATTGGTCTTGACAAAGTTATTGAAGATGATTGAGCAAGACATGGCCACAACTTCACGAACACTAAATTCGTATTAGTTTTGTATTAAAACCAAACTGAAAAAAGGATGTCAAAAGATTCCAATATCTTCACTTCCACTGGCTTTGGACGTTAGTAGTATTTAAATCGGAATCCTTTGAAATGAAAAGAAGGTCTGGCAATCAACCAACAAGAAATCGGGCATATAAAGTATATAAAGCCTGTCTGACGTCCCACGATGCATTTGTTTTAATTGGTTTAAACGAGAGCTGGAGAAAATTTGTGGTACCCATGGACTCATTCTCATCAGTTGCTTTCACTGATCCTCCCATCACAGCTCACTGTCACTGACTGTCAATCAACTATAAGAAACTGATGAAAAGTATAGAACGTTTTCCCAATTGTGTCTTTTTTGTGTGTGCTGCAGATCTGGATATCCTCAGCGTTCATGAACATTTAAGAAGTAATGAATTTGAGAGTGATCTATGGCCCTGTTAGAGCTGGGTGGAACAATCACATGGAGACGTTTCAGTCCGAGAGAATCCGTTTGCTGTGAGATGTCCCGGAGGTAGATGACGCAACAGTGCAGGGAGAAGGGTAGATCTAGTCACGCGTTTGCCAGTCCACTGTTTTCATCAGGCATGCTCCCCTGCAACAGGACAGTGTGTGTCACCACCACTGTCATAGCAGAACACTCACTCAGCACGAGCTAACACTCAAAACCATGCACAAACACAAATAAGAACAGGCAATTACAAACACAGTTGGTCGCGCAATATTCTCATTTACACAGACGAACACAGGCTTTTACTCAAACAGCGGAATAAGTCTGATTTAGTGGTTTTCATTACATTTTCCTTACTAAATAAATAAACTCACGGTTAACCGACATATTAGCAAATTAGACTTTCAAATGAGCGCCTGTTATGCTCTGCACTTAGGAGGGGGCTCTGACTGAGACACTGCCATGATGCAAACCCTTGCAAGTCGGCAAATCACCCTCCGTCTGCAACCTAAGATATCATAATGAAAGTTATTGAGCAGAGATACGGCAGTCCAAAAAGTATGCTATGTGTATATATATATATATATATATATATATATATATATATATATATATATATATATATATATAGTCTTAAAACAAACATCGTGGAAGGCTGGAGGAATGATTGCACACATTTAACTATTTGATGTCATCACATATTAAATCCCAGTGACATGCTGTGGAATTCAGTGTAAATCGATATATACACCATATATCATTACTTACATTACTGTCTTCAGTATCACATGATCCTTCAGAAATCATTCTAACATGCTGATTTGGTGAAAACAGTTGTGCTGCTCAATATTTTTGTGGAAATTGTGATACTTTTTTTTAGGATTCTTTGAATATAGAGTTGCAAATGTATTAACTGTCACTTTTGATCAGTTTAATTCTGGCTGAATAATAAAAAAATACATTAATTTTAAAAAAAAAATAAAGTGTGTGTGTATTACACAGTCTACATATACTATATGCAGCAATGTATATTTAATATACTATTATTAATGCATGAATTGTATGTTTTTTATCTTCTTTATCTTTTATCTTCAAAATCACTTCTAAAATAACTACAATAATTGAAAAGAATTATAATTTTTTTTGGCCATATTATAATTAATAGTCATCTAGAGGTCTTGGAATCCTATGTAAATATCACAAACATATTGATGGTGGCTGGGACAGAGGAGTCCCTTTCATTTATTTGCTACCAGCTCACTCACATCAAAGCATCATTTCAAGTCGATTCGGACGTGAACAAAAGTGATGATGTTCGAGCGGGTGAGTTGTTTACTTAGTCCGTCCTTTTCCATCAGTTGCTCTGATTCAAGCTGATTTGTGGAGCTACTGGAAGCATGAGAGGAGGGCAATCAGCCAATCATCGTAACAATGAGAATATGATAGGCTGTCATTATCGCACTGATCACACCATTGTTGTGATTTAAATATGATCTGAGCTTACGTTTTAAATATATTTATTATATTTATCTTCATTCATTTACTCATTTATTTTCTCCATCTACTTTTTGGAAAAGCTCTTGTCTCCCTTGCCATTCTTTAACTTTGTGTATGTACACTCTAAAACATGCTAGGTTGTTTAAACCCACATTCAGGTCAAATATGGACAAACCATACCGTTGGTTAAAAGTTTTTAATACAATTTTTTAGTACGAACGGTTGGGTTTGTTCATAATTGACCCAAACATGGGTTGAAACAACCCATCATTTTTTATAGTGTAGAAGCTTGCCTGTTTATAGAAAACAGTATGGTACTTGAGACTGATGCATTCATAAAATGACATTGCTTTTGTTCAAAACAACCCTCTGAGATCCCCCACCTCAGTGCATCAGACCAAGAAACAGTGTCGTGATTTAAAAATCGCCATTTATCTGTGAAGAATTAGGCTATAGTCTTTTACGTGAGCCAAAGGTCAGCAGGAATCGCTTCGATATCTGAGCAAGTCAGATAATTGCAAACAAATCCTAAAACACACTTTTATAGACTAGTGGATAAAATCATGACAATAAAATTGACATGATTTAAAAATGTATTTTCTACCAGACATCCCTCAGTACGAAGCTAAAAAACAGGAGCAACTCTCTTGCTCTCTCCGTCATACACACTTATATAACTAATAAAAGACACAGCTTGCAATGAGGATTTGATTTAGTGTGTCTTTGGAGTATTCCGAGCCATGTTGCAGCCCGTGGCCCAAGAGGAGGGGGAAGGAGAGGGGAGGGGGTGAGGAATGGAGACTGGACACACTCATGTGGAAAGGAGGATCTGGCCTGGAGGTGCTCAGCCGACCCTCACAGCCCCATTTCGATGTGGTTATGTGTGTGTGGCCATGTCAAGGAGGGGGGTGTCTGTGGAAATGAGATTCCGAATGCAAAATATGTGGGAGAAGTTAACCATGCATAACCATGTATAAATGTGTGGCTGAGCAAAATGTCATATTTCTATGCCTAACTAGACATGCATGTTGTGTGAACATGGATGGGTTTGTGTTCATTTAAGCGCTCATGTGATGTAGACATAATTACGAGTGTGTGACATGTTTACGTGTACGCTTCCCTTCCAGAATGCAGAGGATGGACACAGATCCGTCCCAGGGTGACAAACACATGCCGATGTAAAAGTGTTCCAACACACACCTTGCATGACAGCTCTTCGTTATGACAAATGGAAGTAGACGTGTACTGCCCTGCTGGCCCTCCTGTCACATCCCCCTGCAATGACACACAGCAAAGAGGGAGACAGCTCAGATCTTTTCGAATAAAATAATATAAAAAGAAACAAACAACAACACATACTTAGCATTCGTAATCTAAAAGACGTCAGCGGAGAACAAATATGCACTGCAGCACTTTAATCTACCTCATATTTCTGTAAAGAGTTGTATTCACCTGAGCCGCAGAGCTGTAAAAGTGCCCTGATGATCAGGTGATTGGGAATAAGGGACCGGCCAGTCAGTATATTTGGCTGGGTATCTCCTCTGCAGTGCACCTTTACTTTGACTTTGGACCTTCTGTCTCTGTTGCATTAAATTTGGTTTGCTGCAATTTTTTTGGGTGACTACTTGATATATGCTGTCCTTTCCATGAGCATTTGTCCATGAATAATCAATCAGGTGTCTGGTTATAACCAGTAAAGTGTCCCTACAGGTACTAGAGTGTCTGCAAAGAGGAAAAAAAAAAAAAAAAAAAAAGCGTTTCCTAAAAATTTGCCTCAAGTGATTCCATGAAGGCAATGGACTCTCGTGCACAAAACTCTGCTTGTTAATGTAGCCAGACTTGAGTTGAATCAGCGACCGGTGCCTGTTCTAGTGAAACTCTCCATCAAGTCATGTTTGATAATCCATGACCAATCTCGTTTCGCTACAGATCTATTACTGTGCCTGAATTCATTCATGCAAGCACAACGTTCGAAGATTAATGTAAATTGTAGTTATATAATTTACTTACATAATGACACAAAGTTAAGACAGACAGTATTTTATGACACCTTTAATAACTCAGTAACAATAGAGGTAACACTTTACAATAAGATAATTTTAGTTAATATTAGTTAATGAATTAACTAAAATGGTAACACTTTAGTTTAGGGTCCAATTCTCACTATTAACCAGTTGCTAATTAGCATATTACTAGGATATTGACTGTTTTTAGTACTTATAAACCACATATTAATGCCTCATTCTGCAAGACCATATTCTGCATCCCTCCATCCTACCCAATACCTAAACTTAACAACTACCTTACTAACTATTAATAAGCAGTAATTAGGTGATTATTGATGCAAAAGTTGTAGTTAATAGTGAGAATTGGACCCTAGTCTAAAGTGTGACCACTAAAAATACTAACAGTGAGCCATTCATTACAGTCTCTATTTATCAATATTTGTTAATGTTGGATAATAAAATTAAAACTATTCATTGTTAGCTCATGACAGTTTAGGTCCATTAAATTATTTTAACAGATAGATTTTTCATTGTTTGTTCATGTTAACTAATATATGAATGTTATTGTAAAGTGTTACCAAAATATTTTCCTCCAGAGCCAAGAAGCGTGCTGCTCGTCTCCCCTCATCCCACTTCCTTCCTTTATTCCCTCGTTCATATTCAACATCTCGTTTATTTTACAGCATCAGTTTTTTTCCAGCAGGCACAGCGGCTCGACAGCCTAAGATGCTGTAGCATTTGAAAACATGATACACATTTAATAGAACATAAAGTATAATCAGGCTTAAACTTGCTCAATTATGATACACACTGCAGCATTCAAAGCAGTGTTCTGCCTATCACAGCGGATGAATCCTAAAGGCTGAGCCAGAGGATAAAAGTGTGTCTAGAACAAGAGTTAAGAGCCATCAATGTTTCAGTAAGGCTGTGTTGTGCTGTGTTTTACATCCTATTGCAATGGATGCCTAAATCAGTGGCATGAAACAGCAGCTGAAAGATACAGCTGGAGTGAAGAGGAAAAAGGGGCACTAGGGCCCAGCTAACCTTAAAACAACCACCTACTACGAGGAACTCCACAGTGTCGGAGTGAATTAGAGCGGCCCTGTGGGATGGCATGGCTGATATGAGTGAATGGCAGAGTGAAGAGCAGTAATGGATTTCTGACACTCATTTCATGACATCACAAAAAACCCACCTGCTTTCTCAATGTGAGACTCCACTGGACCTATAAGACCATGACAAGGAGTTCAGTGTTCATTTCATGCAAACTCATTTTATACATCAAACAATTTACATACTGTACCTTATCCCATTGAATACACAAAGGCTAAATGTATGCTAAGCAAGCATGCTGAGCAGTTAAAGAACAGAAAATATTTAATTTCATGTTTATTTACCATTATATCACATCAGATGTAAGATGACAAATCATATGCAGAGAGTATACGTTTCATAATCAGGCACTCAATATAGCAAAGAGGTAGCCTACCCGTTAACAAAAACATGTTCTAAGAACATATTGCTTATGTTACAATTAAGCTATAAAAACGTTATTTCTGAATGTTCTCTGAACGTACAAAACAGGTTTTTTTTGGTTATGCAATTTTTTAGGAAACATTCAATTTTCTCAATCTGCAAACATTTTGAGAACGTTACATTTGAATGTTCTCTGAAATTCTGTTTTGGGGCTAATGTTTGGAGAATATTATTAAAGAGATAACAATGTCCAAATATTGTAATGATGTTATTGGAAGAATGTTTGTTCATAACTTTGAGAGAACCTTTTCCTGAATGTTTTGAGAACATTGTTAGCTGGGGTTGACCCGTTTGTGCAGGGAGACTCAATTGTTGGCGTCTGATAGAGCCTACAGCGTTGCCGTGTCCGACAGTGACTATTGAGAAATATCTGATCACTGGATGTCGGGGTCAACCAAACAGAATAAAGTATTCCAGAGAGTTGCATAATGAGCTTCCAATAGTTGTACATTTCTATGCATTACTCACGAAAACCTCTAATATGCATAGCGCAGTATCTAGTAAAATATGGATAACTAACGTGAATTGGGAAAGCGTTATATCCCAGAAGCTTTCCTCATCAACACAGGGGCTTAAAAATGAGCCTTGCCACGGTGCATCTGTGTGAGATGTTTGACAGCGAGAGATAAAGCTTGCATATAATCAGGATGTGGCTAAGCTGAAGCAGTTCCCCAATGAGGCGGTGATCACCTTCAGCCGTTGAGAGAGGAAAGCCAGGGGGAGATGAAAACGTGCAACTCAGTGTGATTAGGTATGTGCTTTCTGTACAAACAATCATGATGGCAGATGTGCCACTGTGAATTACCTTGTAATGTTAGCGAACGCTAATCCCTCAGCACATTCGTGCCCTTTGCTCCCTTTATCAAATAATGTCTGCTGATATGAGCAGAGCGTGTTGTCAGAGATACCACAGACAAGGCCATGGGGAGAGGAACTGTGCTATTAGCAGCCTCTTGAGTAGATAGAAATCTTACCAACTTGTTAATTTATAGGGGTGACGTTAAAAATCAACTGGAACTAACTTTCCGTTTACATGCTGTCTGACTGTATTTATTCTAAACTAAGTAAACACACTTGGCTCCATTGAGCAAACAATCATAGTCTAATATGTTATATTGGTGTGGTTATGTATTGACCTTGTTGGTGGAGACTTTCCTTTAAACTAATTTCAGCTCCGAATTATTTTTAAGCATGTCACCATCCACTAGACATGGTATTTGTCTGCTTATGCAGCATACTGTATTTGACTAGTCGTTGAGTAAATGGTTATTTAAAAAAAATATATTTAATATAGCCAAACAGATTGGCCTCTTAATATATTGGTACATGGCACACTTTGAAAATCAGAATATGAGAAATTAAAATTTTTAGAAAGTTTAATTGTCTTTAATGTGTTTGTTTTTCTACTTTAGAGTAAAGTGATGATAATAATGGTAAAAAATGCTGAAATAAAATCAGCTAATTCACAATATTAATGAATACAAAAATAGCATATAAAGAATACTAAAATAACATTGATTATAATATTACATTTGTATATGTTAGTGGGTTAAAGGTGGAGTGGAAGGTAAGCTGGAACTATATTTGGCGTGTGAGATTTTCTACTGTGTGCCACAGCTGACTGAATTTGTAGCTGACAGACTGAGGGGGGTTTATTTTTAAAAGCTTAAGTTTCTTGACAAACTCAGTACGTTGTCTCTTCCCGGTCCAGATGGACAGCTACACTCATACCCTTTGCTTATTCATTTCATGCCAGAAAGAATCAACATTCTGAATGCCAAAAGATTTTCCTTTTCTTTTAGCAATATTCTCTTTTCTATGGTTTGGGTCCAGCGTCACTCCCTCCAGTTATCTAGAATCTGCACTAGGAGAGATTTGTGGCTCAGCTGCTCAGTTGGTACTGTGCTCTGAATGACTTTTATGTGCTAATGACCCTGTTTAATGAAACCTTGTAAAATTCTGCACATGGTGAAGAAAGCATAAATTAAAGACTTGGAGATTTCTTGCTCACTAAATTGCAGCAGTGACGGCTCTGCTTGGGCCTTTCTCCATACTTTCTTAATGATTCAAGTTTTCCAGTGTACGTGGCAATAGGGCATGTTTGTCAATTTTTCATTTAGTTTCTGGCATGGAGATAATAAGAACAAAAGACTTTAATTAAATTCGAAAATGAAGGTTGAAAATATGTCATAAAACATGTCTATTATAGGCCTATAATGAAAACATGACTAGAAAAATAACACTGTAAACACATGCTATATTAATCAGATAGACTATATAGCCAACATAAAAGTAATATTGCAACTTGCATCTGCAGAAAAGGACGCTAATGCTCACGTGGACCTGTTTGTCTGAATGTGTAACTCCCGCACTATGTGGATGCGCCTGAATGTGTAACTCCCGCACTTTGTGGATGCGCTCTTTCCCCTAACAATACTGAAACACGGGCGACTAAAGCATACATAATTTACAACGTTCTATTAAAATGTTGTTCTCATTATAATGTTAAGTATATGGCAAATTGGCACAGCACATGTCTTGCACTATAGTTTCATGATCAAAGTGATTCCATGGCATCATTGCACGCTTTCAAATCCACAGTTTCACTTAATTACGCAGGTCTGGACGTTAACCAATCAGACATCTGGTACCGCCCTAAATGCCGCAGTAACCAATCAGAAAAAAACAATATATATATATATATATATATATATATATATATATATATATATATATATATATATATATATATTTAGTCACTACGATCATCGTTTTCATGATTGATCGTCGCTGTCACATCGGAGTAGGCTACTCGATTAATCGCATGCATCCTTAATGGCAAGATGGTAGACTTTTATGTGACATTTAAAAATCATTTATGGAAATATCTGTCGCAGACCTGATCGGAGATACCTATTTTGCATTATAATCTCACTCAAATGAGTACGAACACTAAATAATTGAGTACAGCAAGTAGCTACTGTAATTTTTAAATAGGCCTATGCAAATTAAAAATGGATTAAAAAAATCAGGTAAAGCTATTAGCTTTTCCAGTTCACAGTATCACCATAGCAACTCTCTTGGAGACTAAATGCTTTATAAAATGGCAATCTCATAGGCCTAGCCTACATCTTTGTATGGTACATGATAGCAGCAGCAGTCTACCAGATATTGGAAGTAGTAAAATAAATACTGGAACAAAAATACAGGCCATAAATCTGGATCATATTTACATGACTCTAGAAGTACTCGATCTTAGAGTTTGGCCTATACAGAGATGTAAAGACATTCTGAGTTTTTAAATGTATGCAAATTGTTATTAGGCCTAACGCTAATAAGTGGGCGCTTAATTTATGATCCTACCTCTAGCAGGTGGTTTCTCTGCTAAGCAGGTCCATATGCAGACTGTGTAGACCTACGCGTGTATGAAGGATACAGGAGGACATTTGGAAAGATCAGAGGCTCAGTGGCTGGGGAAAATCTCCCGTTTAATGTAAAGCTGAAGTAGCAGCACGGAAAATGAGAAAGCTTTACTCTGCAAACCAGCTGAACAGCACTGCCATCTAGAGGCGCCTACAAGCCACAACCATCAGAACTGGTGCATATGAGGCCTCCTTCCTGTCAGAATCACTAATTACATGTTGAATTGCCTGTCACAAGCCGTATATTTAGTACTGACGGTGATATTAGTCTTAGTAATGAGTCTTTTTCTCAGCCTAGATGGTTTTAGTCTATCACCAGGAACGTTAAGGTAATAACAAATCCTGGCTGGCTACTTCTCACCCCTGCCTAATCAAAGCTATTCAACTCATGAAGTGAGAGGTCTGCAAAGAAAACTATAGATCTCCTCAAACATCAAACCGCAGACCGTAAGTCAGGTAAGATCAGAATCTTCAATCATGGACGTTTAGTGCGCAAAGATCTGTACTAAATGTACGTAAAATGGCAGTTTATAACCGCTAAGCGTGGCTGTAATATTGCAGAAAGCATTCACGCTTAAGCGCTTGGTAAAATTACGGGCAGTTTATGGAAAGATTCCCACTGAGATGTTTTAGCAACTCGACGATGAGCTCCAGGGGGTCTGCTTCAAATGTTCGTATTCCGCCCCTCCAGTTAAGTATCGGGAGTCTGATAAAACGAAAATTAGAAGCAGAAAAAAGAATAATTGACTATTCCCTTTATTAAGAATCTCTCCCTATCCCTTCGGGCAGTGTCTGGTGGTTCCACAATCCCGACTCGGCTGCTTGATTGGCGGAGCTGTTTTCCAGCTGTAATGTTTTTTCTTTCCTTTAGGGAACATTCCCATGGGCTTAACAGACGAATGTTTTGTAGACACTCTCCTCTTTTTTTTAAAAGGCTCCATCTATTCAATAACTAGTTTTGTCAGGTATTTAAATGCCATGACAGGTAAAAGGATAATTAATGCATTAACCAGATTAAAGATTTTCACATTGAGGATGGCTGCCATTTTTGAATGAAAAGCATTGAAGCGCTAATGTTCATTACAGTATTATATGATTAAATTATATTATATGACAGTATTATAAAGAGCCAATTTAGGATGACAGCCATACTGCATAAAACTTTAAATCTATCAATGAGATTACTGCTATTTAAATGAGCAGTGTCAGTACCTTGGATTTCATATCGGAATAAAAAGAGCATGACACAACACGTGTAACTCATCAACTAAAAGAGGACTAAACTATCAAGAGAGGAACTTAATAACAAAGGACAAGCACTCCCATCTTTAAAGCGAATCAGTTTATATAGTTTGGTTTACAAATGTCTGTGTACAGTATGTCATTTTCTCCCAGTACAAACTAACGCATGACTCATTCAGTGAGAACATACAACTAGATGTATTTACAGCGCAAGCAATCATACCAACAAAATAAACATGAAAACGTAACCACATGTACTACTCACTACTGGTAGCCACTACGGTTGAAGAGGTAGCTTCCACAGTTAGACAATGCATCCCATTTTTGATTAGATGTGTCCTACAAAAATAATTTACAACATACTGACATCTCTAAACCTCTCTCTCTCTCTCTCACACACACTCTCTCTCTCTCTCTCTCTCTCACACACACACACACACACACACACACACACACACACACACACACACACACACACACACACACACACACACACACACACACACACACACACACACACTATAGCTACGACCTGCAAGGCTTGTCAGTTGATGCCAGAGCTTATATGACTGACAAAATGGCATCCATTTTGCAAACATATTAGAAGACCAAAGGAAGGTGTTGACATTTGGTATCTAAGGCAAACAAACACACATTTCCTTTCACTTGAATTCCTGAACATACATGGACAAAGGTATAGAATCATGTAGATGAAAAGTAGAATCATGATGATGAAATGTTCTATATTCCTGAACACAAAGACATACTTTGGTCCCCTTGTCCATCCCACATGAAATAGCTTAATGGCAACATCAACATAAAAATATACAGCTGATCACACGAATGCTATACTGTATGGATGTTATGTGTAGAGGAAAAAAGGGTTTTCCTAAGGATAGGCTATGAATATTAAAGACCTTGGTACAAAGCATGTAACATCAACTCTTGTGTAGGGGTGCACAATATTCAAGATCAAGATATTTTCATTTATAACATTTTTGATTTATAAGATACGATTTTTATTTGATTGGGATTTAACAATATAGAAAATGTAATTTTGCATGCTCATTTTTCATATTTTTACATTTAGATTATGTTAGCAGTCAACAAATTCTCAATTAAAAATGTCATCTTAAGAAAATCTTGACCTTTTCATGTTATATTATGTTGTGATGCTTAAATTCAGTTGTAGAATGTATTAATGATTTTCATTTTTAGAGTGTTATTTTTAAATTATTTTTAGACAATAGTATAAATATTAATATATATTTATAGTTTTTCAACCATAACATGACTAACATGAAAGCCATTTTTTTCACTACCAGTGTACAAAATAATCTAGTGACTTAATAGCAGAATAAAAAAAAGTGTAGTTTGCCATTCATTCATCAAAGCATTTTCATGTCTTAAAATAAATTATTAGAAACTTACTAGTGATTAAGGAAGCACTCTGGTCAAGACATCCAAAGGTCATTGTATAACATAAATTAAATATGATTTCTTTTCATAAACAGTTAATAGAGTACTGGCATGAATGGATCACTCTTTTAGCTGAAGGAGAGGATTGTGATTTTAGGATCACTTTCAGAAAAAAAAACAGCCAAGGAATGAATGCTTTTCAACATAATGGCCAACTTGAACTTAGAAATGAGAGGGCATGAACACAAGACAGCATGAACATTACATTCTCATCAGCAAACTGGAAAGTTAAACTCCAGTATAAGGAGGAACTACATATACAGTCAGGCTTTATGATGACAACAAGGAATAAGACAAAAGACAATCAACAATGGCACATATATCCCTGCTTTAAATCGAAAGGACAAACGTTTGAAATAATAAAAGGGAAAATATATCTTTCTCTTCTAAAAATGCCCCAAGAAAATAAACAGACAAATTCTACTCTTGCAAACTGAAAGGCAGGCACTGGGAGATAAGATTACTGTGTCCATCCTTCTGTCAATCACCCCTGGGTGCCAATGCAACTGAATTTGGCTGAGGGGGACAGGAAACAGAAAACAAGACATGTTGTTTGCTGACAACATTTGGCTCAGAGAGTCTTTCTGTATTGTCAGATTCCCTTTTCATGGATTTGGTCTATATTCACTCAAACACACACACATACACACGCACACAAGTGAAAAAAGTGCTTCCGGTCTGTTTGTCTCAATGGCTCTGCAGCCATGTGTCCAGCCCCTCCCTGTTCTCTGTCCTTGCGGAGCAGGGACACTCCACACCCTGGAGGACTCTGTGATGAAGTGAGTGTGTGAGTGCTCGGGGCTGTGAGCTCAGTCTGTCATGCGGGGGACGTTATAAGAGTAGTGTACTAAAGGGAGGCCGCGGCTCTGACAGAAACAAGCTCGGCCGCAAGCCTGAACTTGCTCCGAACTGTCTGACACAAACGAATCGCCCTCGTCTCCATATTCTGACTGGGCGGAAAGCGTCCCAGTGTCGGGCCAGTACCCCTCTGAGCTCAGGCACTGAGATGCGTTCGCCATCAGGGCAGGGCAGCTGTGGGACTTAACTAAATGTCTGCAGGCTGAGGAAGAGGAGGAAGCAGAAGAGGAAGATGTCCTGATGTGGAGGGCGGCGTCACAGTGTTCGCACATTCCCCGAGAGTTGCTGTGCAACTTTGTGTACATTCCGCAATCACTAGACAAGCCTTCGCCGTCGTCAGATAGCGCCGAGCTTCCAGCTACCGTCCCTTTAGTGACCGCTTTACCAACCAACCCACCGCAACCTCCGGCCCTCCCCCGTCCTCTAAGCCGAAGCCAGTCATATCTGAAGGATGGACTGAAGCAGACATACAGCACAGGGTTCAAGCAGGCAGAGAGGGGAAAGAATATGAGCGTCACAGATTTGGCCATCTCCGGTCCACCCACTGCATTACTGGTCCCGGCCAGCAGGGGAGCGAATGAGAAAGCTGCCACAGGACAGAAGAAGATGCAGTTGGTGAAGATGAGCCATGCAATATGCCTCACAGACCCGGCCTGCTCGGGATCAGCCAACTGGGCACGACCCAGTCTGCAATATAACCGCATATAGACAACTGCGCTCAGCAGGTACGCTAGTGTGTTCAATAGCACCAGGGCCACTGTGAACCCCAGACCCGGTCCGGGGCCTCCAGAGAAGGGCAGGCAGAGAGGAGAGCCCATGGCTGATTCATGATACAGACTTAGGCAGGCCGCCGCGATAGATAACAATCCCAACAGGAGTGCAGCGATACCAAACCTTCTTCTTCGTTCCCTCCTTTCGCTACTGGACCTCAGAGCTCCCGCCTTCCCCATCAGAGCCCTCACAGCAAAGCAACGCTCCACCGCAGCTAATGCCAGCAGCAGGACAGCCCACTCGGAGGAAAACACAGCGAGGAAGCCCACCACCTGACATCCGGCACCTGTTTCCCACCACACTCCATACTCTGCAAACGAGCCCCAGGTGACAGCGTCCAGAAGTGTCAGTGCTGCCACGTAGAAGCCCGTCATCAGGTTAGCGGAGGCCAGGAGAGCCACCAGGAGTCTGGACGGGGAGAGGGGAGAGGTGCGTGGTGAGAAGGTGGCTGCAAGCACCAGGCAGTTGAAGAGGAGTGCCACCAGGCAGATGAACCACACAGTCAATCGGATCATCCAGCTTCCCAACAAGTGTTCACAAGGTTTAAATGCCCCTGAAAGATGGAAATGAATAATAGTGCGTCAGAGGCTAACTCAATATTTTATGTTAAAAAGAAAAAAGATTACAGATCCAGTATTTATTTGATCAAAAATACAGTAAAAAATGTAAAATTGTGAAATACTATTACAATCAACAATAACTTTTTTTTTCTTAAAATGTAATTTATCCCTGTGATGGCAAAGCTGAATTTTCAGCATCATTATTCTTCAGAAATAATTTAAATATGCTGCTTTGGAGCTCCTTACTGACCCCAAACTTTTGAACGTTAGTGTACAGTACATAGTAGGAATGCACAGAAATCGTCTCGGTTACGTATGTAACCCTAGTTCCCTGATAGGGAACGAGACGATGCGTCAAACGCTGTGGGAACGCCCCTGCGTTGTGGGTCATGAAGCACGTATGGAATCAGTTCAATAGAGAGATGAAACGTCATAGGCGGGTGACGTCATCGACCAGGAACTATAAAAGCACCCCAAAACACAAGCGCATTAGCTTCTGATAGGCCTGAAGGAGCGCTAACGGGAGTGCCGGGAGTATGGCGGAATGACGCAGCGTCTCGTTCCCTATCAGGGAACTAGGGTTACATACGTAACCGAGACGTTCCCTTTCAAGGGAACTTTGAGCTGCGTCAAACGCTGTGGGAACGCGAATACCCACGTCGCCACAGGACCAAATGACCGCCATGTGAGACTAGCGCACAGAGGCCGAGAGCACCTGTGCCCCAGGGGTAGAGCTTAGGTCTAGGTCATAGAACCTAATAAAAGTATGCGGTGAAGACCATCCAGCCGCATCACAAACATCACTCAGGGAAACTCCTGACAATAAAGCTTTAGAAGCAGCCATATTCCTGGTAGAGTGGGCTCGAACAGCCAAAGGTGTAGGCTGGCCAGCCGACTCATAAGCAAGTGAGATAGCCTCAACCACCCACTTGCCCATTCTCTGTTTAGACGCAGGACACCCTTTCCTGGGTGGCCCGAAACATACAAATAGTTGTTCCGATTATCTCCACAGGGCAGCTCTGTGGACATAGGCGTCTAACGCCCTAACAGGGCAGAGTAAATTAAGTTTCTCCTGGTCCGATGACATAAATGGAGGAGGACAGAAAGCCTGCAGAACCGTAGGTCTAACAACATTAGTAGGGACCTTGGGAATGTACCCTGGTCTAGGATGCAGAAAAGCCTTAACCATGCCAGGCGAAAATTCCAGGCACGAGGGTGAAACCGACAGAGTCTGTAAATCTCAGATTCTTTTTAAAGAGGAGATAGCAAGTAGAAAGATAGTTTTAAAAGTGAGAAACTTCTCAGGAACTTCTTCGATAGGCTCAAAAGGAGCTAGGGAAAGACCTTCCAATACAACGGCCAGATCCCAGGTCGGCACCCTCGTACGAACTGCTGGCCTCAGCCTCAAAGTGCCACGGAGGAAACGAGTTGTAAGTGGGTGTCTCCCAAGAGAAACTCCACTAAAAGGGACGTGGTAAGCAGCTAGTGCCGCCACATACACCTTCAGTGTGGAGGGGGATAACCCTGTGGAGAAGCGCTCCTGCAGGAAATCCAGCACTGCACCCACTGGGCAGTTAACTGGGTCCTGCAGGTGTTCTCCACACCAAGAAGTGAAAAGTTTCCACTTCAAGGCATAAAGCTTCCTCGTGGATGGAGCTCTGGAGTGAAGAATGGTCTCAACAACCTCAGTTGAGAGACCAGAATCTATGAGCTGGGCCCCCTCAGAGGCCAAGCCCACAATTTCCACAGCTCTGGGCGGGGGTGAAATATCGTGCAGCCCGCCTGAGAGAGTAGATCCCTCCTGACCGGTAGCTCCAAAGGAGAGCCGTCCAGGAGAGAAATCAGGTCCGTGAACCATACTCGGGTCGGCCAGAACGGGGCTACTAATAGTAGGCTGACCCCGTCCCGGCGAACCCTCTCCAGAACTCCTGGTAGCAGAGCAATCGGGGGAAAGGCGTACAGGCGTGACCTCGGCCACGGCTGTACCATAGCGTCCAACCCCAGAGGGGCTGGACGACTGATGGAGAACCACAGATGACAATGTGTGGTCTCCTTGGAAGCGAATAGGTCCACCTCGGCGCGACCGAAACTGAACCAAAGGAGCTCCACCACCTCGGGGTGGAGTCTCCATTCCCCTGGCCTCGGCCCCTGCCTCGACAGGGAGTCCGCTACCACATTTAAATACCCGGGAATATACATTGCTCTCAGTGATAGTAGCTTCCCCTGGGACCACAGGAGGATCTGACGGGCCAACTTGTAAAGCCGGCGAGACCGCAGGCCCCCCTGATGATTGATATAAGAGACAACCGACGTGTTGTCTGACTGAACTAACACATGATGACCTCTCAGGTCTGCTAGGAAGTGCTTCAGAGCCTGAAACACCGCCAACATCTCCAGGCAGTTTATGTGCCAAGAAAGATGATGGTCCTGCCACAGACCTTGGGCTGGACGACCACTCATGACCGCCCCCCACCCTGTGAGGGAAGCATCCGTCGTTAGCGTTACGCGACGACAAAGAGCCCCCAGGACCGGACCTTTGGACAGGAACCAAGTTTCTTTCCACATGACTAGAGCACGAAGGCAGCGCCGCGTGACTTTGATCAAGCGGAGCGGATTTCCCCTCGGGGAGAATCCCTTGGTCCTGAGCCACCACTGCAACGGTCTCATGTACAACAGGCCGCAAGGTAAAACGTTGGACGCTGCTGCCATCAGACCCAACAGTCTCTGAAACTGCTTCACAGTGAGTAGCTGGCCTAGCCTTACTTGTTTCATGGCTGAGAGAATCGAAGCGATGCGGGTCGGAGAGAGTCGCGCCCGCATCGAGACCGAATCCCAAACGACACTGTAGCAATGTTCAGGGAAGACGGAGGCGGGAACCGGCGAACCATCAAAATATAATTTATTTAAAATAAAACAAACAACCAAAATACCGCCAGCAGCCCCTCGCGGACGACTGCTGGCTAAAATAAAATACATAAACAAAACAACTAAAACACAGGCCTGTTCCTCTCTCGATCATCAACGTCGTCGCTCCTCCTTTATGCTTCCGCTCCTCCGTGAGAGATGCGAGACCGGTGTGCCTAACAGGTGTTGCTCATTAGCAATCGCACCACCGGCCTCGCGCTGTTCTCTCACGCCCCTCGGCCGTCCTGGTCGCCACATACCCCCATCGCCCCTCACAGGCCGGGGGGTACCCACGAGCCTGTGCCTACTCCCCCCCCGGCGGCGGCGATCCCTGGGGAGTATGGACAGACAAACCGAGGGAAACGGAGACGGAAGCATGAGGAGCGACAGATCGAGAGAGGGGAGAGAGGAAAAAAAAAAACTTGGTCCGGTTCCCACAACGCGCCGCCATCTGGTCCCCCACCAGCTGTGCGCTCTCCTCCGCGGTGCCTGGCGGTGACGCTGGGTAGCCCTCGGTGGACGGCTCGACGCTCCTCCGCCGCCCGGTGGACGGCGACGGCTCCTCGGGTGCCTTGGGCAGACGGTAGGAGTCCCCCTGCTCCCTGCTCCTCCCCTTCACTGGTGGACGGCAGCAGGCTCCGGCCCACGGCGAGCGGCGGCGACTCCTCCTCTCCCTCCCGGATGGCAGCCGCCCCTCCAATACCCAGGCGGCCGGCAGCGAGCTCGACCGTCCCACCGGCAACTCACTCCAGCGCACCGCCTCGAGCGTCCGTGGCCGCGAGTCCCCCGCTCCCTGCTCCTCCCCTCGCTCGGCGGATGGCAGCCGGCTCCGGCCCACGGCGAGCGGCGGCGACTCGCGCACCATGCTCGATGGCACCGCGGATTCCCCACATCGGCGAGGACTCTCTGACAGCGCGTTCCTCCCTCTTCCCGGGTTTCGGCACCAGTGTAGCAATGTTCAGGGAAGAAGGAGGCGGGAACCGGCGAACCATCAAAATATAATTTATTTAAAATAAAACAAACAACCAAAATACCGCCAGCAGCCCCTCGCGGACGACTGCTGGCTAAAATAAAATACATAAACAAAACAACTAAAACACAGGCCTGTTCCTCTCTCGATCATCAACGTCGTCGCTCCTCCTTTATGCTTCCGCTCCTCCGTGAGAGATGCGAGACCGGTGTGCCTAACAGGTGTTGCTCATTAGCAATCGCACCACCGGCCTCGCGCCGTTCTCTCACGCCCCTCGGCCGTCCTGGTCGCCACAGACACCAAGAGAAGTGGTCTTCTGGGAAGGAGATAATACACTTTTCTTTGCGTTCAGCCTCAACCCCAACTTTCTGATATGAGCAAGGACGACATCTCGATGCTGAACTGCCATCTGCTCCGTCTGAGCTAAAATCAACCAATCGTCGATATAGTTGAGAATACGAATGCCCTGAAGCTTCAGAGGCACTAGTGCTGCATCCATGCATTTCGTGAAAGTGCGGGGAGATAAGGCTAGGCCAAATGGAAGAACCCTGTATTGGTACGCCTCGCCCCCGAAGGCGAACCTCAGGAACTTCCTGTGTTGTGGAAGGATGGAAATGTGGAAGTACGCGTCCTTTAGATCCATCGTGACAAACCAGTCCACGGATCTGATTTGAGACACAATCTGCTTGATAGTGAGCATCTTGAATTTTAGCTTCCCTACCGAGCGATTCAATAGGCGCAGGTCTAAAATTGGACGCACCC